>OZ038510.1:64297833-64327833 GCA_964036315.1 Acanthosepion esculentum
CTTATGGGGATTTTGTCATATGCAAAAAATATCAAACTCTTTAAGTACACAAGATAAACCAATAGAAATAAGACTTCTCAGTGTGAAAAGAAGGATTAGTGTAGGGGGTTGCTCAAAATATTTTGTTTGCAATGTCAATCACTATCTTCTCGCTTCTTGAATCCTTTTATTGTCCTTTCTCCTCACTAAAGTCTTCCTATTCTCTTTCACTTTCAGTAACTCCTTGTGTTTTAGTGGCATTATTGCCTTGAAATGATTAAAAACAAACTTCCTATACTGATGAGCTCTCCTCCTTGGTGCTTCGACTGCATGAAATTATGTGTACTGTATTGGCAACTAGGTCTCATCATTTTACTATAAAAGTATCTAGATATAACTGTAAGTTCTGTTCTAATAGTTTTTTTCCCGCCTTACTACTTGCCTGTGGAACTCTCTTTTGGTTTCTTGCATCCTTGCCACCTACAATCTTTAAAGATTTAAATGCAATGCCAATTGCTACCTTCTGTCATTCTGAAATCTGTTCTTTTATTGTCCTTTCTCCTCACTAAAGTGTCTTATTCTCTTTCACTCCCAGTAAACCCTTGCATCTTAGTGGCATTATTGCCTTGCTTGGAGTGAAATGATTAAAAAAAATGTTAACAAATGTCTTTAAAAAATATTGTATCTTTTTTTTAATATATTTTATGTTTATTTTAAAATAGATTTTTCTTTTTTAAAATTCTAACTCTACATTATTTTTCTCTTATTACAGGTGTTTAAATTGCAGGTGGTTCGTTCTCCACACGACTCTTGGTTTGTCTTTCGACGCTATACAGATTTTGTCTTATTGTCCGACAAGGTAAGCTCCCTATCCCAAGATTTAGTGTGCATATGCATATTTGCTATGAAATGCATAAATCTGTATGCAAAGAATGCATTTTCTAACACATATTCCTAAAACAGTTCCTGAAAATATCGGAATTCAGAAAATGTCTACTCCAAGGAATAATGCAATAAAAATAGCATTTTTAGTAACAAATACTCATAAGAATTTTACATACCAATCGATGGTTAGAATTGGCTTTGAGTGAGTGAAGCATGTAGTGAGGACCATCTTTCCTTGAAACTTGTGGACTGGCGCTACAGAATTACAAACAAAGAAGTGTATCATATCACAGATAATGCATCCCTTGAGAACTTTCAAAAGCAGCAACAACTAAAATGGAGAGCCTATATAACTCAAAGAGAGAAAAATGAAAATCACAATTCTGATGTTCCCCTTTACCCCAAACAAAAGGCAAGGAAGGAAACTCCCACCATCAATACTAGAAAGAGCAATAACATTAACTGGACTTAGGACACCTATTTTCTTGAAAAATTCTTTTAATTAGTTTATAAATTTCAAATGACAGTAACATTGGCTGCTTGGTAAATGAATGGCAAATGAAGTGGCTAATATTACCATTATCATTACCATGTTCATCTGCTTTACTCTCCGGCCTTCTTCAAGTGGGACTAACCAGAACTAATGCCGATGGACTTAGATATCTGCTAGACAGTAAGACGTCGGTCCTCCAAAACCATATGGTAAATGGAATCAACTTTGTTCGTCAGTGGTTGAGATTTTTGGATGACCTGACCGAGGATCATCTTCTGTACTCTCCCTTCCCCCACTTGAATTCTGCAGCCCACTTCACAGTCGCATAAGAAGGGGAGCCCTCAGCAAGTGTCTGTTCCATATCATGGAATTCCTTGGGTGTCATACGTTTCTTTTACAGATAATTTATGACAGCTTAGGCTTCTGTTTTATCCATTTTTAGATTTGTTGCATACCTCTCACCTTTGTATGGGCTTCACCTGCACAGAAACGAAGACAGAAATCTGAATTAGTTTTTCTAGTTTTATAAGAAATGGTAGTGTGTTGTCACAACAGAAATGTTCAGCTATGGCTCTTCTTTCTGGGTGAGGCTTAGAACTTTTTGAACCATCCTCATAACAGAAGCACCAGACCAAATGTGACAGCAATATTCAATGCATGGATGAATGGTAAACTTATAAATGTGCAAAATAGATTCTGGAAATAGAAGTTGTCTAGCACGGCACAGCAATCCAACTTTCCTTGCAGCAAACCTAGCAGTTGATTCAATATAATCTTTCAACTTCACGTTAGTGGAAAACATGAGATCAAGAATGTGTAATCAGTTGCTTGGAGATTAGCATCAGCCAAAAGGCATAAAAAGGTTCTCTAAGATGATTAACCTTTAGCACACTGTATTATTAATATTACTTCCCTTTCCACCACATTCAAGGCGTCTCAATTGCAGTAACCTTATTGTTAATTTCACTTAAAGTTGTTTTTCTGTTGCCATAGCAGGATATGACAACACTACTATGAAATTCAAACAAATTCAAATTCAGAGATCAGTCAACTTCAGTAGCAGGATAAACTTTTTGTACAGAAAATGAAGTCACATACAGTGGTTAAAAGAAAGCAGTTTGATTTTGGAGGTGTTAAAATTAACACCATTTCTTGATCCAGTTAACAACAGATTTTTTTTTTAGATCAGCTGCCAATTTAATCTTATTGAACAGGGGGAAAAAATGGGAAAAGTTGCTTGGAATTTTCTTATGTATTTTTCAATGCTTTGCTTAAAATGCATGTTCTTTAAAGATGTAGTCAAAATTATTTTTGGGAAATTTGAGAAAATTCTGCTGCTCACAATACTGCATTTTTCTTCCAGATTGTCCAACTTCAGGTGAGAATGTCACTCACTTTCATATCCTGCATGCTCACATTGATTAAACAGCTACCTTTTTGTTTGTCACTTCCTTTGTTGTCACTCCTGTTTCTTTCCCCCCATTTTACTTCTCACCCCCACCCCCCCCATTCCACACTCCCAAAACCAAGTGGGTGTGTGAAATGAACTTTGATTATCAATCCTTTTGTTAAATTGCCAAATTTGAATTGTTCCCAAAAAATCATGAAGGTCATTCAGAAAGACATCAAAAACCAATCTTGTAAGTAATCAACATTTGATTAACGAACAGTTTTAGCCTATATTTTTTTTTTTTTTTTTTCAAAAATCAAAACATATCACCTCATGCAAGGCAGTAAAGCCACTAAGACACAAGGGGTTACGGAGTGTAAAAGAATAAGAAAAAAGAGAAACATTACTAAAGAGTGAGAACAATAGAAGAGTAATTAAGAGAGCAGTAGTTAACAATTGGAATTGCATTTGAATTTTTGAAAATCAAAGTTGGCTTAAAAGCAAGAAACCAGAAGAGTTTCACAAGCAAGAAGTGCAAGAAAAGAAACTGTTAGTATAGAACTTATGGTTACATTTGGCCATTTCCACTGCAAAATGAGACCTAACTGCTAATTTAGTGCTGCATTTGAATTCTCAAAGTCTAGGTACCATAGAGTAATCAGATCAATTACCATGAAAGTATTTATAGTAAAGACATGGGGAAGCTTCATTACCGCAGTGGGAAAGTGAATGAAGGCAAGTCAGGACCAATAATATTGCTGATTCTTCTTTGGATTTTATCAAGAATCTCTAAATATACAACTGAAGCACCGGACCAGATGTAGCAGAAATATTCAAAGCATGGATGGATGTTACGGTGAAACAACTTTCTTAGCAGCAGACCTAGCAATTGATTTAATATAATCTTATATATATATATATATATATATATATATATATATATATATATATATATATATGGGCAGTGAAATTTACTTTCATAATGTTTTAAGAGTGATGAGAATCAACACTGAAATATGGACTAAATCAACCAAAATTCTTACTTGTTAATCAAATACTGTTGACCTTCAACCTTTGTCTTAAAATTGCCCAATGGATGAGCATATCTGACAACCATTAGGCAAATTAATAAAATTGCATTGTAGATATGTTAGACTAAACTGAATATGGCACAAGGCCACACATTCTGGAGTGCCCAGTAAAGCTCAAAACTTACTTGCTTTGCTTTGCAAGACTAATCTGCTAACCATTACTTTGTGAATGATTGTACTGCTTGAATAATTTATATTATAATAATCTGATAGATATATATATATATATAAAATATAATATGATATATAATATAATTATATTATAATAATCTGATTTCTGTTTCTAGGTGTGTCTGTTACCATAACTCAGTAAAAATGGCACATCATAGAGATTTGATGACAGTGTTTAAACTATGTACCAACAAAACGTGTGTCAGCGTTATTACTGTATACACCTTTGACTCCTTCAACAATGTTTATTGTTTTAAAAACTGATTATTAGAATTTTAATAAAAACCAAACATTTGAAAGTGGATTTATGCATTTTCTTTATTTTTGAGATTTGACAACACAGATATTAAATACTATTTCTTTATTAGATTGTTTATTTAATCTATTAGCAGATTTTCTAGGCAATTTTTTTAAAAATTTAGCAATAATTTAAAACTTTTTCAAAATTGTTTTTTTCAAGAGACTTGGCAAGGGAGGTAACCTATGATTGCTGGAGTTTCAAGCCTTGGATTTCTATCAATTAGTCAGCCTTGATGAGGATTATAAAAAAAATTGGAAATTTAAACAAGTAATCTGAGATAAAAAAATGATCTGAAAAGAAAATGTTTTGGGTAATTTGCTTTTTACACCCCATGCTAAGTATCAAATAAAAATTTCCCGAATAGTTATATTTAGGTGTAAATTTACATGCTTAATTTGAAACGAACAAAGAAATGTTGATAAAATCTACCGTTTTGGAGTTATCGACAATAAAATTTTGGACTCATTCGCGTTGTTTGCTGCTATGGCACAACAACCATTACTGGTGTTGTTTGCATACATTCGCTGCTGATTAGACATGTGCAGAAGATTACCTTGTTAACAGACTTTTTACTGAACTTAGTTGCTTCAATTACTGCACAACTGAGGGCTCATTGCGTGTGCAATAATTAAGACAAGTTAATGTCAATTCAGCAGTAAATATATGCAAACAATGCCAGTAATGGCTGCCATGATGTGAATGAGTCTGAACTTTTATTGTTGATAAACTCCAAAGCGGTAGATTTTATCAAAATTTCTTTGTTATTTTCGAGTTAAGCATGTAATTTTACACCTAGATATAACTTTTGAATTAAGCATGTACATTTACACCTAAATATAACTATTCAGGAAATTTTTGTCACATACTTAGCTTAAAAAGCAAATTACCTAATGTTTTATACCAGAAAAATCATGTTTATTCAAATTTTCTTGTTCTTTAGTTCATTGATATTTTTATAAAATTATGAATAAAAAAGCATGTTTTTTTTAATAGTCATTTATAAAATAACAAATAATAAATATTACATTGTTTACTTATTTTGATAATTCTGTAATTTTTTTATAAATTTTGGAATAAAAAGATTTGTTTTTAAACTTATTTCTTTATAAAATGGTAAATAATAAACCTTTACAAAAGGTAAAAAATATCACATTGTACTTGGTTCATGTGTTTTTATAATTTTATAAATAAACATTGTCAAGAGAGTCAAAGTTTACAGTAATAGCAGTGTCAAGGGAATAACCATCCTTTTGACACACCATGTTTTTTTTTTGTTTTGTTTTTTGGTTGGCACAAAACATTGACAATAATCTGCAATTTTCATGTAAAAATTTTGTTTACTTTGTGTAAAAATTGTCTCTATAAAAATATCATAGCCTTTTTCGTGTTATCAAAACAATAATTTTAAAAACCTACCAACACTCAACTATTTATTGGAGTTTAATGAAACTTTTGCTATTTATGTAAAAGGGAATATATATTTTTTAAAGCAGATCTATTTTTGTTGTCAATTCTTAAGAATAAAGAAAACGTATAAATTCACTTTCATATGTCTGGGTTTTCATAAAATTTTAATCATAGTTTTTTAAAATAAACATTGTTGAGGAATTAAAAAGTGTATCCAGCAATAGTGGTGTCAAGGGAATAACCATCTTTTTGATACCCTGCTTCTTTTGCCAAAATAACAGTATACGATCTGAGTTCATGTTCACTTTGATATTCTATATTGTAATGCTTCAATTTCTCATGGGAGATAACTCCAGGTATATTGGATACTAATAATAGAGTAGTTATTTGTATTTATTTGTAAGAAGGGCAGAAGGAATTATTGAGTAACCTACCTAAAGATCCTCTGTAAATGGATGGCAGAACAAGGACTAGGAGGTATTAGTAAGGAGACAAGCATTACAAAGGATAGGAAATTGTGGGGAGCCATGATCATCTATGTAATGTGCTTGTTGAAATGGATGGTAAGGGTGATAGCACTTGTTAGGGCCCCAGCTATGGGTAAATAGTTAACCCCGCCAAAATTGGGGTCAAAACACTATGAAAGTGTAAAAATAGGTTTTAATACCAGAAATACCTTGTAAAAAATCATTACCATTTTTGAAGAAAAATTATTACCATCTATACATTTAAAAAAAAAAAAAAAAAAACTACCAGTTACACATTTAAAAAAAAAAAGAAAAAAATTACCAACAATACATTTAAAAAAAAAAAATATTATCAGCAATAAAAATCTTGTCAGTATGAAAATAACCCATTGAGGTTGATATGCTGTAAAATGAACCAAACTATACATTTTTGAAAAAAAAAAAAAATATCAGCTATACATTTTTTGAAAAAATATTACCAGTGATACATTTTTGAAGAAAAAATATTTCCAAATATAGATTTCTGAAGGGAAAAAAAAATTCCAGCAATACATTCATAAAGAAAAATATTACTAGCAATAAAAATTGTCGGCATTAACAACCATTGTGGTTGATATGCTGTAAAATAAAACAAAAACCAAACCAAACCAATTGAGAATCTGTGGTCAATCTGCAAGGAATGACTTTGTGGAATGGACATACAGAGTACTAACATGTCCTCTGGGTCATGTTTCATTGGAAAAATACAAAAAAAGTAAATAATAACGGAATTGTTTTGTTTCAATTAATATGCACAAGTGTGTAAGTATAACATTTATAGTAATATGAAATAATGGTAGATTTAAAAAATCCATTAATTACTTAAAAATAAATGTATGGCTTGACTTTGAAAAGTCAAAGTAGTACATGATTTTGTATTAAAAACATTAAAAAAAATAGCTAGCCATTGTGGTCACTTGAAGGAGAAACCTGATCTAATTTCTACTCTACCATGTGTTTAGAAATAGTCCAATGAAATGACACTCCTTTTTTAATATCTTGATCTGTCTCCATCCAGTATTTTTAATAAAGTACTTTGAACCACTGAACTTGGAATCGTTATCTTCCTACATTTTGAATACAGAAGATCAATAGTCTGTTTGTTAAAACTAAAATTAATACAATTATTTTTTTTTTTTAATTTTTATTTTTTAATCATTTCATCCCAAGCCACTAAGAAACGAGGGATTACTGGCTGTGAAAGAATATAAATCAAAATAAGCATTAATCTACCAAATGTGACACAAGGTCAAGGTTTAAAGTGCATTTAACAGCAATATGATGGAAAAATTGCTCAAGCCCCCTCAGTACTTCTTCTTTTGGGGACATCTCAGACACTAGGTAATGACCCCAGCTCTCGCCTAAAGGAGAGTACTGCCTGGTAGGGATCCCCCCCCGGAGTTTTGAGCTTAATATTATATTGAAACTACCCTAGCCAAAGCTGGAAACATTATTAATGAGTGAAAACAATAAAAATAGGAATTAGGATGACAGTAGATAATGATTGACATTGCATTTAAATTTTTGAAGATCAAAGTTGACTGGAAAGCAAAAAGCCAGAAAAGAATTCATCAAGTAAGAAGTGTGAGTAAAGAAACTTAGCATAGACCTTACAGTTATGTCTAGCCATTTCAACTGTAAAATGATGTGACCTACCTGCCAATCTAGTACTGCAGTTAAATTTATAAAATCTTGGTACCATAGAGGATTGTCCTGGGTATGACGATAAACTATATCTGGCAGCAATGCATCTGATCGGGAGGTTTTGAGGAGCATGGAACCATCTCTTAATTGCTGTTGTTCCCAGGTCCACCTTGGGGTCAAAACATAAAAATCTAAAAATACTGGATGTGATGCTGTAATGAAAATTCTTGTTATTTCATACCCTAAACCAATTGGAGAAGTTGACTACTGATCGCGTGTCATAGAACAACAGTCAGGGTAGTTGGTGGAGGATAATGGTAATTGTGAAATTAGCTGTTTCACTACAAGAACTTTTTTTTTTTTTTTTTTTTTAAGCCTTCACACCTCAAACAAGGCAATAAAGCCACAAAGATGTGATGGGTTACTGAGTGTGAGAGAATATGAGAAAATAAAACACATTATAAAGGAGTGTGAACACAAAAATAACAAAAATTAAGAAGGTGGTACATAACGATTGATATTGCATTTAAATTTTTTGAAAGTCAAAGTTGATCGGAAAGCAAGAAGCCAGAAGAGAGTTCTACAAGTGAGAAGTGCAAGAGAAGAAACTGTTTGCATAGAACTTATGGTTACTTCTAGCCAATTCAAACTGAATTGATGAGAAATTATGTTTATTCAGAACTAACTGTAAGGAATTCCTAATACTGATGCATGCAAGGATTTGAAGGGAAAAAGCAAAAAAACAAAAAATTTTGTAATTCTCTTGTTTTGTTTGTTTTTTTAATCAGAAAAGCTTGAGTTATTAATAATTATCACAAGTCCAGTAACCCATTAAGATTGTAGAAGCATCACATATACTACAGCTATACCAGCAGTAGTGGGACTAGGGCAAGATAGCTCTTCACTTCAATTTTAAAATTAGTTTTCTTTCTTCTATACTGATTGCCAATCAAGGCTAGAGATTTCAGTCTACCCTACTATTAATTCCTAGTTGGGAGGAAAGATTTCATATCTTTGCAAGGGTATTTGTGTAAAAGTGATTGTAATGATCCTGGTTAGAATTTGAACTCAGTCCCATTTTTCTATGCTGATAAACACCACACTATACTTCTGATATATCAGTAATAGTTCAGTTCAAAAGTTATCATGGCCTCTTTTTTTGAAAAGTAGATACTGACTTTAAAGTTGGAAAGTGTTTTATTTTGTTTTTAATTAAGATGCTGAAAACCTTTTCACACACTTAATAAATCTGGGGTTTGTTCTGATGACAAAACATATTAAGAACTTTTTAAAAAAATTTTAATTTTAATTTTTTTTAATTTAAAAAAAAATTAATTTTTAATTGTTTTTATTTTTCAAAAGAGTTTAATTTTAATTTTTTCAAATTTTTAATTTTTTTTAATTTTTATAATTTTAATTTTTTTTTTTTTAAATTTTTATTGAAAATCTTTTTTTTTTGCAAAGACTTGATACAATACTTCCTTGATTTTCTAGCTGTGAAGAAATGAAAACAAAAATTGAAATCATCCAAAACATTTTTCAATTATCTGAACAAAACCAAATAATTCTAATATTTCACCTCAAACAAACATTTTGAGAACTTAGAAAACCATATTCAACATTTAATAAAAACGTTTATAGAATCAGTTTCGTTAAGTCTTGTTAATTTCCTTGTTGTTTTCCTACAGAGAAAATATGTTTGAATTTTTCTTTTTTAATCATCTCATCCCAAGATATGCAATAATGCCACTAGGATGCAAGAGGTTACTGGGAGTGAAAGAGAATGAGAAGATTTTAGTGACAAGAAGTAACGAGGAAAGGACAATATCAGTTTTGTCACGTCAGAGATTATGGCTTATGCAGCTTTCAGATGCATGTAAATGAATAAAAAAAATGACACATTTTTTCATAACAAATGAACTGGACAAAACTTTGAACAAAACGTTTGAAAATATTATTTGATGATATTAATTTTCATTTATTCCAGTTAGTGCATTTTGGACCACTATAGCCACCCTCCCCTCCATTTCACATTTGTGGTTCCTGGGGACATTCAAGACAGAATAGTGCAATGGCTTGCTGGTGCCTTTTGCCTTGGGGATGTTGGGCTACCCTGTCCCTACTCTCAGAGATGGATTTGTTTTTGAAGTTACCTTCTTCTTGCCTTTGCAGGAAAGAAGCAGGACCTACAAGGCAGCAGGTGGTTTGAATTCAGAATTTCTTTCACCTAGACAGGTTGCCACCCAAGGCTATAGGACCCAATGTACTGCTATTTTACCCATAGCTATTTTGATGATATAAATGTCACATTTCTTACCAAAAATGACTTCTATAATTTAAGTATTCACTTATCATGAATTTTGAATTATCTGAATATAGTTTTTTAACCCCTGTTCCAAGGTGTCTGGATAATTGAGAAAGTACTGTATAAAGCTTTTCTTTTCTTTTTTTTTCTTTTTCTTATTTTTTCTTTTTCTTTTTTTCTTTTTCTTTTTTTTCTTTTTCTTTTTTTTCTTTTTCTTTTTTTTTTTTGTATATGTGTGTAAATTCTAATGATATTTTTTTTTTTTTTTTAAAGTTCATGAGAATATCACATAATTTGACCGTTTTAAATCCTGTTCCCATTTTTATTCACTTTGCAGTTATGGGCCTTGAGTTTGTAAATCTTCTGTGCTTTCATTTTTTTGTTTTGTTATCCCAGGCGTTTATACCTTTTTTCTTGTACCAATTACCATTGTTAATTTTTCTAATCTTCTACTGCCATCAAATAGCAAAACTGAACAGAAATTTTGGTCAACCCAATAATTACCATCTGTTCTATGACAGGATAAAGAATAAACAGGAAACGTTTATAAATCTAACACGGTTTCGTTTTTATTAAAGCTTCATCAGAGAATGAATTATAGCAGATTTACTTTTTCTCCTCCATATCCCAATCTCTGATGAAGCTTTAATAAAAGCGAAATATGTTAGATTTATAAACATTTCCTATTTGTCCTTTATCCTATCATTCTGTTAAATTCCAATTCATATTTGATCTGTATCTATTCTATAATTGGGTAAAAACATATGACAAAGTGGAAAAAGTTTTCTTGTGATGCGTTTCGTCCTTGAGGACTTCATCAAACTAAATTTGTTATGTTAGTACGACTACACATGTACATGAATGATTGATGCTGGGAATTTTAAATTTAAATTTTTTTTTTTTTTATCTAGCTAATTTCATTTAGATCCTATCAAATTCCTAAAGGATGAAATGTATTACAAGAAAATGTTTTCCACTTTGTCATACATTTTTCCCCACTATTGTTCTTGATATATATAAAAATACATATCATTACCCTTATTCCATATTATAAAGCATACTGTGACTTCATATACTTATCAATCCTGCAACCTAATCGTCTCTTCTTAATAATGAAACATTCTAATGTTATGGTAGCAGGAGATATTTTCCAATGCCCATAAATGAATCTCATTAGTAAGTAGAGGGAGTCAGGATTCTTATGTTTTACATTGTTTTTTATTTTTTATGTCAGCTTTCTTTGGGTATTTTTATTTAAACATTTTTAGTAGCATGGCTGCTTTTATCAAATTTTTCTATAGATTTTTTTTCTTTTTTTGGTTGTTTGAGAATGCTCATACAGAGTGAAATGTTAACAAGGAAATAAAAAATTAAACATCCAATTAGTTTTCATATGTTCCATCTTACATACTTTGGATCAGAATCTGACAGAATGATAAGATAAAGAACAAATAGGAAACATTTATCAAGCTAACATGTTTCACTTTTATTAACACTTCACCAGAGAATGAGATATTGAGAGAAAATGAAGAAAGAAATTCTGGTAATTTTACTTTTGTGCTGTTTGATTTTAAATGGTTAATCATGTTTCACGTAAATTCGACTTATTGAACAGTGTTAGTATGTGACGTTCTGAATTCAAGAAGAGATGACATGTCCCTTTGAAGTTCCAAGAAATTAACAGATTCCAAACTTAACTGAAAAACTATAAGTGTTGCTTTATGAATGTAAGTGTATAGTAATTCTAGTTTGTCTATTTGGAATTCAGATGATAATGTATATTTGTATGTATGTGTGTGATTAGTAGATATTATGTTTGGTGTTTTTTTTTGCATGTTGATTTGGTTTATATATATATATATATATACACCATTTGTTTTAGATAAACATACATTAGATTCTTTAAGAATGGATTTAATATAAGTTGTAAAGATAATGTTTTTGATGTGTTGGTAATACTGTTATTAGCAGTCTCTCAAAGTACTTTTGAAGTAAAGAATTGCTGTATATACTCACATATCATGCAACTTTTGAAGACCTAATTCTGAAGTTAATTTTAAGGGGGTCACATCATACATGAGATATAAAATTAGCGTATTTACTGCTGACCTTAGCTATGCCATTGACCAAACTATATATCCATTTACTGTAGTCAAAAAGTACAGCTGTATTTAAAATACATATGATTTTGATAAAACTGATATTTTACTTAACTGTATCCAATAATAACGCATGTAATATTCACATATTAGAATCGTATTATAAAATACAAACATAGTGAATATGCATCTTTTCCATTGTTTACATTTATAAGATGTTTAGCTGTTTCTGGTTCGGTTGTTGATGGCTGTACTTGTTTACCTAATGAATATAGCGTTACTAACGATACTTTTATCCTTCTCTTTTACTTTTTTAACTTATTTAACTAGAAGATGGGATAAAGAGATAGAGGAAAAGAGTTTTGTCCATTGTGATTTGGTCTCTGAAAAAAAGGAAATCGCATGATAAACAAGATACATGATAAAATCATTTTTCATAAGTAAAAATTTAAATGTTGCACAATACCCGAGATTGTGTGTTACATGAGTATATGCAGTATATATTTTTTTTTAATTAGGGTGGCATTTTTAAGATCAAAGTTATGGCCAGTTTTGTTCCTGTGTATTACGAGAGACTTTGAATGGTTGTCTAAAGGTAAATCTCTTTTATAAAACATATAAAAAATTATATATGAAATGAGATCAAATATAGACTGGACTCTGACAATGATAGGATAAAGAAGTAGGAAACGTTTATAAATCTGACGTTTCGATTTTTATTAATACTTCATCAGAGAATGGGAACCAATGAAAATTAAACAACACAAAAATAAAAATACCAGAAAATTTATTTTCATATTTCATTTTCTGATGAAGCTTTAATAAAAGCAAAACATGTTAAATTTATAAACATTTCCTATTTGTTCTTTATCATATATATAATAAGTGAATGATATAAAATATGGAGTAATTTCTGAGATGAGTAATTATCAATATTCTTGTATTATTTTGAACTATTGTTATCATCTTGGTTGATATAGATGTCATTATAGACAACGTTTCGACCAAGTACTCTCTGGTCATCATCAGATGACCTTTGATTGGTGGATATGGAATATCTGTTGGTTATTGTGATATTTTGTCCCTGTGATGTTAGCTATTGTTCATTCCTGTTGAACTGATGCTTCACTACATGATACAGGGATTGAACTCACGACCACTCATGACAGAAACACATGTATAATCAACTCGTATATACACTATGCAACTGTCCATGACGGCATTAGTGGTGTGTTTTTTGGAGCTTTTTATATTCAATGTCAGATTGTTTTTGATATTTGGCTATAATGGCAAGTTTGTACCATTTTTATACTTTAGTATTTAATTTCAGAGATTAGTAATTGTTAATATGTTTGTATTATTTTGACCTGTTGTTCTCATCTTAGTTGATATAGATGTTATTATAGACACAAAGTTTCAACTAAGTACTCTCTGGTCATCATCAGGTGTCCATCGATTGGCTGATATGGGATATCTGTTGATTATATAAGTTTGTAAGTAGAATGCTTGCCATGCTAACAACTCTTTATTTAGATTTTTTCCGTTTCTTTGAGAATGCTCATACAGTGTGAAATGTTAACAAGGAAATAAAAAAATTTTAAATACCCAATTGGTTTTCACAAATTACATCTTACATACAAGATATATGATAAATTAATGAATTCATTACTCCAAATAAAAATGTTGATCTATACGCAAGGCATATAAAAAATTTGGTTCTTTTATTAATTTGAAATTTTGTAGGAAGAAGGAATTTGATAGTCCAAAATAAAATTTAGAATGTTAATTTCTATTCTCAAAGTTATAAATAATCTTAAATTCAAGAAAATAATAGTCCACTAGTTTGTATGCATGACCGTTACCCTTTTCTAAGAAACTGACAGAATTTACTGTTTTTATTTCCATATGAAATTAATCCATGTTAATGAATTAATAAATGAATTCTTGGTTCTAAATAAAAGGCGTTGACTTGTAATATCTTGGTCTCTAATAAAGGATAAAATCATAGTGGCTGTATATTGTAAACTATTGATTTTTTGGTCAAAAATAAATACAATGAATTAATAACTTAGCTCTAAGTGTTCACTAATACACAAATCATATATGAACTTTTTGGTCAAAAATAAATGATGAATTAAGGATTTATTGGCTCTAAGGGTTGAATTATACACAAAGTATATTATAATGATTTCTTGACCAAAAGTACATGATGA
Source organism: Acanthosepion esculentum (assembly GCA_964036315.1). NCBI lineage: Eukaryota > Metazoa > Mollusca > Cephalopoda > Sepiida > Sepiidae > Acanthosepion > Acanthosepion esculentum. Next base: position 64,312,318 of record OZ038510.1, read on the forward strand.
ATTACAGATTTATCAGCTCTCAGGGTTGTCTTATACACAAAGCATATTATAAATTGATGCTTTCTTAACTAGAAATTTATACATGAGACTGACTTACAAGTATGATGTGCTTGATTTTCAAACTTATAACTTGGCTTTGTTAATCAGAATTTAGTAAAAGAGGCATTGACTTTTTGAGAGTTGAGTTGACAAGACTTGAAAATTGATTAAACTCAGCTTCAATTACATTGTATATTCTTCATAGTTAAATATTTAATTTTTTTCTTTCTTTTTTTTTTTACTATTTTTTGACATCAGCATTATAAGTTGTTTTAGTTTTTTTATTGCAACATTCTAATGAATACACTCTTCATTTTATTACATCATCCCAACACTCTAAATCAATACAGTTTTTACTATTACTATTGTATCATTTTATTTCATTATTATTACCTTTTATGCCAACACTCTGAATTGATACACTCTTCATTATTACTATTATTTTAATACATGTTGTTATTATTATTGCATTATATGCCAATGCTCTGGAACAGTATGGTCCTTTTTATTAATATTATTATATTTCATTATTGCCTTTTATCTCAACATATGGATGAAATAGAACCCTTCATTAATACTACTTAATTGCTGGTTTTTACCCTTTTTTATTATTGTTGCTTTTTATCTCAATACTCTGAGTTGATGCATTTTCCAACGGTTAAAGCAGAACTCATTAAAAAAAAAATAACCTTTATTATCAAAAGGACAGAAGCTGAAATATTTTGTGTTTGGTGTTTTTTGCTTATTTTTTTATATGCAATTTGCATGATAAATGATAAAGTTTGGAATTTTTCTTGTATTTTCTATGGTAATTGATGCATATAAATATCGTGTTAGGAAAGCAAGTTTTAAAATCCTCATGCGACATCAAAGCAATATGGAATAAAACTTGTCATTCCACTTGGAGACGATTAACATCGTCTTCCTTTTGGTCTTCTTTAATAATTTGGAATCTGTTTTAAAAATCAAAAACTTGTCTTGCGGCTTTAACTGACAATTCAATTTGGAAACAAGCCTGAAATAAATTAATATAGTTCGGTTTTAAACCATCGTGTGAATATTTTCTGTTTTTTATTTAGACACTTTGAAGTAAACCAGTTTAACAAGCCTTGTATTAATTTCATTACCATAAAAACAAAAAATCAACTTCATCATAATTTATGATTATCATGAACTTCAGTGTCCCAAAATAATTTCAGAAATAAAAAAAATTCAAACATCCAAAATGAAATGTAATTAACAATACCTTGAAACAATTCAATATACGGTGTGACCCAGAATTAACTATTTCAATGAAATTGGGCAAAATTTTAAAAACTGACACAATTCTGTTACTTAATTATGATACAAAACAAATAGATTTATAAATCTTGCACCAAAACTTTATTAAAAATTTTCAACATGTGCTCTGCAAAATTTAAAATCTATCCATAGTGTTATAAAACACATTTTGAAGCATTTCATCTCCTGCACTGCAAACTGAACATCTTCTTGAATCCCTGTTAAACTATTGATCTTTTGGCTTTAAGCCTTTGTTTTTATGAAACCCCATGCAAAGAAATCCGGGCCAGGGGAGTGGGGTCAACAAAGATGCATTCTTGTGTATTCATTATTAATAGGTTTCTGAAAGGGAAGGAAAATAAAATTATGAAAAGTTATAAAGTTATAAGCAAAATTAGAAATTTATACACTAAGGCATATAATAAACATAAAAGTGAGTTCTTAAAAAAATTGTCTGATTTCACTGAAATAAACTACCTGTACATAGAGATAGAGAGAGAGAAATATATATGGAGAGAAATAGATAGTTGCCGTATTTAACGGCATATAAGACATACCCCAATTTCAGCAGGGCAAATCAAGAAAAAATTAGTAATTAGTAAAATTATTAGTAAATGGTACTTTACTTTACTAATAATTTATATAGCCTAGGCTATATTTATGAGGTATTATTTTGGTTATACAAGCCATGATTACAATGAAATGAAAAATAATAGGAAAAAAAGAACACAAGCCTATAAAAACTTTATTATATCCTTTATAGGATCTGTACAACCTGCATCTTGTAAATGTCTTAGTGGAATAATTAGGATATAAAAATTCTGATTGTATTTATACCAATTCAACCGGAAGTTATCGCAAGAAAAATATTAATGAAACAAATATATTTTATAAATATATAATTTGAATTTATTGCATTAATTTATTGCAGCATTACCCGGCGTTGCCTGGGTTTATGCAAAAAAAGATCCCGAACCTCATCCAATCTGTAAAGTTAAAATGAAGATTTTTCTTTAGTGCCTCTTATTTATATGGCGAAAAATTATAATGACATGAAGTGTGAAAACATTTATAACAGGAGAAAGTTGTTTTTTACAGAAGCACAGAAGATACAAAAAAATATTTGTCCGCAAATGAAGAGTACATTAATCGCAAACAATCTTCAAAAATTGTTGGTTGAGGAGAAATGCTTTGTTGACAGCTTTTGCTCAAACTACATCGAATGAACAACATGCATTGGAAGGAGAAGAAATTCAACAAAGACTTCTCCTAGCAGCCATGCCAAGGCTGAAAACCAACGTTCACAAAGACTGTCTAGAAATGCTTCAACAACTGCAGCCGCAAGAGCCTTGAAAACTCAAGGAGAACGTACAATTCAAGAGAACAGAAAAGCTGCAAAAACAGCTTACGCATTGACAATGCAGGCTGCATAAGACGGCCTCAATAGTTTGGAAGACATTGCTGCAAGATCAGCACCACATCAGAGAATCTCTAGACATTGTAGCCAGCATTGGTCTTTAAAGGCATCTGTATATGACCTCCTGCTATTAAGAGAACCAACCCATATGTCCTACCCCAAAGTATCTCGATAGCCTGCTTATGTGCAGACAAAAAGGTGAACAAAGGAGCATTTTAACATTATGTGCTCGGTGATATGATTGCACAAACCATCCTTGAAGATTTATTGCAGTCATTGAAAATCCAACTAACTTATCCAATAATAGGCTAAAGCTAATTACTTAATAAAACCGTTTGGCATAATTACACCTTTCAAATAGTCTATTGGGTTGAATTTTATTAAAGAGTTTATTTTAGATTAATTAAATTTAACTTGAATTAAAATTAATCCCAGTTGGAACATAGCATGGCTCTATAGAGTCTATTTTGAACGACAAACATACATGTATATGAGAATCAAAACGAATAAAAGGATTGACATCATAGGCCCATTTAAAATGTACAAGACTTCATGATAAACTATAGTTTTGGTTTTACCTCGTGAAATACCTGCAAAGAGATTTTGTTTGCCTCCAACTCTGGAGAAACCAACATATAACTGCCCATGTGAAAAGCATGGCTCTTCCAAATGAACACCTGCAACAGACAATGTTTATCAACATTGCAAAACTGACACAAACAGGAAATTGTAGCCTTCTGAAAGGAATCAGTAGTTCTGTTCCTGATGGAATAAGAGGAATCCTTGGAATAAACACATCCTCCCCTTTTGCACATCCTGAAAGAATAGTTGCCTCTATGACGTGTTGCATTGTCTTTTTTACCACCAAGCGTGTCCCATTGCAGAGTTTTGGTGGTTCCAAATTTCTCAACAGCATAACTGGGGTCCCAAGTTTTAAGGGCCAATCTGTGAGGTGGTAGTCCAGGTGGGTCTAATGAATTAAGAAATTCAGTTGGATAATTCACCACCTGATCGGGATCTGGGATTGTGTCAATGGACTTGTATGTCTGAAGATTGCCAGGGATATATTGGAGCAGTTTGTCATTAATCTTACAGATTGTGTTATTCTTAGGAGCTAATATTGCTCTTTCGCATAGCCAATCTTGGTTGAGATAATTTACTTCTAGATTAGGAAAGACGCTTGCAATTAGATCATCTGTTGTGTTGACTAAATTACAAATTGGTTGAATATTCACCTCTCCATTGGGATCCACAGGCATTTTGTCTTCACCAATCGCCAAAATATCAGCAGAAAACTGTCCTGATAACTGATCACCATATAAATGAGCTCGCATATTGATGGTGAGATTTAATGTTTGTACTAAAGGCCAAAGGGGAGATGACTTAAGACAGGCCTTGACTGTATCTGTTCGTGTTCCTTTGGGAATGACTGTCTGCCTAAACTCCCCAGAGAGAAGCAGAATTATACCCGCCCATTGGTTCCGAACAATTGCGTATGTCTTGGAGGGCTCTATTAAGTGCTTCAAGAGCTCCTCTATGGGCCATGGTACATTCGTCCCAAACAATCAGATGGCATCTTTTTAGCAGCTCTGCTTTATCTGAGTTCTTGCTGATATAGCAAGTGAGCGTATCAGAATAGGCCATATTCATTGGCAGCGTGAAAGTTAAGTGGGCAGTCCTGGCAGCAGTGTTGCAGCAATGCCAGAGGATGCCACTGTTAATGCAATCTTCTCTTGTTGTTTGACTTTAGCAAGAAGAAGTTTTGTGACAAAGGTTTTACCCGTTCCTCCAGGTGCATGCAGGTAGAAGATGCCTCCTTTTCAATTTTGAACACTTGTACAAATGGTTTCGTAGGCACGCTTCTGTTTGGCAGCAATTTCGGCTCATTTTCATTGATATAATTGTTAAGAAAATTTATGTCATAGGATGTCTCTCGTATAATATCAGTTGGGTGTTTATTGGAGTCAGTTCTGTTGATTTCGGGAAGTCCATACGAGGTGTGTGTACTCCTGCCGATTGAAATAACCCTATTTTCTATATCAATTAGTGCCTGATTGAATATTGCATTGCTGAAGCTGACCTTCACGCCTGGAACCTGTAGCTCGATGTCTGAAATCATCTGATAGATCATTTCTGAAGTTAACCCAAAGGGCAAGTGGGTCACTTACTTCGCATATCTGCAGTAAAACAGCAAAAAGCCTTCGCAGATTTCTTGGACACTGTGATACGGCTGCTTCAGCCATGGTTGCCTCCCACTGTGCATCATTTTCCAGCAGTCCATATTTATGGCAGGCGTCTCTGAATGTTCTACACAATTGCCTTTCGAACACTACACGTTAAGCAAAATTGGTAGTACGCACTACCTAACTCAATCGGTCATTGTACGTGGAGCAAAATCAATTGTACAAACTACAGATCTTGATCAATCTCATATGTCTTATACCTACGTGCACTTCTCTCATCGGTGCACACCTTCGTTTGCACTTATTCTTTTTTTCTTAAGGAAGGCTATAATTTTTGCCGCCAAGTTAATGCATACTAAACTATTTCAGTACCAAAATGGGAAATCTATGGGGAAAACAAACATTTTTCATAATGTATTTATGACACATGGGGTGTCAGTTTTGATTTTGATTTGATTGATCTAAACACAAATTATGTGCAAATTTTCATCGGGATGCTGCTAACCACTACAATTGAAAGACTAATGGGGCAGCAAGGTGGTCATGGGTCATCTTGGGGGCCTCTTATGTAGTTTTCAAAATTTGATAATCGTTTTTTATTTATTTTAAGATTGTAACATACATGTAAAATTCTGTTGAAATCGAAGCAATTTGAAAAATTGGGGGTCCCTTTGGTTCACCCTAGGGGTCCCAAATTTCAAGCCAAAGGACAGGTTTAAGACTAATAGTAATTGAAATAATAAAGCACATCTTTTTTAAGTTTTCTATTTAATCAACTTTATGGCCAAGGCTGTAGACTTAATTGAAAATTTCGGGGTTTCCTGCTGGTCCCCTAACTTGTGGGAGTCCCAGTGTTTTCAGTGAATTCCAAGTGACTACTTCAGTTACTCTATATAATCTAAATATGTACTGAAATTTTTGTTGAAATTGGGGAATACTGCTACAAAATACACTTGAAAAGCAATTGAGGCATCAAGGGGTTCATAGGGTCATACTGGGGGCCCCCTCATGCATTTTAAAAAATCTGACAACCGATTTCTATCTCATTGTAAGAGCGTAACAAACATGCAAAATTTCATCAAAATCGAAGCGATTTGAATTTTTTGTGGGGTCCCACTGTCGAGAGAAACGAAAATCAATATAGCGTATAATAAGCGTGACAGTAAGTTGCATAAACTTGTCAAGTTTCATTAAAATCGGCCTTAGGGTTTAGACTTCAAGTCTGAAAGTTTAAAAAACACCAAACTAATGGAAATTCCCATTTAAACATTATATTTATTGATTATCGGTTATTGATTTTTGAAAAATTTCAAATTTTTTTGCCCAGACACACCCAGTATCGAGTACAATCTATGTTCCAAATTTGGTGGAAATATGCCTTATGGTTCTCAAGTAGTTCGCAAACACACACACACACACACACACACACACACACACACACACACACACACACACAGTCAGTTTTATATATATATATAGATAGATAATTTTAGTGAAACAAAGTACTAATATTAAACGTGATGAAATTAATATAATGAATATTATCAATGATAACACCTTTAATCTGCATAATAGCCTTTTAAATAATGACAATAGGTATATAAAAGTTACTCTAAAGTCTAAGCTAATAGGAATTGCCAAGTAGCTAATTTCGGCCGACTATCGCAAATTTTAAACCTACATATGGCATATAAGATGGGAATTTTAAAAGATATTTTTAGTAAAGAAAAGTGTGCCTTATATGCCATCAAATATGGTAATTCTGGGACATCTGGTATAATTGTGGGTATGTGGCTAAGTGTTTAGAATGTTAGCACTCAGACCATGATACGTAGGTTCAAATTTTACCATTGTTGATTTGTCAGAGAGGTGAATTCTTGATATTATCAACCTGGGGAGATCATCCCAAAAGGCAGCACTGGGTTGAATGAAGCCTTGTGAGTTTCACTTGCAAGGCTTCATTCAATCTCCCCAGGTGGATAATTTGTTTTGGAAAACATTGATGTCTATGCTTACATGAAGTTACAAAATTATGATTGAGGATTTGGGTGAACAGGCCTTATTCAAACTGTTGATCATGCCAGATTATATGCTCTCTCTCTCTCTCTCTCTCAAAAACTGCAACTAAGGTCTGCCCAGCATACCTGTAGTATTACGCTGTGTGGGCGTTGGAACAAGCGCAAATGTGCCTGAGCAGTTGTCTGCAACGGAGATTAGCTCGCCACTGAAGCAGATATGCATGCTCGGACACCAACTATATTCTAACTTTCCAAATGTCTTTTTTTTAATCTATCAGTTTATATTATATAAAGCGAGAACAGCTAGTTATGGCGATCAAATTTTCTGCTTTTATTATAGTGTTTATACATTTGAAACCGACAAAATTCATTAAAAAATTTAAAACCAGGATATGGCATATGCGATGGGAAAATTTAGTAAGGAATGTCAGTGTTTATCGCATTATTGGGGAGTTTCAAAAAGAGCTGCATCACATAAAAAACGAATGTGAAAACATTCTCCAAGGAGAGTTTTGTCCAGAAAGAAAAGAAATGAACTATCTTAGGGTTTTTGCTCATAATCTTGCATTATAAATTATTCATTTATTCTGGTTTTATATTTTTTAATGAATTCTGAATGTTTCAAATGTATAAATACTATTTAAACGGGATTTTGTAAATGTTTAGAAATAAAGATATTTCCAAATTTTTGTTTTTTTTAATTTCTCCCAAAGACTATTTTTCGGGATTCTGATCTTTCAGGATTTTAAACTTTGGGATTCTGCTGTTTTGGGACTTTGGCATTCAGGATTTTTAGATTCAGGATTATAATCCAAACCCAGATTTTTTATGTAATTTTTGTAATTTTGAATAATTTTGTCTACTTTTTTCAATTTTTGCTCATTTTTACAGCTAATTGAACAGACATAATAAGTGCAAAATTGCTCAATTTGTACGAATTAGACAAAATAGTGCAAAACAAGATAAAAATTAAAAAAAGAATAATTGTGCAATTTTGAAAAAAATATTATCTAGAATATTAAAAACTTTGTGATATTTATGAATTTTATTTAAAAAAAAATAGTTTAAGTTGCAAAATCAAAATTTTTAGTTAAAGTATTTCATGTTTTGCACCAAAAAAGCCTCATCTAAAAATATATCTTTTTTTTATGGGGTGGGGACATACATAATGAAGAGTCCCCAAAATTCTATTAACCCAGGTACCTCTGAACATGTTCTGACCCTGAACATGAACATTAACTGTAAATTGGTGAAGAGCTTCAAGGAAAAAGAAGACTAGAGGCTTCAAGATTGGACAAAAGGCAGCATTTTCATCTGGAACACCAGATGAAGATGCAACTTTTTCATTTGGCATTACAGATGAAGATGCAGCTTCTTCTTCTAGTGTTCCCACACTGTTAGGAGGCATTTTCTTACAGCCCCATCACTTGTTGGTGGTAAACCTATTTTTTGCAGCAACTGGTATGTGATATTCGAAATATTCCAAGAATTAAAATAAATAATTCTTAGTTTTTCTTAATATTTTTTTTTTTTTTTTTTAATCATTTTCAGTTGAAAAATTGATTTTTTTAATCTTTTCCAGTTGAAAAATCTGTCTCCAGACTTCTTCATTCCCCTTCCACCTAAACGTTGGTTCTTGGACAATTTTGATCGTCACTTTCTAGAAGAACGACGACAAGGTCTGCAAGAATTCATTGACAGAATTCTCAGCAGCAAGATTCTCTGTGAGTGGTAAGTTCTCACTTTCGTTATTAACCAAAATTTTCTGTCATCTCCATTCTGACCACCAAAAGACTGAATTTTGACCAAACAGAGCACTACCTTTATCTCGCAAGATAAATAGATACTACTACATATCTTGGTAGGTCTTAGCTGTAATGGTCTGAACTGGTGGAATAAGGAAATATACCTTGTCTGAACATTTTCCATGGAAATAGCAATTGAGTAGTGATAGACTTGTGATGTTTGGTTTATGGGAAAGAGGTTGTAAGGTGGAAAATAATTCATCACCCACAAGGCCATGTAAATGCTTTTGAACTTGGCAGCTCCAGCCCAGATATGGCTGCAGAACTTCACTTTTGGTCTGATCTTATTCTTGTAAAGATACAGCATAGCAGGAGGAGTCGGGTTCTTTCTGAGGTGGTAGACGGAGCCAGTTATTTTTCCAGCATCTTTAGCTATGGATTTCATTCGTGATGCAGTTGAAATGTACAAAATCTTCCTCTTTAAAACAGTTTTTCAGGAAAACATGTTAAGTCCAGTAGGTGTTATTGCTCTTTCCAGTACTGGTGGAGGTTTCCTTCCTAACCTTTTATTTATAGTAGTATGGAATGTCAACATCTTCATTATGTCATTATTGTCTCTTCAAGTTACATCTGCTATCCATTTTAGTTGTTATAGTCTGGCAAAAGGGTGTCTGTTTTTGATAGCTGGTTCTGATGACAGGTCCTGACAGCTGGTGCACCTGAATAAATATGGCATCTGCCAAATTCCCCCCAGCCCAACTGGTCAATTCTATGTGACTTTTCAGAAGTAGTTTTTGGCAGGATTTTCTTATTTATTGATCCAACAGATTTTATCACGTTAAATGTTATTTTTAGTGGATACCTATATTTGAGTAGACACTCCATTTATTTATTTAATGGTATATTTATTTATTTTCATCTACCACCTTGAATATTCAAGAAATCTTATTAAAGAAAATACGCACTTTCTAGTAGGATTTGAACCTGTATCCCACCTGGGAAGATAGGACCGTTGTTATATCTGATATGTTTTAACAGACTCGACCACAAATCAATACTAACCATGTGATTTCCATGGAGGTGATCCTAAGTCACTTAGGACCTCCCATTTTCAGCACTTGAGGATTCCCCAATTTCCTGCACACATGCACTTATTGTTTTGATTGCGATTCAAGTGATGTTATGGTTTTGACAATTCTCAACTTTTGACCCTGTCAGCCAGCTAGTCAAAATACCTGTCTTTTTCATATCTTGATTATTGTCCCAAACTCAAAGCTGCGAGTGAATCTAATTCTTGAGCCCATGGAATTAATATTTTCATTTTAACCCTTACAAGTCATTCAGTGCAGATTTATTATCTTCCAAAATCTGTAATCTTGTCAGATTCTATATTGTTATATAATGTGTTTATTAGAAATGTTTACATTATTTGTTTTTTTTGGTGAGATTTTAGATAAAAATAAATAAATATGCTGTTTAATAAATAAACAGAGTATCTACTCCAATATCAATTGCAGTTGAATCCAATACATTATCAAATTCCAGTCAAATCCATTACATTCACTTACGTGCTAATACCCTTGGGAAAGGTATGAATCCCCCCCCCCAGCTATGGGTAAATAGCAGGACAGACCGAGTTCTATAGACTTGGATGGCAATTGGTTTACCACAGAAAAAAATGGCAACCTACAGCGGGGAAAAAATCTGCCTCGTCAGTCATGTATCAAAAGATACATGATCGCCTAAGCATGTATCTGATCTACTCAAATATGGGTATCCACTGAAAATAACGTTTAAACTTGTAAAATCTGTTGGGTTAATAAATAAAAGATTTTGATTGTTCAGTAAGAAACTATTTGAGGAAGTTTGTTTTGTGATTATTAACAGTGACAAAAGATGCTGAATATTAAAAACATTGGCCTGAGAACTGAAAACAGCTAAATGATCACATATAAGAGAAATGTGTAAATTGGATGAAGAAGTACATGAAAAATGATTTCTCAATGGTAATGTTTTAGTGATGAATGTAGAGCTATATTGGATGGACCTGTTGTCTGTGTTAGACGTTGGGCCCTTCATGGAAATAGGGAACTACCATTAACTTAGAAAGCAACAGTAGTGAGGTAGAGTAAAGTTTTGGTCAAGAAAAATGGAATGAAAATATTTGAAAAATGCAGAAGTTTAAATATCCGAGAAGCGTTTTGACAGAGGACGGTAAGTGCGACACTGAGATCTGTAAGCGTATTGGGATGGGCAAGGACACATTCCAAAAGTTGGGCAGAGTATTGCGAGATAGGAGAATTTCTTTGGTAATGAAGAAAAGGATACTGAGCTGTTATGTGACATCTGTCCTTCTTTATGGCAGTGAATGTTGGACGATTTCCTCAAGGATGAAGAAGAGACTTGAGGTGACAGAGATGTGGTTCTACAGAAGGATGCTAAGGATATCAAGGATTGAGCTTGTGAGAGAGGATGCAAACAAGGAGGAGGCTTATACTTAACATCAGGAAGAGACAGCTGAAGTTCCTGCGGCACATAATGATGAAGGAGGGCCTGGAGAATCTGATACTCACAGGTCGAATAGAGGGAAAGAGAGACAAGGGAAAGCTAATCCCCAATTGATGATGCCCACTGTTTTAGAGCTAAAAACAAAACTATTGTGTATAATGGGTAAACGTATTTGGTGCTGACGTATTTTTTGAATTTGAGATTGTAATAAAAATAATTTGATATTTTTTTTCTACTTTCAGTCATCCTGTAAGAGAATTTTTCTGCTTAGATGACCCACCAGGGCCCCATGACAGTTTAGAAGAGAGTCGGGTATGTCACTTTTTTTTTTTTTTTTTCATTCACTGTAGAGGGTTGCTAAATGAGGGTATTATATGAATGTTAGAGGAGGAGGTAAGAAGGGCAAATTATGAGGATATGTAGGAAAGATAACGGTTAACCTTACATCAGGCAATTATCCTCTTGGGACAGTCCTGGGTATGACAATAAACTACATCTGACAGCAAAGCCTCTGAGCGGAAGATTCGAGTTTTTGAGGAGCATCTTAATTGCAGTTGTTCCCAGTTCCACCCTGACCCAGGGTGGTAACACCTGCTAGGGTTCTAGCTGAGGGCAAATAGTGAACACCCAAACAAAAATAAAACACTGTAAAAGTATAAAAATACATCTTTATAATAAAAATACCAGCAATACATTTTTATTAAAAAAATACCTAAAATTACCAACAATGCATCAATCAACATGAAAGAACTCCTTGATGACATTAATCCATTTAATATCCTAATCCATATAATATCCTGCAATTTCTGAAAGAAATCAAACTGTATTCCAAAATATAACTCCAACAAAACTATAACATTAAACAAACATATCACTGCTTCTAGTAATTATGTCCACACAAATATGTATATGCACGAAATCTGAGTATTATCTACCATGTACTTATTGTGAAAGCAGAATAACATAGTGATTTTCCAAGCGTAGCTTAGATGTGGCACAAGGCTGAAAGTAGGGGGCACCCAGTGAGGATCGAACTCACTACTCAGTCGTAATCGTTCTAGCGAGACAAGCTTGCTAACCATTACACCACCCATAGGTGCCCAAAGCAGAATAAAATATATCATATTTTTATTATGTCAAAGCTCCAAAGAAAAATTATATTTTTGTATTAAATGACCAATAAGGAGTTGATGTACCATTAAACAAAGAAATCTAACCTTTTGGGAATTTGTTACGCAAAGCAGAGATTCTTGGGAAGAAGCCGTACAAGCGGAACTTGCTTCTTACTAATGGACTACGAAGGAAATGGAGATGATCAGTTTCTCAGCTTGTGATGTTTCATCTTTGGGATGGGGGTTGTAGATGAAAAAAAAAATTAATCACTTTCAATGCCACGTAGATGCTTCTGAGCTCAAAATCAAGACTGGAAAGTGAGGATTGGGCATCTCCAGTACAGATATTTTTTTTTTTTACTAATGTTCACCCAATGTAAGGCCCAAGAGCCACTTAAGTTAGAGGGTTATTGAATGAGGTTGTTGAATGAGCCAAACAAGAGGAAGTGCAGTTTGTGAGGATATGTAGGAAAAATAATGGACTGGAAGAGTTTAAGATTTTAGTGATTGGGAAAGCACTCTCTCAGAAGTCTGTTCAACTAAGTAGCAGTTATTGGGTAGAAGCCATCTGAATGGAACTTCCTTTTTAACAATAGAATATGAACGGAATGGAGATGATTTGTCTCGCTGTACATGAACATGGTCAGTCTTAGCTGTGAAGTTCTGAACTGGTAGGACTAATGAACGTAGCTTATCAGAACATTTGCCATGGAGATAGCAATAGAATAGCAATAGGCTTGTAACATTTCACTTGTGGGAAAGTGATGGTTCTTTATAGTACAGTAAGAAATCTCTTATCTCAAACAACGCTTCTTTCAGAATTTGGAAGGTTTGGAGATTTGAATTTGTAGTATATCATAATTTTCCATTTTTATTATAGGTTTAAATATTTATGCAGTGCCTCGTGTGTCCACCTCAGTCTGTGCATTTAGTGTATCAAGTAGTCAGTTCAAGTAAAAGTTTGAAGTAAGAAATTAAGTTGATGTCAAGTCATAAGAATCTTTGTCTAATTTTAAATTTTTCTTACATAATAGTGCCTCCATGACCCTTCACACTTTACAGTTTAGTGCTGATAAAGCCTAATATTGAGTGTGTTGTTTTGTAAAAGATCCCTTTTGTGTTCAGGTAATCTTTTATTTAAATTCCTTAAGGTTTATGTATTCATTGAGGCAATTATTACAGGTGGTAGAGTAAATTCCTTCAAGTTTCAGCTTATTATTTATTTATTTTATTAAGTCTTTTATTTGAGAAGTAGTAATAAATTTTATATTAGGCTTAGATAAATTATTTTCAATTGTACATAAAAAATACATAATCAGTTGTGTAATAGGGTTGGTATTAATGACATGAAATTAAAATGCATAAAACATACAATGACAACAACAATAAAGCTTGAGATATATATTGACATAACAAGATTCTATATTTTCTTTTAGTGATGTAAATTACAGAATATTGGTTTAATGTGTGTAAAAATGTTCTCAGTGTCACTTTTGTTTAAAAGTCAGTGCTTACTTGGTTTGGTTCTGAGAATTTTGTTTGTGAGGATGGCGCTTGAAATTGTCTGTTTTTGATCTTCAAGGAATGCTGGCTAGACATGTTTCTGTACTGCTACTTGTCTACTCATCACTGACTACTGCTACAGGTACCCTAGTCTACTGTTCTCTACTGAACCTCTTGTGGTGGAAGTGTCATTTTTATAATGATGAGGGTTAAGATGATGAAATATCCTTCTTTTCTATCATCACTGATGACAAGGTTATTTTTAGAATGATGAAATATCATCATTCTGGACAATATGTGAAAAAGCTGCTCTGCCTGTCATTAATGATATAAATGTTTTTTTTTTTTTTTTTTCATGACCAATTAATGGATCCATGGTCAGTAAGGTGACTTAACTAGATTACCACTTTAGCTTATCAAAATATTCAATGTGCCCCCCCCCCCCACCAAAAAAAATGAAAAGCAGATACAGTACAAATACAAGATTTTATATTCCAGAATTGCTGGGATATTTCACAAACTGTTTTTAGTCAAGTTTCTTCTTTTGAAGACAAATATTTTGTGCAACTGGAAATAAACTAAACAATGGAAGATTCTTATGGCTTGACATCAACTCAGTCTCTTACTTTTACTCGGACTGACTACTTGATACTCTATTTTATTTATACTAAACGCACAGACTGAGTTGTAGACACCAGGCTATGCATTTAACATAAATAAGCTTCACTCTCTTTCAAATTTAATTGAAGAGTTTAAAATTTCAAATAACTTAATAACTATAGAGGAATAAAAGCTGAAACTTTGCACATTAATAATTTGATATGTTTTAAATGCTGTGTAATGTTTATCTTTCTCTGTAAATTATATGTTAATTATATTCTAAGTTGGTATCCACTTAGTAGAAATATCATATCTTATTAATAATTTGCAATAAAAAGAGGTTTTTATCTCAAAATGATAATTTTATAAAATAAGCTGTAATAATGTGTCTGTCATAATTTGAACCTGTATAATTTGTTATTTTACCAAAACTTAATTTATATAGATAATATAAAATTTCCTCAAGTATAAATCAACTACAGGATAAAGTTTACTTCCATATTCAACCAATTCCAGTAGATTTTATATTGTTTTCTCTAGAAACACTACAAGAAATACTGATATTAATATTCTGTTTTATTGCTAGGCCCTGTGTGAATCACTTGAGGAACAAACTTATAATCTTAAGAAAGAGCTTCGAGATAAAGAACGTGAGATTGATTTATTGAAATCTGAGCTGAATTTGTACAAATCACAAATTGAAGACCTCAAGCGAATGGAAAGGTCAGTACAATTTTTAAATATTTTCGTTATAATATTTTTAATTTTCTTGAGATTGTTTTTAAATTTTCTCAATATCAAATTAAAATTTTTTTTTAAATTTAAATTTTATATTGAGAAAATTTAAAAAATATTTAAATTATATATTGAGAACATTTAAAAGATCTAAATTTGATAATGAAGATTTTTTTTTTGAAAATTTGAATTTGATGAAAAATTTAAATTTGATATTGAGAAAATTTAAAAAAATTAAATATTTAAGAATTTTCTCAATATCAAATTTAAAATGTTTTTCAATCTTGAGAAAATTGCAAAAAATCTTGATCTCTTTTTTAATTTTCTCAAAATCTTTTTAATTATTTTTTCACATCATTAAAATTTTTCTAAGTC
>OZ038510.1:64337833-64362833 GCA_964036315.1 Acanthosepion esculentum
TGGACAATTAAAAGAAGAAAGAAGAAAGCTTTTTGACTACTGTTGATGCCAATTAGGTCAAAAGATGTATTCTTTAATCCTATTGATAAAGTTGTTAATGTTATCTTAAGCTTACAGTTTAAGTTTTTTGATTGACATCAATTTCTTAAACAAGGTTTTTCCAGTTAGGTAATTGCAAAATTAATATACTAATTATTCTTAAAAAAAGAGAATTGTAAAACTTTCCACCTTTTTCAACATATTTCTTTTTTTAAGCTTAATTTCTAATGCTTTGTGGAGAGTTATTTTTCTTTCTTTGATAATGTTTTTTTTTAAGCATCTTTGTAAAAACAATTCTCTTCAGGATTTTGAAATTTTATGATTAAACCAGCATTAGTCACCATGGATTTCCAAAAATGGATAATCCCCTCCCACGACAACTGAGCTACAACTGCACCACACCATGTGCTAAAGACCCTCTCTGAGTCAGGATAGTAGTAGCAAAAGAAAGAAGTTAACCATCTAGGAATTATGAGTACTTTTAAAATTTTGGGGGTAACAAAACACCTTATGTGACTAATGCAGGCTTAAATAAGAGAAAACTAGTGACAGTACCATTATTTATTAGTTACTCCCCACTCCACAAAACATGAAATTGGTCCAGGTGACAAATCATTTGAAATATTGAAACAATTCGTATTTATAAAAAGAAATAAGACAAATCTAGAATCTGGTATTTTCGTAACCTTTTTTATTTTGAGGGGAATTGGAACATAATTTTTATTGTCACATAATTATTGGGAAGTGACTGAAAGGAAGACAAAAACAAAAGTTTAGTTTCCTTATTTTTATACAGTTTCCAGATTTCCTTCTCCACTTTTCCTTTCTTTATCTAGAAAAAAAAAACGTGAAAGGAAAAAAAACTATAGTTAAAAAAGGTTAAGATAATGCATCATGGGAAATATGTACCTCCATATTGTTTCTATCAAACTTGTGATTTTAGAAATTTCTGTAAAGTAGAAATTTAATAAAATACCAGAAATAAATATATTAATTAAAAATGTTGATTGATTTAAAGTAGAATAAACATAAATATCAAGTTTAGCCAAATGCATAATTTATTTACTGGATGGGACGAAGAGGTGTATATTTTGTCTTTTTTCACAGCTAAATAAAATTTATTGGAAACATTATTATAAAAAATAAACAGCAACTTTTAATATTATAGAATTTTACTGTAATCTATTTAAAACGTATATTGAGAAATCGTATAAATTTTTTAATTGCCTTCAGAAGTGAATATATTGATAAAGATGTAATCAAATGTTTACCAGTGGATAGAAAAATAAAGATTGTGATAATAATTATACAGTAATAATCTCCCCTGCTAGCTGCAGCGTACCGGAGTGATCTCCCCTGGGTTTAAAAACCTAGCCTTTCTCAATTTATTTTTGTCTACTTTTTTTTTTTTTTAAGCCAACGAAGCGTATATTTTCACAAATGCAACAAATTTATAACCGTGGAACGCAGAATAGTTTACGAGGGAAAAAAAAATCAATTGTGATCCACACTGTACAATAAAATTTGAAAAAATAAACTAACATATATTGTAATTATCTGAGTTTATTGTAAATATTTTATAAAGCCTTTTTATTTTATTTTACTTTTTTGTACTGAAGCTTTTAATCAAGTGATTTATACGTGTGCAAGTTAACTTTTCAGATTGTTTTTTTTTTTTAAATTTAAAAATGATTTTGTGATGTTCTATTTCAGTTTAATACAACCACTTTCAATATTTACACTATTCAGACTAATGTCCTCATCTTTGTTGTCCTATTCATGACATTTTAGCCATTGTATATACCGGCTTTCTTCCTGTGATGTATATTGGAATTTTGAACTGAACCCTTTATTTCCTCCACCGGGGTAGATTGTTCTACTTCCACGTGCCATGCCTTTTCTGAATATCTCAGTTTCAGTTATTTCCCTTTAGTAACTCAACTCTCCAAGTTTTTTGTTCACTTCTGCTGTGACCAGGTATTGAACTCACAAATCTTTGGGTCTAGTCACTGGATTACTTCAACAACACTTTTATCCACTGGGCCATGACAACAAAGATGAGGACAATAGTCTGAACAATGTAAATAGTTACAATACCCTCTTCTCAGAAATATAGATACACCTTTAATATATAGTTTGAGTGGTTAGTATTTTCAATTTTGAGACCCATGTTCAAATTTCATCATGGTCGATATGTCAGGGAGGTGACTTCTTGATAATATAGGCCTGGGAAGCTGATCCCAACAGGTGGCACCTTTGGAAAGTCTCCGAGAAACATTACCAAGGGATGACTCATGCCATGCAAGTAAAATTCTGTAGACGGAATTGTTTGTTGACGGTTGTGCTAGCATGAAGTCACAAGTCATCATGACTGAGGGTTTGAGTGTGCTAGCCTTGTTCAAACTGTTGGTCATGCCAAATGATGCATTCTTTCCAAGAAATTAACTATTATCTGTTCAATATAGTTGCAGTATAAATTGCAGATAGGCTCTGTGGGTGTTGAACAAGCACAAATGTGCCTGAGCAGGTACCTGCAACAGGGATTGGTTAGCCGCCCTAGCTGCCAGGCGTATTTGCTATTATTATATATTAATGTAAAAATCATTCTTCTTATATTTTTAAGTATAAGACTGATTTCAATTATTCCATATTTACTACTTTTATGATTGAAATTATATTTTTTGAAAACTAAAATTCAACACAAGGCTTGAGAGCAAATTAAAGTGATTAAATATTTCATCATCACAGAACGGACTCTGCAAATTCTCCATTCATAATGAATGGTTGCACTCTGTGCGTTTCTTTGTCCGGAATGTCTTGGAACCCAAACTCACTCCAGATCTCCAGGGGGAAAAAAGGTATATATGATCCAATGCTAAAGGTGCAGGAAAAATGTTTGGTTTCTTGTGCTGCTCCAGAAAGTCCCTGAGATGTTCTTCCAGGCTCCATCTCTACAAGCGCCAAATCAGACCAAGAATGTTTACAGATTGTGACAGCTATCAGGGAGATGTGATTAAATATACTTTAATGTTTAAAAAAAACCTCAAGGAATTTAAATGAAAGATTATATGAACACAGAGATCTTCTGCAAAACAACACACGCAATGCATAAGTTTTGCACCATAATGATTCTGATAATAATTTTGATTTACAGATTGTTACTTATTAGGGAGATGTGATTAAATATACTTTAACGTTTAAAAAAACCTCAAGGAATTTAAATGAAAGATTATATGAACACAGAGATCTTCTGCAAAAGGAATTTTCAACAATATAAACATTTTTTACGTATTTATGGTTATTTTTTTAACTTTTATCAAAAACGACATTCTTGTACATGTAGTTATGGGTGATATCAATTACTAATTTATTTAATTAATTAATTACTAATTTATTTAATTTATAACTATTTGTGCTCAGTTGTTGACATTAATAGCTATCTGCTGATGTGTTAAAATTCTGGAATAATGCAATAATAAAAACTTAAATTTCATCTCTGATAGATGTTGTGGTTAATAACAATGATCCTTGGCCACTACAAATTAATAAAGATCAGGTGGTAGCCAATTTATTTTGCTTGTGAGGAACTCGCTTGTAGAATTCAGTACCTCCAAAATCAAGCTTGTAACATTTTCCCTCCAGTCATGATGAACGGCTGTATTCTCAATAAGACTCTTGCCCGGAACGTCTATAGGAACGCAAGCTCAAGCCAGACGTCAAGTGGATCTGTTGCTCCAGAAAGTACCTGGCTCCTCCTGCTGTGCTCTATCTATACAAGTGTCAGATCAGACCAAAAATGGAATATTGCTGTCACCCCTGAGCTGGAGTTGCTTAATCCTCACTTTTCAGCCTAGGCAAAATTTCGAGGTGTTTTCCCTCGCCCTGTGGGTAATGAATTATTTTCCATCCTACAGACACATTCCCACAGAATGTTAACAGATGTTCAGACAAACTACAATCCTTAGTTCTAGCCATCCCGACCATCATATTCATTTAGTAAGAAGGAAGTTCCACAAAGATTGATTCTTACCCAGAACTGTTGCATTATGGAATGGACTCCCGAGAGGATATTTCCCTGATGGTTACAATTTTAAACTTTTCAAGTCTAGGGTCAACCTTAACTTGCACCGCTTGCTCCCTGCTTATATTCCCTTACAACAACAACATTCAGTAACGATCTATCTTGAGTGGTTCTTGGGCCTTGTTTTGGATGAATAACAGAAAAAAAACAACAAAAACCCCAAGGTAGAGGGTTACTTTAATAATAATGTGCCGGACTAAAATAAAATGGTAAATAAACCCAAGAGCCCCTGCTGTAGAGTAAGTATGACCCTTGCCAGATACATCACTGCTCTGCCTAGACTAAGTTATGCTTTGAAATTATCATTCGATCTCACCATTACTCGGTTAGCAAGGTAGTAAAAAGCTTTAAACATTGTCCCTTTCCTTGCAAACAATGTGTTCAAATAATTGATGTCGGCTGGACAGGACATCTGTGTTCTGTTGAAATTCGTTTCTGATAACAAAAGCCATGTTATTGTATTTATTTTAATTAACCCAATTTCGCCAAAATTCCGTCCACTTGGTGTTGGCGAAAAACTTGATTGAGGAATTCCATAAGCCGTGAAGTTGGATAAAAATTGAGATTATCAATTGACGCCTATTGGCCGAATAGCCAGGCGGAGGTGATCATGTGACGCAGGGAGGAGGCCTGCCACCGCCCATTGAGAGGATAGGTATGAGATGTTACTGCGAGGAAGTGGGAAAACCGTTGATGTCCTCTAAAGTATGGTGAGATCCCATATGAGAACAGAAGAGGGTGGGAGTGGAAGAAGATTTCCAAAAATGGAAAATGATAAATATTTCTGACCGAAAACAAAGGAAATCCTTATTGGGGATTTGAAATCAACGTGGTGGCCACACCACGTCCGACCCCACGCCAGGTTTTGATCGGCGTCCATATTAGCAAACGTCTTCGGGTGTTTTAGTCAGTGAAGAGTACAGTAAAGAGAGGGCAGTGCAGTGCAGTTCGCAGAGAGATCCAGTCGAGCCCAAGACACAGGACTCGGAAGATAACGCCTCGCACAGGTGACCGCACAATTCCATGCCTTCCGACTTAGACTTCTAACCAAGAACAAATTTGTTGAAGTCCGACTTTAGATTTCCCACCAAAGCAAGTTTTCAACTTAGACTTCTAACCAAGAACAAATTATAGAAGTCTGACTTATATTTTCCACCAGAGCTGACTTTATTGAAAAACAATCCAGATATCCAGAACTAGCTAAAGAACGCAAAAGTGTTACAATCCACATTTTTTTTTTCTTCGGGCTGGGAGAGAAAGAGAGAGACGCACTCCTGTAACTCAACAAACCGACATAAAATTAATTACTATTCCTAACCAGTCGCTTGCCTTGAAGTTGTTGTTTGTGCTTTTGTTTTTTTTGTCTACATTTATTGTGCAGTATCACCTTGACCCGGATTCGGCTGGCACTACGGCCCGACGTTTGATTGATCTCGTCAACCTAAGATCAAATCACAACGTGGGTAGGTTGAATCGGGATCAAAGCAGTTGCTTCGGTGACCAGGCGTTGGAAGCGAGCCGGGTACGACAAGTTGGTACTAGAACTCAACAAGACTTCAACCGACGTCCATCTGACACCTTCACTATCATCAAACCCCTGGAACTGCTCACCAACCCCTCGGGGGTCACTCAAACCCATTTGACGACCCCCTGGTCTAGGTACTGACCAGGCTTGAGGTTGACTAACTTTGATCATCACATATGAACTGGTGTTTCAATGTGAAGTGGCCGTAAGCCTTATGAAAGTTGGTTCACTGTCGTACCAAACAATTTTTTTGTCAAAATCCATCCTGCACATTTATAAATCTACCATTCATCTGTGCATTGAATATTGCTGCCATATCTGGTACAGTGCTCCTGCTATATATATATATATATATATATATATATATATATATATATATATTGTGATTCTTAACAAAATCCAAAGAATGATCTGTATTTGTTATCAATCCTGACCTGGCATCTTGACACCTGTCACTATTCCACTGTTTTGACATAGCTTCTGTCTTTTCCTTAGGTATTTTTATGGCAGTTCAAGTGAGATCTCTGTGGTACCTCGACTACATGAATTTAAGCATACTACTAGATTGACAACAAGGTCTCATTGTTTTCTTGTTGAAATAGCCACATGTAACCAGAAGTCCGATTCTAATAGTTTCTTTTCTTGCTTGTGTAACTCACTTCTAGTTTCTTGCTTCCCTGTCATCTACGATTTTCAAAGATTTAAATGCAATGCCAATCACTATCTTCAGTCTTCCCGAATCCTTTATTGTCCTTTCTCCTCGCTAAAGTCTTCTCATTCTCTTTCACTTGAAGTTTGTGATCTGAAAGCGTCTTCATATGTAAGCTCTGTTTAACTTTAAAAATCACCAATTTGAAATGTTTGTTCTAGATGTTATATATTTTGTTTTTCTCTTCCTCTTAATAAGATAAAAGTAGCCAATGTAGACCATATGTGCTTTATTATTTGACACTACAAAAATACGTTTCCCCTGATGCAAAGATGGCTGATTTGAGTTTTAGTAAGAAACAGAGACAGTGTGATTTTGATGTATTTGCCTGAAGACAGCTATGGAGATAACGAAGAATAATGACTGTAGATGCCAAACACCAGTTTGAACCATCTTTGATAAAATGTGACAATGTTACAATGTTAGAGAAGAGATAACACAATTTTTTTTTTAGATTACCATAACAGATCAGATTTATTCTCTAGAAAAAAAAAGAAAGAAAAAGGAAACCAAATTGGCTGTCACTGGTCAAATTATAAATTATGACTGCCTCAGATATCATGTTTAGGAGAAACTACAAATAATAAAATGCCCTTTGTAGAAAAACCATCCACATTACGTGACTGGCCATTTCCATTGGTTTTTGGGGGCTTCAGCAATAAGAGGCTCCCAGGGTCTCCATTCTAGCATTTTCCTTGATAGAGACAATTCACGATGAGCCTGGGGAAGAGAGAAAAAATTTTTTAAATTAAAAATGTCACAAAATAGTTTTTTCCTCGGGAAATTTATATTACTTAATACAGTGTAACCCGGATATAAAAGAATTTTCTCTGGTCCCAAATTAGAGCCTGTGTTAACCTAAACAAAATAGACCAAACTCGGATATAAGAGAAACCCGGATATAAGAGACTTCTACAGTCCCGACAACTCTCTTATATCCGGGTTACACTGTAATAATAATACTTATTGGTATATGTAAAATTACATAATTTAACATTTGTCAAAGTGAAGTGAATTTTGGCCAATAAAGGGTTCAATGGATACCTAGAGCAATAATTATATAAAAGTTCAGGAAAATTTAAGACCAACTTGAAATTTTGTCATGTTTCACTTATTAGGGTCTAAACTGGAATATTGTATTATTAGGAGAATATGTGTTTTACAACCATTTATTATATAACCTATTTAAATTTTACACTTACAACTGCTAATTTTGTTGCTTTATTTCAGACTTTATTATATAAATTTTAAATATCATTTATTAATATTCTTGTATTATTTTGAACTATTGTTCTCATCTTTATTGATATAAATATTGTTATAGATACTTGTCTATAATAACATCTATGTCAGATATATAGTTTAAAATAATACAAGAATATTGACAAGTGACATCTCAGAAACAAAATACTAAATGATTGATGAGTTTCTGTTGGTCTCAAATAAATCGTTTGATGTCAGGTGAAATCTTGTAAAGGAACTTGCCAAAATTATGTGTTGTGTTCTACTTTTGATCACTGTTGATCATTTTTAAAGAAAGAAAGTAAAATTAGATTGTTGGTGGGTTGTTTTTGTTTAGTGCAGTGGTTCCCAAACTTTTTTCTCTGGGAAGCATTTTCGAAATTAAAATTTGTTCATGCCTCATCAAAGCAAAGTCCTGGTGAAAAGGCACAAGCAACCCTACAGCCAAGAAAGTCCAGAAAGAGGGCTAAAGGAAGATAATTGCAGATTCAAAGCCGGAACATTTTCATTGATAACTCTCTCCTCCAATTTGCAGACCCTAGTTACTATATTCTTAATATTTGATATAATGCAAAAATATCACAATGACAAAATTGGTCAATAATCGTGTATAACTATTTATACTGGAACTCATGCATAAAATTACAAGTAATCCATAATAATATTTAAATTTTGAAACCATATGAATTTTTTAAAACTGTTTCTAAATCTTTGATTGTTTTTTTAATCATTTCACCTCCCTGCTATCCTCTTCTGCACACCTATGAGGTGTGCCACACCATTTGGGAACCACTAGTTTAGTGGCATATCAACACCTCTATGGGTGATTTAATGCCGAAATCTAAATGTTTTGTACATAATGTTTTTTTGAGATAATGGTTTTAGTGATACAAGTCTTACTAATTATAATTAACCCATAGCTGGGGGTGAGGAGAAGAGGTGGATTCATACCTTTCCCAACCCTATTTGCATGTAAGTGAATATAACAAAGCCAACTGGAATTGGAACTCAGCTCTCCGATTAAAAATTCTGGGCCATTATTCATTACACCACCCACACATCCAAGCTTACAGCACCTGGTATCGTCAAGTGAAAGTAAAAGTTGGGAGATAACCAGTGGAAGGTGTTGTTAAGTCAGGAATTTGAAATTAATGGAGATTCACATGATATGATGGCAAAATTCTGAAACACTAACAGCATAAATGCTCCACTGGCTATCTCTCCACACCTGGCTTCTTTTCTTGGAAATGACCAACAATAGTCAAAAGTACTGAGAACATTACAAACAATTTTGGCAGGTTTCTTTACAAGTTGCCATCCGACATTAAATGATTTATTCGGCCCTAGGAGAAACTCACCAACATACTTCCCTGTTCCTTTCATTTGCTAAAACGTGTTTAAATGAAGTATACCATGTCTAATATATATAAATATAATACATATATTGATAGATATTTTTTTTATTTTTACAGTTCATCAACCCTTTGTGGGTTATTTAAAGCCAAAACATATTTTGGATTATTGGAGGTTGCTTACAGTGTTCCCAAGCAAACTTCTAAATACTGATTGGGCTCGACATTGCTTAACTTCAGTGATCAAATGAGAACTGGTGATTTCAGCGCAATTACATTGTGTGTGTGTATATATATATTATAGTGGATGACAAATGAGGACTCAGTAAAGAGCCGATCAACTTTTATGGACACACGTGTCTCCTGAGGACTGCAAAAATGTGCATTTATATGTGTACAGATGTATACCTATATACATACATGCATAGATGTATGCACGTATGTACACACATAAGCATATAAGTACAGGCACATAAATTCAAACAATAATAAAAATTTAATTATCAATCTAACCTCCTACAATTAATAGTTATGATACCATCAAACCAAATAACACAAAAATAATTGCTTAGTAAAGACATATATACCTTTGTGTGTGTGTGTGTGCGTGCATATATATATATATATATATATATATATATATATATATATATATATATATATAGAGAGAGAGAGAGAGAGAGTGTGAGTGAGCATTTACCATTTAAACATTAATATCAATTATTTATGTAAAAAATGAAATACAACTTCAAAAAAAAAAAAAAAGTATGTTCAAAAATTAAAATCAGTGGTACAAAAATTTGAACAACTTGCCGCAAAAAAAGGTGGAGTCAAAAGAAAAAAGAGAAGAAGTCAAAGAGTGAGTGTAAAGTGAAAAAAGAAAAGGACAAATACTCATGACACACTACATGTATGCATATCTGCACAGATAGACACATGGCTGCATATGCACAAATGCACACAAAAAATACAAAAAAAAAAAGCTTACACCAATGATAAGTATATAAAAAGAAAAACTTGAGAAATACTAGCAGTCAATTGCTGATACCCACTGAAGAGTGGATGGACATCACATGCCTACATCACTCTGGAGTTGGGATGCTGAATGTAACATCAAGCAGCTAAGGGACAAACTTTTACTTACATTAATCCTATATATATATATATATATATATATATAGACTCTTCTCAAGTTTTGAATTCAGTTGTCCTTCTCCTAGACTGGTTGTCACCAAAGGCTATAGAACAATCTGTCCTGCTATTTAACTTATAGCTGGGGAGAGCAGAGATGGATTTATACTTTTCCCAAGGGTATTTGTGTGTAAGTGAATGTAATGAACTTGACTGAAATTTGAATTGTGAAGAGGCATGGTGGAGTAAGCGGTAGTGGCTTGGATTGAGGAATCAGAGAGCTGATATTAGGTTGGTGCAAAAATAATGTTGTTTTCTCACATGAAGTTGAACGTCAAAAAACGACATTATTTTTGCACCAACCTAATATAAAAAAACGTTACACTTGAAGGCATATTTATTTGTATATAATTTTGGCTTAGAGCCATATCACATTGAAACACGATTCTTGTCTGATCACTGTAGTTAAGCAACATTGAGCATGGTCATCAGTTTGAGCCGAGTTTGAATTCTAGTCAAGTTTGTTACATTCACTTATGTGCAAATACCATTGAGAAAGGTATGAATCCATCACTTCTCCCACCAGTTATGGGTGAATCACAGAATAGATGGGACTCTATAGCCTTGGTTAGCAACCATTCTACCACAAAGTGAGAATTCTTCTTAGTCAATCATGAATCAAAAAGAAACATGATTGCCCAATCCTGTAGCATGTATGGCATCTAATGGAAGGAAGGATATAAATTTAATATATTTAGAGATTCTTTATGAAATCCAAAGAAGAATCTGCTATGTTATTGGTCCTGACCTGGCACATCACCTTCAGTCACTTTTCCAACACCTTTCCTATAAATACTTTCATGGTAATTGTTCTGATGAACTTTCCTCTATAATACCTAGACTTTATGAATTTAAGCGCAGTTAATTGTAGGAGGTTAGATTTATAATTAAATTTTTTATTATTGTTTGAATTTATGTGCATATGTTTCTATTTATATGCTTATGTGTGTACACACACACACATGTATACATCTATGCATGCATATAGGTATACATATGTGGACATATACACATATAAATGCACACACACGTGTATATATAATTTTTGCAGGCCTCCGGAGACATATGCATGTCCATAAAAGTTGAGCACCTCTTTACTGAGCCTTCATTTGTCATTGACCATAAAATAAGTATATATATATATATATATATATATATATATATATATATATATATATATATATTTTAGAATTGGACATAGACCGACAATTTATTTAAAGACATTTATATTATGTTTAATGTTCTTTTTTTTATAGATACAAGTATTTAAGCAAATGCACTGTTTTATAATAAACAGTATTAAATAACATTTACCGGCCTGAATGTCCGAGAAATTTTCATAGAAAATTTTTAAATAAATTGTTGGACTATGTCCAATTCTAAAATATATGACGTCATTTGTTTACATTTGATACGCTAGAGCAGATATGAATAGACGAGATTCATGGAAGATTTAAGTTTAAAGATAGTAAAATCGACCTTGCTAACCAGACGCTCATCTGTGGCCGAACGGTTAAGGCACATCACGCGAAATGATGGTTCCGTATAGGATACAGGTTCGATTCCTGTCGGAGAGCGAAAATTTTCTATGAAAATTTCTCGGACATTCAGGCCGGTAAATGTTATTTAATACTGTTTATTATAAAACAGTGCATTTGCTTAAATACTTGTATCTATAAAAAAAAAAAGAACGTTAAACATAATATAAATGTCTTTAAATATATATATATATATATATATATATAGTGATTTTCCAAGCATAGCTTAGATGTGGTATATATATATATATATATATATATATATATATATACACACACACATACATACATACATACATACATACATACATACATACACACACACACACACACACACACACACACAGAGACTGTAATTGTGCTGAAAACACTAATTCTCACTTGATCACCGAAGTTAAGCAATATTGAGCCCAATCAGTACTTGGCAGCAAGTTCTCATCATTTTACAGTTGGAATGGCTAGATGGAACTCTAAGTTGTATGCTAACAGAATCTTCTTGCTTGTGAAACTTGCTTCTTGCTTCCCTGTCAACTTTGACCTTCAAAAATTTAAATTCAATGTAAATCATTATCTTCTGTCTTCTTAATTGTTGTCCTTTTATTCTTCTCTCCTTCTTAGTATATTTTTTTCATATTCTCTAACACCTAATGCCCATATACTCCAATGCAGTCTACATAGTCAATTCTTAAGTATTGATTTTTTCTTCTTCTGAGACAACCTAAATAGCCAATAACAGCCAATATAGTCTTTCATTTGACTAGAGAGTGTGACACAAGAACTAAAACCACTGACCTGTAAAATCATCTCCTCCACTTGTCCAGACCCGGCAATCTCCTCCAATTTTTGGACATTACTTTCCTGTAAATGGCAAAATGTCGACAAGAAACAGTAGAAAAACACAAATAAATATATACGTTTGATTTATATAGAAATAATTTCAACTTTCACCTTTTTTTTTTTGTTGTTGTTTTATATTGCAATTTACGCCGGTCATCAGTTTATGATTGTAAACAACACACACACACGCACACACGATACATTCAGCAGAGGAGGGGCGTATTCAACATTTGATAATTTTGTGACAAGACGCGCTTAAAGGCTTTAGGCAGTTTTGATCAACATTTCTTTTCATGGTGAGTCGTAAAGAATTGTAAATGTAGGACTACCTTACACTTATGGAAACATTGTTGACAATTATGTATTTAGTTACATAACAAATAAAAATAATATAAATTTCGATGCTATATTCGATTTGTTGTCGGGTATTTTTCATCTTCTCCTTTGTTGTTGACGGCATTTTAGGACACTTTTGCTGCAATGCTAAGTTTCCGAAGTTCAACAAACTGGAGCTATTTCTTTTACACTTTGTTACCTCTCTTTTCCATTGTTGTTTTTAGATCGATTTCTTCCAGTCATTTTGATGGGCAATAACGAAATTCTGAAATTCAGAATGATTTTATTCCATTTCAAAAATAAAGTCTGTAAAAATGAATATTTTAAATTAATATATGATAAAAAATAAAATGCTTTTGACAAAAACCTTAATGATTGCATTATAATTATGTAGCAACTAGCCGAATTTACCTGCATCTTGCTGTATCTCACACATTGTTTTTTGTAAGAAAATGATGATTTTAAATCATTGTTATAATTTGTGGAGAAAAATGATGCGTTTCAATATTACTCAATGATCTTGCCGATGTGACCTCCATCTTCTGGCTTTCTACGTCTATATTTTGGATAGGAGTCATATCTTTGTTCATATTTAAATTTAATTTAAATCAAAGGCAAAAAAATTTTCATTGGTGTGTTTGTGCCCCCCGGGAACCCCCTTGTATCACAATGAAATATACTTATCCAAGTACTGTAGGAGTCATTCACTTGTTCAAATTTAAATTTAATTTATATCAAAGGGAAAAAATATTCCTCTGTGTGTGTGTGTGTGTGGGGGGCTCCTTTGAACAAAATGAAATATACTTATCCAAGTACCTTCTGAAGTTTCAGAATGTATATTGTTATGGGGGTCTATCTCCAAGACCTTAAGAGGAGTTTGATAACAGACAGAGGCCACAACTTTATATATATATATATATATATACACACACATAATGTAATGATATTCTGCAGACAAATCTACAGTTTATGTCACCTTATCTCATTGCATGGTTATGAACTATAAACCTAAATTGAGATTGAAATATTGTGTAATCGACTCTAATTTTTGTAAAATACTTGAATATGATATAAAGAATAATTTGCAGTGAAAGAAGCAATTTTTGATTTTTTGTTGAATACAACCCTCCTCTGCCGAACGTGTCATATATATATAAGACATTTTTTATGTTTATACGTTCTTTTTATAGATACAATTATTTAAGTAAATGCTCTGTTTATAATAAACATATCTGTATCTATAAAAAGAACATATAAGCATAAAAATGTCTTAAATAATTGTTGGACTTTGTCCATTTCATAATGTGTGTATATATATATATATATATATATATATATATATATATATATATATATGTGTGTGTGTGTGTGTGTGTGTATATATAAATAAAATCAATTCACCCCAACAAGGCAATAATGTTATTAAGACAATAATTTTTCTAGGCAAGGTCAAATTTTCACCAGAAAGTCTTTGAGTTTATTGACATAAATATCAGACCAGACTTGTGCAAGCAGGAAAATCTTGCTTTCTTTTTTTAATTTTTTCATATTCATTGTAAGTTATGAATAATATTGGCTTTTAAATTTTTCACTTTTTTTCTAAAATTTAACCACCAGACATTCAAGGAAAATAAAACACAGTGCTGCCATCTACAATATTTAGGTGGAAAACAGTAAAGGAACACCTTTTATCATTTTACCCCAACCAAGGCAATAATGCCATTAAGATGCGGGGGGGGGGGTACTGGGAGTAAAAGAACGTGAAAAGACTAGAAGGAACCAGAAACCCAATCCTAAACAGGAAACAAGGGATAAACCTCTACTCCTGTCCAAAAGACCAGAGAGGAGTGTAAACTGAATGATAGGCAAACCTATCTACTCCTATTGAGGGAAAATAAATAAATAATAAATAGTAAATAAAATTACAGAGTTTATATGGAGATGTTGCATATAAGAAAACAGGGAAAAAATAAAATACGGTAAAATTAACCTTTAGCACACTACATTATTAATATTACTTTCTTTGCCACTGCATTCTTTTTCAAGGCCTCTCAATTGCAGTATCCTTATTGTTAATTTCACTCAAAGGTGTTTTCTGTTGCCATAGCAGGATATGACAACACAATTATGAAATTCAAACACCCTATTGTTCAGGGATCAATCACCGTCAATGGCAGGATAAACTTTTTGTGCAGCAAATGAAGTCATATAGAGAGTGATAAAGGTTAAGAATGATGAGAGGGTGGTAGGGTTCCAGGTGTGGGATTGATATCAAATACATATATTTTGTTCGGTATCTGTCAGCACATTAATAACTAAGATATGAATCAGCTGGTGTGACTTCAATACTGCCTTAACTGTGTCAGCTGCTCTTACCTGTTGAGCTACAAGGAACTTTACGACAAGCAGAAGATAAAACCATAACCTCATAAATCTACCTCTCACTTTCTCAATATTGGATGTTATTGTTTTTAATACATTGACTGCCAGAGGCCAATTACAAAATCTGACTTTAAATACCAATTTTATAAGAATCAACTTAGACAATAAAATCTTTTTCAAATGCGCCTAATTTATGTGTTATAATTCCAAAAAAACTTTTTCATTCAAAAGTTAGTTTTTAGTTGTCAGTACAATCTTTTTTATTCCTACCTTAAACCCCAGGTACCAGTAATTTGTATGAAAAATAACAAAATAATCTTGTGGTTGTAGCCTTGATGGCAAGACGACAAAAGCAAGATAACTATTGGTAGGTGTTATAATAAAAACTGCCAATCATGAGATATCTTGTGGTTGGCAGTCAATGTATTAAACTCATTATTATTAGTATCAACAATATTATTTTTTTATTGAATGAATATTTTCAACTATTATTATTATAATTCATTTATCTTAATTGTTTTTTATTGCAAGCTTTTATCGAAATTAAAGAAAACTTTATATTAAAAATTGTGGTCTTCTCTTTCCATCTTGAATCTTGCTGGGAACACAGATTGACTGTCCAAGGAAGATACAATTAGGATTAAATGCATGTTCACATTTACCCTTGGAAGTGGTTAGAAAAAAAAAATGAGGTGATTGAATCAACTCCGCCTAAATTGAAAATCATCTGAAATGTCTTACCGAATTTACTAAAGCCAATTTCTGCTTGACAATCTGTTCTGTGTTGATACGGTAGGTGGCATCTTCAGGTATCTTGTTGAGTGTACGTAATATTTTTTCATAGAGAAGCTTTAATGACTGCAATTAAAAGAAAAAAAATATTAGTCATACATGACATTCCAGTGTCATTATATAAAAATTATATACATATACAAGGTGGGTGCTAAAAAATACCCCAAATCAGATCACACATACATAGCCATGTTTTTTTTTATGAATCAGAATCAGGATTAATCTCACACAAAGCAAGGCAGGCCCTGCATGACACAGAATTTGTCATAATGATTTGAGGCAAAGTTTAACAAGGCTGGATGCTCTTCCTGATGACCAACTCAAATACTTACAGTAGTCCAAGTACACCATTGAGACACCATCTCTAGGAAGGCTTCTATTCAAGGCTTGAGACTTCATCCTAGCTATATATATATATATATATATAAAAAGTGTTCCAATAACTTGGATTGATTTTAAATGTGAATTAAGTTTAAGTGTCTCATGATTTTTTTCTTTTAGATTTAACAACTTAAGTCTTTGTCAATTTCAACCATGGAAAGATTAACGTGTTAAAGTTATCGAAAGCCTATTATGAATATGGACGTTAAAACAAAATTTGGATGAGAAGTTCCCAGGTCGCATCATCACTGGAAACAGCAAAGTCAATTGCCCATTACGATCATGCGACTTGACGCCTTTAGATTTCGTCCTTTATGGCCATCTCAAAAGTAACAATTCAACAGCCGAAGGATGAGATAATAAGGCATATTGGTGAGATTGAAGAGCAACTATGCAGAGACGTCATAAAAAATTTTGCCCATCAAGTAGAGGTGTGCCGCCAAAGCCTTGGAGGACATTTGGGCAATATTATTTTTCGCACACAATTGCCATGACTTAAATAACATGATCCAATAGAGAAATAAATACATTTTCACTAATAACACCAATTTATTTACTGCTGACTTTGATCCACCTTAATGAAACACCCCTTGTGTATATATGCATGCATGATGATAACTGGCCACTCGTATTTGAGGATACCTGTCTACTAGGGTGGCTAGCTAATCCCTATTGCAGACTGTGCTCAGGTACATTTTGTGTTTGTTCAACACTCACAGAGCCCACGTGTGGTTCATACTGCAACGATGCTGAGCAGACCTTAGTTACAGAGAGAAGCATGTTATCTAGCATAATCAACAATCCGTTTACCCAGTTTCACTCACAAGGTTTGGGTCAACCCGTCGTATGGTTTTCAGGCACTTTCCAAAGATGCTGCATGCTGGGATTGCCTTCTCCACCTATGATCATGCATATATATATATATATATATATATACACACACACAGTGTAACCCGGATATAAGAGAGTTGTCGAGACCAGAGAAGAAGTCTCTTATATCCGGGTTTGGTCTATTATATATACATTAACACAGGCTCTAATTTGGGACCAGATAAAATCTCTCTTATATCAGGGTCTCTTATATCCGGCTTACACTGTATATATATATGTATAAAAGAGTATTGATGGGGGTCCAACATTGTATTGAACATGAAGGGGAGTATTTTGAATATGTTAAATAGTTTGTTAATCATTACAAATCATGTTATTTTGATGTTACAATACTCTTAAATTTTCTTAAACTACTCTAATTTATTTTTGTTCAATAAAAGTTAATAATTTAAGAAAAGGACATTACTTTTGCCTCTCCTTATATATATATATAAATATATATATATATATATATATATATATACATACATAATTTAGCTCTTGAAAATACATTTCAATTGAGCACTGTTGAGTGATAAGCTAATTCTATAAACAACAGCCACCTGCACTAATGCAAAGCTCTTCAGTAAAATGAATGGAGCACTTTGGCTGATTGGCATTTGTTTACATTTGTAAAAACAATACGGTGGATTTAGTTGTGTAACTCTACCGAGTGAAGATAGCTCTGGCTGAC
Organism: Acanthosepion esculentum; assembly: GCA_964036315.1. Taxonomy (NCBI): domain Eukaryota; kingdom Metazoa; phylum Mollusca; class Cephalopoda; order Sepiida; family Sepiidae; genus Acanthosepion; species Acanthosepion esculentum. Next base: position 64,355,803 of record OZ038510.1, read on the forward strand.
ACAAAATTAGTTGTGTTTCAATCCTGGCTTGAGGCATTCAGAAGTCTAGTCGCACTGAGGAGCTGTGATACAGTGAAACAGTACCGTCTGTGAATGACATACATATATATATATATATATATATATATATATTATGGGCACATGGGCAAGTGGTTAGAACGTTCACTTTTTGACCATGAGACCCGGGTTTGAATCTCACCAAGGGTTGATTTGTCAGGAAGGTGACTTCTTGATGTTATTGTAGCATCAAAATGACATGATTTGTAATGATTAACAAATCATTTAGCATATTCAAAATACTCTCCTTCATGTTCAATACAATGTTGGACCCCATCAGCAACACTTCTAAAAAACGATTTGGCACATTTCTACATTAATTTCAGATAATTCATTAGATATTGCTTGTTTTAATTCAGGAATTGTTTTCAGTTTGAACCTGTAAATAAAATCATTCAGTGAACCCCCACATGAAAAAGTTTGATGATTGTGACAGCCACCCAATTGCTTCACATTGTCCTATCCACCTTAGCTCAAAATTAAGATTTAACCATTCCCAAACATGTAGGCCATAATTAATCTTAAGCGATCTTGAACTGCTGTAATTTATTTTTGTTTAATAAAAGTTAATAGAAAAAGCGTGTTACTTTTGCTGCAATCTATCTAACTCTTGGCTCCCATAAGAAACTTATCATCCCTTTGACAGGGAATGCAGTCAGCATATTCATATGTTGTTTTCTTAGAATGGCCTTCAACTAAGGCTTGAGAGCCTCATTGTGTGGAGAAGAGATTGACTCATGTCTTTCTCAAAGGTATCAGTGGGAAGTTGAACAGGCTCAGGCAGAATTTGAACTCAACTCATCATTTCCACTTCCATTGTACCACACTAAGCTTTATAAAAATTAAATTCTTTCTATTAAAAGAGATTATGAAATTTGGTTCTATTATCTAACACAAATGACAATTACACACATATTTTAATGTAAATTGACAAAAATTATGGAAAACTTTACAGAGGAAATAAAATAAGAACAACTTACATGGTGTGGGTGCTTAGCCACTTGCAGGCCCGTCAAGCCAGTGGTCTGTAAAAAAAAAATAAAAAAAATAAAAAATGAATAACCAAAATAATCCCAATAATAATAAAAAGGGGTGCTGAAAATTTCTCAAATCAAGCCACTTCACAAAATCTCAACAAATGATCAAACATGAATGACTTTTTGGCTGAACTGAGAACTTTTCAGCACGGGTGCGATGGGTAAATTGTCGCCATTTTATATTTGTAATTTTGTACATGAGTGTTGTTAGTTTTTGATTTTGTTGACTACATAGTATAGTAGGGTCAGTTGGACACTGTCTGTGAGAAAACAAACACCATGACACAATTCACTCCACCAGAAATTTGGAAATGGCATGCTGCACTGCTTGGCATTCACACTGGAAGCTCCAATTCAAACATGTCAGGGTGTCAATCTGAAGACAGTGCAGAAAGAGTTGGATGAGTCTAATGGTGATTATGAAGGTATGGCAACTCAGAAAACTCACTCTGAACTCCCAAATTTGTTGGTGAGGGGTTCAGACTCAACACAGAGGCCTACATCAAGCGCTTTGAGGAGGTAGTGCGGCCCTGGGTCAAGAAGGTGGCTTCTGGAAGACCCTATGTCTGGCAACAGGAGTCTGCACCATGCCACACAAGCAGGAGAACCCAGTCATGGCTGTCAGATAATTTCTGCAACCACATCACCTCTTACATTTGGCCACCTAACTCCTCAGACAGCAACCCCCTTGATTATTATATGTGCGGCGCAGTTGAGCTAGATACTAACAAAACTCCTTGTAACACCAAAGATGAACTGAAGGCAAGGATTATGGCAGCATTCACCAACTTAAACAAGGAGACCATCCAGAAGAGTTGCAGGAGATTCTGAAGTCATCTGGAGGAAGTGGTTGAAGCCAATGGCGATTTTATTGAATAAATTTACTCTTTATTACAGGGTGTTGCAGCAAAATCCGACACTTGACAAAAAAGAAAATGAAATAAGCAATAAAAACAAAAATTATGCAGAGACCTGACAATTTGACAACTAACTAACGTTTTTCTCTCTACCCTTTTCCAGGATGGAATATGAGCGCAGAGCAGCGGTAGTAGCTTGTTTTTGTATCGGGAAGAAGCCTGCGGAAGTGATGGCCTGGTTTGGGTTTGAGATAATGATGGAAGCCAGAGCTACGCCAAGATTGCCGCTGACATGGGCTGTCACAAGTTGATGATCTGCTGAATGATCAAGAAGGACATTGGTTACTCCTCCTACCGCAAGTCTCACCACATCCTCATCACAAATGCCTCCAAAGAGTTGAGGAAGTTTCAAGGCGGCAGCTTTGCTGAACAAGCTCAAGCACGGGTCCACCAGAATCCTGAGGCTCTTCTCTGAGGAAAAGAATTTCATTCAGGACCAGACAAGCTACAGGCAGAATGACAGGTGGATCTGCAAAGACATCGAGGAGGTTCTCGTCGCGAAGCATAAGAAGTTTCCCTCCTCCGTCATGGTCCTTGGCATCATCTCCAGCGAGGGGGATGTCATGCCTACGTTCCTCTTTCAAAAGGTCCTGAGAGTCACCGCTGCAATCTACCAGGAGGTGCTGAGAAGCATGGTGAAGCCCTGAATGAACGAGATCACCGCCGGATGCCTCTACGTCTTCCAGTAGGACTCCACTCCTTCACACAAGGCCAAGACAACCCAGGCGTGGCTGCTCAACAATGTTTCTCACTACTGGTCTCCAGACTTGTGGCCACCCTCCTCACCTGACTGCAACCCCTTTGACTATTTCTTCTGGGGCGTGATCGAGGCCAAGACCAACAAGCACACCCACAACACGGTCGACTCTCTGAAGGCTGCCATCATGGACGTGCTCGCCGCTATGGACAAGGACATGGTCGCCAAAGCATGTGACTCATTTCACTCTCACCTTGAGATGGTGGTCGCTGCTGGCAGCAGTTACATTGAAAAATAATCTACCTCTAACTGTTGCTAAATAACCTGTCAGGTCTCTGCATATACAACTTTTGTTTTTATTGCTTATTTCGTTTTCTTTTTGTCAAGTGTCGGATTTTGCTGCAACACCCTGTATTTGAAGATATTTTTGTGTAATTTTTGTAAAATATATGCCAGTGTTATTTTGATTTTTGCGTAATTTAGAAGAGAATTTGTCCATCGCACGTGGTAATAGACTCTAAACCAGATCATAAACATGATCAGCTCCTTGCACCACTCTAGTAAGTACCTGCCTCCTCATGCTATCCTCTATCTTTATAAGAGCCAGATCAGTCCCAAAATGGAGTACTGTTGCCATATAAGTACCTGACTCCTTATGCTATCCTCTGTCTTTATAAGAGCCAGATCAAGCCCAAAATGGAGTACTATTGCCATATAAGTACCTGCCTCCTCATGCTATCCTCTACCTTTATAAGAGCCAGCATGATAGAATATTATTATAATAGAATATATAAAAATATTTTCAAAGATCTCAACATTTGGCATTCATTGACCAAGCAGCCAGTAAGGCTTTTGGTTGAAATTTTAAAAATCTCTTAAAACTATTTTTCTCTCCATTAGCTGTTATTGCTCTTTCCAGCATTGATGAGGAATTGCCTTCCCAACCTTTTGTTTGAAGTAGCATGGAATGTCAACATCTTAATTATGATATTATTTTCTCTTCAGGTTACATGTGATGATAATGATTGTGAGACCCTAATATTGGTTTATTGATATAGACAACAAAAGATTCAAAGAGAAATTCAATTTTATGCAGGACAATTACATGACTATTTCTTTTTAAATTTAAACACGTTGATTGTCAATCCAAAATCAGTAGGGTCATGTGGGGGTCACTTTTTTAAAAAAAATAATTTGTAAAAGTAAAAGAATATGTTAGGTATCATTGAAAGTGTTTTAGTGATAATATTTTTTGTCTTTTAATTTAATAGAATGGTTAGAATTTGTTGTAATCTTTAGACTAGTAGTAAAGGTGACTAAGTTTTTAACATATTTTTTTTATTTTATAAGTCATAGGTTACTACATAAACATAAAAATAGTGACTTTTAGTTTTAAACTTTCTGTAATCGAAAAAAATTTTAACTGTAATTTTAATATTATTCACCAATATTTCTACATTTGATTAACTCTAGAAATACAACATTTGTAAATGAATCAGTGGTAAAATTGCAAATTACGACCCAGAAACCAATTAAAAAAAAAGAGAAAGTATCATTTCTGGTGTATAAAAGCCTGAATATTCCAAAAACAGCATTAAAAATTTGTGGAAACCTACCGTTTAGGAGATATTGACAATCTTATTTGGGTCTTATTTGTGTCTCAGCTACAGCCCGCTTGACATTTGGTCTTTCCTCTTAATAATAACAAACATTTTGAATTTAAAACTTTGCTTTTATTAAGTTTGGGGCCATTTTTCAGTGTAAGAGTGGAGTTTATGCATGATTATTACAAAAATAGCAATAAAAATTGCGGAAAGTCCACCTTTTAGGCGAGTACAATCTTATTTGGGTCCCTGGTTCAGCTTGGCCCCTCAGTCAGGAATCAGTGAAGGTACTCGGATGTTTTTTTTTAAATTTTTTTTTTATTTATAATTATCCAGTAAAATGGGTGAACATTCGCACAGTAATCGAGGAAGCCAGCGCACAGTAACCTAATCCTATAAGGGCGGCCGTGCAAATGTAAAATGTTTATTATTAAGAGGAAAGACGAAATGTCGTCCGGGCTGTGGTTGCCGAGACATACGATACCCAAGATTGTAGGTTTCCGCAAATTTGTAATGCTGTTTTTGGAATATTTAGGCGTTTTTTTGACCCCAGAAATGATGCTACTTTTTTAAAATTGGTTTCTGTGATAGAAAGATTATGTTACGCCAGACTCTCTTCTTAGCATTCGAAATCCGAGGTTTTATTTTCAAATAACGACCTCTATATACACAAACAATTTATTATAGATGACAGAGAGATCTTTTTCAGAAAACAAAATAATTAGTTTATGGAAAAGATGAAGACAGAATTAATAGGGAGTTTTATAAAGTAGGTATTTTATATGAAAAATAAAAATTTTAAATTGTTTTAATAAAATTTTACTTAAAAAAAAAACGTTCATCGAACAATCCCAAGGACATAGGTTCAACTAAAAAAGGATAAATATTGGTGTTATATTAAGACTAACAAATTAATAAAACTCAGACTTTCATTAAAAAAACATTAAATAACTTATAAGCTAAGAATCAAAAGCTACTCGCATTATTTATCATTCCAGGGAAAGAAAGTATTTAAAATAATATTAACAAGGTTAACTCACCGTTTTAATCAGACCCGCCATGTTTGCAAATATTTAACTTGAACTCAGAGTTATCTCCCTTTCAAAGTAATAGTCACTAAATTTCGTTTAGTCCTTGCACAAGGCTATAGTAATGAACATTTCTAGTGAGAATTGGATTCGCTACACTAGCGAATTCATCTGCAAGATGTAATTACTAATCAGCGCGACAATTGGTGCCTAAGGTGATAATAATTATAAAATTTTAATTTACAAAAAGAAAAATGCTTACTTAAAATATCGTTTTTCTAGCTTTTACTTTATCAAATGGCTTAAAAAAATCACTTTTCAGGTGACAGATATAAATTTAAAAACAAAACAACAAATAGGAAAAACCAGAGTAGTCTTCTTAAAAACAACAAAATTATTCATGTCACTTTTTAGCGATTATGAGACAAGATACAGTTACTTCCCCACGTGACCAAATATGACACAAGGACAAGGTCAATTTAAATGCGAAACCTAACACACATGTGTATATGTAGTGGAGAAATAACCCAGTCACACCATTTCTTGATGTAGATATATTCAGATCGTACCCATATCACCTTGTTATTTAAGCCTATCTTGGTTTTGGTACATGTCCACCCAGTGAGGATCGAACTCACTACTCAGTAAATAATAGTCAACCAGATTAATTTGCTAATGTACCCACATACAAAAAAGTATATAAAAAGTGTATATGTGGTGCTTTTTTTTAAAAATCGGTATCACCCGATGCAAGGCAGTAAAGTCACTAAGACACAAAACAAGGGGAATAATTAGGAACAGAAAACGAATGAGCGGGAAGGGAAAAGGGTAATCAAGAGGGCAGTAGATAGCGATTGACATTGCATTTAAACTTTTGCAGATTAATGTTGGCTGGAAAGCAAGGAGCAAGAAGTGCGAGAAAAGCAACTGTTAGCATAGAATTTACAGCTGCATCTGGCCAGCTAAGCTGTAAATTAATGAGATCTCGACGCCAGGCTAGTACTGTGATTAAATTTTTAAAAAAAACTCTAGGTACCATAACGAAGAGCTCATTCAAAAATGTAACATGAAAGTATTTATTGAAGACACAAAGCGGCAACCTTACGGCGATGGGAAATTGGCTGGAGCCGAGCTGTCAGATCAGAACCAATAATATTGCTGATTCTTCTTAGGATTTTATCAGGGTGCTCAAGGTAAATAGCAGGGCACCGGATCATATGCGGCAGCAATATTCTAAGCATGAGCGAATGGTAGGTTTATAGATATGTAAGATAGATTCTGGAGAGAAAAATTGTCTCACACGGCACAGTGAACCAACTTTCTTAGCAGCTAACCTAGCAATGGACTTGTAGCGGACCGTGCGGGTGAAGATGTGAAGAGATATCAGAAGGTTAAAATTTCCTGCTGGACGGTCCAGCTACATGGGAATGTCAGACTTTAATTAAGTCCAAAGAAGACAAAGAAATCAAGCAAGACCGATATACATGGGTAAACAAATATATATTAATAACAAAACAAGTTAAACAAAGACATGGACTGTTGCATAGAGTTGTATGGAGAAATTATGTGTCTGTGTTGTAAGTGTTCGTACGTACGTGTATTGTTCTTAGCGCGTTCCGGGAATTTGGGAAACGCTGTATCTGTGAGAGGTCACATATTGGCCTAAGTGGAAAAAGAGAGATTTTACCTCG
>OZ038510.1:64367833-64400333 GCA_964036315.1 Acanthosepion esculentum
TCAAATTTTTTTTTTTTACCTTACGTTTGAGGAAGAATTCGGCACTAAAAATAACATTTAAATTATGAAAGAAAATCAAATTTTACAAGTAAAAATAAAACAGTAAAAAAATACATTTTTTTAAATTGAGGTTTATTATTTCAGTCATGAAATATTTTTCTGAGAATATAAAAATTACATGAAACACCATTAATTGAAACGGGTTAACTTAATGAAATGAGATTTAATTTCTTTTTATTAAGGCAGATTTTTTCTATTTATTAATAATTATGATATGGCAGTAATTAGTTTTATTTTATTTATTAATAAAATTAACATGCTATGTTGGTTTTGACTCAACAAGTATTTAGTAGTAGCGAGCTAACTCCAGAAAATTTAAACTCCAAAAATCGTTTTAATTGATAATTTGTCGTGTGGATAATAATTCCAAAGTAATGTACAATGAATTTATGCATTCGATTTCAAACTTGAAAATTTGGGTGGACTTCCAAGGGCGTTTTTTTTTTTTTTATAATTGTAAATAGTCGATATTTTCTTTTATCCCACTATTCGATTATATTTGAAAAGAAAAAGAAAAAAAATTGAAATAATACGACGATATTCAGAAAACTTGACAAGCGTTGTTGTGTTGTTACTGAACGAATCAAAGCCATTTCTGAAGTAAAAAAAAAACAACTTGCTTCTATCAAGGGAAACTACTCACGTGACATTATTTCAGGGTGTGCATCCATACTTTCGTTGGATACGATTTTAAATACAATTTTGGAATATTAAAAATTATTTTAAAAATATCAATGGTTATCAGATTTTAATAAGCTTTCAAATTTATGATCTTTAAAAAGTAGAGAACATAATATATCATTTCCATAAGGTTGCAGAAAGAACTTAATTTATAAATATATAACAAACTTTTGTCATATTGTCACTATTGTGTATTTAAAATTGAAACAAAAAAAAAATTAATGTAAAAATTCATTTTTCATCAAAAAAAAATTTTTCTTTCAGATAATAATTACCTTCGTATATATTATTCAGAAAAGCCATTAAAAACTTTCTTAATTAAATATTGTCTTAGTTTTATTGGGTTTTGTATTTTTACAATTGAGGTAAAAGTTTGGACAATCTTGGACATTTTTTTTAACAAAAAAATCGATGATTTAGATTTTTCAGAGTTTTGTGCATTTAATTAAAAAAAATTCAGGTTGCAAATAAAATTTTTGAGTTTTCATAAAATTAAGTTTGAGGGGGGTAACAGATATAAAAAAAATATTTATACTATGACTTTCAAAGCGACAAACATTTCTAAAATAAGTTCATTCATTTCTGAATAAGTTCTGAAGATTTCATTAAATTCCAACAAGTACTTAATTTTTACAAGAATTTACAAATTAATGTGTCTTTTAACTGAAAAAAAAAACAACTAAAAAAAAACAACTAAAAAAAACGCTAAAAAGGCCTAAATTGGACATACCTAGCATAGAGGATATTAACTGTGACGGTCTGAATTGGTGGAACTAAGCAATGTATCTCGTCAGGACATTTGTCACGGAAACAGCGATAGAATAGAGTGAGGCAAGCAACGTTTTGTCTCTGGGAAAGTGGGTCTAGGGGTGGAAAACAATTATCTGATAATAATAAAGTCCCAAAATTAGACGCAAAAGCTGAGAGGCACTGAAGACTACAAACATTTTTTGCCTACTCCAAAAACAGGCGATGCTGGCCACGAGTAAATCTGAATGATGCATAGACAAGCAGCAATCAGATAAGTGTTTCAATCAATTTCAAACAGATACATTTATTTGGATTACGTCCCCGAGGCCATGATTTTAACTGCTAAAGAAATACGTTTTTAGCAATTCTTTATTCTTATTCTCGTTGTATAATGTGTTTCTTATATAAAGTATGTCTTTTTAAACTGTTCAATTCTCTCGTATTTGTTTATCAGCCACGACTCAATTTGGAGAGTAGCTAAATTTCCCACACAACAACTAAAATTTACAGTGTAACCCGGATATAAGAGAGTTGTTGCAACCGGAGAAGAAGTCTCTTATATCCGGTTTTCTCTTATACCCGGGTTTGGTCTATTATATATACATTAACACAGGCTCTAATTTGGGACCAGATAAAATCTCTCTTATATCCGGGTTTATCTTATATCAGGGTCTCGTATATCCGGGTTACACTGTATATCATATGAAGCTGAAAGAGAATGTAGGAAATTCAGTCGTCAAAGTTTTGTTATATTAAAAATCCGAACATCCGAATTTCAAACGATAATAGAATAAAAATAAAAATAAAACATGGTTATGCCTGTTAAATAAACCATTTGCATTTACAAACATATGTACATCAATTAAGAAAAAAATCAAAGAGTATTAAAAATAGTCTTTAGTTGAGTCTTTGGGTAATTAGTTCACAGGAAAGATTCTGTAGTTTAGAAAAAAAAAACTTTTAAATAGTTGGTTCACAGAAAAACAAAAAAACCTGAGGTTGAGAAAAGACTTTTATTGTTAGCGAAGATTCAATGACTGTCTTTGATGTTGGTGTTTGAAATGATTCGTTTGAAGTTGACGACTGGCCGACCATGTTGCTGTTGTTGTAGCTGATTGATTTTAGAGCTGTGGAGGAAGGAAGAGGCTATTAAGCCACATTGCCTCTTGTGTCCTAACGGCCCAGAGACAGTCGCACTCTCTTCGTCTTGGAGTCAACCGCATCTCTTCGATAATCTGTGGGTTTTTGTAAGAAATTTTCCCCGAAAATAGGCTCGAGAGACATAGAGTTTTAGTTTTCTCTGATTGGTCAAATATTTCACATGGTGATGTTAATTTATAACCAACAGACTTTGATTTGAATGGTATGCGTTGTATTGTGGAATCTTTTTGTCATGTTTCTAATAGTGTCTGTTATTAGGTAAAAAATAAAGTTTGGACGTGTTTTAATATAGTATGTATGTGGGGAAGTAATTATGTTGGAAATAGGGTTCATTTCCTACAAGAAAATAAGGATGTTGGCATTCCACATTGCTTCAAATAAAAGGTTTGGAAGTAAAAACCCTATCAGTACTGGAAAGAACGATAACAGTTACAGGAATTGAGTAGTCTATTTTTTAATTGTTTTAAGACAAAGATTTTATAAATTTCAACCGACAGTAGTACTGACTACTCGGTCAACTAATGCCGAATGTTTCCTTATAAGGAAACAGCTAACGTTACCATTAACAATATATCAGGTAAGTTTCAGGTTATAATATTGATCCTTAAAAAATATTGATAATATCTTTTTGGACGGGAGAGTACCAGGTCTGATTATACAAAGTGCAGCTCAATTTTATTTATAAATAAATTTCTAAAATATCGGCTAGAGAAACAAAATATCCCATATATTTGAATAAATTATTATTTTATTATTTTATATGTTAATTAACCTTCTATAGCCTTCATCAGTCTTCCAATCATTGATCTAGTTAACAATTCTATTTGCAATATGGGATTCAACATCACTTACAATAGGTTTTAGCGCTTTTTAGGTGGAAAATGGGCGGGGAGGTCGCGTTGCCTTCTCCGCAGATATCTTTTCTTTATTATCAGTGAATTGCCATGACAGCATGGGAAGGATAGTGTAATGGTTTTCCGTTGTCTTCTACACGGATTCCTTATCTTTATTATGTGTGAATTGCCAAGACTTCTTGGGAAAGATAGTGGAATGGTTTAAAGTTGTTCTCCCTACGGATTCCTTTTTCTTATTATCTTTGAATTGTCAAGGCTTCTTGGGAAAGATAGTGGAATGGTTTCCCGTGGAATTCTCCACAGATTCCTTTTCTTTATTATCTGTGAATTGCCATGACATCTTGGGAAAGATAATGGAGTGGTTTCCCGTTGTCTTCTCCACAGATTCCTTTTCTTTATTATCTATGAATTGCCATGACTTCTTGAGAAAGATAGTGGAGTGGTTTCCCGTTGCCTTCTCCACAGATTCCTTTTATTTATTATCTGTGAATTGCCATGACTTCTTGGGAAAGATAGTGGAGTGGTTTCCCGTTGCCTTCTCCACAGATTCCTTTTATTTATTATCTGTGAATTGTCATGACTTCTTGGGAAAGATAGTGGAATGGTTTCACAATGCCTTCTCCACAGATTCCTTTTCTTTATTATCTGTGAATTGCCACGACTTGTTAGGAAAGATAGTGGAATGGTTTCACAATGCCTTCTCCACAGATTCCTTTTCTTTATTATCTGTGAATTGCCACGACTTCTTGGGAAAGATAGTGGAGTGGTTTCCCGTTGCCTTATCCACAGATTCCTTTTCTTTATTATCTGTGAATCACCATAACTTCTTGGGTAAGATAGTGGAATTAATTCCCGCTGTCTTTTCCACAGATTACTTTTCTTTATTATTTGTAAATTACCATGACTTCTTGGGATAAATAGTGGGGAGATTTCCCGTTACCTTATCCACAGATTCCTTTTCTTTATTATCAGTGAATTGCCATGATTTCTTTGAAATGATAATAAAGTTGTTTCCTGTTGCCTTCACCACAGATCCCATATCTTCATTAGCTCTGAAATGCCTTGTTTTGCTAGGAACGATAGTGGAATTGTTTCCCGTTGTCTTCTCCACAGATCTGTTTCCTTTATCTGTGAATTAGCATAACTTCTTGTGAAAGATAGCGGAATCATCTCCCGTTGCCTTCCCCGCAATTCCTTATCTTTATTATGTTTTGAATTGTCACGCCATTTTGGGAAATATAGTGGAGTTGTTTCCCTTTGTATTCTCTATAGCTTCCTTTTTATTATCATTGAATTGCCATATCGTGGAAAAGTTTTGTTTCCAAGTTTGTATCTGCACATTGTTTTTTTTTAATTTTCAGAATTTTTAAAAGATTTTATTTTATTTATTTTATTTTTTCAAACAATTGGTTATACTAATTATTTATCTTAAATGAAGAAAAGAAAACAGTTATGTACTTTTTTATTAATTCATGTAAATTTAAAAATTCACATCTCCAGCATTAACTATTCTTTAGAAACAGCTAAAAAAGTTGCTTCTATGGGATTAAAGTGATTTTTGTTGGAGCATTTCTCCTTTTTGTACTTTTGAAAATATTAATTCTTTAATTAAAACTGTATGCATTCGAGACGTTCTTCAGATTGAAATTCTTATCCTTGTGGAAAATTTGACGACCTCCCAAACAGAGTTGTGGTTTGATGAACAAATTAAGATAATTGATGATTGTAAGAACATACTTTTACAAAAAACGCAATACATAATAAGAAAAAGAATAGGGATTGCTAAAAATGTATTCTTTTTTAGCGGTTAAAAATCAAAGCATCGAGGAGGAAATTCAAATACACATCTATTTAATCATTCACTTATCTGAAGGGAGTTCATATTCTGTTTGTCCTCGCATTATTCAGGTTAGCATATGCCTAGCACGCCTGTTCTTGAATGGGGCCCAAGGCATGTCTTCTTAATTCCAGAACTTCTCGGCGTCCGTCTGGAGTACCCTAAAACACGTCCATTCGCTCCGCGTTCTATTCGGCGTCTGTCGTTGGCGCTCGAAATCATATTTGGCGCCTAATTTTGGGCTATGCCCATTTTCAGTTTATAATAGACTCTTCTTAATATTAGCAGGAGCCATCTACCAGAGATGGCCTATATTTCTTATAACCTTCCTATTGAGAATTATGACAGTACGGTTTCTTCTTGGGTCAAAGCCGGCATCGATACTTTCGTACTTTCTCGGAAATACCAGGTGAAACCACAATTTTTTCCATAGTTCACACCGGCCTGTTCAGCCGCTATAGCCCACATGAATCACTTATTCTTGCTATACTATCGCGACGATTCCGATCACAACAGACGCATATTCGTGGCTGCACGTAATAAATGTAAACGTGTCTCTTTGCTGAGAGAATTAGGCATCTTATTGCATCTAACAACTTTGGCTCTCCTGACAGTTGGTGTCTCTGTAATTGTGTATCAAATAAGAGTAAATTTTCTATTCCTTCTCTATTCACTCAATTTGAAGTGTTAACATCTGCTGATAAAACAGAATGTCTTGCCCGTAAATTCTCTTCAAAATCTAATATTGACTCATCAGGGATATCCTTGCTTGACTTTCCACTTAGAACTGAGAGATATGCATATAACTCTATCCATGAATTCTGCTGTCATCTCTAATCTGGATCCCCACAAAGCATGTGGGCCTGATGGTATCCCTGTAATAGTCCTTAAGAAATGTATTCCCGAATTGACTCCTGTTCTCTCTAAAATATATAATAAATGCCTCGGTGCCTCTTGCTTTCCTGGAAATCCTCTTCTGTTCTAGTCTTTAAGAATTCGGTGAACTGTCTGGTCCTTATGCCTATTAGCCTTCTACCACTTTTTGGCAAACTACTAGAGGCCCTAATAAATTCTGAATTGGTTAAAAATTACCCAGCGACTGAAGCGTCATCAAAAGGGCAAGTGTCGAGGGGGTTTGAGCAATTTTTCCACGGTATTGCCGGTAAACTTCAACTTTTTGTCACATTCGGTAGCGTTGTGGGCGCGTTGAAAAATCCCTATCCGTGAGAGGATATTTCCAAAGTTAAAGATTTAAAAAAATCGCCGTCTGAGGAGAATTTGGAATCATACATATTGCTATCCACTGAGAAGTAATTGCTAGATGAACTGGATGCAGAAGCAATTATTCGCACATTAGAACAATCATCTAGTGAACACAAACAGTTGATCTTAATATAATGGACTGCATGCAATGTTCTCTTGTGCTTTTTGAACTATCACTGAATGTGTAAATTGTGCAGTAAACTATTAAAAATACCAACCAATTAAAATTAAAAGAGTACATAAAAATTCAATTAAACATTCTGTATTTACATTTGTTATCTACTGCCAGTAATATATATAGTACAGGTGCACTGTAATTACTAAGAAATACACATTTTTTTCCACACAAAATTTAACAGTCTTTAATTGTCTTTTTTTCTGCATGTATTTTTTGTAAATTTTATGAAAATGAAATGATATCTTTGTAGTTGTGGGTGGCCACCATTTGTCTCCAATGTAGTAGCGGCTTGCTTAAAAAATGTGGTGGGAGAAAGGATGTATGCCTGAATTTCAACGAAAGACTGTTTGAACGTCTAAGGTTGCTAGTGGGTTGTGTATGCCGCGTATATCGGCTCTGAGTATGGATCAAATTAATTCATCGATCCTAATTTAGGTTGATTTGTCCAGCTCGGTATATACATATCTAGAGATCCGATTCTAAAGTGCAACTTCTTTTCTGATTGGCTCACAACCTGATATCATGGTTGGGAACAGCTCTTGTTTCTGATTCTCTCGCAAGAATAGGCTGTTCGCATCCTGGTCGGGATGGCTTCTGATTGGTTGGTCGAAATATGACTTTATGGCCTAGCGATTCTGAATATACATCTATTTTTAGAGATGGTTAAATTTTTGGTATCCTTGTTATTATTTGTTTACTTTTACTTAATTTATTTTTCTATCAGTACAAGCTGACCATTTTACAGCTGACCATTTTCACTGCATCTTTGGTAATGGATTCTAAATGTGAGTTCAATTTGGGATCTGGGGGTGAAGTTGAGACGCAATAAAATCTCAATGGGGGAAAAAGCTGGCTGGTTCCATTCCATGCCTCAAAAAACATTCCAACATCGCCGATCGGATCCTTAACTACCAGAAGTCACGATTAATGAATGCCCCCACCGAGAGGCCCCGTGTCGATCCACTCATACACACTTCTATGCAGTAGTGTACTCTTGCCGTATTGTGTTAAAAGCCACCAATGAATTCAGGCATCGACTCATCTTCGGACAAGAGAAATCGGATCACTGCACTTTGTTCTTCCTTGGTGCTCGCTGTTAGTTTGTTTGTTTGTTTGGGGTTTTATGGCATATCAACCACTATGGGTTATTTAATGCCAGATCCAGTATTTACTAGATATATCAAAAACGTATAGTTGGCAACATCATTGTTTCAAAAACGTATAGCTGGCAACATCATTGTTTCAAAAACGTATAGTTGGCAACATCATTGTTTCAAAAACGTATAGCTGGCAACATCATTGTTTCAAAAACGTATAGCTGGCAACATCATTGTTTCAAAAACTTATAGTTGGCAACATTATTGTTTCAAAAACTTATAGTTGGCAACATCATTGTTTCAAAAACGTATAGCTGGCAACATCATTGTTTCAAAAACGTATAGCTGGCAACATCATTGTTTCAAAAACTTATAGTTGGCAACATCATTGTTTCAAAAACGTATAGCTGGCAACATCATTGTTTCAAAAACTTATAGTTGGCAACATCATTGTTTCAAAATCTTATAGTTGGCAACATCATTGTTTCAAAAACGTATAGCTGGCAACATCATTGTTTTAAAAACTTATAGTTGGCAACATCATTGTTTCAAAAACATATAGCTGGCAACATCATTGTTTCAAAAACTTATAGTTGGCAACATCACTGTTTCAAAAACGTATAGCTGGCAACATCATTGTTTCAAAAACTTATAGTTGGCAACATCATTGTTTCAAAAACGTATAGCTGGCAACATCATTGTTTCAAAAACTTATAGTTGGCAACATCATTGTTTCAAAAACTTATAGTTGGCAACATCATTGTTTCAAAAACGTATAGCTGGAAACATCATTGTTTCAAAAACTTATAGTTGGCAACATCATTGTTTCAAAAACGTATAGCTGGAAACATCATTGTTTCAAAAAAGTATAGTTGGCAACATCATTGTTTCAAAAACGTATAGCTGGAAACATCATTGTTTCAAAAACTTATAGTTGGCAACATCATTGTTTCAAAGACGTATAGCTGGCAACATCATTGTTTCAAAAACTTATAGTTGGCAACATCATTGTTTCAAAAACGTATAGCTGGCAACATCATTGTTTCAAAAACTTATAGTTGGCAACATCATTGTTTCAAAGACGTATAGCTGGCAACATCATTGTTTCAAAAACTTATAGTTGGCAACATCATTGTTTCAAAAACGTATAGCTGGCAACATCATTGTTTCAAAAACTTATAGTTGGCAACATCATTGTTTCAAAAACTTATAGTTGGCAACATCATTGTTTCAAAAACGTATAGTTGGCAACATCATTGTTTCAAAAACGTATAGTTGGCAACATCATTGTTTCAAAAACTTATAGTTGGCAACATCATTGTTTCAAAAACTTATAGTTGGCAACATCATTGTTTCAAAAACTTATAGTTGGCAACATCATTGTTTCAAAGACGTATAGCTGGCAACATCATTGTTTCAAAAACTTATAGTTGGCAACATCATTGTTTCAAAAACGTATAGCTGGCAACATCATTGTTTCAAAAACTTATAGTTGGCAACATCATTGTTTCAAAAACTTATAGTTGGCAACATCATTGTTTCAAAAACGTATAGCTGGAAACATCATTGTTTCAAAAACTTATAGTTGGCAACATCATTGTTTCAAAAACGTATAGCTGGAAACATCATTGTTTCAAAAACTTATAGTTGGCAACATCATTGTTTCAAAGACGTATAGCTGGCAACATCATTGTTTCAAAAACTTATAGTTGGCAACATCATTGTTTCAAAAACTTATAGTTGGCAACATCATTGTTTCAAAAACGTATAGCTGGCAACATCATTGTTTCAAAAACTTATAGTTGGCAACATCATTGTTTCAAAAACTTATAGTTGGCAACATCATTGTTTCAAAAACGTATAGCTGGCAACATCATTGTTTCAAAAACGTATAGCTGGAAACATCATTGTTTCAAAAACTTATAGTTGGCAACATCATTATTTCAAAGACGTATAGCTGGCAACATCATTGTTTCAAAGACTTATAGTTGGCAACATCATTGTTTCAAAAACTTATAGTTGGCAACATTATTGTTTCAAAAACTTATAGTTGGCAACATCATTGTTTCAAAAACGTATAGCTGGAAACATCATTGTTTCAAAAACTTATAGTTGGCAACATCATTGTTTCAAAAACGTATAGCTGGAAACATCATTGTTTCAAAAACGTATAGTTGGCAACATCATTGTTTCAAAGACGTATAGCTGGCAACATCATTGTTTCAAAAACTTATAGTTGGCAACATCATTGTTTCAAAAACTTATAGTTGGCAACATCATTGTTTCAAAAACGTATACCTGGCAACATCATTGTTTCAAAAACGTATAGCTGGCAACATCATTGTTTCAAAAACTTATAGTTGGCAACATCATTGTTTCAAAAACTTATAGTTGGCAACATCATTGTTTCAAAAACTTATAGTTGGCAACATCATTGTTTCAAAAACTTATAGTTGGCAACATCATTGTTTCAAAGACGTATAGCTGGCAACATCATTGTTTCAAAAACTTATAGTTGGCAACATCATTGTTTCAAAAACTTATAGTTGGCAACATCATTGTTTCAAAAACTTATAGTTGGCAACATCATTGTTTCAAAAACTTATAGTTGGCAACATCATTGTTTCAAAAACTTATAGTTGGCAACATCATTGTTTCAAAGACGTATAGCTGGCAACATCATTGTTTCAAAAACTTATAGTTGGCAGCATCATTGTTTCAAAAACGTATAGCTGGCAACATCATTGTTTCAAAAACTTATAGTTGGCAACATCATTGTTTCAAAAACTTATAGTTGGCAACATCATTGTTTCAAAAACGTATAGCTGGAAACATCATTGTTTCAAAAACTTATAGTTGGCAACATCATTGTTTCAAAAACGTATAGCTGGAAACATCATTGTTTCAAAAACTTATAGTTGGCAACATCATTGTTTCAAAGACGTATAGCTGGCAACATCATTGTTTCAAAAACTTATAGTTGGCAACATCATTGTTTCAAAAACTTATAGTTGGCAACATCATTGTTTCAAAAACGTATAGCTGGCAACATCATTGTTTCAAAAACTTATAGTTGGCAACATCATTGTTTCAAAAACTTATAGTTGGCAACATCATTGTTTCAAAAACGTATAGCTGGCAACATCATTGTTTCAAAAACGTATAGCTGGAAACATCATTGTTTCAAAAACTTATAGTTGGCAACATCATTGTTTCAAAGACGTATAGCTGGCAACATCATTGTTTCAAAAACTTATAGTTGGCAACATCATTGTTTCAAAAACTTATAGTTGGCAACATCATTGTTTCAAAAACGTCTAGCTGGCAACATCATTGTTTCAAAAACGTATAGCTGGCAACATCATTGTTTCAAAAACTTATAGTTGGCAACATCATTGTTTCAAAAACTTATAGTTGGCAACATCATTGTTTCAAAAACTTATAGTTGGCAACATCATTGTTTCAAAGACGTATAGCTGGCAACATCATTGTTTCAAAAACTTATAGTTGGCAACATCATTGTTTCAAAAACTTATAGTTGGCAACATCATTGTTTCAAAAACGTATAGTTGGCAACATCATTGTTTGAAAAACTTATAGTTGGCAACATCATTGTTTCAAAAACTTATAGTTGGCAACATCATTGTTTCAAAAACTTATAGTTGGCAACATCATTGTTTCAAAGACGTATAGCTGGCAACATCATTGTTTCAAAAACTTATAGTTGGCAACATCATTGTTTCAAAAACGTATAGTTGGCAACATCATTGTTTGAAAAACTTATAGTTGGCAACATCATTGTTTCAAAAACTTATAGTTGGCAACATCATTGTTTCAAAAACTTATAGTTGGCAACATCATTGTTTCAAAAACTTATAGTTGGCAACATCATTGTTTCAAAAACGTATAGCTGGAAACATCATTGTTTCAAAAACTTATAGTTGGCAACATCATTGTTTCAAAAACGTATAGCTGGCAACATCATTGTTTCAAAAACTTATAGTTGGCAACATCATTGTTTCAAAAACTTATAGTTGGCCACATCATTGTTTCAAAAACTTATAGTTGGCAACATCATTGTTTCAAAAAAGTGTAGTTGGCAACATCATTGTTTAATTTTTTTTTCTACTGATTGACCCTAAGCCACCGCTTTCCATCACATTTTAGGGGTAAGTTGTTAGTATATTTAGTGTAGGGTTTGGGTGGGAAAGTTAATTGTAAGTTGTAGTTGTTTTGGGATGGGTTAGATGTGATGGGGCATGACATGACCAGCCGATTGATCGGATCGACGGCCTTTTGGTTGGACGTAGTTTATCGTCATACCCAGGACGCGGATGTAGTCTATCGTCATACCCAGGACGCGGACACACCTTGGGATTTCACTATTTGCCCATAGCTGGGACTCCAACAGGTGCTACCACCCCGGGTCAGGGTGGACCTGGGAACATCAGCAATTAAGAGGTGGTTCCACGCTCCTCAAAACCTCCTGATCAGAGGCCTTGCTGTTGGATGTAGTTTATCGTCTTACCCAGGACTCGGATGCAGTTTAACGTCATACCCAGGACAGCCGCTGTTAGTGAAGCGGCCATGTTTGATGTTATCTTATGGCGAAAATGTGTATAATTTTTGGCTTAACCTCGTATATTCTGTAAATTTAGTGCAAATATATTTCCACTATTTTTTTTTTCACTTTTAATTTATTTTATTTTCCTTCTCGTTTTTTTTTCTAAACCATCCCTTAGAAGCACCCTGGCAACCTATTTTTTGGTGGATCGCTGCTTTAGCATAACACAAGGCCATATGTGTGCTAAATTTATTCCCTTCGTATTTTGCTGGCATGAAGAACGTTCAATTTAAGCAACTTCTTCCCAAGTATCACTATTTTGTGAAACGGCCTCGCGAGAGGATGCTTCCTGGATCACTGGAATGGAAACCTCTTCAAGTCTAGGATCAACCGTTATCTACTTTCAACAACCAGTTAAGTCACTTGAACTTTTCTAGATTTATTGAATAGCCACCTAAAATAGATAGATGTGGTCTGAAATCCTCGAGGCGTGAAATTGGTCGTCACAATGCAATGTTAATTTCTATGTTCAGACCAAGAGATGATAGCAGAATTCATGCATGGAGTTATATGCATATCTCTCAGTTCTAAGTGGAAAGTCAAGCAAGGATATCCCTGATGAGTCACACACATAACACACACACACACACACACACACACACACACACACACACACACACACATATATATATATATATATCAACAAATTTTTGTTCGAATGAAAATTTCATATTTAGATACATTGAACACATACACGCGCGTGCGTACACACACACACATACACACACATATATATATATATTGATGTAATAGGAAAGAACAGATTAATGATCCAAAGTTCTTTAGTATTTATGTTTTTATTTAAAAAAACACTGCTCAATACAGAAGTAGAGCTTAAAATTATAATTCGAAACATAGTCATTTCTGTGTCGCGATTGAATCATATTTTTAAAAAGTAATTATATATATATATATATATATATATATATATATATATATATATATATATATATATATATATATATATATATCGGTAGGAGTGTGGATCAAACAACTGCGAATAATTTTGGCGTGGCGGAACCCATTTTTCAAATAGTAGAATACGAACCGACAATGGAATTATCCAACATGGGACCCTCTTAAAGAAAGGGCCGAGTTGGGAATGATTAATAGCTTAACGCTGTCTCTAATGCACACACACACACACACACACACACACATATATATATATATATATATATATATAAATTTCTAGAGATTTAAAAAAGAATTTATGCATACCCAATGAATACGTTTTCCACAACATCTGTTATACTCTGCTTCAATTTAGATCTCTTTCTGATTCATTCTACATCTTGGCCGCATTTGAACGCTAAGAAAGTAAAACCAAAAATAAAAAAGTCGTCCTCTGCACAGGGGCCCCGAGCATCACATCCAGCCCACAAAACAAATCCCCTTAAAAAATATAGTATACAATATAAAAGAAGATAATCACGACCGTTGCTACCAAAGAAAAAAAAAGATGAGTTGTAAGAAAGCAGCTCATAAAGATTGAAATAGAATCACGGCGAACGGGCAAGCTATCGGGCGTCACGGGTAAGTTCTCAGTGTCACCACCATGGTCAGCCGACCCGATACACGTATCAACTCCAGGACCTGCCAACTTTACCATTTCTCAAAGTCGCTCCCATTGCGCACAAAGACACTTTCCGCTCATATTCTCTGTATTGGCAATAGAAAGAATTTTATATTTACAATTTTTGTCATCTTTTCCTTAGACACTCATCTGCGGCACTTGTCGTTTCGTTTGTTCTCTCGTGCTACCATAAGCGTGTTTATAACAAAGTGATCTACAAACCTTCCACACCTCTAATAGCGGCAAACAACTAGCCGAACACTAGATTTCATATACCATGGTATGAGGGTTAACAAGGTAGTGTTGAAGACAACTTTACGTCAGGTGGCAAAAATGTTTATCTATTTTAAACAATCGTGGGTAATTTGAAATTATATGGAAGTCACGAGCAATTCGAAAGTTCTATGTTAAACTAATTTTCTTTTTTTTTCTCTATTTACGGGCTATACTCGTCAGTGTTTGCGCAATCAAATATTTGTAAAAAACTTAACCTATTTTTTTCTACCTCTAGAGTTTCTACCTCTAGAGTGTTTATTCTGTCACTTACAGATGAGCGTCGACGCGAATAATTAGTAAGTAGAATGATTATATACTTAAATGTCATTCGAAGAATGTTTAAGTCTTGATTCAACGGAGGACTCAGCAGGGTGATATTTTTGTGTGTCTACGATTTTGAATGTCTGGGAAAGAGTGTCGTTCGTTTGTAGAGAATGCATATAGTAATAATAAAGATGACTCGAGCTCGTGTCGGAGCGAATTGTCTGTCACCCGTTTGCTGGCTGCTGATTTAGTCTTGAAAGAAACAGAAATCGATTCCGAGATTTGGATTATAATATAAGTATTTGTATGTTACTATTCATATCTTATTGTTAAGTGAACATTGCTTACCCGCTTTCAAAACCACGATTTGAAACTCAGCTTTTAATGGGCTCGAACATCATCGCAAGTGAGAAATATACAATTGTGTCAGTTACTAAGCAGATTGCAATATGTATCTTTTAGCCTGTTTATGTATGTATGTATGTATGTATGTATGTATGTATCTATCTATCTATCTATCTATCTATCTATCTATCTATCTATCTATCTATCTATCTATCCCAATCTGTTAATATCTGTCTATCTATCTATCTATCTATCTATCTATCTATCTATCTATCTATCTATCTATCTATCCCAATCTGTTCATATCTATCTATCTATCTATCTATCTATCTATCTATCTATCTATCTATCTATCTATCTATCTATCTATCTATCCCAATCTGTTCATATCTATCTATCTATCTATCTATCTATCTATCTATCTATCTATCTATCTATCCCAATCTGTTCATATCTATCTATCTATCTATCTATCTATCTATCTATCTATCTATCTATCTATCTATCTATCCCAATCTGTTCATATCTATCTATCTATCTATCTATCTATCTATCTATCTATCTATCTATCTATCTATCCCAATCTGTTCATATCTATCTATTTATCTATCTATCTATCTATCCCAATCTGTTCATATCTATCTATCCCAATCTGTTCATATCTATCTATCTATCTATCTATCTATCTATCTATCTATCTATCCCAATCTGTTCATATCTATCTATCCCAATCTGTTCATATCTATCTATCTATCTATCTATCTATCTATCTATCTATCTATCTATCTATCTATCTATCCCAATCTGTTCATATCTATCTATCCCAATCTGTTCATATCTATCTATCTATCTATCTATCTATCTATCTATCTATCTATCTATCTATCTATCTATCCCAATCTGTTCATATCTATCTATCCCAATCTGTTCATATCTATCTATCTATCTATCTATCTATCTATCTATCTATCTATCTATCTATCTATCTATCTATCTATCTATCCATCCCAATCTGTTCATATCTATCTATCTATCTATCTATTTATCCCAATCTGTTCATATCTATCTATCTATCTATCCCAATCTGTTCATATCTATCTATCTATCTATCTATCCCAATCTGTTCATATCTATCTATCTATCTATCTATCTATCTATCTATCTATCTATCTATCTATCTATCTATCCCAATCTGTTCATATCTATCTATCTATCTATCTATCTATCTATCTATCTATCTATCCCAATCTGTTCATATCTATCTATCTATCTATTTATCCCAATCTGTTCATATCTATCTATCTATCTATTTATCCCAATCTGTTCATATCTATCTATCTATCTATTTATCCCAATCTGTTCATATCTATCTATCTATCTATCTATCTATCTATCTATCCCAATCTGTTCATATCTATCTATCTATCTATCTATCTATCTATCTATCTATCTATCTATCTATCTATCTATCCCAATCTGTTCATATCTATCTATCCCAATCTGTTCATATCTATCTATCTATCTATCTATCTATCTATCTATCTATCTATCCCAATCTGTTCATATCTATCTATCCCAATCTGTTCATATCTATCTATCCCAATCTGTTCATATCTATCTATCCCAATCTGTTCATATCTATCTATCTATCTATCTATCTATCTATCTATCTATCTATCTATCTATCTATCCCAATCTGTTCATATCTATCTATCCCAATCTGTTCATATCTATCTATCTATCTATCTATCTATCTATCTATCTATCTATCTATCCCAATCTGTTCATATCTATCTATCCCAATCTGTTCATATCTATCTATCTATCCCAATCTGTTCATATCTATCTATCCCAATCTGTTCATATCTATCTATCTATCTATCTATCTATCTATCTATCTATCTATCTATCTATCTATCTATCTATCTATCTATCTATCTATCCCAATCTGTTCATATCTATCTATCCCAATCTGTTCATATCTATCTATCTATCTATCTATCTATCCCAATCTGTTCATATCTATCTATCCATCCGTCCATCCATCTGGCCACATCACGCCTGTTTCCGTACGATCACCGAAGTTAAGCAACGTCGAGCCTGGTCAGTACCTAGATGGGTGACCGTTTGGGAATATCAAGTGTTGTAAGCTTGGGTGTGCGACTTGTGCAATGAATAATGGCCCAGGATTGTTAATCAGTGAGCTGAGTTCCAATTCCCGTTGGGTTTATTATATTCACTTACGCATAAATACTCTTGGGGAAGGTATGAATGTACCTCTTCTCCTCCAGGTATAGGTTAATTAGTAAAACTTATATATCAAAACCATTAATTAAAAAAGTCTTACAGTTTTAAAAAAATCCATTTTATAGCTTTAAATAAACTGCAATGGGTTGAAAACGAATCAATTAATCAATATTTATCTATCTATATCTATACTGATGTTTATTCTACTGGCACAAGCCCCAAAATGGTATTAATAAAATATTTGTTTCTACCTTTGACATTTGAAATTCTCAAATTTTAATAAATTTCAAAATTAATCGAACACATCATATTTGCTTTTATAACAGGAGAGAGAACTAGGGGAGAACATTATTCTCCTATTTGCATTTCCCCCGTTATGGTCATTATTATATTCGTGATATAATAACACCGTACTTCACAGATGGAACTGAATTTCTGAAAGGAAAAAGAAATGACAAATATGCTTTGTTCTCAGAGAGACTTTTATACCACTAAGACATACACAAAATTATATATATACATATATACAAGTGTCCGACGCAGAAAACAATATATCGTATATATGTACACAGTAGAGCAGAGTGTAAGGAGAAACGAAAAGGAAGAATCTTACATGTAATATGGATATATTCCTGTGTCTGGAGAAGCTGTGTTTAGGTCTTCGGATTCATCTACGATGTCCCAGACGAGGAGATATTCCACGAACGGGAAACAGTGAGTTTTCCTAAATTAAGGATTGCGACCTGGAGTTTCTTTCTATATCTGAGAAAGATATATTCTCAAAGCGAAAAGGGTATCATGGATTTGTCCGCTGCTGTGGAGGCAGACGTAGCAAGATTTCGGTTTGAATGCTGTAACTAAACCTGAATTTGACTGCCGCTTTCGTGACTTCAGCGTTTTCCCTTGATGCGTAATTTTAACCGATGTTTACGTTTACACTCGTCCCTCCCCTACATATATATGTAATTCCATCATTCAGAACCTTAATTTATTCTGATGAAGTCCTTTTAACGTTATGTAGAAATTTCCTATTTTGTCATTCAATTACCTGATATATATATATATATATATATATATATATATATATATATATATATATATATAAAGATCTAAAAATAACGTTTAAGCAATTATATATATATATTCTGTTCATACGTTATTTTTATAGATATAAATATTTAAGTAAATGCTCTGGTTTAAAATAAACAGTATTAACAACATTTACCGAACTGAATGTCCGAGAAATTTCATAGAAAATATGTGTCCTCTCACAGAAATCGAACCTGTATCTTACATGTAACCGTCATATAGCCTGATGTGCTATACCATTTAGCTACAGTGGAAGCGTCTGGTTAGCGAGGTCAAATTACTGTTTTTAAACTACAAATTTATCACGATTTCTCTCAAACGTTCATATCTGCTGAAAGCGTATCATAACGTAAACCAGTTTACCGATTTGGGGCCACTTTGGTATTCCTATAATTCTTGTGCCCCCCCCCCGTAATATTTAATTCTTACATGTATGCCAATTACACATGTACGTACATACACACAAAGTATTTTTATGTATGCATACTATATATGCATCGTACGTATTAACACGCATTTACATTAACACTCTCAGTCAGACTGACTAGAAAACAATTCACTGTTGATAACTCATTCTCGAATTGCCCCCTTATTCTGTTGGTATGGTAAGCCGAAAGGTGCACATCGTACGCATGTAATATTTAATATGGGGTGCATGCCCCACCGGTGGGGCATGCACCCCATGTTGTGAATTATTGAAGTACACACTTGACATTATATATTATGAAAAGGACTAAGTCCGACAATTATTGTAATATATTTTCTGTTCATACGTTATTTTAATACATTCAAATATTTAAGTAAATGGTCTATTTTATTATATATATATATATATAAAGAAGGTGAAGAAATATAGTTTTAAGGTGTGCTATATTTACAGGATAAAGTGTTCAATATCAGAGAGAGAGAGAGAGAGAGAGAGAGAGAGAGATAGATAGAGAGAGAGCGTATGTAAATATAAATATAAAAGTGAACATTGAAGTCAAAACTCAGAGGCGACAGGCTGTTTCATGTTAGACGCAGTCGTCCATATATATATATATATATATATATATATATATATAGAGAGAGAGAGAGAGAGAGAGAGAGAGGGAGAGAGAGAGAGTGAGAGAGAGAGAGTTCATCCCAAGCAAGGCAGTAAAGCCACTAAGACACAAAGGTTTACTGGATGCGAAAGAAATAGAAATCAGAAACATTACTAAGCAACAAGTACAAAAGAAGAGTAATCAAGAAAACAGTAGAAAACGGTTGACATTGCACTTAAATTTTGGAAGATTAAAATTGACTGGAAAACATAGAGTTCCACAAAGAGAGTTCCACAGGCGATAAGTGCGAGGAAAGAAACTATTAGCATAGAACTTGCGGTTACATCTAGCCGACTCTCATATAGGACATAGATTATGATATAAGCGGAGTTGAAGATAGCATTAGGTAGATTGCTAATTGTACCTTCGTGTAGGAAAACCGTCCATTTCATTACTTACCTATGAGTTTGTCTTCCTCGTTTATTTCCTCTGTTATCTCGAAAACACAAGATGCAACTGTAAATTGACAAAATAAAATCTAAGTACCATAGTGAAGAGCTCACCTGAACAATTACCATGAAATAATATATAGAAAAGGTACAGGGAGACAACTTTACGGCGGGACATCTTATTATAATTGTACTTGTTCCTTCCTTAGTTAGTTACTTAGTTTGTCCGTCCGTTACACTCTTCAGTTCGGATCTGTATTCGGCGTCTCACTGGCGGCGATTTTCAAAGGAACACCACCAACCAGTCCAATTCACTCTTGTCGTCAACAAATGCCGGCGATTTTCAAAGAAACACCCTCACCCATTCCATCTCATCCTTGTCGTCAACAAATGCCGGCGATTTTCAAAGAAACAACCTCACCCATTCCATCTCACCCTTGTCGTCAACAAATACCGGCGATTCTCAAAGAAACACCTTCATCCACTCCATCTCTCTCTTGCGTGGCTTTCCTCTGTCTTTTCTATAAATATCTTCTTGGTAATTGTTCTTGTGAGCTTTCCTCTTTGGTGTCTCGATTGCATGAATTTGAACGTTCTACTAGACTGGCAATTAGGTCTCACTGTTTTACTGTTGAACTAACTAGATACAACCGCATGTTCTATTCTAACAGTTTCTTTTCTCGCCTTCCGATTTCTTTCTTTCTTGCTTACTATAATCTTCAAAAATTGAAATCCAACGCCAATCTCCATCTTCTATCTTCCTGAATTTTTTTATTTTTTTATTGTCCTTTCAGTTAGTTATGCGTCACACGTGATACACGCTTAGGCGATCATGCATCTTTCGATACATAACTGACGAAGTGGATTTTTTCCCGCAGTAGTTTGCCATTTCTTTCTGCGGTAGACCAGTTGCCATCCAAGGCTATAGAACTCGATCTGATACCCTTGGGAAAGGTATGAATCCTCTTTTTCTCCCACCAGCTATGGATAAATAGCAGGGTACACTGTGTTCTATAGCCTCGGAATTGCAACTGGTCTTTCCACAGAAAGAAATGGCAACCTACTGCGGGAAAAAAATCTGCCTCGTCAGTTATGTATTGAAAGATACATGATCGCCTAAGCGTGTATCACGAATGGCACATAACTGATTGTCCTTTCTCTTTTAAGTCACTCCTAGTAACTCCTTGCGTCTTAGTGACATTTTCGCCTTGCTTGGGGTGAAATGATTAAAAACAAAGAATGTATGCGGTTTTTTAAGGTATTCTTTCCATTGATAAAAATAGGAAATATAGAAAACATACTGAAACTTTAAAGACGTCTGATACTAGTGTTAGATTATTAACGTACATTTACCTTTATAGATTTGATAAAGTCCACGATGAGCGTACAATAAATAGAAGTAAAAAAAAAAACGATCGGAATTTCATCAGCGGTGTGTGGCGGACTTCACCACATTAATTTAACTTTAGATTAGAAAACAGGGCTCGCGCAGAAAAGGATAAGCAAAAGACATTGTTACACATAAAATATGTATTTAACAAGATGCACAGTATCAAACAATGATGTGAAAGAAAGCATGCATTTAAGTAAGTAAAGGTTGAATAAAACAAGAGTTAACTGCTATTTTAGTGTTCCAAAGTTCACTGGAAGAATGTTTATGAGACTCTCTTGTAATGATTGTTCTTGAAAGTTTATGTGGGTGTGTACAAGGTATGTTCAGCATGTGAGTGGTGTGTGTGTGTGAGAAGGTTGGCGCATGGTTTCAACTGCCGTGGATTCGTTTGGCAGCTGAAATCTCACTGATGAGGATTAGAAAACTTTTGTTTAAATAAGTGGCTGCAGGCTTCAAATCGCTGCGCAGGAAGAATTATTCTTCACGTGCAAACGATCTGATTGGTTGACATCGACCAATCAGCGAGCGAGATTTGGGGAGACTTAAGAAAGCTTCTGTGATCCGTTTCTCCCAAATGTGCACAAAATTGACTACTTAAAAATAGAACGATTACAAATTTGTCGCATTACTGCGATTTGTAAATTGCCTATAATAACGTAGTGGTGATTAATTAACTAATGAATGCTTGGCGTTGTATGTGATTTGTATTTTTGTATGTATGTATGTGCATCAGTTGCGGGATTTTATTTTCGGATAAAAATAAGTCACCCTTATGTTTCGGGTATTATCTCTTTGGTTGTGATGTGTATGAACATTTTATATTAAATCTTTGTGGGCCCCTGGAACATTTATCCCGCAAACAATATTGGCGGACTCATGAGAATCCGGATAAAAATGAGAACACAAAACAATGAATATAAAATAAACGACAATGCATGTTATTAACAAAAGGAATTACATGTGTACACAATTGTAATTAAAGGAAAAGACATTGAGACTAGTTATGAGAATGTGCTTGTGTGTGATAGACACGTGTATGTATGTGCCTGAGTTCAGTTATGAGAGGACCATGAAAATGAACGTACCCTAGTTGGGGGGGGGGACACTTTACCCACGTGCAACGACATCTGAAAGCTTGAGTTAAAAAGAGAAAGAGAGAGAGAATATAATTACCTATTTTTATAGACTTAAAGAGCCCCCAACCCACAACAGGCGTTTTGCCAAAACAAAGTGAGGTAACCCACACATTTACCGTTTGTGTTACCCGCGGCGGTCGTAGAATTTGCCCCTCCCTCTAGACGACGTTCTAAGACTGGTCAATTTTTCTATAAAATGCAAAGAAAGATTACAATTATGGACATTTATTTCGCTTTGAATGCAAACAGAAAAAGGCAATAAAAGAGGAAGATGTTGAAAAAAATCATTTAAAATAATTAGGAAAAAAAGAACAATTTTAGGATAAAATATCACATTACCGATATACTTATAGACAGAACCGAATTTTCCTTCGCAGCCTAGGACCCAGGGCCGGATTACCCTTTATTTGCCTCGTTTATTATAGATTGCAGCCTAGGGCCCCTCAAGTTTTTATAGCAATGATTTTAATTTTCTAGATGTTATAAAGTCTAAATAGTTTCATAAACTGAAATGTTATCAATATGACAAACACATATTTATTTGACTTTCCAGGAAAGAAAAGCAGAAGAAAACATTGTGTTTCAAGTAAATAATGTTTCATTTTAGTTCAGAATGTCTGAATCTTAGAAATTTTTATAAAGCAGTGATTTTAATTTTCTAGATGTTACAATAGTTTTATAAACTGAAATGATGTGACAAACTCATATTTATTTTGACTGTTTTATTGTTATAATACTGCTTAGTAAAATTTTATTTTTACTACGGTTGTGTTGAAATATGTGTTAATTTCGTTTGCCATAGATAGTAAAATAGTGCTATTTCTTGAAGAATATTTTTATTAACAAACAAAAGATAGCTTCTTTTTTTAAGCGTTTCACCCCAAGCAAGGCGGGAAGCCACTAGCACGCAAAGCGTTACAAAGAGTTGGAGCGAGAGCAAATAGGTGTGATAGAGGAAGGATGAGGAGAAGGATAGGGGATAGATCAAGGCGTCTGGAGACGTCGATTGACATTACATTTAAATAGATGGGGATTATAGCTATCAGGGAAACAGGAAAAGGAGAGAGAGTTCCACAGGCGAGAAGTGCAAGACATGAAACTATTGGAGTAGAAGAGACGGCTACATTTAACAGTTTCGACAGTGAAAGAGTGAGAGCGAGATGCCAGCCTAGAAAAACGCTTAAATTCATGAAGTCTGGGAACCAGCGAAAGCAGCTCATCGGAGCAATTACCATGAAAATATTTGTAAAAAAGACAGAGGGAGGCGACGGCACGTCTGTGAGAGAGCGACTGCAGACGAGATGCCAGATCAGGGCCAATTACATTGCATATCCGTCTATCAAGAACCTTGAGACAAACGGAAGGGGCTCCAGACCATATATGGCAGCAATACTCCATGCAAGGGTGAATGGTTGATTTGTAGATTTGAAGGATCGACTCCGGCGAGAAAAATTTCCTGGCGCGGCACAGGGGGTCAACTTTCCTTGAGGTGGACGAAGCTATTGACTCAATGTATTTGTTCCATCTCAGGTCAGCAGTCAATGAGAGACCGAGCAGTCGCAAAGAGGTGCTCTCGTGGAGTTGAGCGTCAGATATTCGAATGGGGGGCAGGGATGGTTTTCTGTGGTGATTAATAGAGAGCAGTTTTGTTTTTGAGGCATTAAAGTTAACCAGCCAATTCCTGCCCCAGTTCACAACCGATTGGAGGTCCTTTTCGAGACAAACGACCAGGTTAGTTTTGTCAGCGACACTAGATTTGTTTTTGAGGCAGGAGTAAATAGTAGTGTCGTCCGCGTAGATGCCGACTTGGGAACCTATGACATCAGGAAGATCGTTGATGAAGATAAGGAACGGAGTAGGGCCTATGATGGAGCCTTGGGGAACACCTGCATTCGTAGGATAGGAGCTATTCTTGTTTATCGCTAAAATATATCACAAGTGAAAATATTCAACCCGAGTGCCGTTGGCTCAGTCTAGAGGGGTGGGGAGGACATAATTCCATTAGCCTCGGAGCACCCAAAATGTCATAATCCGGCTCTGTTTAGGCAGTATGAAAAACAAAAAATAAAACCCTAGCAGTAACTAACTCATCGTGTAACCCTCGAAGTAAACGTCGAGTGTCTTACTTAAAAAAAACATAAAATGAACTAAGGTAAAAATGGCACAAATAATATTGCAAATTCATGAAAATGCCGCCTCACATAACTTACCGCCCGGAGAGAACTGCTCCTATCTTTAGATCCGCAAATGGATTTTTCATATGCAATTTACTATCAAGATTTAGATATGGACCAATAAAATCAATTCTATTATCATATCATAATTACTTCTGACTTCTTATTCTCTAAACTGACTGAAATTGCCAAAATTAAATAATAAAAATACCAAAAAAACCGACGAACTGCTTTTATTAGAAATCGATCCTACTATGACTGTGTTTATTTACTGCTAGTTTTCTTCCTAATGAGTGGGTAGAAAAAAGACGATTGGACGGTGATAGTTCGTTTGGCTATTTCAGTTTGTCAGCGTGAGTGGTTTTCTTTTTGTAACTTCCAAAATAGCAACTAGCGGGGAAAATTGGTACTTGGTGCATTTAACCTTGGTAAGTCTACAATATTTTTTATTCCTGTTTTAATAATTTCATGTATATCTACCAACAACAGTCTTCTCATTAAATTAAAAAGGAATTGCTACTAAACATAACCTACAGAAAAAATAATCATGTTTAGCCTGGAACTGTTTGATATCTTTTTTTCTATGTACCGTATCATTCAGGGCGTGAATGATCATGGCTCTCCACAACATCCTATTTTTATAGCTGTTTTCATTGTGAAAATTAGTTGCCAAATGCATCCGGCCACTATTTTTTAAAATTATTTTAAAGAAAGATGAAATGCCTCATAAATAAAAACTTTTCTACTTCTGAAATGGCTCCGTGCATGACGACAGTAACATTCGAGAAAGGAAATATTGTTCACCT
Source organism: Acanthosepion esculentum (assembly GCA_964036315.1). Taxonomy (NCBI): domain Eukaryota; kingdom Metazoa; phylum Mollusca; class Cephalopoda; order Sepiida; family Sepiidae; genus Acanthosepion; species Acanthosepion esculentum. Next base: position 64,393,119 of record OZ038510.1, read on the forward strand.
GCATTTTAATTCTAAAATGTTTTTCTGTATATCTCCAGGTATAGTCTTACTCTTAATATATTCGCGATGCAAAAAAACAAAACAAAAAAAAACAACCCTCCCCCCATCAAAAAAAAAAAATGTCTGGCTTTAAAATAAATCCCGTAAAGAAACCTAGTTTGTTGTACGGAAGTGATATAGGGTTTTTAACTTTGAAACGTTTTTTGTGGTGTTTTAATTTAAAGGGATATTTTTTCTTCTCTGCCAACTTTAAAAATACTTAGAAGTTACTCCCAAGTTGCAGTTTTTGGGGGGTTTTTGTTTTCATTTACGCCAATAGACGAAAAAAGCACCGATGTTCAAATTGAAGCCACGAAAATAATTATCATAAACCTACTGAAACGTTGGTGTTTTTTTTGTTTTTTTTTTTGTCTGGATTTATTCTCTGGTTAATGTTGTCAGGGCCGGTGCAAGGGTTTCGTGTCCTCTCCCCCTAATACGACAGTTGTTATCAAGGTTACTAGTTTTGCGTGAAGTTAGAATTGCGTATTTCGCAAATTCCTTCTGGAATCAATTTCAATTCACTTATGGGTGAAGTCTTTTACAATGGCCAAAATGAATATTTGTGTATTTTTCTTATATAATAGGCAGGACAATAATCTTGTCCCCACCCTTCTATCAAATCTATGATATGGGACCCACAGATTCTGCTCCATCTCAATTTTCATAAGGTACTATTCATATAAAATACAAATTTTAAATGTAACCTAATTGTGTACAATAATGGATCATATGCAAATATAGGTGAACAATTCAACTAGAAAAATTGAAAATACAATGTATCGAAATACAAATTAGAGACATGTTATTATTCCATCTTGAATAAATCGATATTTTACGGCAACTTAACATTATGGCTAAAAGGTGAATTTTATAATGCTTGTGTGTGTGTGTGTGTTTTTTTTCCTGAGACTTTGCTTGAGAAAAACAAATTTACGGAATTGAACAAAATATATATATATATATATATATATATATATATATATTTGAAAGGAGAACGAGTGATAAAAATGTCAGGAACGATTTTCAAGTTTTATTTTTGCTAAATCACCCCTTCCACTCTCTGCGACCTAGCGATCTCAAAACTTTTTCTGACAGACATGTCTTGTTAGTTGTTACGCATGATTCAGTATATCAAACATTTTTTTAAAGCGAAAATATGGTAATAATTTTCGAAAATTTGATTTTAAAAAGCGGGGGGGGGGGAGTCTAATCGGGGCCAAAATTCGCATGCGCAAAATGGAGGGTTAAAATTTTTAAAATACATTTTCTTCTATATAATATAATCTTGGTGGACACCTAGGGGTGGTGTAATGGTTAGCAAGCTTGTCTCGCTAGAACGATTACGACCGAGTAGTAAGTTCGATCCTCACTGGGTGCCCCTACTTTCGGCCTTGTGCCACATCTAAGCTAGGCTTGGAAAATCACTATAATATAATCTTGGTTGATTTTTTTTTTTTCTTCTTCTTCTTCAGTAAGCAGCATCAACCACTGTCCACGAGTTAACCAACTGGTTGCTGCTTTAAACTTGTCCTTGCATTAAAAAGGTTTTACATTATTCAAGTCAGTCGCTGAACCAGCCTCGAGCGAATAGCCAATATCAAGCGTTTAAACATTATCTCAAAAGGGGGTGGGGAAACACCCAAAACTTCTGTGAGTTAAGATAGGTCTTCTTAGCCTTTTCATTTATTATAGTCCTTTTGATACGTTTTAGTTGAAAAATCTGTCGCAGTTATCTCCTCCTCATTTCCTTAATCCTTCAACAGGGGTCTCTCTCTCTCTCCCACGAGTATAAATACTGGCTGACCTTTCGCCTCTTCCTCTTTTTACGGCTTACGCACACGTGCGGCCAGCTGTCTCGAGCCGCAACCTCGCGCGTGAGGCGAGGAAAAAAACTTTCTCTTTTTCACTTACACCAATATGTGACCTCTCACACAAACAGCGTTTCCCAAATTCTGGGAACACGCTAAAAACAATATACGCGTTCGTACGGACACTCAACACACTCAACATCTCCATACAACACTCTGTAACCCTTCATGTAATTGTAATTTGTTATTAATATATATTTGTTTGCATACATGTATATCGGTCTTGTTTGTTTCTTTATCTTCTTTGGACTCCATTATAGTCCAACATTCTTATGTAGCTGGACCGGCCAGCGGGAAAGTTTAACCCAGAGATATCTCCTCACATCTTCACACATTCACACACCCCGCTCGGTCCTCTACAAATCCATTTACCGGGCGGGATCTCGTGCTCTTTCCCGAAGAAAGCCTAAACGGGGCCTTTTGCCATCAAAGTTTATCGATTTGAACTATCAATTAAGTTATTGACTCGTATCTTATTTGAAAATCATCACCGTCAGTAGCATGCAGAAGTGGGGGGGGGTCAGAGAGTGCGATGGTTTCCAGCATCAATATCAAGAGGGAATCCAGTGAAAAATTACTTTGAAGTATTTTTCATCTGTTCTTATATATTTAGAATGACTTTCCTCGCATTTCTCAGTACTATCCCTCTTCCTACTCCTACTCCCTACTTGAGTCTTATGGTCATGCAATCGAGGAGTTAGCCTCGGGCATCACCAAACCTCTGCATGTCACTGATCACCATCATTAACTTTTGGAATCACGTTTAAATTTAAATATTTGGTGTAGGAATTTCACAAAAAATTAAAAGTATCCACTGTTTTTTAATTGGAGAGTTTAATCTTTAGACACCTGGTGGCTGTTGCTCGTATTAAAAATGTAATCTAAATACAACACGATTTTCTGTTTCATTATTTCCATTCGGACTAACTGTACTTTTTTTTAATTTAGATCTCTATATGGAGAGTAGTGATTCAAATCCACCGTCTTTAAAGGAAAAATGTAAAATTAATTTGGGTTATCTGTTGCCATTTTTAATTTTCCAACTTTTTCACAGATACAGACGTGTAAAAAAAAAAAAAAAAAAAAAAAAATACACTACTTGTTTTTTAAAATTATATTTTTCTCTAAACATTAATCGTATTATTCGGGTGGCATGAACACGACTATAATCTGCAGTATGGCATCGAATGGGTCGACTCCATCGGGTAGTTGCCTTCTCTACATGAACTCTGCCGGGTAGGTTTCAAGATGGTGTCGTGCCGTTACTCGGTGATGCTTGTCCCTCCACTTTGCTGATTCCCACGAACGTTCAATATTCTGAGTGTAGACTCCAGTACCTGCGTCAGCGAAATTGTATCGATGATTAACATTGAAGTGTTCGAAGCCAGCCTTGAAGCAGGCGGACAGCGTCCTCTTTGTCCAACCAAAAGGAATGGCTTTGCAATGAAGATACGAAAATACAGTTTAAGAGGCTAAAAAGAAGCTTAGAAAGTAAATCTAGATCGAACACTTTAATAATGGCTACCTTTTTTTGTGTACCTTCAAGACATGGGTGATCATGGCTTTCCATAATTTCATATCATTTCTAGCTCTTAGTAAAGTGTCGTTTAACAATTCCTCCTAATCTGTTGTCATCCATTGACACAATGTTATGTTACTCGCTGTTTCTCTCTGTCGCTATAACCGTCGTTAGATTTTCCAAAACCTACTTCCTCATTGTGTATCCTACAAATTAACTTTCTTTTTATTCTAAGTATCAGCCAGATATGTGCACTGCGTGATACACGCTTAGGAGATCATGTATCTTTCGATACATGACTGATGAGGAAGATTTTTTCCTACAGTAGGTTGCCATTTCTTTCTGCGGTAGACCAGTTGCCATCCAACCGGTCTGTCCTATTTTACCCATAGCTGGGGGAGAAGAGGATTCATACCTTTTCCCAAGTGAAAGAAATAGATTCGACTGGAATTCGAACTTGGCTCTCTGAATCCTCAATCCGAGCCGCTATCCATTACTCCACAGTGCCTCCTCTAAGTATAACTGTCTTTTTTCGTTTTTTCATTCTCCTTAACTTCTTCATTGCTTACATGTCTCTTCCATGGTATTCTCAGCAATCTTTTGTAGAACCACACCTTTATTGCCTGGAATCTCTTCATCTATGGGAAAATTGTCCAGCATTTTCTGTCATATAGGAGAGTTGGTGTTACATTGCAGTTCAGAACTCTTTTCTTTGTTTCTTAATATTTTTAGTTTTTGGAAGGCAATTTTTGCTATTTTCACGCGCTTTCGAATTTCAGTGTCACAAGCGAATTCTCTTGCAGTTACTCTATGGAGAGAAGTTATGTATTTGAAATAATAGTGAAAAATATATACTTGTAAAATAGAAAAAAGTAATATTTCCTTTGCTAGTAAATACCCAGACAAACCTAGTGACTTGAGTCACCATTCGAGTGAAAAATATTATATAGGGGAAGAACTATGATTAAATCCCCCTTCACAGCTTATCTATATTCCTTCACAGCTTATCTATATTCTAGATCAACTCGGTTGAGTTAAAAGATTTTTCGTATTTCAAGCTTTAATAGTTCATACAATTTACGTACGAAAAACGACATCGTTGTACCAGAAACTCAATTCCACGCTTATGCCATTCGGCTGGATTAGAGGCGAAAAAAAAACTCTTTGTACCCGTTTTCAACCTCATCCACATCGTTGAACCTCCACTCGCATAAGATATGAGCCATGTCTGAGAAAAGGTGGTAATCTGATATTGCAAGGTCTGGACTGTAGACAGGTTGTGGAATCTCTTACCCCAGTTCCTCAAGTTTGCCCTTGGTTACATTGGCAGTGTGTGTTGGGGCATTGTTATGTTGTAGGAGTGCGCGTTTTCGATTGACCGATGCCGGGTAGCGCACTTTCAAAGCTTCCTATATTCGCTGCAGATGTTGGGCATAAAGGTCAGCGTTCACAGAATGACCACCTGGGACCCGTTCAAAGTGCAACATCCCCGCTCGAAATTCCATCAAACACGCACGACCTTTTCAAACCTCTCTTGTTTGACAACAGCTTCTGAAGCCTGGCCGGAACCATCATCTTGGAGCTAATGAAAGATAAAGGAAGATTCTGTTCCTTCTTTTATAGTATTTTAACAGCACCACTTAGCAGTGTCTTGGCGGACTATCCCACCATAAAATTTTCAGTACCCCCTAATACATGGATATTTTGTATCCAATGCCATATTCCATTCCAAATAAATATTAAATCACATGAATGATTTCTAATACATGTTTTTTGTTTGTTTTTTCTTAATCCAACAGGGAAAATTGAATGATTTCCTATTATGAAGTCTCAGGTGAGTAAATATTAACATTATTACACAGCTAAGTATAGGAAATTTGTGATGTTGCTTAAATATAGTTTCAAGTAAAATTTTTCACTTGTATTTGTGTTGGTCACAACTGAATGGAATTAATATTTATTTTATGATATAAAAATATGACACAAGGCCGAAAAGGGGGGGGGGCGAAGAAAGCTGGTCATCACTGGTTTAAACTTTAACTAGTCACATTCACTGACACATGCATATTTATACAACTTGCAGCACAATACCAGATTTATACAGAATAGGCGTCCATACCAAGATCACCAAAACATCATTTGCTCTCCATGAGATCCTAAACTAATTCCCCGAATTTACAAACATGGGGTAGAGGGGGATAAAAAGTATGATTTTAATTTACATAAAAATAATAACCCCCGGAGATAATGAAAAAACATACAATGAAAATATGAGTGGGGGACTATCCCCACGGTTAGATGTGGCAGAAAAGCAAGTTAACTGATCGAAAAGTACGGTGGGAAGGTGTAGGCATCCCCCTCATAAAAAACAAAACATGAAATTATCCTACCGCTCCTACCTTCTGTCACCTAAATGGGATGGGGAAGAAAAACAAAATGTTGGCCAACTGACTGGAATGATTGCTAAAAATCCCCCCATCCTAAATCTACAGGCAGATCCTGCAGATGGGTGCAGGAATTTCATCTTAATAAATACAAAATGGATAATTGTCTTATTCCAAGTTTTGTTCTTTCATGCCTTGAAGTCAGAATAATATATAACCACTTAACAGTATCCCTTCTGCGTGCGAGCACTATTCATATTGGTGAAATTCTTGTTTTCTGTTGACTTGCATCATATATATATATATATATATATATATATATATATATATATATATATATATACTTGGCAAACTGGGCTTCACTCATAACCTGTGGTAGTCGCTTCATGTGATCTAGTTTGAGATATATGGTAACTTGAAAATGTTGGTTCAAAGCGTCCTGGGTATAACGATAAACTACGTCCAACAGCAAGGCCTCTGATCAGGAGCTTTTGAGGAGCGTGAAACAACCTATTAATTGCTGGTGTTCCTAAGTCTACTCCTGACCCGGGTTGGTAGAACCTGTTAGGGTCTCAACTATGTGTAAATAGTTAACCCCCCAAATAGGATAAAAAAAACTCTGTAAGTGTAAAAGTAGGTTTTAATACCAGAAATAAAAAAAATTATTACCAGCAATACCTTTTTGAAAAAAAATATTACCAGGTATACATTTTTGGAGAAAAAAATATTACCAGCAATAATAATTTTGTCTGCATTAAATAACCCATTGAGGTTTATATGCCCTAAACCAGACCAGACCAGAATCTATGGGATCGCCTTATTGTCCATCATCATCCCGAAGTATGCTTAGCAAACTGGGTTTCACTCATAACCTGTGGTCTAGGTAGTCTTGAGCACTTTGCATAGGCTGTATGCCCTCCAGCATAGAAAATCGGGATAATTCTCGAAACACACATTGAAGTTCCCAATACCCTGTACGTTCTACTTGAATGACGAGCAATAAAAGTTTGACCATCTCCAGGTAATCTCCTCAGTGCTTCCCGGTTTTACGGGACAGAAATAATTCCTCTTGTAGATCAACTGTCTGGGACACCTGGGTAGTCAGACACCCTGTAAGAAGTCTCTCAAGTGAGGACAAGTGATTCAAAAGCATCACGTGAACCATCCTGGCTTCAAGGTTTATGCCACTCACAGACGGGAGTTGCAAGCATTCTAGTCATGACTGATGCAGATGAAAGCATGTGAAAGCATCTCTCTCTCTGTTTTTTCTCTCTCTCTCTGTTTTTTTTCTCTCTCTCTCTGTTTTTTTCTCTCTCTCTCTGTTTTTTTCTCTCTCTCTCTGTTTTTTTCTCTCTCTCTCTGTTTTTTTCTCTCTCTCTCTGTTTTTTTCTCTCTCTCTCTG
>OZ038510.1:64405333-64482833 GCA_964036315.1 Acanthosepion esculentum
ATTATTTTTCATATTTTGCTTGTAACGTTTTACATAATTTGGTTAGTATTTGAATATTACTTTATTCCCTTAACATGTCTATAATTTTTTTGGCAACACTTGAGCTCTTAAACATTGACCCCCCCCCCTTTTTTTTATTTAAGCTAAATCTGCATATATAAAATATGTATCATATTTTACACATAAACACACACTCTTCATTAAAAATGACTGAAAAGGTACTGCGATTAAGCTTCTTATTCAATTATTCATTCGTTTATATCAATGTTTTCTCTTCTGGACTTAGTATGTAAAAACTGTGTAAATGATTGATATATCCAGGTGCTTTCAGCTGTCCTATTAGCCATTATAAAGGATATTATTTATTTTTTTAATTTTCGACTGAATATGGAGATTTTTTTTTTTAATTTTTAAAACACACTCAACACATCGTGGTGGTGTTCATAGTTGATATTATTATTGAAGGTAAAGCCAACACTTTTTTTTTTTTCCCCCACAATGACCTTTGACATGAAGCAGGGGAATATGCAATTACTTCAAACACAGGAGAAGGCTGCCAATAGTTTTAAATTAAGAATGTCATTTTATGGCAAATCACTTGCTACATAATGGTCATTTGGCAATAAATATATGCTTGGAATTTCATTAACTTGTTTACTAATGTATTGGGTAAATCTCAATATGGTAGGACCTCATTTTACTTAGGCTTGAACACAGGCAGGAAATATTTATTTTAGCTATCAAAGAAACTCTATAATTAGAATGAGGAATGTGCTTTTATGGCACAGCAACTGTTACATAATGGTCATTTGGTGTCAAGTATATTCTTGGGATTCTGACAGCTAGTATTTTTTTTCTTGACTTTCTATTGGTAAGCAGATAAATTGGGTAACTTTAGTTCCTGGCTGGGTAAATCCCCCCCAGATTTTCAAAAGTTCTTGGTTGGTTTAGAAACAAAACTTCCAAATTTTGTCATCAAAAATTTAGTGGCCAAGAAGTCAATAAAAATGCATTAAGATATACAATGGGGTCTTTATAGATAAAACAAAATGATTTTTACTTTTTTGGCATGCCATGAGTCCTATAAAATGATATCCACTCCTGGGGAAATTTTTTTTGGTGAGTAACATAAAGCTTAACATGCTAGCTCCCACATGACCTTTCTGGTGGGTCGTTTTCCAATTTCTTTTCTATGAGGATTATTGGGAGTGGGATGCTATGACTGATTGCTTATGAGATCATGGTACACCAGAATATTTAAAAAAAAAAAAAAAAAAAAAAAAAAAAAAATCTAAATATTTATTTTTTTTTGTCTTTTTTCGAATTTCTACTGTTGGTTTCTTTGGGGTAATTTTTTTTTCTTTCTTACATACAGAGCTGTACCATGTATTTGTATAGGACCCTGGGTTGTAAAATGAACTCTGGTACCAAACTGCACACTGGTGGGTTGGAAGTAATAAATACTACCTATGATATGATGTATCCTGGTTTCATACATGAAACAATGTCAAAACAGTCACTTGTAGAAAAATTGATATAATGTTGGGCCCCTTGGACAAAAAAGGAAATGATGGTTGGGAGTTAATGTCTTAAGATAAAACTGCTCCAAATTTGTAAATTATTAAGTTATTGACAGCAATTTTTTTAATATTTAATGACCTATAGTAACCTAATTGGTATAATTTTGAGGATAATTCCTGGAAGAGTAACCTTTTAGAATGTGTCTACTTTGAAGTTCTGTCTGCTTAATTTGGGAGCTTCATAATAAAAAATATCTAAATTAGTTCTCCAGAATTTGGTCAGAAGACATAAAGTTGTAAATTAACAACTTTTGAATTTGATAGGAACTTTTCCCTTGGTAAAGGAGAAAAAAAACTTTAATTTTCTGGGAATAAATATTATGAAGTTTGAGTGGTTGTCTGCTATGTGTCATGTCCCTTCAGGACGTTGGAGATCATGGCTCTCAACAACTTCCTGTCCTTTGTAGGGTCTGGGAGAGATAACAAAAATTTATTAATTTCATCTTTTTGTTATCTCTCCCAGACCTAATCTCAAGCCTGCTATGTAAGTTATGTGTTTTTCTCTGTTCCTATTGGCTTCAACCTGTCCTGTGAGTATCACATTTTCTAAGTCCTCTTTCCTCATTATGTGTCTTAGAAATTTCAACTGTGTTATCCTGATGTTAAATATAAGATACCTTTTTTTTTCTTTTTTTTTTTTTTTTTTTTTTTAAAAACATTGTCTTGCTCACATATTTGGTAAATGATATTTCTGGCATCCTTCTCTAGGACTATGTTTCTTTTGCCTCAAGTCTCTTCACCTGTGAGGGGATTAACTGTTATATAGGAGGAAAATTAATTTATAAACAAAGAAAAAAAAAAACTAGCTTGTTACTTGATATCAATCTTTTTATGGCAGTGAATGCTGGACAATCTTCTGATAGGAAATTTGAGCCAACAGAAATTATGGCTGTACAGAAAGATGCTTAGAATACCATGGACTGAACATGAAATCTGAAAACACATTGACATAGCGAAACATATGTTCAAAATGAGGAGCAAAGTATTAAGAAGCAGAAAAAAAAATCTGTTAGAAACAAAAGGGTACAGAACTGTTATGTGATATCAGTCCTCCTATATCGCAGTGAATGCCGGACAATCTCCTCACAGATGAAGAATTGAGGTAAAAGAAATGTGGTCCTATGGGAGGATGCTGAAAATACCCTGGACTGAACATGTGAACAATGAGGAAATTTTACAGAAAATGGAAATGGAAAGAGATAATTGAAGTTTCTATGGCACATACTGAGGAAAAAAGGCTTAGAAAATTTGACACTCACAAGACATTGAAGGCAAAACAAAAAGGAAGTCGGTGAATAACTGACTTGGGCAAATGGCTGGCAGGACATGGATTGGGAGAGATAGCAAAAAGACAAACTTTATTAAGAGTTACAAAGGACAGAAAATTGTGAAGAGCCATGACCGCCCACGTCCTGAAGAGACACAATATATAGAAGCAGTGGAAATATAGAATAACTTTAGACTTGGTTAATGCAAAACATTTGAATATTGCATTAACAATGATTTTTTCCAGTTCTACTATTTAACCAGTAGCTAGGGGGAGGAAATGGATTAATACCTTTCCATGGGTACTTGCATGTAAGTGAATGTAATAAATGCAGGTGGAATATTATCTTGGCTCTCTAATTTCTCAATCTGAGCCGCTACCTGTAACATTACCCACACGTCCACTAAACTGATTAAAGAAACTTTTTGAATTTAAAGGTCACATAGTATATAGAATATTTCAGTTATGTACCATGCGTGATACACGCTTAGGCGATCATGTATCTTTTGATACATGACTGACGAGGCAGATTTTTTCCCGCGGTAGATTGCTATTTCTTTCTGTGGTAGACCAGTTGCCTTGCAAAGCTATAGAACCCTGTCTGACCTGCTATTTACCCATAGCTGATGGTGTAGAGGTCAGTAGTTGGTGTGACCTCTAGAATTTCTATCTATGCAAAACACCACAAAATATGAAACAATAAGAAGAAACACAAAACGGTTTTTATAACGAGAACATTTATATTTATGAATGTAATGATATACAAGTATAATTAAGAGGAGTTACTTCCCTTTGAGTGGAATTAGTCTTCACTAAGGAAATGTTTTTATCTGAGTTCGTAGAAAGTTGAATAAACTTGCCACTCAAAATGTTCACTGCGAGATTTGAAAGAATTCTGTAAAGCTGAGAATATGTTGATAAACTTTTACCTTCGGAAGAGTTGAAGGAATGAATTTTCTGTAATGTTTAATTAGTTTCCACTGCTTGTAGTTGAATATTCGTAATATATTGATGCTTGTAATGTTTGTAATTAAGTTTCCGTACGCACGTGTATGTATGTGTGTGATGTTTTCATAGCGTCCGCCTGAAAGAAGTCGGAACGCGATTTCTTAAACAGCTACATTTTAGTAAGAGAAATCAAAAAGAGAAAGAACTTGTCTGGTATTTATAATAAACGTAGTCACGTGATAGGCTCCGAAAGGCATAGACAGAATTTGGGCGGGATTTTTTTTTTTTTTTTTTTTTTTTTTTGAGGTCAGGAAGAACTAGGTCAATGTTATTCGCACGTAGGCGAGAACATGGTTTAAATATTAACTGACCAATGAGAAGCATCCACTTTTTGCACAGATTTGCACAAAAATTGACACTGATGGAAAAGTGGTAGTAGAATACTAAAATGGCATTTACCCATAGGTTGCAGGTGGGTTTCAATAAGTTGGTAACAGAACAAGGATCTCAAAGAAGAGCAGTAAAGGGACGAATTCTTTAGAGCAACAAAAGATAAGAAGTTATGGAGATTAATAGCAGAAAGAATAAATGTTATTCAAAAATGATTTTTATGGATACTATATGAAAAATGTTACGTAAGTGAGTTGTCGCCCTTAGTAAACTGCATTCTCTAAGAATCACATATCGTCAACCAACCAATCACTAGCAGGAATATGTTGGCGCCAATTATGAAGAACGCTATTCTGTTTTTACTCTTCCTCTTTGCTGTCCAGATCTGCCAGGCACAGGACGTCAATATCGTCTCTGATTCTACCTGCATTTTGACATGAGCCGTACTTCATTAGTACGTAAACGAAACTATTCTACAAACACCAAGGACTTCAGTTAAAAAAGTGGACTTATATTGTTTCATTATAATATAGCCGCAAACAGAACAATTTGTTTGCAACAAGAACTATTATTTCTATAGTATTTGTGTATATGAACTTCAATAATATTCCTTTTCACTTACAATTTGCCTTCCGTGTTCTTCCTGTATTGATGTTATTTGCGGCTTAAATCGCCATAATCCATTCCAGAAAGTCGAACGAAAACCGAGGTAATATGAAATCCAATTAATCTGTTTGATACACCAAAAAAAATTATATACAGACATTAATTACAGGTTAAATAGTAGAACTGAAAAAAAAAAATCATTAAAGCAAATTCGATTAATGCGTTTTTTATTAGTGTGCTAAATTTTTCATATACCAAAATTCAATTACCGTATATTACTTGCGAATTGATCGCATTTTTTTTTTTACCAAAAATTTCACAAAATAGGGGTGCGAACCTTTCCGCTTGGCATAAATGTAAAACAACACTACCTTGTCATCATGATTTCTGAGAAATCGGAAACGATACCTATAAACGCTAAAGCTGTGGATTCAGTTCGGAATGAATTTTAAAACTGTAACTTGATATATAAATAGATAAACACTTTTCTAAATGTACCATAACATTTTCTTCTGTAGTGTGTTTTTTGTTTTGTTTTGTTTGTTTTTCTTTTTTTCCTTTTTTTTTTCCTTTTTTTTTTTTTTTTTTGAGTTGATTCTATATAAAAATAATATGCGGTAAATATAAACATACCGGTACAACAATTACTTCCTTTTGTTTACATGATGATTGACGAAGTGTATTAATAATTGTAAGTTTTGAAATAAAGGTAGATATCTGATAATTCTTACATTTAAAGAGCCGTGTAACTCTCCAGATTATGGTGCGACCTATCTGCAAGTCAACAGGAAATCATCAATTATTAAACCATAAAGTGGAGGGTGGGGGCGACCTATCCGCGAGTATATAGGGTAGTGTATACATAATAATAAATTATTCTTAAGTTTAACCATAGTAACTGAAAATTGATTTTTTTTTTTTTTTTTTTTTTTTTTTTTTACAAATGTACAAATTAGCCGCACTAATCGAGGGATTTCTGTATAACATTTTATACAGAATACCGTAATTCCTCATGTATAATACGTATTCTTTTTCTTAAATGCTGACCTTTATGAAGTTGGATAGGTACAATTTATAGGGTTTGATTAACAAACGTGTTGCGTATTATGCATGAGTAGAAGTATTTTCCCACACTTCCAGTACAATTTTAGGTATGCGTATTATACATGGAGAATTACGGTAACTATAGTTTTACATGCAGAAAACAATTTAAATCCATGACTTTTATTGAAAACTTGTAGGTGTATGTAAGACGAGGAGGCGTGTCCTTGTTTGGAAGGGAATACCCTCTCCATAAAGACTTCAGATAAGCCTTTTTTTTTCTGGGGTTATATTTTTGTCTCTTTTTGGCTGGAGAAGTGATGTGACAGCAACCGAACGGGAATGTACAGGTTTGTAATGGATGAATTTCCTTGAGGGGGGGAATATTCCTGAAAACCCATTTCTGCTGATAAAAGTGAATAATTGAATTGCTGGGTAACCGAGGTTCTGCTGTGTACATATTATTTATTTATTTTTTAAATCATTTCACCGTGAAGCAAGGCAGGAATGTCACTAGCACGCATGGGGTTACAAAGTGTAAGTGAGAGAAGACGACTGGGATTGAGGAAAGGATAAAAGATGAACGGGATTCAAGAGGATAAAAGATGGCAATTGACTTCGCATTTAAATTCTTGAAGACTAGTTATCAGGGAAGCAAGTAAATGGGGGAGAGCTCTACAGGCGAGAAGTGAGAAAAACTGCTGGAGTAGAAGAGGCAGTTACATTTAACTATTTCAACAGTAAAAGGGTGTGACCTAGATGTTAATCTAGTAGCATGCCTAAATTCATGTAATCTGGACACTCGGGGGGGGGAGCTCATCAGAACATGTTCCCAAAGATTTTGAATAAGGTTTTTGGTCTTTGTAAATAGGGCAGATTCTTTTTAATTGAGACATGATAGGAAAAAGGTGTTATTTGGCCCAATTATGTGGCTGCTTGGTTATAAAAATGTTTTGTGACATAAGCTTTGAAATTTTGTTTTGTGTTTTTTTGCTTTGCTTGTGTGTTTTAACTTTTTTCTGCTTGAACTTTTAAAATTGCTCTCTTGATTTCTTTGTGTGTGTTCAAGGAAATTTAACTTTTTCTTGCTTGCTTTGACATTCTCTAAAATAATTATAATTTTGTTCATTTTTTTTTTTTTCTTATGGCAGTGCATCTATTCTTGGACAGTCTAACTCCATGGCTTTCTGCACATGCTTTTTTCTCCTATTCAGGTAGGTCTTTGCTTAGCTTGATTGCATCAATTCTCAGGTGTACTGGCAGGAGGTTAACTAGGATTCCATTTTTGGGAGAAAAAAAAAAACACCATTTGAAACTGTATAGGAGGGATCAGAATATTAGGCAGTGTCAAAGTTATTAGTAAACAATTTTCAGATAAAAACAGTAAAACACTCTTTGTGTGCTAAGGATGTGGGCGATCATGGCCCTCTACAGCTTCCTGTTTGTTTCTCTTAACTTTTAACTCTTTACCATCTCTTTTGTCTTTGCTCTGTCATCCATTTGCACAAACTTGTTACGTAGGCTAGTAGCAGTTTCTACTGCTCCTCTTGCCTCTGAGTATTAAATTCTCTAGGCCCTCTTTCCTCGTGTGCCAAATTACCATCGCTCTTCATCCTTGTTCTGCCCTCCATTCACACACACTCATTCAATAGATTGCTGATAGTTTCCTCTGTTTCTCTTGCCTTCGATATGTTCTGTGAGTTAAATTCTCTTGGCCCTCTTTCCCCTAAACTTTCACATGCTTACAGTCTAGGAGTACCTGAATGTGACCATAGTTGGCTAAAACTGTATTTCAACATGTGGCTTACAGCCACATGTTGAAATACTGGTTCCTCTTCAATCTCCAAAGTTAAAATTGAACCTCGTCAGTACCTAGGTGGATGACCATTTGGGAATACCAGGTGCTGTGAGCTTGGATGGGCTGATATGTGTAATGGATAATGACTCGGAATTGTTAATCAGAGAGCCGAGTTCCAATTCACATTAGGTTAGTTATATTCATTTATGAGCAAATACCCTTGGGTGAGGTATGAATCCATCTCTTCTCCCCCCCCCC
Source organism: Acanthosepion esculentum (assembly GCA_964036315.1). NCBI lineage: Eukaryota > Metazoa > Mollusca > Cephalopoda > Sepiida > Sepiidae > Acanthosepion > Acanthosepion esculentum. The sequence goes on from OZ038510.1 coordinate 64,413,222, forward strand.
AGCTATGAGTTAATTAGTAAGATTTGTATCATTAAAACCATTATCTCCTGCCAAAAAATTCTTAAAATCTAAAAATGTATTTTCTGGCTTTAAATAGGGTTAAGCTATGGAAAACGAATCATTTTATCAACAAATGTATTTCAATACGTCATTAACACCCATAAACTGATCAGTTAGAAGTGTTGAAAATCTACAACTTTGTAAAAAGCTGTAGGTTTCTAAAAGCATATATCTCATGACCAGAATGGCCAAGAAAAGCTAAATTTGGTATCATCTGAAAGAGAAATCAATTTACTTTCATATAAAGTCAACTTGTAAGACTTGATTTTCAATGGCTTTTGGGATATAACGAGTTAATTGCACTAACTTCACCTATCCAGATTTTTCAACAATTCAGTCTGGGCTCCAAGAATTTAAACATTGAAATCTCTTAAGGGCTGATAGGGTTAGTGCAATCTTCAGAAATTCTGAAGATATTGAACACATTCAAGTATGAAATTGATAGTCACCATGCTGTTTAGATCTTTGTGTCCACACACACACACACACACACACACACACACACACACACACACACACACACACAATGGCAGCAGAAACTGTTGTTAGATCTGACATTCTCATACCACCACTATTACAAATAATTCAAGCTTGAGAAAGATTTGTCATAAGGCACTATTCAGCTTTGCTTGATCAGCTCTGTTGTTGAATCAGTATGAGCATATCTGATCTAATGATGGTTTCTCCTGCCAAGGGGAATACAGGTTTGAGTTCAGCTGGAGAGTTCATATTTTTTCTTCAATAAGATTTCTCAAGTATTCAGGCTAGAAGATGAGTATAAATAAATACACTGTTTAATAAGTCTACTCACATATCCACTAAAAATAACATTTAAGTAATAAAATCCGTGGGATTAATAATAATAATAAATCCATTACTTTAGAAATGACTTTTACATTAGGATACAAATGATATCAATTTTATATTCAGATTTTATACCCCCCCCCAAGTAATTCAGTGATTTAACAGATCTCTCAAGGGTTGATTGGGTTCAGATTAATTGGGTTTGAACTTCTGATCACACTCATACTTGACTAAACTGCATCTAGTCACTTTATATATAATGAATGATTGAGGTCTAATTCATCATTTAGATATTTGTACTTGTGGTTGAGGTTCTGGGTAAATCAGGATCTTGAATGCTGAATTTGTTTTTCTCAAGGCAGACAGGCAGGTAGGCCTTTGTCTGCTTGCAGATTTGATGTAATAAAATCTACAATTTTCCCACCTATTTAACACTAATAAGCCTCTATAAATCTGAAGACAAATTATTACTTCAGGTGTTTGCTTTATTGTTGCAAGGTTAGTTTTAGTGTTTGTTTGTAAGGTTAAATTTCCTTGAACATATCAACTTTTGAAATGTCATTTTTAATCTGTTTGACTCAACTGACCTGAAAAATCTGTCGGGAAATTGTCTAAATCCAAAATATTTTTTCAGGTAACAGAAATTCAGATAACAACAAGGTGTGCAAGGATTTGGGCAATTCATCCCCAACAAAGGCCTGTGAAAAGGTAAATGTTTGATAATACTATTCTTTTGTAATTTTACAAATGCAAATTGTGAAATCCATGCTTTCCTGTTTTCAAAAAATGTCTTTGCAATAATTTCTGCTTTTGTATACAAAATAGATTTCTTTTGCCTCTCCCCTCTCGTCTTGTAACTTCTCTCCTCCTCCAGCCTATCATTAGGAGGTTTTGAAGAACTTAATTGCTGTTCTCAGGTCCATGCTAACCCGGGTTGGTAGCACCCATTAGGGTTCAAGCTATGGGCAAATTGTTTACCCTCACCTGATGTTTAAACACTACAAAAGGTCTGAAATACATTTTATGAAGGTGTCAGAAATACATTTTTGTAAAAGAAGTTACTAATATTATCAAGGAAATTAACTAAACTGCAATCTGTTTTTCAGAAAATAATTTAATCCACGATGGATTATAATGTAATTGTTTATATGAGGAAAACTTCGCCTACATGTTGTCAGCTTATGATAAACTTACAACCTATCCGTTTATAACTAGTATGGTGCCTCCAGGAAAATATTCTTTCTCCATAAAAACAATCTTCATCTAAGAGTAATAAAATACCCAGAACTGTCACTCTGTTCATCGGAAGAAATTAAAAATGATGACCCCCCCACCTAAAAAAGCAAAGCATAGCAAACATCAATACAAAGAAATAGCACATCACAAACACATACATTTTGACATTCGACAAACCTACTCTACCAAAAGAAATAAAGATAGGATACATAATAGCCAAGGTAAAGCCATACATTCCTAATTCCTATAGATGTCAGAAATTGGGTCATCTAGAAAATCAATATACGAGAACATCAGTCTGTCGAAGATGTGGGGAATTTGAGTCTAATCATGAAGAGTCACCCTGTGAAAGGCCTCCTTTATGTACAAACAGCAATAACCCCCCCCCCCAAAAAAAAACAACACTTAATTCTAAAGAGTGTAACATCTGGAAAAAAGAAAAGGAAATAAGAATAAAATATACTTTTATATCCCGTTCTAAGAAGCCAGAAAACAGGTTGAAACTAATTTACTTCCAACATCCTATGCAAATATTGCTAAAATATCAAATCACCAAAATGACTCCCAAGAGAACAATGCAATAAGAAACAAAGACCTTACAACTCTTATAAATGATTTTAAAAAAGTCCAATAGAATTACTAAAATTTAGTATATCACAAATAAGCCAAACTACCATAGTCAAAACAAATACTATCCCATCAAGAAAAAAAAAAAAAAGAATCAAAACAAATAAATTATGAAAATCCCCAATCCAAAGTACAAAAATCTTTCATGAAAGAGAACTCTCCAAGCATTGACAAGAAAATCAAAAGGTTCATAAAAAAAAATAACACAGCCTAGTATATCATTGAAGAACCAAGAGAAATGGATATAAAAACAACTCTCTCTCTCTCTTGCCTTGTCTCTTTCCCTCTCTCTCTCTAGCCTCGTCTCTTTCCCTCTCTCTCTCTAGCCTCGTCTCTTTCCCTCTCTCTCTCTCTAGCCTCGTCTCTTTCCCTCTCTCTCTCTCTAGCCTCGTCTCTTTCCCTCTCTCTCTCTCTAGCCTCGTCTCTTTCCCTCTCTCTCTCTCTAGCCTCGTCTCTTTCCCTCTCTCTCTCTCTAGCCTCGTCTCTTTCCCTCTCTCTCTCTAGCCTCGTCTCTTTCCCTCTCTCTCTCTCTAGCCTCGTCTCTTTCCCTCTCTCTCTCTCTAGCCTCGTCTCTTTCCCTCTCTCTCTCTCTAGCCTCGTCTCTTTCCCTCTCTCTCTCTAGCCTCGTCTCTTTCCCTCTCTCTCTCTCTCTCTTGCCTTGTCTCTTTCCCTCTCTCTCTCTCTAGCCTCGTCTCTTTCCCTCTCTCTCTCTAGCCTCGTCTCTTTCCCTCTCTCTCTCTCTAGCCTCGTCTCTTTCCCTCTCTCTCTCTCTAGCCTCGTCTCTTTCCCTCTCTCTCTCTCTTGCCTTGTCTCTTTCCCTCTCTCTCTCTCTAGCCTCGTCTCTTTCCCTCTCTCTCTCTCTAGCCTCGTCTCTTTCCCTCTCTCTCTCTCTCTAGCCTCGTCTCTTTCCCTCTCTCTCTCTCTAGCCTCGTCTCTTTCCCTCTCTCTCTAGCCTCGTCTCTTTCCCTCTCTCTCTCTCTTGCCTTGTCTCTTTCCCTCTCTCTCTCTAGCCTCGTCTCTTTCCCTCTCTCTCTCTCTAGCCTCGTCTCTTTCCCTCTCTCTCTCTCTCTAGCCTCGTCTCTTTCCCTCTCTCTCTCTCTAGCCTCGTCTCTTTCCCTCTCTCTCTCTCTAGCCTCGTCTCTTTCCCTCTCTCTCTCTCTAGCCTCGTCTCTTTCCCTCTCTCTCTCTCTAGCCTCGTCTCTTTCCCTCTCTCTCTCTCTAGCCTCGTCTCTTTCCCTCTCTCTCTCTCTAGCCTCGTCTCTTTCCCTCTCTCTCTCTAGCCTCGTCTCTTTCCCTCTCTCTCTCTCTAGCCTCGTCTCTTTCCCTCTCTCTCTCTCTAGCCTCGTCTCTTTCCCTCTCTCTCTCTCTAGCCTCGTCTCTTTCCCTCTCTCTCTCTCTAGCCTCGTCTCTTTCCCTCTCTCTCTCTCTAGCCTCGTCTCTTTCCCTCTCTCTCTCTCTAGCCTCGTCTCTTTCCCTCTCTCTCTCTCTAGCCTCGTCTCTTTCCCTCTCTCTCTCTCTAGCCTCGTCTCTTTCCCTCTCTCTCTCTCTAGCCTCGTCTCTTTCCCTCTCTCTCTCTCTAGCCTCGTCTCTTTCCCTCTCTCTCTCTCTAGCCTCGTCTCTTTCCCTCTCTCTCTCTCTAGCCTCGTCTCTTTCCCTCTCTCTCTCTCTAGCCTCGTCTCTTTCCCTCTCTCTCTCTCTAGCCTCGTCTCTTTCCCTCTCTCTCTCTCTAGCCTCGTCTCTTTCCCTCTCTCTCTCTCTAGCCTCGTCTCTTTCCCTCTCTCTCTCTCTAGCCTCGTCTCTTTCCCTCTCTCTCTCTCTAGCCTCGTCTCTTTCCCTCTCTCTCTCTCTAGCCTCGTCTCTTTCCCTCTCTCTCTCTCTAGCCTCGTCTCTTTCCCTCTCTCTCTCTCTAGCCTCGTCTCTTTCCCTCTCTCTCTCTCTAGCCTCGTCTCTTTCCCTCTCTCTCTCTCTAGCCTCGTCTCTTTCCCTCTCTCTCTCTCTAGCCTCGTCTCTTTCCCTCTCTCTCTCTCTAGCCTCGTCTCTTTCCCTCTCTCTCTCTCTAGCCTCGTCTCTTTCCCTCTCTCTCTCTCTAGCCTCGTCTCTTTCCCTCTCTCTCTCTCTAGCCTCGTCTCTTTCCCTCTCTCTCTCTCTAGCCTCGTCTGTTTTTTTTTTCTCTCGTCAAATGTGTTGCCCTTTCCTTTGTCTCATATTAACCCTGTAGTTAATTTTCTGCACCGTTTTATCCCTGCTGACATCCTTGTTATGTAACTCCTAATCTGTCCCTTTTGCTGATGACCATGCATTCATCTTACATTTAATGATTAGTTGCTGCTGTTTAATGTCTTCATCAACTACCTCAGTTGTTTTAATTTTCATTCTGAAACTGCCAACAAGTTTTTTGTTTTGTTTTTTGTTTTCAAGGCCCAAGGGCCACTCCAGGCAGAGGGCTAATGAAGGAGATTGTTGCATGAACAGATCATGAGGACATTTAGGAGAGATAATGGCTGACTGTAGACTTGAAGATGTAAAGATCAAGAGTGATCGGAAAAGTATCCTCTCAGGATTCTATTCCACAAAACCATGATTCTTGAAGATGTACTAATGCAATAGAGGGAAGGCAAATGATTTGACTGGGTGTATGTAGCATGGTGCGTCTTAGCTATGAAGGTCTGAACTGATGGAATGCCTTGGAAATAATCATAGTAGTGAGAGGCTTATTGTGTTTGCATAATGTTAGTTACATACACTGACAACCTGGATAGATCTATTACAGGTGGGGGAAATTTTGAAGAGGGAAGGAAACCATTTTGAAAGAAAGGTAGGAGGGAAGGAAGCCATTCTCATTCTAATCATGAAAATTGTATTTCTTGTATATTTTATGTAAGATATAATTTAACTCCATCAGTAAAGTAACTCAAATTGTTTTAAGTGAATGAAGGATATTTGATGTACAAGTAATGGCCATTAACATTTTAAATATTTTAATAGGTGCAATAAAAAGATGGCACCGTTGAGATGAAGAAAGAGCTATAACATTTACTGGGCTCGAGAAACCTACTTTCCTGAAAAATTGTTTTAAGAGAAAAATTTTATGAATTTCAACTGCCAGTTACACTGGCTGCCTGGTCAATGGATGCAGAATGTGTCCTTATAAGGAAATGGTTAATAATATTTCCATTACCATGTACTTTGTTTGAGAATATCATAGATGTATGACAATAAACTTCATCCAGTTGCAACACCTCTGATCAGGTTGTTTTGAGGAGTGTGGAACCACCTCTTAATTGCTTTTGTTCCCAGGTCTATCTTGACCTGTGGTGGTATCACCTGTTAAGATCCAAGCTATAGGCAAATGGTGTCCCCCCCCCCACCAAACGGGTAAAAAAACAAAAAACAAAAAAAACAATATATAGATTAAAAAAAGAAAAGAAATAAAGTAAATAAATTACTAGCAATAGATTTTTGTACAAAAATTCCCAAGAATATTAGATTTTGGCATTAAATGACCCATAAGGAGTTGATATGCCTGTAAACTTCTTTTCGTATGTGCCATGTCCATTCAGGATGTAGGCGATCATGGCTCTCCACTTCCCCCTATCCCTTGTAGCTCTTAATAAGTTTTGTGCAGAGAGATTTCACATTTTATTTCCATATCTAATACAGACAACTTATTTTATTTTTAAAGAAATTTTATAATTTTATTTTTTTAAGGACCTATTTTAAATTTTCTTGTTGGTTTATTTTGGGCTTTGGACACATTGGTGAAATGGTTGCACAGGAATATTCTTTTCTTACCTGATCAAGGGACTGAACTCCTGACCACTAAATGACAGTAACGTATTTTAACAAATTCCTATATCTATATACCATTGAGCCGGTGTGCTTTGGTATGGTTTCAACATTTGGTTATGATGCTTTTATACAGAATTTCATAATTTAGTATTTCATTTATGAGATATTAATTTAAAATATTTGAATTTTTACTTTTTTTTTTTTTAAATTGCAAAGATGTGCCATAGAATTTCCATGTATGCCTTTATTATAAATCTCATCAATAGATAAGACCTGATTTAAAAATGACTTTTTTCCATTATCATTAAGAAACAAATTGGTTGGTACTTAAAATAATAAGCAGATAACATAGGTAAGAGAAATATTTTTGCCAAATTTTCAGTTTCTGAAAAAAAACAAACCTTTATTTAATGTCAAATACAGAAAAGTTTTTTATTACGAAATTTCTATAATTTTATTTTTTAAGGATATTTTTTAAATATTTTAATTTTTCTCATTGCTGGTTTATTTTAGGCCTTGGACATTTTGTGAGAGTGGGGGATTTGAACTTCTTGGTGAAAAGCAATGATGCCCAGGAATTTCTATTGGAACAATAATTAATTTCTATTGGAACAATAATTATAAGTAATTAATAATTTGCCAGATTTTTTTTATTTATTTCAGTTAAAAGTTTTGAAGGAAAGATTTGAAGTTCTGTCAGAGTTGTTCAACCAACTGAACCTTGTGCAATTGGATGGGAATAAGAAAATTAATTCTCTTAAGGAAACAATTGAAGATTTATTTCCTTGTACAGGTGAAGGTTTTTTTTTTTTTTTTTTTTTTTTTTTTTTTTTTCATTTTTTTTTTTTTTAAATGTGTTGATAACTCTGTTAGGCACCAAATTTCTGAAAATAGTCCCCTGGAGTATTTACACACTTTAATATAAAAATGCTTATAGTGTTACATTTATGTAAAATCTTATTCATCTTCAAAGTTACTTTTCTGTTTCTCCGGTTCTTTGTCTCTCACATATACCAGTAGATGAGCAACATTGCTGAATGTATAACAAAAACTTCTGCCGGCAATGACAGGTTGAAGAAAAAAAAAGAGAAACTTCTACAGTCTCCCTTACATCAAGGGCAAGTCTGAATGGATTCAAATGATCTGCTGTATATATAGCATTCAGGAACAGCTCAAATTTATAGACTCCCCACCAAAAGTTTGAAGTGTCAGATATATCTAGGATTATGTTCAGTTTTTAAAAAATGACTATCTTAATTGATTACTGTCTTTTTTTGTTATTTGTTGTATTGTATTTTGTTTTTTGTTGTTTGTTGTATTGTTTTTTGTTGTTTGTTGTATTGTTTTTTTTTGTTTGTTGTATTGTATTTGTTGTTTTTCGGTGTATTGTATTTGTTGTTTTTCGGTGTATTGTATTTGTTGTTTTTCGGTGTATTGTATTTGTTGTTTTTCGGTGTATTGTATTTGTTGTTTTTCGGTGTATTGTATTTGTTGTTTTTCGGTGTATTGTATTTGTTGTTTTTCGGTGTATTGTATTTGTTGTTTTTCGGTGTATTGTATTTGTTGTTTTTCGGTGTATTGTATTTTGTTTTTCTTTTGTATGTTGGTTTTTGTATGTTGGTTTTTAAATAATTATAATTGGCCACCTGATTTGAAAGCACATTTTAAGAAATCTGAAGTTATTAAATTCTAGTGATCCTTGTTAATTAAGGCTATTTTATTCATTTATTTTTCTAGTTGTTCCTGGGTTAAATAGTCAAATCTTGGATGTGAAAGGTTATGATGATTCTGTCCGAAAGCTATTGGACAGTGCCCAGTGTTTCTTTGAGAATGCAAAACTCCAAGACAAAGATGTGAGTATTCTTTAATTTATAGAAACAAACTTAAAATGGTTAAAACATTATCCTAAAATAAAAAATAAATTAATTCCTTAAAATCATAATGTAAATTCATCTGCAGAATTAAGTATATCAATGTTGGTATTATTTATAATTTTATAGTCAAAGAAATAACTGCTAAAAGACTAAAGCACCACAAAGATGAAAATTGTTAAAGATGATAATGAAAATATTTTAATATTAAAACAATATCGTTTTCCCATGTTGTATAATATGGATAATTTGTGTGACTATATTTTATCATGCCTTATATAGTGAATATGCATTTTAAAACTATCTGTATGCATTAAATACATACGCATCAAAAAAATCTGTCAAAAATTAAAAATTTTAACCAAATCTTGACACAAATGTCTTTTTTTTTTTTTTTTTTTTTTTTTTTTTTTTTTTTTAAATTAAACACTGAATTTCTCTAATAAGGAGTTATCATTGCTTAGAGATGAATTAATGCCCTAATATTTATTATTACAAAATTTCAACCATCATACCCCCTGAACTTCTTCAGGTGTCTGTCAATTAAATACAGAGTTTGGTTCAAAATTTGCTGTAGGTTACCCAGATTGATGGACACCTGAAGAAGCCTGGAGGTACAATATCGAAAATGTAATAACAAAGATGAGGACATTAGTCTGACTGTAAATAACAAACTTTTTAATATAATTTTTAGTTAAAAAAAAAATTAAAAGTAACGTTATAAAGAATTTTAAATCATAATTTAAGATAGTTTTAGATTTGTGACATTACTTAAAGAAAATAGGGAATTTTTTTTTTTTTTTTTTTTTTTCATGGAAATAATTTTTGAAGCTTTAGCATTCATTGGACTTTTTGAATTAATCAAAATTGAAAAGTATTAATTTTTATCAATTTTAGAAGAGGGTATTATTCATAAGATACAGTGAAAAATCGATCCTTGACTTTTACAGAGTTATCTGGATATAGTTTTTATTTACAAATGTCAAGTTTGAAACTGCTTACATCACTGATATCTACATACTTTTTCCTGTTTTACTTAATTTGTAAAGCATTTTTCTTTTTACTATTAGGGATTTTTATTTTTTCATTTTTTTTTTTTTTTTTTTTTTTTTTTTTTTTCTTAAGCACATTCACAAACATTGGGAGATAAATATTTTTTTTGTCTTAAATGAAAAGTAAATGGATATATAATCTCATTAAGTTATGTAAATTATTGTTCTTTAGTTAAAAATGTATATATCCATTTGTTCATTAATTAAAAAGCATTTTTTTTCACAAAAATTGAAAGTTTCACCTGATAAACAATTGCTTATTTTTTTACTTTTAATGACAAAAATATTTTTGTGAAAAAACAAATCTATTTTGCAAAGCAAACAATTGCTATAGCTAATTTAAAATATTTTCTTAAAATATAACAAATATATTTATTTATTCTTTTATTTAAATCTTTTTGAAAAGTCAGGGATCAGTTTTACACTGTATTGATATTATGAACAGGACCCTCACTTCTAAAATTTAAAAAAAAATTTTTTTTCCTAACAAATATGCCTTGAGGATGGTCTGATTAATGTCATTCTACAAAAATTATTTACAAAAAAATTTTTCCATAATTTTTATGAGTAGCCCAGTCTACTCAAGTAGTACTACATTTTTCCTGAAAATATATTCTACTTGTGTGAAGAACCTGATTGTGTGATTAATACATTGCAGAATTTATTGCAGGAATTGTAAAGATTCAAACAAAAGTAAACTTAATCTAATAATTCAAATAAAATGAACATTTTTTTTTCCTTAGAAATTCCAACTGGAACCTTTGGAACCCTCTAAAAACTTCAAACTACAAAGCAAATCAAAAATAGAATACTCCCCATCACAGAAAAGCCTTCTTGATAAGAGTTCCCAAGCATTTTTAGCACCACAATATTCTAGCCAAAGTTGTCAAACAGAACCAGTTCCTGAAACGCTCTTGTGCCCTCAGAATTGTAAGAAAGACATAAATGAATTCAAAAAGGAAAAAAACCATAAGCTTCATAATGACACAGAGATACAAACAAACCTGTCAACTTTATCAATTAATATAAAACTTGAACCTCATTCAAACAATGGAAACAGAAAGGCAAGAGCCAGCCTCCCTGGCAATTTTTCAAATGCAATTCAGCCATTGTTTCCACAGAATGTTGAATCTAAAACACTGGCTGAGGAGAAATTTAGTTCAGAGGTGAAAGATATTCAAGTTGGATTGGGAATAAAGAGACTAGAATCATCAAATCAAATTCTCAATACCCAAGTGAATAAGAAACCCATTCAAAAAACTGTTGGGGTCCAGACACCATTTGTTTATGAACATCTGCTGACCAAAGTCAAGTACCTTGCATGTATGTATTCAGAGATGGTACACAATTTTAAGAAGTTCCGTGAATTTGCTTCTGTATATGATGACTATTTTCAACAGACATACCAAGGCATGGAAGAACAGGTAACTTTATAGTCAATATTTTTCCTTTCAGTTTTTATGTAAGAAAAAAGAAAATTTGTTGTCTATACTGTTATAGATAGGTGCTTAGAAAAAGAAGAAATAAATTAAACTTCTCTAGTCTCTAAGGTATTACAAAAAATGTAGTCAAGACAAAATGGCTTCTTTGTGTGTGTGTGTGTGTGTAACGATTTCAACCCAAAGAAAGCAACAAAGCCACTGAGTGGGAAAGGATATGAGTAAAGAAAACATTAAGGAGCAAGAACAATAAAAGAACAGGAATTGTAGCTTCCCTGTGTCTTTTCTATAACTTTTTATGATAATTGTTCTGATGAACTTTGCTCTATGGTACATAGACTTTATGAATTAAAGTGAAGTACGAGATTGGCAACAAGGTATTTGCCATTTTGCAATTGAATTTGCTAGGTGTATCTAAATTCTTTGCTAAAGTTTCTTTTCTCATCTTTGGAACTGTTCTGGCTTCTCCCCCCCCCCCCAGATCAATGTCAATCATTGTCTATTGTCTTCTTGATCTTCTTTTATTGTTCTCGCTCCTTAATAATGCATTTTTTTCTATTCTTTCATACTCAGTATCCTCTTGTATCTTAGACTAGAGTGGCATGAAAGCCACTATCTCAATTTTCATAAGATAATATTCATATAAAATACAAATTTTATTCTAACTTAATTGTGTACAATAATGAATCATATGCAACATAGGTGAACAATTCATCTAGAAAAATTGAAAATAAAATGTATCTAAATATAAATTAGACATGTCATAATAGATCATTCCATCTTAAATAAATCAATGTTTTGTAGTAATTTTTAATATATTGAGAATTTTTTTTGTTAAAAAGTAAAATAATGTTAACACATTAAACATTATGAATAAAAAAATTAGTAAATTTTATTTATTTTATTTATTGACTTATTTATTTTTTGAGACATAAGCAAAACAAATTCAGATTTGGACAAATAAAACTAAGAAACTCCCACAATGACATCAATTTTAATGCCTTGTATTTTAATGCCTTGTATTTTAATGCCTTGTATTTTAATGCCTTGTATTTTAATGCCTTGTATTTTAATGCCTTGTATTTTAATGCCTTGTATTTTAATGCCTTGTATTTTAATGCCTTGTATTTTAATGCCTTGTATTTTAATGCCTTGTATTTTAATGCCTTGTATTTTAATGCCTTGTATTTTAATGCCTTGTATTTTAATGCCTTGTATTTTAATGCCTTGTATTTTAATGCCTTGTATTTTAATGCCTTGTATTTTAATGCCTTGTATTTTAATGCCTTGTATTTTAATGCCTTGTATTTTAATGATGTTAGTTTTTTGTTTTAAACGGAATAACAGAAAAACTTAGATTTATATAAATTTTCAATTTAATTTTTTATTTTTTTAAAACTTTGCAAAGACTTGGCAAGCAGTGAATAACCTAAGGAAGTCCAACAAGGAGTTAGCTCGTCGATACAAACAAGAAATGTCCCTTAGGAAAAAATACCACAATGAATTAATGCAACTCAGAGGTAAGTAGATTTTTTCTTTTTTAATCATCCATAATTAACGCATTCAAATTTTGTTATCAGATTAAGATGTTTTATTTTAAGATGACACATTTTCATTATTTCATACATTGTGTGTGATTTTATTATGCAAGTCAGATATATTCCCATTAAAATTGCTATTAAGCAAGCTGATTTCCTCTCTCTCATATATATATATATATATATATATGTGTGTGTGTGTGTGTATACATATACACGCACACAGTGTGAGGGAAAACTTAATTTATTGCATTTCCAACTAATTAATAAAAATACTTTTCATATAATTAACTGTACATAGATGCATAACTAAATATGCATAGAAAACAAAAGTTGATTTAATAGAAATAAATCCCATTTTATCCATTTTAATGAGTGAAAAAGTATTCATACAATACAAAAAAAGAATACACAATCTTCATTTAATACTTTGTAGAATAGCCATTATTCACTTCTGCAGCGACCAACCCCTTGTAGTTCTCAATGATTTGCAAATTTTAGTTGGTATTTTGTTCCATTCTTCTTTGCATACGGTCTTAAGATCTGGGATGTTTGTGGCGCTTGATTGGATTTGAATTACATGGCCATTTCAGGATATTTACATTATTTTCAGCAAGCCATTTCTTTCTAGATTTTGAAGTGTGCTTAGGATCATTAACTTGTTGGAAGATCCAATCAGGATAGAAATTCAAGATTATCAACCGAAATCATTAAATCTGTCCTCTTAAAATATTTTGATATGTTGCAGCAATCATTCTACCATCTATTGATGATATGTTGCCAGTACCTTTTACAGAAAAACATTCCCAAAACATGATGCTGCCACCACCAAATTTCACTGTTGGAACTGTGTTCTTTTGTTTAAAGGTATAGCCATCTTTTGTCCATACATGATATCTACAATTATGTCCAAAAAACTGTTTTGGTTTCATCTGTCCATAATACTCTTTCCCAATATGATTTTTCCTTATCCTTATGATCACAAACAAATTTCAACCTGGCATCTGTGTCTTTTCCATAGCAGGGGAATTCTTTGAGGGGAGCATGATTTTTAGATTGTTCCTATGAATTTCATTGCTTATTGTCCGTTTAGTGACACAGATTCCTGATGAAAGCAAATCATCGTGCAACTCTTGAGTAACCACATTAATTTCCTTGAAGATCTTTTTAGTTTTCAACATTTTTGAGTTTTTTATATCTTGCAATCAATGAACTAATGGCAGTAAATGGAATATTCACATTGTCTGAGATTTTTCTGTAACTTTTACCTTTTCAGAACTTAATCAGTTCTTTTTTAAAATTTGTTAATTCTTTACCTCTTGCCATGATAACCTTCTTGCGTGAATATCAATTACAGAATGATTTATTTGTATTTTGGGGGCTAAAAATAACTACTGATAACATTGTTGGAACATTGTAGAATATTCTATTCGAATAATTGAGGGAATTAAAGCAATTTAAAAGTTTTAAAATCTGAAATTTGCATTGTACAAATACGTTTTTACCCATTAAAATGGCTTAATGGGATTTATTTCTATTAAATCAAAAAAATCTTTTTGTTTTTATATGCATATTTAGTTACTATGCATCTGTGTAAAGTTAATTATATGAAATGTTTTATTCATTAGTTTGAAATACAATAAATTTTGTGTATGAATGTCCCCCCCCACTATATATATATATATATATATATATAGTCATCCACAGAAACTGTTTCACTTTATCACAGCTCATCAGTGTGGCTAGACCTGATTGTTTCAACCTGATTGATTTGGCATCACAGATTCTACGCCCAAGCTATCGTCGCACAGCAGAGAGGGAAATTTTAACATTTTTTACTATACAAAAGACGTCAATGGCTAGGCAAGCTCGATTCCAGTTAAAGAGCATTGTATTAGCAGCAGCTATTTATAAAACATTATATATATAATATATATATATATATATATATATATATATATATATATATATATATAATATGAGAAAGATGGGATTAATATAAAATTCATTTATAGTTGATGTTCAGCATCTCAACTCCAGAGTTTTGTAGGCAACCTCTTTTTTCTAATTGTTCAGTCCACTGATCAGGAGGTTTCAGCAATTGACTGCTGTTTTTCTCATTGTTCATTATCTTTATACTAAGTTTGTAACTTATGCACTATTTGAGAGCTCTTCTTATTAGTGTTAGGTTGATTTTTCTCCTCTTTTGTGTGTGCACATGTATGCATGTTCATATGTGTTAACTGTTGTTTATTTCTCCTTTTCATCATTACCTTGTCTCCTTATACTCTTCTCTATTCCTTTTTCCTTTTGTCTTCTTTTGGCCCTGAGTGTTAAACACAATGTAACAATGTTATTTCTGGTATTTCAGATAGAATTTTTTATTCAGCTTTTTAGGGCAATACATTTTCTCAAATGTTTTGACCCTTCTTAAGTTAGGGTTTGTTTTTATATATATATATATATATATATATATATATATATATGCTTAACTGGCAAAGTAAATATTTGCTTATATCTGCACTTACCTATTATTTCATACTTTTGTTTTGGTTTCTGAACTAATTATTGATTTTGGTGGGGATATTGTTTTCTTTTTGGGTCCATCTGTATTTTTGATAGGGTTGTGTTATTTGGCATATTTTTTCTGTCAGTGGTCATTTTGTAGTTATTTTTTTTTAAATTTTTTCTGGAGCACGTATATATAAACTTTTTTGCCTGTGTTAGCATTATTACATATAATAGCATTGTACAAACTGCGATGGGTAAATTGTCACCATTTTGTTTTTAATTTTGTGCATATGTGGTGTTTGTTTTTTTGATTTTGTTGATGTCACAGTATAGTAGGGTCAGTTGTGCACCATCTGTGAGAAAAAGAGCACCATAAGGCAATTCACTCCACCAGAAGTTTGGAAACAGCATATTGTACTGCTTGACATTAGCATCAAAAGCTTCAATACAAACATTTCAGTGTTTGGGTGTCAAGCTGATAAAAGAACTCCTGAATTTTCTTGGTGAGTGCCCCAAGCTTAACATGGAG
Organism: Acanthosepion esculentum; assembly: GCA_964036315.1. Lineage (NCBI taxonomy): Eukaryota > Metazoa > Mollusca > Cephalopoda > Sepiida > Sepiidae > Acanthosepion > Acanthosepion esculentum. Next base: position 64,428,678 of record OZ038510.1, read on the forward strand.
ACTTACATCAAGTATCTTGAGTAGGTACTGCTGCCCTGGATCAAGAGGGTGGCTGCTGGAAGATCCTATGAAACTGTCCAGAAGAAATGCAGATTCTGAAGTCATCTGGAGGCTATGGTTGAAATGAATTACTATTTTTATTGAATAAATCTACTCTTTAGTATTTCATGATATTTTTGAGTAATTTTGGTAAACATGTCTGTTAAAATGAGATGTCAGTATTATTTTCATTTTTGTATAATTTAGATGACAATTTATTCATTACACACTGTATACTATATTACTGGTTAAGCACTTGGGCAATTTTCTTTATTTCTACAGTTACATTTGATAGTATTCTGCTGGTTGTTATTGATTTTAAGTTTTTATAATGTGCATGATTATTTTTTTCCATGTAGCTGTAACTGATTTTGATTGTATTTTTATTCTTGTAATGTTATTGGGTGGATTGAACTAAATTATATTTTCTGTTTGTATTATTTTCCTTTTTATATTCAACTTTGAAAATTTACCGTTTCTTGAGACTGATTGCTTTTTTATTTTCATTGAATAGTTTCATTGAATTTAAGTCTTTTATTTATAGATATAGGTATTTTTTTTTTTTTTTTTTTTTTTTAATATTTTGGGTGACAGTTGGAATGTTTAATATACATTGGGTTATTTGGTTTTCTGTATGGTTTGTTTACATTATTTACAATACTCTGACTGCTATCCTCATCTTCATTGCTATATTCACAATGTTTTGGCCTTCTTCAGGTGATTAGAATTTTGAACTGAACCCTTCATTATTGTTTTAGTTCCATGTGCCATGGATGTCTCTCTGATTTCCCTTTCAACTCAATTCAGTTTTGGTTCACCACTGCTATGGCCTGGTATTGAACTTACAACTCTGAGTTTAGTCACTGGATCTAATCAACATCTTGATCCACTGGGCCATGTGTCCTCAAGCCCAGTGTAAATAATGCAAGTAATCATAATACCTCATCCCAGAGATATAGACAGGTGTATGGTCTGTATGTTCCATTGTTTAAGTTGAAGGCTATATTTAGGAAATTTATTAGTTTTTGGTTGGATTTTATATCAATTGTGAATCCTAGGCTTCTGAAAGTTATTTTTCTGATTGTCTATTTTGTCGTTACAATTTCTTAGTTCTCCATAACATGCTTTTATTGTATTAAATTTTTCTAGATTTCTGTAATGAAGGAGTTGCCAAGAGAAGGTGTTGTTTACTCACCATGAAAAGAATTGAGGCTGATTTATCTGAGTAGAATGAATGCAAAATAGACAAGCCAGCATGTTAACATTGACGCAATTTGCATCGGCATATGCAAATTTAATCCAAACACCCAGATTGAGTACCTTGTGAGAGAATAAAAGAATGAATGAGATTGATGCTGTGAGTCGGGAGAAAGGCATTCTTAACGGTGTTTCTAAAGACAGCCAGGAGGAGAAAGAAACTGAAACAAGCAACCATGTTTCTTTCCTTTTGCCTTTTATTTCAATTCTCTGTTTAATTCATTAACTACAGATGCTGGAAAACTTTCTATCATTGTAATTCTATGGCTCAATTGGAAATCCCTGCTGCAGTTAATGACTGGTTTAAAAGTCAAAGCTTAACTTGTGTATTTTCTTATGTTTTTTGCCTGCTTAGGTAACATCAGGGTGTTCTGTCGTATTCGGCCCCCAACTGCAGCAGATGAGGACCCTAACAGTTGCTGCATATCGGTCAGTTCCAATGACAGGGATATAATTTTTGTCAAAAACAAAAATAAGTTGACGCGTTTTGAAATGGACAGAGTATTCCCTAAAAATTGTAGTCAATCTGAGGTAAGTATTTGTGATAAGGTTACTCACTACTTGCTTAACTCTGTGTGAGTGAGATAAGATTAAAAAAATCCTTATGTTTAGTCTGGTTTTGGGAAGTGGGTAAGGTAAATTTGTCCAACTCTGTCATTCTGACTCACACAAAATATATATATATATATATATATATCTTAAAAAGAAGAGAAACTGCAAATGTTTTTGAATAAAACAACCTTAATCTCAAAAATGTTCGGTTTCTTTATTTTTAATATATACACTTTTCTCTTGTTGGAACAACTATAACCTCATCCCTTTTTATATATATATATATATATATAAGTGTGTGTGTGTCTGTCAACATAATGTCCTACCTTAAAGAAATCACCTACAAAATATTTAGTTTTTGGCATTAAGTTTGACAGCTATTAGAGAGATGTGATTATACTTTAAAGTTTAAAAAAAATTGTTTAGGTAATAAGCATTATAACACAGCAGAAATAGCTATATTTTGAAAAAAGGAATTTTCGACAATGTACACATTTTTTTACGTATTTGTCGTTATTTTTTTTAAATGACTTTATAGTACTCGTAGTTATGGCTATGATATATTAATTTTTTATTTTTTTTAATTAATAACTATTTGTGCTCAGTTGACATTAATAACTGATGTTAAAATTTTGGAATAATAAAAATTTAAATTTCATCTCTCGCATTCTGTAAATAACCTATAGAGGTTTATATGCAATTTGCGCGCACACACACACACTATATATATATATATATATATATATATGTGTGTGTGTGTGTGTCAACACTATCTGTAAATGTTAGATTCTGTGCCCTCTTCCTCCATACATATTTTTTTTTTTTTGCATTGTAAAAAAACAAAAAACAAAACAGAAAAATTACGCCAATATTTACACTTGCAATGCATTGCTTTTATATTCTCTGCAGGATTAATCTTGGCCATTTTTATTTACAATTAACTATTGCTACATGTATAAAAGAACTTTATTTTTTAAATCATTTAAATTTTTAGAAAATTCAAAGAAAGCTAGCATGAAATAAAAAAAAAAAAAACAATAAGTAGGGGAGATCATGCTGCTTGATTGAGTCTTGATAAAGTAATTACACTAGATGATTCAGATGACTGCAGTCATCCAATTGAAGCAATTCTGTTTTTTTTTTTTTTTTTAATGAAGATTTCTGTACCATAGCTGATCTAATGTGACTAATTTGCCTTTTTGGTATATTAGGTTGTTGAAAGAAGTTAGAAAACTTAGATAAGATTCTGTATGATTATTATATAGCAGTCACTGTACAATGAAACTAAGTTCCCAATCAATACCATTTATTATCACCATAGTGTATTATTTGAAATTTGTCCTAAAGATTTTTCTTGAATTCTATTGGCTCAGGTTTTTGATGAAATAAGGTCCCTTGTTACATCGTGTATTGATGGCTTCAATGTTTGTATTTTGGCCTATGGTCAGACTGGCTCTGGTAAAACCTACACAATGGAGGTGAGTAATAAATTTTACTTATCCAATTTTGAAAGTGTATATTAAAAGATCAATTTTTTTAAATATTTTTATTTTATAATAAAGTCCCCCCCGCCAGGGAAGGTAGTAAACCCACTAAGAAACAAGGGGTTACTTGGTGTGGAGGAATTAGAAAACAGGAACATTACTCTTCTGTTCTTGCTCCTTAGTAATCAGGAAGACAGTAGATAGCGATTGACATTGCATTTAAATTTATGAAGATTAAAGTTAACTGGAAAGCATGGAGCCCGAAGAGTTCCACAAGTGACAAGTGTGAGAAAAACTGTTAGTATAGAACTTAGGGTTACATCTAAACAATTCAACTGTGAATTTTGCCAGTTTATTACTGCACTTAAATTCAAAAAGTCAAGGTACCATAGCAAAGAGTTCGTCCAAAAAATAACCATGAATGCATTTATAGAAAAGGCAAAAAAGCAGAGGCAGCTTTATGGTGGTGAGAAAGTGACTGAGGCCGAGATGCTAGGTCAGGACAAATAATATTGCAGATTCTTCTTCGGATTTTATCAAGGATCTTTAAAAATATAGTAGGAGCACTGGACCATATGTGGCAGCAATATTCTAAGCATGGATGAATGGTAGATTTTTAGATAGATTCTGGAGAGAAAAATTGTTTAGCACAACACAGTGAACCAAATTTTTTAGCAGCTGACTTATCAATGGATTCAATATAGTCTTTTAGATGATTAATAGATAGCAGTTTAGGTTTGAAGGCGTTAAAATTAACAAACCATTCTTTGCTCCAGTTAACAGATTAAAGGTCATTTTTTTTTTTTTTTTTTTTTTTTTTTTTTTATATCATCTGCCAATTTGACTTTATTGAACAGATTAAGCTCACTATCAAGACAGGGCTAAATGGTTGTATCGTCAGCATAGATACCAAGTTGAGAGCTGATGTCATCGGGAAGGTTATTAATGAAAATTGAAAACAAAGTAGGACTAAGGATAGAGCCCTGGGGTGGGGGGCACCTGCATTAGTACAAAAGGAACTAGAAGAAAAAAAAATTCATTTTATGTAAAGATACATTTAAAAGAATTATTTTTTACTTTGATTCATAATGAATTGAAGCTTTTACACATTTTACAAAAATATGTTGAATGGTCTTTCTGCATAACCAATTTGCAAAATATTAAAGTTTTTATTTTTAGGCTCACAAAATTTTCTAGGACTATTCTTTTTGATTTAGTCATCATCAGTGAAATTCAAGTTTTGTTATAAGTGTTTGTTGAAATTTATAAAATCTTAAAATTTTTTCAGCAATTCAGATTTCTTGAGTTCACTGGTAATAAAACATGGTGAGTTCATGCCTTTTTGAAGTGAACATAAACAATCTCAACCAAAATTTGAATTGGTTGTTTTTCATGAGTTCAAGGAAAAGTGGACTCATGCCAACATGAAAAAAAAAAACAAAAAAAACTTGCAGTTTGAATGCCTTCGAAAAAGGCAGCATTACTTCAAACTCACTCTGTTTGCAAGTTTTATTTTTCATGTTTCTATACAGAAATTATTCAGTATTCTTTGACTGAACAGTTAGCATTCCTGTTCTGAAATTTATAAAATATTTTGAAACATTTTTCAGGAAATTCTTTTTCAATTTTATTGCTCTTTCTAATATTGAAGGAAACTTCCTTGCAAATTTCTTGTTTAAGGTAATGTGGAAATCTTGATTATATAATTATTTTCCCTGCTAGTTATCAATTTTAGTTCTTGTTGTTAGTCTTCAAGTGATGGTTTTTGCTATTTAGTGAATTTGTGATTTTTTTTTTTTTTTGGTAGTCCCTCTCTACTATAGGATCTGATAAAGGACCCTTTTTTTTTTTTTTTTTTTTTTTTTTTTAAGATCAAAAGGATTCAACTACCTTCTCTTTGTTTAATCCAAGCATTTTAAGTGATAGAATCTCTGTTGCAATGAAAAGGAAAAAAGATAGATGGTGGGAAGTTTATCAAAATTAATAACAATGCTTTATCAAACAAATTTGGATATTTTAAAGGTAAATCCAGATAGAAAAGATAGAGAAATGAATAAACTAGAAGCGGGGTTTTCTTTCTTTTAAAACCTATTAAATAATTAATAAGTGAATTAATAGAATAAATTCTTTATTTAAGAATTTAGAGACTAAATTTTGTCATATATATATATATATATATATATATATATATATAGTCTTTTTATATTGTCTCTAGTTTCTGATCTAAAATGCATTAAAATAACTAGTAAGATCTGATGTTTGACTATACCAATTAGAAGTTTCAAATGTGTGATTTAAAAAAAAAAAAAGTAATTTTTAATTTCCAGGGAACCTCAAATAATCCTGGAATGAACCAGAGAGCTCTGAAGGATCTTTTCAAAGAAACTGCTCTAAAAGATGACTGGAATTATTCTATTTCTGTCAGCATGTTAGAAATCTACAATGAACAAATCAGGTAAAAATCTTTTCTTTTTTTTTCTTTTTCTTTTTTAATACAAATCCAAGCATTAAGCTATTCTTGTGTGCACTTAATTACAATTTTTTTTTTTCATTGAGCTATCCAATAACCTGTTTTAAGGTCTTAATTTGAATTAAAAGAAAAATGCATGGTAGGTCCTGATTACTTAATGCCTACTGAAGTAAATTACAGATCACCAAATGCATAATCACCCAAAAATAGTCAAAGGATCAATGGCCTTCTCTAACGTTGAAGCCATTATCATTGCAAGAGTTGGACAACTGAACTCCCCGTCTTTGCTGCTCTTGTTAGCACATTTAAACCAATACATTTTTCTTTGGCTGTAAAATCCATAAGAGCAAATTAAGATATCTTTTTTTTGGTCTTGTTATTTTTTCTGATAATGCAAAACAAGATAATTAAACTTTTTTTTTTTTCTCTACTGTATCCATCACTAAACAATGGCTTTTGTTAAAAAGTCTTTTGGCAAGACTTGAATTTGCAATTTTTATTAGTATTTACTTCATCTTATTGCAACTTCTTGGTTTTACTGAGGGCTCAACTAAAGGGGAAAATGTATAAGTCTCTTGTACATTTCTCGTATTGAATGATTAGAGAGAAACACTTGACAAAGTGAGCTTCCATCACTAGAAGCCAAAGAATTAATTTTTTATCTTCTAAATTGGTATTGATATTAGGTAAATATGGACTTGTGCTTGAAATAAAATTGAATATCAAAAGGATCTTTTTTTTTCCAATGACATTGCTTTTTTAACTACCTTAACTCTTCAACAATGTTTGTTTTTAAAAAACATTGATTAGAATTGTAATAAAACCTAAACATATGATGAAAGTGAATTTATACATTTTCTTTGTTCTTGAGAATTTACAAAAATAATAAACACTATTAAATTGTTTATTTATGCTATTATATTATTTATTGGAATGTTTGGCAAACATTGGCGAATTGCCATTTAAACTTCATTAAATGGTAAATAAGAATTTCCTTAGAAGTGGTTCACATATTTTAATAACTTAGTAAATATTTATAAATGAATAAAAAATTTGTATTTATTTCTTTATAAATTGGTAAATAATAAATAATGCATTAGTTCTAAATTGTATTAGTTTTTAGAATATTGTAAGTATAAAATTATTCTTAAACAATCAAATAGTACTTAATATTTTTTGTAAATTCTCAAGAACAAAAAAAACGTACAAATTCACTTTAATTAATTCTCATGTTTAAGTTTAATCGTTGCTTTTTAAAACAAACATTGCCAAAGGTAGTTAAAAAAAAGCAGTGTCAAGGGGGGAATGTCCTTTTGACAGTCTTATTGCAGGCATATAAGTCCATGTTTCCCATTTATAGTTTCTTAGTGTGGCCCAAGGCCAAATGGGAGTGGGAATTAATATTTCCTTTAATTGCAGGGATCTCCTCAATGATGATGCAACAAATAAACTTGAAGTGTGGAATGTGGAAGACATGACCATCATTCCTGTCTATTCAGCTGAAGAAGTTAACAAGGTGAAACTTTTGTCTGAATCTTTTGAAATGAAGAATTATTATACATTCATTTGCTTGGATTGGCAACATCAAGTGTAAGTTTACATGTCTGAATGTACAATGGGGCCCTAACCCCACATTGTGTTTCACCTCTCGTTTTCATGTTGGTGTATACAAACACTGGAGATGACTCTTATCTGTTCACAAGAAACGGAAGATGGAATCGGCAGCAAGAAATGAAAACCCAAATATGGTTCTCAATAATTTGGTGCTTATTTCAATGAGATTTCCTAGTTGTAGTAGGTGGCACATAGGTCCCTTCAACAGCTACCATCATAACTGCACAGATGGCTCCTCTCTGTGTCTAGGTCTGTAGTGAATCCCAATTAAAATATATAAACAAAAAAATAATTAAAATTAAAATAAGGCATTTGCACTTTACAACGTTGTCTTTCTTTCTCTAAACTTCTTTCTCAAATAATGAGAAGGCAAACCTCAAAGAGAAAGAAAAGACTAAACCCACCTGAAAAATGCCGGAAGTTTGCAGGATCAGAGCCTACTTATTTGTGACTATAAATCTACCAAAATAAGACAGGCTCCATGCATAACTTTTGAAAATAAAATAATTTGGCCAATCAAAAAGAATTAAGACACTTTTGATAACTGAACCAAAAGGACATAGGCTCACAGCTCTGAGCTAGAAGAGTAAGAGACTGAACAGGCACATGATCAGTAGAGAAAGCAGACATGTGTGAAGTAGTTAAGAGTTCATCTGCTAATGACACTTCTGCCCTTCTTAGGGCAGAGAAAAAACATAGATTGACACTGACCTATTTCTAAGATGATTACTCATATGAGCAAAGCCTGACCTCGAAACTACCCAATAAATAAGATACCCAGTTTTTCTGGCACACTACTCTAGTCCTAACAGGGATTCTACTTATAAGGCTGCTAGCAGGATCCCCTTCATTTATTTCATTAGGAAAAATTAAATGGTAAGATATTTTCTTATAATATATAGTGTAGGAGGTATTTCTGCCGCACACGATAAATAACTATTTAATTTTAAAAACGTCATTTTCTCTTAATGTTTGTATAAAAAAAGTTTTAGGAATATATTAATTCTAATATTTTTTTTAGGTCTGTGCGAGCGGCCATAAAAACCGTGCAAAAGCTACCACAAACCTCAATACGTCTTCATCTCGTTCACATGCTCTGCTTTGTGTCAGAGTAGAAGGTGGCAACCAAACAACGAATACACAAACCAAAGGTTTTTATTGCTTATTTGTCACTGATATGCACTTGGGGAGGGGGGGACTATGTGCTAGACAAAAGTAGTTTGATATTCTGCTTATAATATTTAGGGAAAAAAAAAATTCAATATTTAAGTTTCATGAAACATTGATAATGTACAAATATATATATATATATATATGCAGAAATATAGTCTTAAAGTGTGCTATATTTATGGGGTAAAGTGCTCAATATCAGAGATAGAGCGTGTGTAAATATAAAAGTGGACATGGAAGTCAGCACTTAGAGGCGACAGTCTGTTTCATGCTAGTGCAATCGTCAGGCGATATATATATATATATGTATATATATGGCAGCAACCTTTCTTTTAAACATGTTTTGAATATGATGGACAAGGGAAATTTAACATATTTTTTTTCCTCCAGAATCCAAACCTTTTTGTTTGATGCAGGGTAAGAGAGTAAGGAAGTGGCCAAAAGTGGTTGGGGCAATGGACAGTATGGGCAATTTTTGCATTGCATTACTCCAACAAACAGTAAAATGTAAGAATGTTGGAAAAACTAAAAAAAAAAAAAAAAAATTTCAACAAATTTTCCTTGTTCATCATATTCAATGAAACAAATATAAATATTTACACATGATGATGATGATGATAATAAAGAGTAAAAAGCAAACAGAAAACACTACGAAATAGCTACAAAAAACTGCATTTCAATCTACACTTTCTCTTAAATAATAACTGTTATAATACAATAGACCTTGCTACCCATAATGCACCACTGATTAATGTAAGTAAATAATTGAGACAAAACACAATGGTCTGAAGATTGCATTCAAGTATGAAAGACTTATCACTCAGTATTGACCTCACTGTTCACACAGATTACATTTAAAAAAAAATGTTTTTAAGTCTTGAGTAATGCCAACTTGGAAAAATATAAGATTATTTTAAACACACAACACATTTTTCGTTATTCATCTGAATCTATAGAAGCAAAATGCATTATCAGATATTATTTTCAAAAGATAATGAAGGTTTTTCCAAATGTCAATAACTTATAACTGTCGGAATTACATACTCAAAATTATTACACACACACACACATATATATATATATATATATATATACACATACACACACACACACACACACTAATTTGAGTCTAGTCCTCAACAGAATGCAGAAAGCATTGATAATTTTATGTGACAATTACTGTTATGCTAAAAATTTGATTTAAAAAAAAAAAATTAAAAATACTAATTCCTATGCAACAGCTTCTGGTATTGATTTTTATGTCCTTTGCTGGTTGTAGGTAAACTATACTTGATTGATTTAGCAGGCTCTGAAAATGTTGAGAAATCTGGTGTCAATGGTCAGCGGTTAAAAGAAGCAGGTTTTATTAATAAATCTCTCAGCACATTCAGTGATGTTATTAATGCTATCTTGCTGAAGAAGACGCACATTCCATACCGAAATTCCAAACTAACTCATCTACTGCAAGACTCTTTGGGTAAGTAATTTGTACATTGGAAGCATAGTCTGGTACAAGGACATTTAAAGTATAAGAACTGGCTTGTTCATAAAAACTATACATGTTGTTTGGCTTAGAACATCTTATTTAGTGCAAAGGTTGTGTCTCCTTTTTTTACAGGAGACTAAAGATGTCTAAAAAGCCAAATAATCTTCAACTTGTCAAATATAGCCATGTGTATTACTTAACTATTTGAATATAAAATCTACTTTTGCATTTATTGTAATTTAATATGTCCTGGAGTTTTAAAATTTACCCAATTTAAAATCCTGTGAAGAATTTTAAATTTAATTTAGTGTGTGGAGCAAGTCTCAAGGATTCTTATTGTCAATTAGTTAATATTTTTTTTTCCCCACTCCTAGCTAGGGCTAAAGCAAGGTGTTAGAGTGAAAAACAAGTGATGAAACTGAACCTTACTAAGGAGAAAAGTTTTCAAGACCTGAATGACATTGTATTTACATTTTTAGTAGATAATTTTAAATTTTCAAACAAAATTTCTAAGATGAGGGGTTATCATTATTTACATGTGAACTATTGTCTTCATCTTTATAGTCGCAAAGTTTTGGTTTTTGTGCTGTCCACTAAGTCCAAATACACCCCACCCAGTTTAGGGATTGAAGTTATAATGTAGTCATCTGTCACCAAATTCACAAACCAATGCTTTAATCCACTAGGGCATTGTATCAAATGAGCAATACTAAATAAAAACTGATATTCCTGAACAATTTCAGTAGAATGGGAACCATTTGCACCTGTAATTGAAATAAAGGGCACAATTTGACCTTCTGCAAAGCACATAAAGGCTAGCAAGCAATGGCCAAAATAGTCTGAATGTAAATAGTAAAACAAGAACATCTCTTATATTTTAGCACATTAAGTATTATACAAGTTTTCTTTCAGGAAACTAGATATTTGATCATAAATCGATTTGTTTTCAACTCTTCATGGTTATTAAAACTGAAACATACTTTGGTGATTGAACAAGAACTGGGGTTTTCAGTTATTTGATCATAGACAAAGGATTTGAATGTCAAGGATGGCTAAGATATTGTGCTTTTAAGGAGTATTAATTCTAATCTTTTTCAAGCTCCTGACTTGGGAGATCCTTATAATAATTGATATTTTCAACAACTTTGTAAAAGTTTAATGTGCACTACTGAGAAAATTACTTTAATATTTCAGGAGGCAATAGCAAGACCTTACTCATCACTCAAGTAGCTCCAGGTGATTCTCATGTCTCGGAGACACTACAGACCCTACAGTTTGCTCAAAGAATTCGTTCTATTCAATGTCTTTCATCTAATTCTAAATCTCGAGAGAGGCTTGACAGTGAGAGAAGTGATAAAAGTGAAAACTCCAAGAACAAAGAAACAGATGATGAGGTAAATTTGTTTCCAAATTACACTGAATTTGTCAAATTCCTTTATTTCAGCTTAGACATACAAGGTGCCACCCAAGACTTAGGCATATACAGTGATGCCAACAGTTCTAATGTGGTCTTATTCATGGCTCAAAAAGCTTGTATGCATTGTGCAAATTACCTAATTTTCAGATTATACATTGTAATTTAGATGTTTAGTTAAGAAAACAAACCTGAACTAGAACCAGTTTTAAATTTGGTGTCATCCATACTTTGAATGAAATGCATTCCAAGTAAACCTAATAAATTATTTTATCACTGTATTCAGTGACATGATTTCTTTTTAGACTCAACTGATTCCTTTTCCTTTCCATTTCTATTTAAGCTCAGATAATTTTAAAACTATTCAAAATTGTATAAAAAGTATACTATTAAACAATATCATGATTTCAAATTTATTCATTTCAAGTGTTGTACTGTTCTAAGTATCATTTGTTCTATTTTCAATATTTGTATCAATAAATTCCTATATGTATATTTGAAAACAAAATTTTTTTGTGTGCTGGTATGGTCATTCCTTGCCGAGTCCAGATTTACAAGTTGTAATAATTCTTTGTAATGTCAGTTTTGTTCCATATATTAATGATTAAGTTCATTTTAATGATTAATACCCCCTGTAGTTTGGCATCAATTCCTTTTTATCATTTTAAATATAAATCAATACTAAGATTTTCAAAATTTTATTTGCAATATTTACCAATCTTACAAAACAGTTAACTTGAAAAATTAATGCTTATGACCCAATAACATTCCTGAAAATTAAGAAAAATGTGATCTATTTCAGTTGAGTTTATAAAATTTTGGTTATCTAATTACCCTGACTTAGTACTTGACATTTTAGATGATTCTGCATAATTCCATGCAAAACCAATGTTTTCTTTCTTTCAAAAAAAAAAAACAAACTCTTCTGTAGTCATTATTTGTAAACTCAAAGTTTTTTGACAAGAAAAAGAGTATTAAATAAAATCATTGTTTTTACTTGAAAATAATTGAGAATGTTTCTTTATTTAAGAATTCCCCAGCACCAATGTCGAGCATTCCCCCGAGATTTGCAAGCATGTTTCTGGCTAGCCCAACCAAAATCTCATCAAGGATATTTGGAACTCCTCAAAACCAAACAAAACGAAAAAAAAGTCTAACATCTAAATTTCAATGATGACAAATTGATGGGAGAAGGGTGTATATATAATTTTTCTTTTTTTTTTCTTTCTGTGGCTGCAGAAATAAAATGTATATTTATTTTTTTTAATATTGATTAACTTTTGTAATTTTAATTATGCTTTTTAATGAATATAATTTTTTTTTTTTTTTTTTTTTTTTAAATACTTACTATATTATTGTAATATTGTCTGAATCAAACGACACATGAGCAAATTTCTGTTCAGTGGTAATTGTATTTTGCAAATAAAAATTCCATAAGCTTGGAACTTTGTTGGCGTGTATTATTTGACTCATTTAAATAACTGACCAGGAACAAGTATTAAGTGAACACATTTATTTCTTACAATGTTAAAAAATGAACTGAGTTAGAAACTCGACAATCTTGTTTTATGAAACTTATTTTAAACCCGAATAATTCAAACAAAAACAAAACACAAACTATCTTAATTTTTAAACTCCTCAGAATTCTTCCATCTCCTCTTCTCCCTCTTCACCCATATCACCAGAGTCTACTCCCACCTCTTCATAATCTTTCTCCAAGGCAGCAAGATCTTCCCTGGCTTCAGAAAATTCTCCCTCTTCCATCCCTTCACCAACATACCAATGGACAAAAGCTCGTTTAGCATACATAAGATCAAACTTGTGATCAAGCCGTGCCCAAGCCTCTGCAATAGCTGTCGTATTACTTAACATGCATACAGCACGATAGACCTTGGCCAGATCCCCACCAGGAACAACAGTAGGGGCCTGGTAATTAATGCCAACTTTAAATCCTGTTGGGCACCAGTCAACAAAGCGTATTGTTCTCTTAGTTTTGATAGTTGCAATAGCTGCATTCACGTCTTTGGGAACGGCATCTCCTCGATAAAGCATACAACAAGCCATGTATTTGCCATGTCGAGGGTCACATTTGACCATTTGGTTGGCAGGCTCAAAACAAGCAGTGGTAATTTCAGCTACAGTTAGCTGCTCATGGTAGGCTTTCTCAGCTGATACAATTGGAGCATAAGTAACTAAAGGGAAATGAATTCGAGGATAAGGTACCAGATTAGTTTGAAATTCTGTAAGATCCACATTAAGAGCCCCATCAAAACGCAATGAAGCTGTAATGGAGCTGACAACTTGGGCTACCAACCTATTGAGATTAGTATAAGAGGGTCGTTCTATATCTAGATTACGTCGACAGATGTCATATATAGCTTCATTGTCTACCATGAATGCACAGTCGCTGTGTTCCAATGTTGTGTGTGTTGTCAAAATGGAGTTATAGGGCTCCACTACAGCTGTGGATATTTGGGGAGCTGGGTAGATAGAGAATTCCAATTTTGATTTCTTGCCATAATCTACACTAAGGCGTTCCATCAAAAGCGAGGTAAAGCCACTACCTGTACCACCTCCAAAACTGTGAAAAATAAGGAACCCTTGCAAGCCACTGCACTGATCAGCCAACTTTCGAATTCGATCCAGGACCAAGTCCACGATTTCCTTGCCAATTGTGTAGTGGCCACGTGCATAGTTGTTGGCGGCATCTTCTTTTCCAGTGATTAATTGTTCTGGGTGGAATAACTGCCGATAAGTTCCACAGCGGATTTCATCTAAAGGCAAGAACAAGAAAATTTCATTTTAAAATTTGAATTTTTCTATTAAACTACATATATACAATTTTTTTTCTGATCTGTCCCTGATTTTCAATGGAATAAAAGATAATTATTACTTATTCTATAATTTGTAAATAAGAATTTCTAGCCTATAAATTCTTTTGAAAAATTAACTTTGTGCGTCTCTGTGCAAACACACAAAAAAAAACTTTTTACATATAAGCTATTCCTTCCCACTCTTAAGAATGTAACTGAAACTTATTACAATAATTGAGAACATCTCAAAAGTATCAGTCACGCTTATTGTAATTAATTTAACTCTGTTATATATATAAATATTTAAAAGGAAATTGAATGGGAGTGTTTTTAATCGGATTGAAAAATTGTTTTATCACTTAGAGTAATTAATCAAGTATTACCAAAATCACTTCCAATGGTTAAACTTACCAATCACAGTTGGTTCTAAATCCACAAAGACTGCCCTTGGGACATGTTTGCCAGCTCCAGTCTCACTGAAGAAGGTATTAAATGAATCATCTCCTCCACCAATGCTCTTATCTGATGGCATCTGTCCATCTGGCTGGATTCCGTGTTCCAAGCAGTACAATTCCCAACAAGCATTACCCATCTGCACACCAGCCTGGCCAACATGAACACTGATGCATTCACGCTAAAAATATCAAATTATTTTTATTGTAAAGAAAAGTAAAAATTAAAATTGAAGACTTTGTAATTTAAAATTTTTTCAATTTTTCTATAGTCAATATTTTTGCATTCTTTTTTGCTTTCAACATTTTCAGAAAAGATTAAAATTCATAATTATGAACATTTTTATAAAATGCAAAAGTACACATACTACACTCTGCTTCTATGATCTCTGACTGGTACTAACTATATTGTGTTCTTAGATGTGCCCATGAATTTTTTTTTGTTTTTCTATTTAAAAGTTAAAGGTTACCTTTCTCTTAAATTTTAGACTATTTTTAAAAAATTTCAATGATCCAAAATCAGTTAAAATTGTTAGTATTTTATGTTTTAGAAATTTTAACATTAAAAATATGATAGAAAAGTTTTAATCATCTTCACCACTTTCCATTTCTATAATTTTTAAAATCAGTTTAAATGAACCATCGTTTTTACCTTTATAATGTCAGTTTCATTTCTTGATAGTGGATATCTTTCACCAGACTTTATTTTTTAACAATTTTTATTACTTACATATATTAGTTTTAAATTTGCTATATTTATGAGAGAAAAGTGCTCTATATCTGAGAGTAAACAAGTGATAGATGGTCAGTATACAGTGTTGATTCCTGTAGTTTCATACCACATGCAATCTTCAGACTGCTAGACCGTATTGCTTTTGCAAGCTCTATATGATCTTGAAGGTATTTGACAGGGTTCAGTATGCTGGACTTCTCCACAAGCTCAAGTGTTATGGTGACTTTAGGCAAATATTTAGCTTAATCCAACCATTCCTATCAAATCATGTAATGAAGGTTGTGTTGAATGGACATGGTTCTAGTTCATTTCACATTAATTCAGGGTTCTCCAGATCTCTATCCTTGGACCTATGTTGCTTTTGATCTTTATCAACAACCTTTCCAATGTCATCAGTTTATGCTGATGACATGACGATTTACTCTTAGAGGTTCAACAAAGTAAAACTGGCAGCTGCTCTTGAAAAGGACCTCCAATCAGTGGTTAACTGGGACAAGAAATGGTTTGTAAGTTTTAACAACACCAAAATAAAACTGATTTCATTTAATCAACATAAAGAACCTTTTCTACCTGCCTTCAGCATGACTGATGTTAGCCTCCAAGAGAGCAACTCTTTCCACCTTTTTGGGCTCATGTTTTCCCCTGACATCAAGTGGATTGATTATATTGAATCAGTTGCTAGGTTTACTTTTAAGAAAGTTTGATTCACCATGTTGTACCAGACAACTTTTGTCATAATCCATCTTGCACATTTATATTTGTCAATGTATTGAATATTGCTGCCATATCTGGTCTGGTGCTCCTAGTATATCTCTTGAGATTCTTAATGAAATCCAGAAAATGGTCTGTAATGTAATCAATCCTAACCTGGTATCTCTACTTCAATCAGTTTCTCACCAACATAATCTGGCATGGCTTTCCTCTATCTTTTCTGACAATTGTTCTGATGAGCTTTCCTCCTGGATGCCTTGATTGCATGAATTTAAGTGTGCTACTAGATTGGTAACTAGATCTCATGGTTTTACTGTTGAACTAACTAGATGCAACAGTCTAATAGTTTTTCTTGTTAGTGAAACTCTTTTCTAGTTCCTTGCATCCCTGTTACTTACAATCATCAAAAATTTAAATGCAATGCCAAATGCCATCTTTTATCTTGCTGGATCCTGTTCTTTTATTGTCTTTTCTCTTGACTAAAGTTTCTCTTTCACTCCCGGTAACCTCCTTGCATCTTAGTGGCATAAACCCGGATATAAGAGACCTCTTCTCCGGTCCCGACAACTCTCTTATATCTGGGTTACACTATATATATATATATGTGCCACTAAAAGGAAGGATAAAACTATCCTCTTTTCAGTTAATTTGGTTAGGGTTAGTGTCCTCTTTTCCATAATCTACCAGTGCTAGACACACACTACAAAGAGAGCCTGTGACAGGAGTACTGACACATGGTAAGATAAGAAAGATCGCTTACAGCATGAAAGTGACAGGAATCAAGACTGCATGGTGACTGACCACATTCATTCTGATATTAGCACTCTTTTCTATATAAAAGTCAAATTTTAAATGTACTTATACAGGATGTGGCAGAAAAACCTATGTAATGGTAAGACTATTAGTGACAATGGTGTCTTCTAGCTTTTACTATTATGTGGAAAGTATTTCTGACGCACCCTACATATTGCAGACACCTCTCTCACCAAAAGGGAACAAGGCAAGCCCATCTTTACTTTTTTCATGCTTGTTTTCATACATTTATGATTTAATAATCAAGCAAAACCACGATTTATTAACGATTCCATCACATTGCAAATACATTTTTACAGTCTGATTTGAGAGCATTAAGAATATTCACTTTTCTCAAAAAACTTTTAAAGATAATTTCGTCACGTGGCTAAAAAAAAACACTACCCGGCCCATGCTTAAAATGAGAAATGGGGCAGGATTGATATCTGACCGTTTTTTTTTTTTAATAAGTTTATCAATGACAAAACAGCAGAGGGAATTTATTTTCAGCTAATCAAATTCATTTTTTTATCAGACCATTTTAAAATCTGATATAAAAAGAAAAAAAAAGGGCGCTGTAAAAAAAAAAAAAAACAAACAAAAAAAACATGAAAAATGTTTTTTCTAAAATGGACGATGCTGATTTAATTTATATTTTTAAAATTTTCGAATTCAAATAAAATTTAGTTAATTTCCTGACAAAATATTGATTAAAAAAGATCAATTTAAAAACCATATTGCAAGTAAATAGGACTTTTATTTTAACAAAAATGATTGCAATGGAAGACGCGGGGAACAAGAAATATATTTTTTTGTGCTGAGATTTACTTATCTTGAGTACAACTTACGACAATCTCACTCGTAAATTCAACACTTAAAACGTCCTGTAAAGTGGAATTTATTAATACAAGCTTTTTTTTTCATTTACTTTTTATTTAATTCTTTACTAAACTTTCAAGTAAGTGTCGCAATATGATGGCTAAAAATGCGAACGTCTTTATTTTGTTTAAGGATGAAGAAAGCCAAGCAGTTTTGGAAACATGAATTAAAAGATTTTTAAAAAGGACAAATTTTAACGTTAAATTTATTTTTAAAAAAATATTTCGCAATACAAAGAAATTTTAAAAAAAATCTTTCAATGAAAAACAAAAACAAATCGCAATATATTTTCACAAAAAACGATATTTTTTCCAAATAACGTTTCTCTCGCAATTTATTTCATCATTTATTTTTTAAAACTGGTAAAAAATATTTTAAAATGGTGTTAAGTTTAAATTTCATATTCACTTAAAAATTAACTCAACTTTTTAAAAAATAAGTAAAATCGAATAATAAATAAAACGATATATTTTTTTCTCTTACCATAATGGAAACTGTAAGAACAACTGGCGAATATATTGGCTCTTTTCAAATTTATTTTCTTTCGGTAATAAAATTCAGAGCCAACAAAATGGAAACTGGAGGCAAACGAACGACGCGCAAAAAAAAGCAAACGTTTCGTCGTTGTCGTCTGCTGCGTTCGATTTTTCCAAATTAGCCAACCAGCATCGATGTCATTGCAATTGCGACGTTTTGATTGGTTAACCAACGAGCGTCTGAAATCGTCTAAAATTAAATCGTTGCCGAATTGCTACATATTTTTTTTTTACTATTTGATTTCATTTTTAAAAATTTCTTTTTCAACTTTTTATTTTGGCTTGAAGTAAAGAATTTAAATTAACAAATATTTCACAAAATAAGGAATGGCATGTTTTGTTACACACATAACTTGTATTGTATTTGGCATTTACACGCAATAATCTGCAGCTCAAAAATTGTATGGTATTTTGAATATTTTCGTAAACTTAAACAGTGTCATCATGTACAAGGAATTTCATTTTTAGAAAGAATATTTTAAACTTATATATAAAAACTGTCTTTTTTTGGACATTTAAAAAAGATGTTAGCGTTGTAGAATATAACAGGCAAATACAGTTACACTGAATGCACATATTGAATACGTATGTCTACGTGTGTGCAAATAATGTCATACAAAATGTGTGATATTTATTACATTAACAACTGGTGTCTACCGTCCCCTTCAAAGTAATTTGATCACATACAGTAATTAAAAAAAAAATTAGATTTCAGTTTGAGCTTTGTTTTTTACTCCCAAACTTTTGCGTAGAACCGCGCATGCGCGTGTGTGCATATACACATGATGGTCAGTGAGCAAACCCGAAGCTTAACCCGTCGTTAACTGAACTAATTTTAAATTTGATCTGAAATTTTCACTAAAATGTCCACTCAACATTAAATTGATCGCACTGGCAAATAAAGAGATTATGTTGAAAAGTAACTTGTATTTGATTAAGTTTCTATCCCAACAAAAGTGTAATCGTTACTAACTATACACTTTTTTGTTATGGAAACTGAAACAGTTCACTGTAGATTTTCAAGAAATTATTGTTCGTCAAAAACACCCAGCAGCCTGAAAAGCAGCCTAAAAGAAAAAAAGATGGAATAGATACATAAGAGTAAGTGCATTTAATAACAATGATAACAGATATATACATTCACGGTGTATGTAGACATAAAGGTAAAAGAGAATTTTTTCAGTCGCGTAGAAAAGAAGAGTTCGCAGTGTAAGTTCAAGTGACAAAAGTCATTTGTCTGTGTATGGAGTGGTAGTAGGAATGACTTACTGGTTGTTGAAATTGACCAGGTTTGGGCTCCCTTATATTTGTACTATAATTGGGTAGCTGTTGAGAAATAAAAACGATTTTCTGACTGGTCTCTGGTTATTTATAGATTTTATGGTTTTAGAGTGAGAATTATGAAGCATGGCGTATTTTCATTGATCAATAAATTAGATAATACATCATATTACTTGTTTTTCGAAATTAACTTCCTAAAGAGTGGATCAGGCGCTAAATTTAAATAGTGTTTTGAGTGTATATACAAGATAATTTGTTGAAGTGGAATAAGCATACAATATCCTTTGTATGAGTTGACAAAACATATGTATGCTACTTGGTGAAGGGGAAACCGACTGAAGATTTTTTATTGGAATCTAGCTGTCTGGGTTTAAAAGACAGGATAATCATCTTGTAAAATGGTAAACATCTTCTTGTATAAATGACATGACAGTTGTTGGCCAAGTAAGATCACAGAAGGTTCCTTGGGGTAGGTTGCTATGATAATGAGCCCAGTCATCGTTCGTTGTGGGTGTAGTAGAAGCCTGGTCGCCTAGTGTGGTTTCCATTTGTATGGCCTTGCGTCTGACCACCAGACTCCCACGTACAAGCGTAGTTGATACTCATTTAGGATAACAACGGTTCTTGACAAGGTTAGAAACGGTAGAGAATGGACAAACACGAATAGTGTATGAAAGGCATAACAAATAATAGTTTATTTAATAAAAAACTGACAGGATGAAGAGGACAAAATGCGGTGTCGAGTTCCTGGTTTCTGGATAGTAGGACAGACGAATCTGTGAAGCGTGCGGTTATGTTGAGTTGGACGTTATTGCGCGCCAAATTGTAATGGTTGGCGCCAAATGTTCCTGAAGAGGAAAGGAGCCGGATAATAGAAGAAGAATCAATGGAGACCTAGAAACAAATTAATATGGTAGGTTATGAGACTCCGACATGAGTTCGACGAAGATAGAATCATAGAGTTTATAAGTTGCAACATAGAATGAAGTATAGACCAAGGGAAAGATCCAGAAAATACAAGTACCCCGTGTGAAGACTCGTGGGTTCTTAACTTGTTGCTTTGGATGAGAGGTAGGGTTCGCTTGATACTGTGGCAACGGTTGTTTAAAAGATGCTAGGTTGCCTGCCGTCGGTGAGATAACGGTAAGAGAACGGTTAAGTGTTGATAGAAAAATGAATTCTCTTACGTGCGACGATCCTTCGACGAAGATGGATGTAAGTACGTAGAGCTGTCGCTGTAGTTGACAAGTGGATATTCTGGAAGAGTTCGTGACAAATGCTTCTGACTTTTCTTTTTTGGGAGAGAATCTCGTATTATGTAGGAAAGTCGGGAAGGTTGGGCTAGGATCGAGTCAAGGATTGTGAAGGTAGCTTCAGGCAAAGAAGTTGACTAAAAAAGGTCTATTGCCGAAGTCCAGGTGTTTGAGCCGTATGGCGAAGAGAGAGACGGGAAATGCGTCTTCTCGACTCGATGCCAGCAGATCTTCTGTCCGCACGTGGATACTTTTTGGCGGGGATACGATATGTCACGTGACCTTTGCCTGTCGGAAAATGCCAACCGTGAAACCACTTTGAATAGGTGTCCATTCAAAACGGTCACGAAAGCGTTGGGTCGTTGCTCAAAGGGTAGCAATGACGAAGAAGAAAAGAGAAAGAGAAAAGGTTTGAGGCAACCGTTGACGGAAGGAGGGGGTGTGCCGATATGGGTCAAGAGACATGAGTGATAAAATGAAAGTTAGTTGACAGTGAAATCATGTTTATTAGTTTTCTGAAACGGAAATTTTATTGGGATGTAATTGTCTGTCTAAAAGTAGTACTGGGAAATTCTGCTAAAAAGTAGGAACACAATGTAAATATTTATTTGTAGGCTTGTCTATATTAAACGTAGGCTCCTTAACAAAATTAGGTAGATTTCAAGTATAGATAAGTAGCATTGTTATAATGGTTACGCTCAAGTCAGCCTTGAGCAGAATTGGAATGACCAAAGAAAAGCTTAGACTTTCTTTATCGTTGGAAGTTTTAAACGTGGTTATGGTATGTCCGTTTTCTTTTTGGTCCAGGGGTTAGGTTAAGTAAGTATAAGCGTCATTATAATTGGCGAGCTCAAGTCAGCTTTGCGCAGAGCTGGGATAACCAAAGAAATGTTGATTTACTTCATAGCTGGAGGTTTGGGATGACACATGTGAACGCCATGCGTTTGAAAGTGGAAATACTGTTCAGTCATCAGAGGACCGGGGAAAATAACCTTTTCCAGCGGGAACGTAATTTCTACGTGTGTACTACATTTTAAGCAAAGAGGAGAAAGAAAGTGGGACAGGAAAATATTTGTCTTTTTATAGATTTAACCAGCGCCTTTATTATTATTATTATTTTATTAATTGATTTTATTTCAGTTTTCCTTCTGTACTTCAAGATAACTGATATGCCTATATAAGTTATATTGTTGCGGGAGTATGTATGTTGATGTTTGAGTTGAGTCTCCTGGAATGTTTATCCCACAACAAAAATGGCGGACTTGCATGTTTGTCCGGGTAATAAAATACAAAGAAACAACTAAACTAATATACAGCCAAGGACAAAATTATTCGTACACTTATCAGTTTTGAATATTTTTATCCATTTCTCAGAATGTAATGCCTGTATAACACAGGTTTTTATATGTTAATAAGCACAAAAAAGAATATAAAACTCAATTTTCAGAACAATAGGTTAAATGCAACAAATCTGACAGGCGAATTATGCAAAATAGGAAAAGACAAAATTATTCGTACAGTATGAAAAATAGAAAAAAAAACTGAACAATTTTCACAATATTAATAGTTAATAGCAAGGCCTCTCATCTTTATCACTTGCTGCAATCGCTTTCTAAAATTTTTGATGTGATTTGAACAAGACTTTTCTGGAATTTTCTTCCATTCGTCAACGGTTATAGGCTCTAAATCCTGAAGGTATTTTGGTGATCGACAATTTATTCGAACTTTCAATTCCTGCCATAGATTTTCAATAGGATTCAAGTCAGGACTCGGTGAAGGCCAGGGCAGATCTGTAATCTTTTTCTGAAGCCACACTGTCACTGATTTAGACGTATGTTTGTGATCATTATCTTGCTGGAAAGTAAATCGCCGACTTAGATGAAGATTTTGCGCTGATAGTTATAGATTTCCATCCAGAATTTTTATATAGTCTGCAAATTTCATTATTCCCCTATTGCAATTGTCCAGTCACCCTTAAACAAAAAACAAAAAAAACAACCCCAAAACATCAACAAACCGCCCCATGTTTTAATGTTGCCAATCTTTATGAGGAAAGCCTCACCTTTCTTGCGCCAAATCTTCTGTACATCACTATGTCCAAAAAAATTATTTTTCATCACTCCATAGTACTTGTCACCAAAAGCAATTTTTTTTTGTCCAATAATGTTTTGGCAAAGTTAAATCGAGTAGCAATGTGACATAGCTTGTGAAGAGGGGTTTGTTATGGTCGGTTTCCATACAACCTTACAACCCATTTCTATTTAAACAACGTTGTATTGTGCGAGTAATTATGTAGATACCCATCGTATCCAAACTTTTGGCGATGTCTTTCAAAACAGCTCCTGGATTTATATTAATCTCACGACACAGTTTGCGTTTATTTCTCGGTGACAGTTTGGGTTTTCTTCCACGTCCAGGTAAATTGCAAAACTGTTTAAGCTTCTTTGTAATGGACTGTATCGTAAATCTAGGGATAGCTAACCGGTTTGAAATGGTGCTGTAACTATTTCCCGACTTTGAGAAGTTAATAATTCTCTGTCTCAAGTCAACTCTAAGCTCCTTTGTTTTCCCCATCGTGTTGTTAACGTAAGAATAACAATGGTGACACTCTACGCATCACGTGATCTTCTTTGCTGGAATTATCACAAATATTCTACTGAATAAATAGTCTAGAAAGCTTCACCAATAAAATAATTATGTAAATTACTTACACTTACACGAATTAATCAATTTAAAACGATATTTTCTACTGTACGAATAATTTTGTCTTTTCCTATTTTGCATAATTCGTCTGTCAAATTTGTTGTATTTAACCCATTATTCTGTTAATTGAGTTTTATTTTACTTTTTTGTGCTTATTAACATATAAAACACCTGGCATAGTACAGGCATTAGATTCTGACAAATAAAAATATCCAAAATTGATGGGTGTACGAATAATTTTGTCGTTGACTGTATATACAAACAAACGATAATGTATTATTAAAAAGACAAAAAGTTACATAGTTGCGAGCGACAAAGACAATGATATTGTATGTATTTGACAAAACAATGTACATGCATGAAAACATTTAAAGACTAGTGGATTGTTCGTGTATGTAAAACTCCTAGAGATAATGAAATTGCTACGTACGTGTGTGTGTGTTCCCATTGGAAAACGCGTTTTCACGATAGACCTACATCCTAGCCTGTCTAAGGAAAATAGGAAAAATAGAATGATAAAAAGTATTACAGTGTATTTACAGGTTCAGATAGCGTCCCCTGCTGGCGGTTGTTTAGTTGGGAAAGTAAGTGGGGTTAACTCCACAATATACAGTAAAGGAATGTGCGTTCCTTGTTAGGATATATACAGATAGCAAAGAATAGAAGAATAATTAAATTGCCAGGAGAGAAAATGACAAGTATTGACAGTATGTAGCTCTGGCGAAGCATATACTATGCAGTTAAGAAAAGGGTCGTTCCCATTGACTCGATGATCCTGATCCTTTTAGACAGATAAGATTCACTATTTTTCCGAGTGTTCAACCGTGTGTGGCTATCACTGTTTTTTTCCTTTTCTATTTAAAACACTTTTCGTATGATGACGTATTTAATTATAATTTTGTGGGAGTATGAATTACTAGCAAGGCGTTGGTCTTCATACAGAGAAAAACAAAACACTTAAAAAAAATCACACTAGGAGTTTTGAAAGACGATAATCTTTCATTAATATAATCGCCACCGGATGTGGTCGTAGGGTCAATGTGCACTCGACCAACTTCCTTCATATGTCTCAGCTGCATGCCAATGTCTGAGTCTCTGTGAAGGATCTTCCACACCACTCAGTGACGATGTCTTCTTATGCATAAGCCGATACCCTGTTAGATGTCAGTGGAAACATTATTGGCTCTAGCGACGTGGATATACTATTTCAACTTTTCTTTGACGATGGACAGGAGATTTTCTAACAAACCTGTTGATATCTCGCACAGTGTCAGTTGTGACGCGATTTACGCTGGCGATGCCTATGTAGCGGACCGTGAAGAGATATCAGAAAAGGTTAAAATTTCCTGCTAGCCGGTCCAACTACATGAGAATGTTGAGGTTTAATTAAGTCCAAAGTAGACAAAGAAAACCGATATACATGGGTAAACAAATATATATTAATAACGAGTTACACAAAGGCATGAACAGTTACATAGAGTTTGTATGGAGAAATTATGTGCGTGTGTTGTAAGTGTTCGTACGTACGTGTATTGTTCTTAGCGCGTTCCCAGAATTTAGGAAACGCTTTATCTGTGAGAGGGGTCACATATTGGTGTAAGTGGAAAAAGAGAGATTTTACCTCGTCTCCGTGCGAGGTAGCGGCCCAAGGCCTGAGTCGAAAGAGAGAGAGAGAAGGGTCAGCCAGTATTTATAGCCACGTGAGAGAGACCCCTGTTGAAGGATTAAAGAACTGAAGAGGAGCTAACTGCGACACCTAGGAGTGTCCTTTACGGCGGGAAAAAAATCAGTGCCGCGTTAGTGTGTGTTCTATCACCACACATTTGTATCCTACATTATCTAACGTAAGAGGAAAAGTAAAAACGGAAGAGTTATGCCATTTATTATAAAATTGAAATTTAAAAAAAATTAAATAAGAAATTTGACTAAAAAATGATTGTCGTAAATAAGAGATTGACAGTGAAACTCCTTTACGACACCATACTCGTTTACGGCCCTTTCTCTGGATTTACGACAATCAGCCATATTCGAGAATACTAGGAGCACGTGGTGTGAACTCTGCTTGTATTTTGCCGAATAAAGCTTCGATTAACTTATCTTCCGAGTCTCAGTCTTCATTCTTGACAATCATAAAACAAGATATTTGAATCCTTTAAACAAAAACACCCAGAAGATCTTTTAACATATCGAGAAAAGAGTGGGGGCAATGCCTTAATAATGTAAGATACAAATGTGGTGGTAGGATACACACTAAAGCCGAAACTGATCGGTAGGATACACGCTAAAGCGACACAAAAATTCTTCATGATATTCTTCGTTTTGACCTCCTGAAGATTCTTTGCCATGTATTTTCAGAAAGTGAGCGATTATAACTCTCCACACCTTCCTGTCTTTTGTTGCTTTTTACCCTTTACCGTCCCTCTTTGTCTTGCCACTCATTCACACAAAATTAACTAGGTTATTCTCTGTTCCTTCCGCTTCTCTGACCGTCAGTATGTCTTGTGAGTGTTAAATTCCCCAAGTTTTCTTTCCTCATTATGTGTCCCAGAAATTTAAGATTGGAAGACCAACTATTTTCTTATGTGCCGTATTCCTTTAGGACGTAGGCAGTGATGGCTTTCCATAACGTCCTATCCTATGTCGCTCTTAACTATGTTTTTATTATTAAAACTTTTCTGTCGACCATCAACATGGCTGATGCTAAACTTCAGGAGAGCAACACTCTCCTGTTTCCCTGACAAATACAATCTCCAACTATTTAAGTGTAATGTCAATCGACATCTCCAGTTGCCTTGATCTATCCACTTCCCTTCACCTTTCATTCCTATCGGCTCTCGCACCAAATCTTATGTAACCCCCTTGCCTTGATCCATCCACTATCTTTCTCCACATCCTCTCCTTTATCACTTCTATCTGCTCTTCCTCCAAACCTTCTGTAACCCCTTGCGTGCTAGTGGCTTCCAGCCTTGCTTGGGGTGATATGCTTAAAAAAAAAATCTACGCCTTCTTGGCCTCACGTTTTCCACTGACATGAAGCGGGGCGATATATCGAATCAATTGTTACATCTACTGCAAGGAAAGTTGTCGTGCCAGAAAATTTGTCTCGTCAGAATCCATCTTGCACATTTATAAATCTACCATTCGTCGGTGGATTGAATACTGTTGCCATATTTGGTTTGATGCTCCTGCTAAACATCTCGAGATTCTTGAGAAAATCCAAAGAAGGGTCTGTAAATTAATCGATCCTGACGAGGCATCTCGACTTCAGCCATTTTCTCACCGATATCTGTTTTCACTCTGTCTTTTCTATAAATAGTTTCATGGCAATTGCTCTGGTGAGTTTTTTCCCCCCTGGTGCTCTGTCTATATTCATTTAAGCGTGCTACTAGATCGACACCTAGATCTCACAATTTTACTGTTGAATTAGCTAGATTCAAACGCCACTTTTACTCCCGCAATTCCACCTGTGGAACTCCTGATTTCTTGCTTCCCTGATAACTACAATCTTCAAAAATTTAAGTGCAACGTCAGTCGCCGCCACCGTTTTCTTGAACCCTGTTCCTTTTAGTCTTTTCTTCAATCCTTCTCATTATCTGTCTTCTCTTTCACTTTCACTCCCTGCATTCTAGTGGTATTATTGCCTTGCTTGGCGTGAAATGATAAAAAAATAATATTATTATCCTTCCCATTCCGTTCTGCCATTCATTTACACAAACATGTTAGGAAAGTTACTTGCTTTTTATTTCTACTCCTCTTGCCTTCAACATGTCCTGTGAGTGTCAAATTCTCCAAGCCCTCTTTTCTGATTATCCGTTTCAACTGTGTCTTTCTGATAGTAATTCAAACTAAATCTAAAAGGTGTATGAATGCATTGACTCGTAAGTCACATCTGTTTGCTTGTAAGTTGACACGTGATTGACTCCATTATATGTTGTTATTTTCAATTTTCTGGCGGAGAGATTTAGCGACATACGAGCGACACGCAGTGTGCTTAATGCAAGAGCGAAAAGTTGTCTTGTTTTCATTTTCTATTAACTCTAGTGACGTGGCCAGATTATTCAAACTTTTCCTTGATGGCGGGCAACCTAACACCCTGGCAAGTCCGCCGCTGAACTTGAGGGAGAAAATCGGGTTAACAGTATGTGACGAGTTTTTAAAAAAAATCATTTCACCTCCCAAGCAAGGCAATAAAGCCACTAAGACACAAGGGGCGGTAGTGCGTATGAAAGAATATAAGAAAAAGAAAACAAAGCATCAAAGAGTGAGAACAATAATAGAACAGGAATTAAGATAACAATTGACATTGCATTTAAATTATGAAGATCAAAGTTGCCTGGAAAACAAGAAGTCGAAAGAGAATTCCACAAGTGAAAAGTGCGAAAGAAGAAATTGTTAATATTTCAACTGCAAAGTGGCGAGACCTTGCAGCCAATCTCGTACTGCGTTAAAATTCTCTGTCTAGTTAAACTCTCAGTATAAGTTCAACAAAACAATTATTATGAAAGGGAAACTATATTACGGCGGTGAAAAGTGACTAACGCCAAGATACCAGGACAGGACCAATAACATTACAGATTCTTCTTTGGATTTCATCGTCGAGGTGCCCTCAAATTAAATCTAAAGGATGTATGAATTGACACGTAATTGATTGGATTATATGTTGTCATTTTCAAATTGTTGACGGGGAAATTTAGAGGCACGCAGTGCGCTTTATACGCAAGAGTTAAAAGTTGTCTTGATTTTGTTTTCTATTGTCTGTTTATTTTTATGTTTCTTCCTTCCTCTTCTCGGTAACTGCCGAGATTTGTCACGAGTGGTGCTTGCTTAATTTGAGCGGGATGATTAGCAATTTTTTTTTCTTTATTGAACTTAGAAAAAGACCACTGGCTTTTGAATGCTGTGCATACTCCAGCTTACTTACTATAAGAATTAGTCCTTGTTTGGGTTGAGCCGGATATTTGGATTTGGATAGCAAAGAAAAAAAAAACAGCTGCAAGGAAATTTATTCGTAAATTATGCCTTTTAGATTTAAACAGTTGAAATCAGTGGCGGACTGGGTTTAAAAATATTCATTGGCAGGAGACAAAGGGTGCCCAGCCACAAATACAATGCTATCATTTAATTTTCATAAAGAATAAACAAATTAAAAAAAATACATATGGAAAAAAGGGTAAAGATTTTGTAGAAAAATGCGTATTCATAACTAACTTAAAAGTTGCCTTATGGGGCGGCATTTAAGATAGCTCCTGAGGAGGGCTCTTGATTAGGACTTCATCACAATAGGTAGGGAGAAGTAGATGCAATAATAAACTACACAAAAAACTCAAAATTGATCTCTGCGTTTAAATATTGAATTATTATTTAAGCTTACCTTTTAAAAGCTCAACGATAATTCTTTTCCCACCACTTAATTTAAAGACAATTTGATGTACGTAGGTCCTTACTTTCTGTAAAAATAATTATTTTTATTTCATGGGTAACTTACGCTGGATTTCACAATTAATTTTGATTATACACAAATTTATTTCCAAGTTATAAAAATTATTATCGTACAAAAAATTCGTCGCAAAGAATCGCCGAAAACAATCGCATTAATGAAAACTTCGGAATCCAAAATTTCAGGATTGCGGGTTCAGATCCGGCTCGGAATGTTTTTAATTTGCTCACGGAGTCGGCCTGATTCCAAAATGGTATGATATGTTGGGCTACTGCCTCTAGGTGTAACGTTGAAAACGTGTGACACACTGACATTCGCATTTATTATATAAATTATAAAAATTGTTATCGTACAAAAAAGTTCGATTCGTCACAAAAACACATGTAAAAAATCGCCGATAACAATCGCAGTAATGAAAACATGGGAATCCAAAATTTCAGGATACGACCTCTAGAAGTAAAGTTGAAAAAGTGACACACTGGTATTCGCATTTATTACATAGATTGCAGTAGATACCATATGCAAATACAGAATGTTATAATTTAATTTTAAGTAACTGGTTGATATTTTTAAATAGCTTACTGCACAATTTACACATTAACACTTATTTCAAAAGCACAATAGCATCCAATTCATCTAACAAATCCTTTTCAATGGATAGCAACATGTATGATTCCAGATTCTCCTCAAACAGCAAATTTGTTAACCTTGATCTTTAGTTTTGAAAATACCCTCTCACTGATAACGTTCAATGACTTTATAAAGTACTTATTACTAAAACAGTTGTCCGTGTTGGTTTTCTTTATTGCGTTTTTATTTGATATAGGGGAGGTTGCACTTGCCATCGGGCAAACTGGGCAGTCCGCCACTGGATGTTATAAAGAGTAACGTATTAAAGTTTTGCTCAATGGTTCCTTACTTTTGTTTATAAGAAAATATATTTTGTATTAATTTGATTTGTAAACTTAAAGTTCTTGAAATCAGATACATTTCAAAATAGGTTGAGTTTAAATCTACATTATAAAATAACAGTTGATTCTCTGACCGCCACACATTGTCTTAGTCCAGAGGTCGGCAACACCCGGCCCTCGGGCCACATCCAGCTCGCAAAAGATTTTTGACCGGCCCGCCAAATTAACCGCAGTAAGGAATTTGCATTTTATTGTTGTTTATGTTAGCTGTTATCCTGTAGTAAAAAAAGGAAAATTGTTTAAATAATATAACATTAACTTAGCTGTTTTTCTTTTTTAAACCTCCAGACAAAGGTAACCTTCTGAAATCGAGACAATTTATTATAGTACATTTAATATTAAGGAGGCACGGTGGAGTAATGGATAGAGGCTCGGATTGAAGAATCGGAAAGCCGAATCCTATTCGTGCTAATACTCCTGGGAAAGGTATGAATCCTCTTCTTCTCTCCCTCCCCCAGCTATAGAACTATATAGATGGCAACCTACTGAAAGATATGTATGGAAAGATACATGATCGCCTAAGCGTGTATCACGCATGGCACATAACTGACTGATATTTGATATTATAGCCCTCCTCCGAGACACTTTCCAAAAAGTTGCCGAACCGTCTGAGTGTGACTTTGTATGTGCATCGGGTTCGAATTTCAGTCTGGTTCGTTGCATTCACTTATGCGCAAATACCCTTCGAAAAGGTATGAATCCATTAAACCCTCCACTCAGCTGGAATCTGGAAAATCATTGCTATTCTTAAAAAATTGTTAATGCAATATTCGCTTGCAAAAAAATAATTATTCATACTTCGGCTTGAAGTAACTCACAGAAGGTTAATAAGTCGTACAAAATCAATCAATTATATGCGAAGATGTAATGTATATGCGTATGTCTCTGTTGGTGTAGAGTAATGGATAGAGGCTCGGATTGAGGAATCAGAGAGCCGAGTTCGAATCCATTACATTCACTTATGTGCTAATACTCTTGGGAAAGGTCTGAATCTATGGGTAAATAGACCGGGTTCTATAGTCTTTGATGGCAACTGGTTTACCTCTTAAAGAAATGGCAACTGAGGGAAAAAAAATCTGCCTTGTCAGTCATGTATCGAAAGATATATGATCGCCTAAGCGTGTATCACAACTGACTCTGTTAGTGTATGACTTACATGTGCTATTACCACTTATGTACATACACGCACATCCAGACAGATACATAATTTGACTGAGTTTGAAATAAGACAGTTCCTCTTACTCAGTCTGGACAACTCCTATTCTGGTCTGAACAATAGGAAAACAAAAAAGTCCATTGTTGAAATCCTAAAATATTAATTTATATTTTAATTATAAGATTTTATTGAACTTTTCAGTGATAGAATTATTTTTCTTCTTTTTTATGTGCCGTGACTCCTCAGGACGTAGGCGATCATAGCTGTCCTTCGTACCTCTTAATAACTTTTGTCTTTTTGTCATTTCTCCTAAACCTTATTCCGTCAACCATTTACTCAAGCCCACTAAGTATGTTATACGTTGTTTTTCTCTGTCACTCTTGCCTTCAATCTGTTTTGTCAGTATCAAATTTTTCCCAAGCCTTCTTTCCTTATTGTAGCCTACAAATTTCAGCCATCTCTTCCTGATGACGTTTCCTTTTTGTTCCCATTTTCTCTAATACTTTATCGTTGCTCACATATTGGTTCCATGGTATAATAAGCATCCTTCTGTAGAACCACATTTCTGTTGCTTTATCTTTGAGGAAATTGTCCAGTATTCACTGACATATTGGGGGACAGGTATCACGTAGCAGTGTACATTTCTTTAATGCCTTTGTTGTCATTTGTAGAAATTCTTTTAGGTTTGTCATTGAATTAATAATATACATGTGCACACGCAAACGTAAATACATACACAATCTAATTTCCCTTTTTGTATGGCAACAGGAAAAAACTACAAGCCAGCTCTTTCAAGTTATTTTTATGACTCCTGTATTTAAACTGATTTTATTTTTAATAAATATATTTTAAATGAACAATTTAGATTTAAAATGGGATCATCTTGCTGTCAGCAAAGCCATATGTATCAAACTAGTCGATTTGAAAAAGTTCTTACTGCTATCAGCAATGATATAAAATGGTTTCCTTTGATGTCATTTTTCTTGTGGTGATATAAGAGCATTTAGGTTCAGGCAAAATGATGTTGGCTATGCCATTTTTTAGTTGGAAATGGTTCCTCTGACGGGCCATTGCTAGTTTTTCATTTCCACTATGTTGCAAGCCGTCAGAGTGAAAATATTGTTATTTTTTTTTTAATCAAGACACTAACAGTATGTAGGCTGCATATGCTGGATAACACTGAATATTACTTTTCGCATTTTGTTTCATGCTGCTTATAACAATATCAATAATGTTGATTATGATGATATTAATCACGCCCGATTCCACCAGAGAATGCTGGGAGCAAAACAGATTGAGCAGCAGTTTGAATAAAGTAGTTGTTAATTTTACATTTATCGTGTAATTTTTGTGTTGCTTCAATTTTTCAGTGGTCAGTTCCATATTATTTATCTTTCTACCCTAAGCCTTCCATGATATAAAACATTGTTTTTAGCCATGCCAAAGAACTGAGGCGCAATTAAAAACATCAGTTTAATTATATTTAGTTGTGTAACTCTACCGAGTGAAGATAGCTCTGGCTGACACCAAATTAGTTGAGTTTCAATCCTGGTTTGAGGCATTCGGAAGTCTAGTTGCACTGAGGAGCTGTGATACAGCGAAACAATGATATATATATATATATATATATATATATATAAAATCAAGAACAAAACCTTATTCATTTCGGTTATAATTTATTTTGTGAATATTATCATTATTATGCTCTGTAATCTACATTGAGCTCTCCCTGGATTAATATCCTCCTTGGAATTATCCTTACTCGTCAAAAATTAGTAATATTTTTGTCAGTAACATCAATTTCGATGTCTTGTTTCTATGGTCCGTTGATGACTCAACTTTCTTTTTTTAAAAAAGAAAAAAGAAAAATCATTTCACCTCAAGCAAGGCAACAAAGCCACTAAGCCACCGGGGAGGAGGTTACTGAGTGTGAAAGAATATAAGAAAAAGCAATTCATTTTTATATAAAAAAATGACCAGCAATACATATTTATAGTAAAATTACCAATACATTTTATCTGTAGTTGAAGTCATACAATTGCGTTCAAAATATTTAATTGAAGCCATAAAACTGTTCAAAATATTTAGATTTAGGCATTACATAACCAATAGAGGTTGATATGTTATTAAACAAAATCAACCAACCAATCAGCATGAACTCTTTCATGTCATTAATCCATATAATACCCTAAAGAAATCAAACTGTATTCCAAAATACAACTTCAACATAGAACATATCACTGCCTCGAGTAATTATACACAAGCATATATGCACAAAAGCTGAGTATCATCTACCATGTATTGAATTATGAAAGCAGAATAACATCTTTTTTATTACTTCAAAGCTTCTCATAAAATTAAATTTAGGTAGTAAATGACCTATGAGTTGGTGTGCCATTAAACAAATAAAAAAAATCTTGAAGTTGCTTACCAAGAGACCGTTTGTCTTAAATTTTTTTATAAAAAAAAAACAAAAACAAAATGTCTACGAAAAGGAAATCATCTTTGTTGACTTACCTACTTCTGTTTGTTAACCCCCCCCCCCAAAACAACTGACTACACTGAGCACTACCCCAGCTGACAACATCGATAATCCACAATGAAGCAACTGTAGCTAATGTTCTGTTTTGGTATGTATTGCAACTAAAAGGTTTTCTGAACCTGCATTTTGGCTTCTATATTTAGCAAATATTGCTTAACTTTGGCGATCATACAGGAACTGGTGCTTCAATGTGATGTGGCTGTAAATGTCGAAGAAAGATTGCCAAATTAAGGACCAATTTATGACCTTTCAACGACGACCTGTATTCCCATAGACTTTATCAAGATTGACATCTCTGATCAAAAATTAATTTAAATTACACATGAAAGTTAATTTTCATAAACATTAGTTCCTGAGAAAGATAATCGACCACTATCATAGTTTGCAATTACTCATTTAATTTTTTAAAAATCCGTATCATCCTATAAAAGGCAGTAAAGCCACTAAGACATGAGGGGGTTATAGGGTGTGGAAGAATTAAGAACAGAAATATTAATGAGGGGGAAGAGGAAAGAGTAATCAGGACAGTAGATAGCAATTGACATTGCATTTAAATTTTTGGAGTTCCATAAGTGAGAAGTGCAAGATCCTGTTAGCAAAGAACTAACAGAAATAATTGTCAAATTTTAATGAAACTTTCAGAAACTATTCAGGAATGATGGAATTTCTTTTTGTTTTTAAAAAGTCATTTTTTATACTCCCCGCCTAAATTTAATGAAAGCTCTAGAAATTCAATGTTGAAGCACACAAGTCATTAAGGAAAACTATCAGTGCTCATTTTATTTTGTACTGGAAAAGCATAATACCATAAAAAAATTAAACAAGACATTAAGAGTGAGATCAAATTTCATATGAAATATCAGTTGTGTACATTGTATGGTATTTGGATTTCCACTCATTTTTATTAATTTTGATATTTCATTTATGGAAAAAATGACATAAGATCATATTTCATAAGATAGGTACATAATACAAGTTGAATTGCTAGACATTTTATTTTTTTCTACATAATCACACACTATTTTATTTTTCATAGCCAAGAACAGGGGTTTAGAAATTCAATGCAATCGTTATCAGACGTTCATGAAATTTTTTCATTTTTTAAGTAAAACTTCTCCACACGTGTGTCATCAATCGTAAATGTAAAGGCCATTAACAGTGCCATACAACATCAAGTCATGTAATTGTATTATGTTTCTTCTGTGCCTCCGCACATTTGATTTATAACGTTTTTTTGTTGACACAGGGCAAGGAACAGTAAGATTATTCTCATTGGTGTTTGTTGATTGTAAAAACCTTGTGCTATTTATAATCTGTACAGATACATGTATTAAGAAAAAAAAAAAAAAAAAAAAAAAAAAAACATTAAGTAAAGGATGAAACATTCCCAATTTTACAATATGTAAAAATAAAATAATTTCTGAAATAATTCATTTTTCATTGAAAAAGTTTTGCCTTCAGACAATATTATGCATATTGATTAATATAATGACTTGCATGCTTCGACATTGAATTTTTAGTTTTCATTAATTTATTTAGGGGAGGGGGAATATAAAAAATATATTTTTTATAATGACTTAAAAGACCTCTCAAAAAAACAATTTCCATCATTCCTGAATAGTTTCTGAAAGTTTCATTAAAATCTGACAATTATTTCTATTTTTGCACGATTTTCAAAATTAATGTGCGTCATCAGAAAAAAATGTACAAAAAATTTGCCATGTTATTTTTACTAGAGTTCCAGTGATGAGGAGAAACAAGATTTTTGAAAAGTTAGAATGTTCTAATAAAGAAATTTTTTAAAAAATAATTAAAAAGTACTTTGTTCTTTCCTTTTAATAGTAACAAACAATTAGACGATAAAATTTTGTTTTCATCAGACTATGCACTTTTTTTTTTTAGCAATCTCATGGATATACCTAATTTATTACATTTTACTGTTATTTGTATTTCCATTCATTTTATTAATTGATATTTCATTTATGGAAAAGTGTCATTACTGAGATAAAAGGATCATAAATTTCATATGATGGTAATACTTGTAGGTAACCTTAGTTGAAATTGATGCTTAACTCAACGTAATTTGTATTCTTGCTGGTCTTCCATACTTTTTTTTTAAATTACAGCTGTTTATAAACAACATTACATTCCTTAATTAGTGTGGGTCTTCAGATTGTAAATTGTATCGCTTTGACCAATCTAAAATAATAATTACATTTAAAAATTCATTTTTCATCAAAAAAGTTTTGCTTTCAGAAAATATTGTCCCTATTCATAAAAGCATTTGAAATTAAATATTGTTTTATCACAATTCAGAGCTGATTTTCTGGTAAGGGGCTCCAATATATATATATATATATATATATATATAAAAAATGAATTGTTTTCCTCAAAACCTCATGCTAATTAATCACTAAAAAAACTGAACAACGTTGAATTTCTAGTTTTCTTAAAATTAGTTGGAGAAAAAAGAAAGAAAAAAAGAATTATATAAAATTTTTTTGCCATGACTTAAACACCATTTCCATCATTTGTGGATAGTTTGTGTGTGTGGTGTGTGTGTGAGAGAGAGACGGAGAGGAGAAAAAAAAACAACACTGCTAAAAATTTATTTACTTGTTCAGGTGATACAAAGAGAAACAAATTTAGAAGGTTCTAAAAAGGAAAAACTTTAAATAATTAAAAAAAATACTTTGGTCTATCCTCTTAAACATTTAAACAATAAAATTTTGTTTTCAAGTTCGGCGTCTTTTTCATCATGCTATGCTCGATTTTTAGCGATCTCATGGAGGCACCTAAAATCAGTTGCCAATTCAAATTTTGTTTCTGAAATAAGAGCTAAATGCTGATTTAAAAGAAGCTAAATTGGCAATCTTGTTTCAGTTTTCGGTATGACTGATGAAGGAAAAAAAAAACTTCGAGTATCGTCTTTACTCTAGGTATCTAGATTATTTTTAATTACTGGAAAAAAAACCCAAGACAATACTTAGTGTGCATAACATTTTTATAAAACCAATTACTGAAAGCTTTTCTCATTAAATAATGCCTACGTTTTTATTTTTAAAAGAAATTTACGATTCAGAGTAGATTTTCGATAACTTTACCACAAAAAAAAAAAAAAAAAAAAAAAAAAAAAAAAAAAAAAACAAAAAACCCCGATTTAACTCCAAAAACATTGAAGACCTACAAAAATGAATTTCTCAATTCCATAAAATTAAGTGGGGGCTAATATGAGAAAAAAAACAATTTTCTAATAGAAACGTTTTCCTTATCCATTTGTGAATAATTCCTGAAAGTTTCATTAAAATCCGATTTTTTCAAGAAATGTCACCTGCTGACGAATGGAAAAATTAACCAAAATTTCGAAGGTTCTAAAAACGAATAAAATTTATTAAAAACATTCTATCTTGAAAAATTTGATAAAACAGTTTAAGTTTGGAGCAGTTTCTTCATGTACATTGATAATTTTTTTTTTTAACACTCAGGGGGAACAAAAAAGTTTTTACTTCAGTTACTAAAAAGTAAACAACTTCATTTGCACTAAATGAAAGGGAGATAATCAGCATTTATGGAAGAATAGTTTGAAAATTGATACTTAAAAAGCTTACATATTTTAAAAATAAAATACGTTAAAATTCTATTTTTCATAGAACATAACATTTTTTATTATAAATGGAATTTAATATTCTACAGTGGTTCAAATTCGAAGCCAACTTTAAAAAGTAGTGTTCATTAAATTTTTCAAGTTTTAAAAAGCAAAAAAATATTTGCAACGAAGTTTACAGAATAAAATAAAATTAAACAGAATATTAAAAAAAAAAAGTGCCGCTAGTTTAAACATTTTACACAGAAGTAGATCTAAAATTAGTTTAAAACATTTTTTCAAGGAGGATAAAGGGAAAGGAGATCTCAACTTCTGTTCAGAATGCAAGGGTCAATTTTCTAAAGTCATCTTCAATAGAGAATTTGTGCCTCAAGCGTAAAAGCAGCAACATTGTATTGCAGTAGAGAAGAGTTTGCTATTTATAAATGGAGTTTGTCGATCTGCATGTCAAAGGCACAGAAAGAGATTAAACAGATAAGCGGAAAGCGTATTGCCAATTAATGAGGAAAGTAAATACATACGCCATGTTTTTAATCACGTGACTGAATGCTCAATTCGAGATCGCCAGTGAAATCAATTAAACACATTTATGGCACACATTTTATTACTTTGATCGAGAAATGTGTAACTGGTATAAAAAATAAAACACAAAAGAAATATAAAAGAAAAAACTGCAAGATGAAGAATTAACATCGACTAGCCAAGGAAAATAACTCCGTCTTCTTTAAAATCCACGTGGGTTGTATTAATCGAGACTTGGAAATTTATACAAGTAAAAACAGTATCTCCTGGAAAAATGAAGCCAAATAAAATATATACAAGAACAAAGCTGTGAAAAATAAAGACAAAAGGAAAGAAATACGAACCAGAACAAAGAACTCTTTGTACGCTAGAGAAGGTGATTTATTACAAACGAGAATGTTGAAATGAAAGACAGTTGAAAGTGATTTTTACGGGTCCGTTGGATATTCTTTATAGACCATTATAAACATCTGTCTGATTTTTTTTAATAAAAAAGTTCTGTTAAAAAAAGAACATGTGTAAATAGCAGTAAAGCCGCAGTATCACAAGTCTTTTTTTTCAATCACCTTTACAAGCGTAAAGAGAAAAAAAAAGTTCATTTTCATTTTTTCCACCAGATTTATGCGACAAATTCGTATGGGATTGGTTCCAGTACGATTGGCTTATTTTTGGTGATATTGACGAAGTGCTTCTTCTTGGGTCCTTCAGGTTTTCTCTTGAGAGAAACACGGATGCCTTTGGCTTTAGCATCGGCTTTCAGCTTCTGGCATTCAGCTATCCGTTTGAAGAAATCTTCCTGGCACTTGGAAGGCTTCACGTGTTCAATTCTGAGATTAATTCTTTTGGGGATGATTCTGTGTTTGACTCTTTTGTTGATGATCACACCGACGGCGTGTTGGCTAACGTTGTACACTCGACCGGTACGTCCGTGATATGACTTGTGGGGCATACCTTTCTGGACAGCACCGTTGCCTTTCACATCGACAATCTGTCCCCTTTTGTAGACTTTCATGTAAGTGGAAAGAGGGATGGTTCCATGCTTACGGAAAGGGCGGGCGAACATGTGGCGAGTACCACGACGGTAACCTTTGGTGTTGGTCATTTTTTATTCTGGGCGCTTTTAGTCACACCTAGATATCTAAATTATTTTAATTGGTGTCTATTAAACGACACTCTTTCAATTATTTGGCCGGACAGACCAACGTGTACGTCAGCACAAAATGGTGGCTGAACTAGAAAAGGAAATAGTTTAATACCTTCCCAGCAAGCTTCACGATTTCACCGTTACGCCGGGCCGGATGTGGCTACATACAGCAGAGAAAATAATATAATAATTAATAATATATATTTTATAATTTAAAAATTGAGTATTTCAGGTATGTGAATAATTATATCTTCAATAAAAACTATAATAAGATTTAACTAGTGCTGATTTTATACGGCTGCATATTTGATGACGTCACACAGAAATTTAAGTGAAATACACACGCAGGCATTTGCCGCGAAAGTTAGGGTTTTAAATAAAGTGGGTGTTGAAAAGTTTTTACCCTTACTCACGTCACACAATTTAATCAAATGAATATCGAATTATTTTTGCAGAGTAATTCATTGGGTTATATTTCTAAAGAATTAATAGATTTTATTTTTAATCCAACATTACTAATTTCAATCAAATTTTAGTGGACCCTCCTTTTTATTTTCTTTAAAAGTATTCGGTCTACCGGCCTGTACACTCAAGAAAACTTAGCAGAGGGCTTAATTTAAATAAATTTGCTCTAGTATGCAGGCCGGTAGACGGAATAAATGTTGTTTATAAAAACAGAGCGTCTACTCAAATACAGGTATCCACTAAAAATGGCATTTGAAGTTATATATATTAAAAAAGAGAGAAACCGCAAACGTTTTTGGTTATAATATGGATTTGTTTTGATCTATTACATGTTATTCTTGATATTGAATAAAATATATATACTAAAACAAATCCACAAAGCATTGAAACATGAAAACTTTTGTGTAGCAATTTCAACATGTTTTTATTATAATCTCTTATATATATATATATGTATATATATATATATATATATGTATATACAGTGTAACCCGGATATAAGAGAGTTGTCGGGACCGGAGAAGAAGTCTCTTATACCGGGTTTATCTTATATCCGGGTTTGGTCTATTATATATACATTAACACAGGCTCTAATTTGGGACCGGATAAAATCTCTCTTATATCCGGGTCTCTCTTTTATATATATATATATATATATATATATATGTGTGTGTATATATATATATATATATATATATATATATATATATATATATATATATTTATATATATATATATATATATATATATTTATATATATATATATATTTATATATTTATATATATATATATATTTATATATATATATATATATTTATATATATATATATATATTTATATATATATATATATATATTTATATATATATATTTATATATATATATATATATATATATATTTATATATATATATTTATATATATATATATATATATATTTATATATATATATATATATATTTATATATATATATATATATATATATTTATATATATATATATATATATATATATATTTATATATATATATATATATATATATATATATATATATATATATATATATATGTAGACAGATAGATATAGAAATGATAAAAGATATGATATTAAGGAATATATCCAACAAATAGTAAGTGAATAGAGGGGAAAAAGCATCTAAGATACACAGTTTGTTCCAAGAATGAACTTTCTAATAATGATTTGGAACTACTTAAAAAATACACATAAAAAATAGCAAACATTTTTTTTTGTAAATAATTTTTGTAGATTAGCATTCTTTAGACTTTCCTTGGGTCTCAGAATTTGTCAGAATCTAAAAAGATTCATTTGTTATTGATTTAGAAGGGGAGGTTCTGTTTATATCAATACAGTGTCTAATTGATCCCTGAGTTTTACTGAGTTATTGGCCTTAGGCTAAGTTAATTCGCTGCTATTTACTAAAGTTTGAAAATGTTCACAAATACCTGCATATTTTTCAAATTTTCTTATTTCTTAAAAGCTTTTTAACTTTTTTTTTGTATGTGATATTTTTGGAAGCTAATGCACAAACATTTCAGGTTCATAATTATTTTTATTAAATTAAGAATAAACATACATAATTTTATTAAGTTATATAAATTTTTGTTTACACAAAAATGTGTGGAAATTAAAAGAAAAAACAACAAAGATCCAACTATAAACTGGAAAATTAAAAAAAAAGCAAAACACTACAACAACTATAATAACATCTTTAACCTCTGCCAACAAGAAATGTTAGCAATAATGACATTTCCAAATTCAAAAAACCTTTTGAATGAAAGGCCCAAAGTTATGAACCATTGCATCCATACAAAAAAATTCCTCTTAATTTCATATGAGGCTGGATAAAAAATATGTACAGTTCAATTGTATATTAATTAAAAAAAATTAAGAGATCAGTCGATTCTACTACATTGGTTTCAATCTTTCAGTATCGTCAATTGATTTATTTAAAAAAAATTATTAATGAACACCATATTATTTTAAAAAATAAATAAAATGCATGGTGTTGGGTATGATAGGAAGGGATAGAGGAGGATGCGAAGAAGAAGGAGGAAAGAAAGGGTATTGTAAATGTATCGATGTGGGGTGGGGGAGGGTAATTGAACTGTACAGTAGTCCGAATAATGTAAATAGTGTATATATATATATATATATATATGTGTGTGTGGATGACAATATATATATATATATATATATATATATATATATATATATATATATATATATATATGTGGATGACAATATATATATATATATATAATGTATATTTGGGAAGCAACCTTTCTTTCAAACATCTTTCAGTGAATAAAACAGACAAGGAAAATTTGACCAATCTTTTCTTAAATTTTTCTCTTTGGTGGGGGTAAGGGAGTGTAATAATTTTCTGTAGTGTCTATTGTCCCAAGTGCTTTCACCCATTTTCAAGGTATTGTTAATTTCTTTCAACGGTTGTCTTTTACGATGTAATTGTGTGATGCATATAGTGTGATAGTAGTGTTGTTTCTGAGCCAGACAAAACTTTCAACTTCATAAGCTGACTGAAGGAGAGATACTAGAGCTGTGAAACCTTGCATGCATTAATTTCAACTCTTCTTATTAATAACTGCATTGTTTATTTTCGGGTTCAAGAGTGGGCTGAAAGGTTCATAGGCTGATTATGAATGTGTGGTGCTAGAGCTGTGAAATCTTGCATGCATTAATTTCAATTCTTCTTATTAATAACTGCATTGTTTATTTCCAGGTTTCGAGAGTGGGCTGAAAGGTTCATGGGCTGATTATGAATGTTTGATGCTAGAGCTGTGAAATCTTGCATGCATTAATTTCAATTCTTCTTATTAATAACTGCATTGTTTATTTCCAGGTTTCGAGAGTGAGCTGAAAGGTTCATGGGCTGATTATGAATGTTTGATGCTAGAGCTGTGAAATCTTGCATGCATTAATTTCAATTCTTCTTATTAATAACTGCATTGTTTATTTCCAGGTTTCGAGAGTGGGCTGAAAGGTTCATGGGCTGATTATGAATGTTTGATGCTAGAGCTGTGAAATCTTGCATGCATTAATTTCAATTCTTCTTATTAATAACTGCATTGTTTATTTCCAGGTTTTGAGAGTGGGCTGAAAGGTTCATGGGCTGATTATGAATGTGTGATGCTAGAGCTGTGAAATCTTGCATGCATTAATTTCAATTCTTCTTATTAATAACTGCATTGTTTATTTCCAGGTTTTGAGAGTGGGCTGAAAGGTTCATGGGCTGATTATGAATGTGTGATGCTAGAGCTGTGAAATCTTGCATGCATTAATTTCAATTCTTCTTATTAATAACTGCATTGTTTATTTCCAGGTTTCGAGAGTGAGCTGAAAGGTTCATGGGCTGATTATGAATGTTTGATGCTAGAGCTGTGAAATCTTGCATGCATTAATTTCAACTTTTATTAATAACTGGATTGTTTCTTTCCAGGTTCAAGAGTGGGCTGAAAGGTTCATGGGCTGATTATGAATGTGTGATGCTAGAGCTGTGAAATCTTGCATGCATTAATTTCAACTTTTATTAATAACTGGATTGTTTCTTTCCAGGTTCAAGAGTGGGCTGAAAGGTTCATGGGCTGATTATGAATGTGTGATGCTAGAGCTGTGAAATCTTGCATGCATTAATTTCAACTTTTATTAATAACTGGATTGTTTCTTTCCAGGTTCAAGAGTGGGCTGAAAGGTTCATGGGCTGATTATGAATGTTTGATGCTAGAGCTGTGAAATCTTGCATGCATTAATTTCAACTTTTATTAATAACTGGATTGTTTCTTTCCAGGTTCAAGAGTGGGCTGAAAGGTTCATGGGCTGATTATGAATGTGTGATGCTAGAGCTGTGAAATCTTGCATGCATTAATTTCAACTTTTATTAATAACTGGATTGTTTCTTTCCAGGTTCAAGAGTGGGCTGAAAGGTTCATGGGCTGATTATGAATGTGTGATGCTAGAGCTGTGAAATCTTGCATGCATTAATTTCAACTTTTATTAATAACTGGATTGTTTCTTTCCAGGTTCAAGAGTGGGCTGAAAGGTTCATGGGCTGATTATGAATGTTTGATGCTAGAGCTGTGAAATCTTGCATGCATTAATTTCAACTTTTA
Organism: Acanthosepion esculentum; assembly: GCA_964036315.1. NCBI lineage: Eukaryota > Metazoa > Mollusca > Cephalopoda > Sepiida > Sepiidae > Acanthosepion > Acanthosepion esculentum. The sequence continues at coordinate 64,472,304 of OZ038510.1, forward strand.
TTAATAACTGGATTGTTTCTTTCCAGGTTCAAGAGTGGGCTGAAAGATTCATGGGCTGATTATGAATGTGTGATGCTAGAGCTGTGAAATCTTGCATGCATTAATTTCAACTTTTATTAATAACTGGATTGTTTCTTTCCAGGTTCAAGAGTGGGCTGAAAGGTTCATGGGCTGATTATGAATGTGTGATGCTAGAGCTGTGAAATCTTGCATGCATTAATTTCAACTTTTATTAATAACTGGATTGTTTCTTTCCAGGTTCAAGAGTGGGCTGAAAGGTTCATGGGCTGATTATGAATGTGTGATGCTAGAGCTGTGAAATCTTGCATGCATTAATTTCAACTTTTATTAATAACTGGATTGTTTCTTTCCAGGTTCAAGAGTGGGCTGAAAGGTTCATGGGCTGATTATGAATGTGTGATGCTAGAGCTGTGAAATCTTGCATGCATTAATTTCAACTTTTATTAATAACTGGATTGTTTCTTTCCAGGTTCAAGAGTGGGCTGAAAGGTTCATGGGCTGATTATGAATGTGTGATGCTAGAGCTGTGAAATCTTGCATGCATTAATTTCAACTTTTATTAATAACTGGATTGTTTCTTTCCAGGTTCAAGAGTGGGCTGAAAGGTTCATGGGCTGATTATGAATGTTTGATGCTAGAGCTGTGAAATCTTGCATGCATTAATTTCAACTTTTATTAATAACTGGATTGTTTCTTTCCAGGTTCAAGAGTGGGCTGAAAGATTCATGGGCTGATTATGAATGTGTGATGCTAGAGCTGTGAAATCTTGCATGCATTAATTTCAACTTTTATTAATAACTGGATTGTTTCTTTCCAGGTTCAAGAGTGGGCTGAAAGGTTCATGGGCTGATTATGAATGTGTGATGCCAGAGCTGTGAAATCTTGCATGCATTAATTTCAACTTTTATTAATAACTGGATTGTTTCTTTCCAGGTTCAAGAGTGGGCTGAAAGGTTCATGGGCTGATTATGAATGTGTGATGCTAGAGCTGTGAAATCTTGCATGCATTAATTTCAACTTTTATTAATAACTGGATTGTTTCTTTCCAGGTTCAAGAGTGGGCTGAAAGGTTCATGGGCTGATTATGAATGTGTGATGCTAGAGCTGTGAAATCTTGCATGCATTAATTTCAACTTTTATTAATAACTGGATTGTTTCTTTCCAGGTTCAAGAGTGGGCTGAAAGGTTCATGGGCTGATTATGAATGTGTGATGCTAGAGCTGTGAAATCTTGCATGCATTAATTTCAACTCTTCTTATTAATAACTGCATTGTTTATTTCCAGGTTTCGAGAGTGAGCTGTAAGGTTCATGGGCTGATTATGAATGTTTGATGCTAGAGCTGTGAAATCTTGCATGCATTAATTTCAACTTTTATTAATAACTGGATTGTTTCTTTCCAGGTTCAAGAGTGGGCTGAAAGGTTCATGGGCTGATTATGAATATTTGATGCTAGAGCTGTGAAATCTTGCATGCATTAATTTCATCTTTTATTAATAACTGGATTGTTTCTTTCCAGGTTCAAGAGTGGGCTGAAAGGTTCATGGGCTGATTATGAATGTGTGATGCTAGAGCTGTGAAATCTTGCATGCATTAATTTCAATTCTTCTTATTAATAACTGCATTGTTTATTTCCAGGTTTCGAGAGTGAGCTGAAAGGTTCATGGGCTGATTATGAATGTTTGATGCTAGAGCTGTGAAATCTTGCATGCATTAATTTCAATTCTTCTTATTAATAACTGCATTGTTTATTTCCAGGTTTCGAGAGTGAGCTGAAAGGTTCATGGGCTGATTATGAATGTTTGATGCTAGAGCTGTGAAATCTTGCATGCATTAATTTCAACTTTTATTAATAACTGGATTGTTTCTTTCCAGGTTCAAGAGTGGGCTGAAAGAAAGGTTCATGGGCTGATTATGAATGTGTGATGCTAGAGCTGTGAAATCTTGCATGCATTAATTTCAACTTTTATTAATAACTGGATTGTTTCTTTCCAGGTTCAAGAGTGGGCTGAAAGGTTCATGGGCTGATTATGAATGTTTGATGCTAGAGCTGTGAAATCTTGCATGCATTAATTTCAACTTTTATTAATAACTGGATTGTTTCTTTCCAGGTTCAAGAGTGGGCTGAAAGGTTCATGGGCTGATTATGAATATTTGATGCTAGAGCTGTGAAATCTTGCATGCATTAATTTCAATTCTTCTTATTAATAACTGCATTGTTTATTTCCAGGTTTCGAGAGTGAGCTGAAAGGTTCATGGGCTGATTATGAATGTTTGATGCTAGAGCTGTGAAATCTTGCATGCATTAATTTCAACTTTTATTAATAACTGGATTGTTTCTTTCCAGGTTCAAGAGTGGGCTGAAAGGTTCATGGGCTGATTATGAATGTGTGATGCTAGAGCTGTGAAATCTTGCATGCATTAATTTCAACTTTTATTAATAACTGGATTGTTTCTTTCCAGGTTCAAGAGTGGGCTGAAAGGTTCATGGGCTGATTATGAATGTGTGATGCTAGAGCTGTAAAATCTTGCATGCATTAATTTCAACTTTTATTAATAACTGGATTGTTTCTTTCCAGGTTCAAGAGTGGGCTGAAAGGTTCATGGGCTGATTATGAATATTTGATTCTAGAGCTGTGAAATCTTGCATGCATTAATTTCAACTTTTATTAATAACTGGATTGTTTCTTTCCAGGTTCAAGAGTGGGCTGAAATGTTCATGGGCTGATTATGAATGTGTGATGCTAGAGCTGTGAAATCTTGCATGCATTAATTTCAACTTTTATTAATAACTGGATTGTTTCTTTCCAGGTTCAAGAGTGGGCTGAAAGGTTCATGGGCTGATTATGAATATTTGATGCTAGAGCTGTGAAATCTTGCATGCATTAATTTCAACTTTTATTAATAACTGGATTGTTTCTTTCCAGGTTCAAGAGTGGGCTGAAAGGTTCATGGGCTGATTATGAATGTGTGATGCTAGAGCTGTGAAATCTTGCATGCATTAATTTCAACTTTTATTAATAACTGGATTGTTTCTTTCCAGGTTCAAGAGTGGGCTGAAAGGTTCATGGGCTGATTATGAATGTGTGATGCTAGAGCTGTGAAATCTTGCATGCATTAATTTCAACTTTTATTAATAACTGGATTGTTTCTTTCCAGGTTCAAGAGTGGGCTGAAAGGTTCATGGGCTGATTATGAATGTTTGATGCTAGAGCTGTGAAATCTTGCATGCATTAATTTCAACTTTTATTAATAACTGCATTGTTTCTTTCCAGGTTCAAGAGTGGGCTGAAAGGTTCATGGGCTGATTATGAATGTGTGATGCTAGAGCTGTGAAATCTTGCATGCATTAATTTCAACTTTTATTAATAACTGGATTGTTTCTTTCCAGGTTCAAGAGTGGGCTGAAAGGTTCATGGGCTGATTATGAATATTTGATGCTAGAGCTGTGAAATCTTGCATGCATTAATTTCAACTTTTATTAATAACTGGATTGTTTCTTTCCAGGTTCAAGAGTGGGCTGAAAGGTTCATGGGCTGATTATGAATGTGTGATGCTAGAGCTGTGAAATCTTGCATGCATTAATTTCAATTCTTCTTATTAATAACTGCATTGTTTATTTCCAGGTTTCGAGTGTGAGCTGAAAGGTTCATGGGCTGATTATGAATGTTTGATGCTAGAGCTGTGAAATCTTGCATGCATTAATTTCAACTTTTATTAATAACTGGATTGTTTCTTTCCAGGTTCAAGAATGGGCTGAAAGGTTCATGGGCTGATTATGAATGTGTGATGCTAGAGCTGTGAAATCTTGCATGCATTAATTTCAACTTTTATTAATAACTGGATTGTTTCTTTCCAGGTTCAAGAGTGGGCTGAAAGGTTCATGGGCTGATTATGAATGTGTGATGCTAGAGCTGTGAAATCTTGCATGCATTAATTTCAACTTTTATTAATAACTGGATTGTTTCTTTCCAGGTTCAAGAGTGGGCTGAAAGGTTCATGGGCTGATTATGAATGTGTGATGCTAGAGCTGTGAAATCTTGCATGCATTAATTTCAACTTTTATTAATAACTGGATTGTTTCTTTCCAGGTTCAAGAGTGGGCTGAAAGGTTCATGGGCTGATTATGAATGTGTGATGCTAGAGCTGTGAAATCTTGCATGCATTAATTTCAACTTTTATTAATAACTGGATTGTTTCTTTCCAGGTTCAAGAGTGGGCTGAAAGGTTCATGGGCTGATTATGAATATTTGATGCTAGAGCTGTGAAATCTTGCATGCATTAATTTCAATTCTTCTTATTAATAACTGCATTGTTTATTTCCAGGTTTCGAGAGTGAGCTGAAAGGTTCATGGGCTGATTATGAATGTTTGATGCTAGAGCTGTGAAATCTTGCATGCATTAATTTCAACTTTTATTAATAACTGGATTGTTTCTTTCCAGGTTCAAGAGTGGGCTGAAAGAAAGGTTCATGGGCTGATTATGAATGTGTGATGCTAGAGCTGTGAAATCTTGCATGCATTAATTTCAACTTTTATTAATAACTGGATTGTTTCTTTCCAGGTTCAAGAGTGGGCTGAAAGGTTCATGGGCTGATTATGAATGTGTGATGCTAGAGCTGTGAAATCTTGCATGCATTAATTTCAACTTTTATTAATAACTGGATTGTTTCTTTCCAGGTTCAAGAGTGGGCTGAAATGTTCATGGGCTGATTATGAATGTTTGATGCTAGAGCTGTGAAATCTTGCATGCATTAATTTCAACTTTTATTAATAACTGGATTGTTTCTTTCCAGGTTCAAGAGTGGGCTGAAAGGTTCATGGGCTGATTATGAATATTTGATGCTAGAGCTGTGAAATCTTGCATGCATTAATTTCAATTCTTCTTATTAATAACTGCATTGTTTATTTCCAGGTTTCGAGAGTGAGCTGAAAGGTTCATGGGCTGATTATGAATGTTTGATGCTAGAGCTGTGAAATCTTGCATGCATTAATTTCAACTTTTATTAATAACTGGATTGTTTCTTTCCAGGTTCAAGAGTGGGCTGAAAGGTTCATGGGCTGATTATGAATGTGTGATGCTAGAGCTGTGAAATCTTGCATGCATTAATTTCAACTTTTATTAATAACTGGATTGTTTCTTTCCAGGTTCAAGAGTGGGCTGAAAGGTTCATGGGCTGATTATGAATGTGTGATGCTAGAGCTGTAAAATCTTGCATGCATTAATTTCAACTTTTATTAATAACTGGATTGTTTCTTTCCAGGTTCAAGAGTGGGCTGAAAGGTTCATGGGCTGATTATGAATATTTGATTCTAGAGCTGTGAAATCTTGCATGCATTAATTTCAACTTTTATTAATAACTGGATTGTTTCTTTCCAGGTTCAAGAGTGGGCTGAAAGGTTCATGGGCTGATTATGAATGTGTGATGCTAGAGCTGTGTAATCTTGCATGTATTAATTTCAATTCTTCTTATTAATAACTGCATTGTTTATTTCCAGGTTTTGAGAGTGGGCTGAAAGGTTCATGGGCTGATTATGAATGTGTGATGCTAGAGCTGTGAAATCTTGCATGCATTAATTTCAATTCTTCTTATTAATAACTGCATTGTTTATTTCCAGGTTTTGAGAGTGGGCTGAAAGGTTCATGGGCTGATTATGAATGTGTGATGCTAGAGCTGTGAAATCTTGCATGCATTAATTTCAATTCTTCTTATTAATAACTGGATTGTTTATTTCCAGGTTTTGAGAGTGGGCTGAAAGGTTCATGGGCTGATTATGAATGTGTGATGCTAGAGCTGTGAAATCTTGCATGCATTAATTTCAATTCTTCTTATTAATAACTGCATTGTTTATTTCCAGGTTTCGAGAGTGAGCTGAAAGGTTCATGGGCTGATTATGAATGTGTGATGCTAGAGCTGTGAAATCTTGCATGCATTAATTTCAATTCTTCTTATTAATAACTGCATTGTTTATTTCCAGGTTTCGAGAGTGAGCTGAAAGGTTCATGGGCTGATTATGAATGTGTGATGCTAGAGCTGTGAAATCTTGCATGCATTAATTTCAACTCTTCTTATTAATAACTGCATTGTTTATTTCCAGGTTTCGAGAGTGAGCTGAAAGGTTCATGGGCTGATTATGAATGTGTGATGCTAGAGCTGTGAAATCTTGCATGCATTAATTTCAATTCTTCTTATTAATAACTGCATTGTTTATTTCCAGGTTTCGAGAGTGAGCTGAAAGGTTCATGGGCTGATTATGAATGTGTGATGCTAGAGCTGTGAAATCTTGCATGCATTAATTTCAACTCTTCTTATTAATAACTGCATTGTTTATTTCGAGGTTTTGAGAGTGGGCTGAAAGGTTCATGGGCTGATTATGAATGTTTGATGCTAGAGCTGTGAAATCTTGCATGCATTAATTTCAATTCTTCTTATTAATAACTGCATTGTTTATTTCCAGGTTTCGAGTGTGGGCTGAAAGGTTCATGGGCTGATTATGAATGTTTGATGCTAGAGCTGTGGAATCTTGCATGCATTAATTTCAATTCTTCTTATTAATAACTGCATTGTTTATTTCCAGGTAACTTGACATCTGACTCTTCAAAGAAAACTTCAAAAGTAACTAGTAGGGAATTCTCTTGAAAATAGACAAAATTTGGCATCATGTTTCTATCATGTACCTCCAGAAAAATGTGTCGCTTCATGATGATATAGTGGCAACTTTAGGGGATGATGCTCCAGCTTTATCAACAGTGCAAAAGTGGGCAGCTGAATTTAGGAAAATGGGGTCTGTGGAAGAATGAAAATAAACTAATAAATAAAATAATAAAAAAAAATAAGATAAAGAAATTCATTATCCCATAGATCAAAAGGAAAACCAAAAATGGTTTCTGGTTCTGTTGGAATTTTATGCCCCCACTTCCAGAAAGGAGATAATCATTCTCTTCCTAACCACTGAATTCAGACATGTTTGGTAGCCGTCCCAACAAAAGAGAGATTCTTTCACCCTGACTCAACGTCAGGTTCACTTGAGGTCGACCATTCTGTATACCTTTGCATCTTTGTGCTCACGTGCATCAATAAACATTGGCCAGTCATTTTCTGTTCAAGTCTACCGACATTGAGCTTCTCTTAGTAGCAAGAATTCAAATACAATCCTACACAAGAGCCTTGAAGATGACTAAAGAATCGGATGTTCTGCAATTGCCCCTACCAAATAAAATATTACTTACCATCTTATAAAGAAATAAATACAAAAAGGATTTTTTTTTTATTCATAAATTTATAAAAATGTCTGTGAACAAAGAATTTTAAATAAGCACATAATTTTGAGCAACTGTCATCATAAATTTTGAAAAAATGTATTTTCTGGGCATTTCTTTCATTTGCTGCCACCACAAACATACGAGTTCTGGGTGTGATGATAAATTACATCCGGCAGCAAGGCCTCTGATCAGAAGATTGGAGGTTTATTGCTGTTGTTCCCAGGTCCACCCTGACACAGGGTGGTAGCTGATGTTAGGGTCCCAGCTATGGGCAAATAGTGAACCCCCACAAAAAGCAAAACATTATAAAAGTACAGTGTAACCCGGATATAAGAGAGTTGCCGGGACCAGAGAAGAAGTCTCTTATATCCGGGTTTCTCATATATCCGGGTTTGGTCTATTTTGTTTTATTAACACAGGCTCTAATTTGGGACCAGAGAAAATCTCTCTTATATCCGGGTTTCTCTTATATCCGGGTTACACTGTATAAAAATACATTTTTTTATAAAATAATTACCAACAATACATATTTATAGTAGAATTCTGAAATTACTTCAAAGCTCTCAAGAAAATTAAATTTCGGCATTAAATGACCCATAAGGTGTTGATATGCCGTTAAACAAATCAATCAATTAAGACCACATAAATTCACTAAAATAGGTTGTAAGCATCTCTTCCTCTTTAAACATTCTTTTAATTTTAGATTTTAGGCAAAAGACAACAGACAATATTTTCAGTGCATATCTCTCTATTCATTGGGCGGACATAGTTTTTCTTGGGTATAATCATAGAATGCCTGTATTTGGGTGATACCAACTATCTGGCAACCAACTATCTGAAATTATAAGCATTCCTGGCAAAATGTTTTCTTCAAATGCCAGAATCAGTATTGATGTTGTCTTATCTGCAATTGATTGGACAAAACATCTTTCAGAGTCTCTTTCAACTCCATCAAATAAGCATCGTCTTTGATGCAACCTTTCTTATATTTCCTCCTTCCAAAATACTTCAACAGTCATATTGCTTCCACCAAGTTTAATTGGGTTGTATGATAGGTGTCCTTTGTATTCCTTTCTGTAGTTCCTTGCCAATAAAAAACCGGTCTTACCATAAAAACTTGTTTTCATAGTTATTTAGAAAATGGTAAATAATAAATATTGCATTGAAGTTGGTTTACATATTTTGATAATGTAATTTCTTTTGTAAACTTTTGAATAAAAAATTTATTTTCAAATTTATTTCTTTATAAAATGGTAAAGCTTCATCATCATCTGGTCAAGCAAAGCAAGCTTGGCATTCCATGGACATGTTGATTCCATCCATTCCTGTCGTTCATTGCATTTGGAAGCTCATCCAATCTGCATCCGGTGTCTTCAATCGGATGGTCAATGTACATCTTTGGTTGACCTTGTGTTCTTTTTCCACGGGATGATATCCAGAGTAGAACGTCTCCAGCTAGTTCTTCTTTGCCACACCAACAGTGACCAGCAATTCTTAGTCTTTGTTGGCATATTAATTTGCTGACGGGAAGTGTGTTGCAATAGAGCTCTTTCTTTTGTTTGGTTATCATTCCAGGATTTGTTTAGTGCTGCTCAAAGCATTTGTGTGTAAGCAGCATGTAACCTCTTTTCCAGTTTGGCTTTAAGTGTACAGGTTAAAGAGCCATATGCAAGGACAGACTCTACTGCACCTCTGAAAAAAAATTCTCTTCAGTTTGTCTGGTAAATTTGATTTCCAGGTTCTGTTCATTTCATTAAGCGCTACCCAGGAAAAACTGAGGAAAAACCAAATTTAAATATATAAATATATTTATATATAAATATATATATAAACATAAATGTGTGTATATATATATATATATATATATATATATATATATATATGTATATCCAAATATATATAAAATATATATATATATATATATATATATATATATATCCAAATATATATATAATATAAATGTATATATATATATATATATATATATATATATATATATATATATATATATATATATATATATATATATACATATATATATATATATCTAAATATATATATATATAAATAAATATATATTAAAATATATATATATTATTTATTCAGAGATTAAAATAAAATGTTAAAAATTATTACACAATAGCAATCATGTTTCAACACTGCAAATGTCTCCTCGAGCAATGGTAATTTACTGGTGAGTGAACGATTAATTTCAAAAGCATAATAGTTCCTCTTTTTTTGAAAGAGTAAGAGAAGAAGAAAAAATATAGAATTAAAATGAGGCTTGTGGGTTTATTCTGATTAACCAATGAAATATGAGGCCTATGCCAAAATCTAAACCAACAGAAAAAATATTATATAGGTCATGACATGAAGTTGTTTGTATAGAATCCTAGACAATTTTGTTTGCAATTGATACAAATGATTACATTATTTCATAAAATATAGCAAAGTATGACGTTCAATTATACAAGAAATTAAGGGGAAAGGCATAGGGGGATAATTTAGCATATTGTTAACTAGCTCGGTCATCTTACTAGAATTTTATAGTTGATAATTAAAAGGCTTCTTTAAGAATCTGGTAAAACACCCAAAATGAATCATAAATTCAAAACTACTTTGGTAAATTAATATGCAACTGTTAAGACCATCCATATAAGATGTGAATCATACAAACTAATCAATATAAGATGTAAATAATACTAACTAGTCTTCTAAACATCCATATAAGATGTTAATAATACTAATTAGACATCAGTACAGAGTTATATTAAATCTAAATGAATTTTACACAATAGAATAGTAAACCTTATGAGGTTCATCTACCAATTATTACTGTAAGAAAAATTATTATCAAATTTGAAGTTTAACCATATTGTAAGGTAAAAAGTAAACTACACCTACAATTTACAGTTAGTTCACTTCTTTAGTTTAATAAGAGGCTTTATCAATAAATTTGAGAATTTCTATTTACTCATGTAAGCATGAAACAATGTTATATTTAAGTTAACCTGGCAGTTCAATTAGAAAAGGACCTCCAATCGTTTGGGAACTGGGACAAGAAATGGATGGTTAACTTTAACGCCTCTAAAACAAAACTGCTCTCTATTAACCGCCACAGGGATTCATCCCTGCATCCCATTAGAATGTCTGAAAACCAACTTCTCGAGAGCTCCTCTCTGCGGCTGCTTGGTCTCACGCTGTCCGCTGATCTGAGATGGAACAAATACATCGAGTCAATTGCATCA
>OZ038510.1:64490333-64610333 GCA_964036315.1 Acanthosepion esculentum
AAGTGTTATTTTCACTTTCCTAGCTTTTCAACTTCCGTTGTTGGTAACTTTACACTTTTTTTCTCTCTCATCTTTTTACCACAGAAACAACAGGGTGCCTCAGGTGGACTAATAGTTAGTGAGCTAGTTTGGTTAACCTATAGTGGCATGGGGCTTTGGGGTTAAAATGAACAGTTGGTTTACCCACGCCAAGAATATTAATGGAGGATGATAATGACGAGGGAACACATGGGTAATTTTAACAAAACAAGATAAGGAATTTATTTATGAATTCACACGCTTGAAGTTGTATCAGGAGATCGTTTCAGGAAAATAAATAAGAATTTATTAAAGTCCGTAGTTTTAACGAATTGTCATGTAGAGGAAATGTTCATACAACAGATTAAATGATCTGACACAAAATAATATTCAAAAATGTATAAGACAAAAGTAAGAGAGTTTGTTGAGCACAGAAGGGAAATATAATTGCATATGTTCAAAAGTAGATGAAGAGAGATAGTTTGAAATACTTAGATTTATGGTATATAGAGATGACGGTTGGACTAATACATAAGTAAAGGCCAAATTTACTGTCTATAGTACCATTTTTATTATTGCCTTCATGTGGTTACAGTTGTTAAAGTGGGTGACTATCATCTTAGTCCTTTTGTGATTTAAGAGTTCATACGGGGTCGTTGTGTTTTTCGTTGACAGAAATTAATTTGTTGAATTCATCCTTTCTTCTTTTTCTGGAATTGTACATCCAGTCAAACTTACAGACGATGAATCTCCAACCCGTGTCTCGAACTGCTACATTGAACCAATTTCCCCACTTCTCATTTCGCATGTGTTTTTTTTTTCTTCTTTTTATTTGGCCTGACACATCCGTGTTTTTCGTTTGATTTTTGGCGGGACATTTTGTCGGTGGTTGATTTTTTTTTATGTTTGCTGACCAACATAAGCTATGTCTGGGTTCTATCAGTTACTGAGGATAGGAACAATAGAAGGAAAGGAAAAGAAGTATGTGTAAGAGAGAGAGAGAGAGAGAGAGAGAGAGAGAGAGAGAGAGAGAGAGAGAGAGAGAGAGAGAGAGAGAGAGAGAGATCTTTGCAACTCTCTTAGTGAAAAGGAAATTGTATATTTCCATGTGGTGTTAAACTACCTAATCCTACTACAGATTTCTTGAATTGTTGAAATAAAGTTCTTTGAAGTGCCAAGTGCTTGGTTAAGGTCAATAATATAATTGGTGAGTAATTTGATAGTGGCGAAAATCTGAACACTGGGTGTGTGAACAGAAACAAAACTTTTCACATAACTTCAGACACTTTTGTCTTGTTAGTTTAAATTTTCTACTAATTTTATATAAAAAAGGATTTTGAATAGGCTTGCTATTTTCTTTTCTTTCTTATTTCTAGGCTCAATGGCTAATTTCTGTGAAGACAAGGTTTTCATTGGTCCAAAGAAAATTTCACATTGCCTTGCGAATTTCTTTCCCCCTTTTTCCTATTGCCCGAATTTGAAGAGGAGTGGGTGAAGGAGTTATTATTTCGTACTCACCACAAACCGTTGTGACTGAGTATTGAGTCCGATCCTTAATCGCTGGCCAAAAAACTCAGATTAATTAAGCTTAGTTATTAATAATATGAAACAACAGAGGACATTTTCAGAACAGGTGAATTTTCAGTATCACACCATTTTCAATCTTGCTGACGGAAAAGTTTAACGTTTTAGAACAATTATTGAAGCATATTTTTAGTTAAAGTTTCTGTAAAACACGTTTTTAATGTGGTTATTCCAGAGTTAAATCGCTAAGATTAATATACTCGGACTAGTATTCTGTTAATGTGCCCTTTTTCGTAGCCTTTTAATTTTTTAAACTACTTTAAGTAAATCGGAGTTATTTCCCTTTTAACATAAAAATTCTTTCTCTACGTGCGATTTTTATTTTGTAAAGTAAGAACGATATAGATTAATTTGATTTTTAAAAATCATAATATAAATTTTTATCATGCGAAAAATGACACCATAAAGCAAATAAAACCGATCTTACTTCAAAACAGATATTAAGTGCTGGATGAGATTGGATAAATAAACGACACCGGTCTATTGATTTCTTGACTGTATTCCAATTCCAGACATTTCATAATGGAGTGGACAATGCTCGATGATAATCACTGGATAAATTTAAACAAGTAACTACATTTTCGTATTACGTAATAAAGTTAAACAATGCTCGATAAAGACTAAAATTCAAATTAATTCTTCTTTTTCAGTCATTAGGAAAATTTTTAAGACCATCTTCTTACGATACCTTTTTAAAAAGACCCCCCAAAACAACACAATAGGTAATTAAGTGAAGTCTCACTGAAAGTAACTCAGTTTTTTTTACTCACAGATTTTTGTACATGATGATGTTCTCTTATACATTTCGAACGAAATAGTCCAGCGGTCAGTATATTGTGGAGTGATTTTTGTTTAAATATCAGAAGGAATTATTTGGCTGCGTGAAAACATCTCCACAAACATTTAATTTTGCTTGCATGGCACAAAGTTGTCAAACACTACAGTAATAGAAAACATATATTTTCAATAATAAAGCATTTACACAAATATACAAAAATTGAATGGTAAAAAAATTACTCAGGGAAATTATACTGAGTTTGAAGAGTTTAATATTGGTGTTTCATAAACCAAATAATGTTTTTAATGGCAAAAAGTGTCTTTGATTGGTATGTTAAAATTAAAGGTGTATGCAAATAAAGTATAATTTGTAATGTATATAGATCAGTTTGGAATTAAACAAACTGTTTTTTTTTACTCTGGGAATTTTGAAATTTGGAAAACGGTAGGAGTTACCTACCTTTGTTTGAATTGCTTAATGCTGAAAAGGTAAAATATTTTTTATCTGTAACAAGGCAAGAGTTAGAAATTACTTGACGAAAGAAGAAAGTTCTATTCTTTCATAAAAAGTTCGTCGTAGAAAAATCTTGAATATTTGTTGAGTGCGAAAATGCTTGAAAGTAAGTTGAACATCAAAAGTTGATTCGTGTTTAAAATAAATTTTTAAACGTACACTTCTGAGTTGATTTTTAAAACCTTCGAGAATTCCTTGCCGAGCAATCTGCTGAATAAAAATGTGCTGAGCGTAAGTTTTGAAGTCTCAATCTTAAGGTAGCAGGATAAGTTATTGACGAATAGTTCCACGTCTGGAAATATATATCAGTGAGAAAATGCATACGGCAGCAGCAGCGTATGTGGTAATTAAATTCTCGTGTCTCACACCAAAAAAGATTCGCTCACGTTGCTGTATTTAATTTGTTCTTAGGTCATATGACCGGCTCCATAACTGTCCAAAAAATCTTTGCGGCAAACGAGATTGCGTAGGCCCTGTACACTATTTAACATTTATTAACCAATCAGCAATCAGACTTAGATATGATCTGTGTGATCCACTTTTTGCACAAAATTTTCTGTCGAAAGAACTATTACATAGTAAATGTACTGAAATCTTTTCTCGACCAATCAAACAGAAGCAAAATGCCTTTGTTTTTTTATTACAGCATCAAGTTGTTACAGTAATCAACCGAGATTTCTTTTATTTCTTTAATAGCCTCTCCCAGATATTCGGTACTTGAATGTTGTTTTCTACGACTTTCAACTGGGTTAAGATCAGAACTCTTTCCCGGACAGTCCAGTGTTGTCACATTGGTCCTGTTCAAAAGATTTTGAACGACCTTTTATCGGTGACCTGGAGCAACATCATGCATAAATATTGTTCATTGAAGAATGTGCATATGCAGTTTCAGTTTCTCCTGCAATAGTTGTACATACCTTGTACCATTCATCGTCGTTCCTGGAGGCAAGAAGTAGAGTCCAGCTATTCCACATTTAGACATGGTACCCCAAATCATAGCCTGAATTGTATACTTTTTTTCATTAGATCTCTCACCATGTGGCGCTCTAGTGTTTTTTTTTGCGCATGACCATCTCTTGCAGAGTAGATTCATCTGAAAACATAACTTTAGCTGTCCAGGTTTCATGCTGCTTAGCAAATGTAAGGCGTTTGAATTTCGTAGCTGCAGTTAACCATGGTTTACGAGCCGGTTTCGGACCAAACTCAAATCTCAAACGACGTGAAACTCTCATAGAAGTGACGTTTTTGTACCATTTTCAAGCAGAGCAGCACGTATATTCTTACAAGAACTTGCCTGGGATTGTGTAGCAATGCTCTTCATCAAGCACTCATCTCTAGCACTGGTTTTCCTTGGACGTCCATTTCTCCCATTGTCGCCAAATGTTCCTGACTTTTGGAAATTCACCATAGTAGTGTGTACAGCTGTTTTGCTGCAACTTACTTTTACATTAATTTCACGTCGTGTAGAATCAGAATTTGGGCTCTTTGTTTAGGTGAAAATGAAGATTTTCCCCATATTCTAAGCATAATTCACTATACAAATTATCCTATATCGCAATGGTAAAATATTTTGGTCATAAATCACGTGTGAATAATGGCTGATGCGATAACAAAAAGCTATTTCTTTATGCAATCTCATATGATACAAGAAGGTAATACAAATAAAAAAAAACCCCGAAAATAACCTTATTACAGCTAAGTGATCTTGAACTTTTCTTAAATGAGCGTAGTAGTAATAGTACTACTGCTACTGCATAATGTTTATGACCTGTTTAAAACATAATGAAAAAGTACTTCTATTACTATTACTACTACTACAATAATAATAAATAAATAAAAACAAAATATTAAAAAAAATATGGGAAACATCAATGAGTGACCAGGTTGATGATTTCCTAAAAAAAACGAAAACCACTAACATTTAAAGTGATAAAATCTGTTGGATTAATAAGTAAGAAATTGCTTTGCTTACGTTTGGATACGAAACTGAGCAGATATGAAAATGTTGAAAGTCTTTGGCGAGAAGGATTTCGCTTAAAGGCGCTGTTTAGCTTTGCTTGATCGGTAAAGGTTATCCGTGGCCAGTTGGTTAAAGCACGTCGGATCTAACGGCGGTTTCCTCTACCCAGGGGGGGAATACAGGTTCAAATTCTGTCGGAGAGCACATATTTTTTTTTGTTAATAGGATTTCTCGAATATTCAGGCCAGTAGACGAAAATAAATACACTGTTTAATAAATAAACGGAGCATCTACTCAAATATAACGTTTAAAGCTGGGAAGAATTGTCAGACAACACCTGGTTAATTGATTGTGATATCAGTTTGATTATTGTTGGTGTATAGGTGGAAAATGTGTGTATGTAAACTGGTTTAAGGTTAATTTTGACATTCCCAAAGACAGCTTTTGGTTCCGTATGCTCGCACGTGGGCGCATGCGCACGAACGTGAAAAAAATATGGACTCGTACACTATGAAAAACAAAGCAAAAAAAAACTTGCTCTAATGAAAAGCGCATATAAAAAAGAAAAATCGAGAAGTATAAGCAATCAATTGCAGAAGGTAACATCAATCAACTAAGTGACAAACCTTTTACTTGTATTAAATAAAAGAAGGACTCATTGTGCAATACGCTGTATTTCTGTGGGGTAGGGCTTAAAGGCTGCCCCAGGCGGCACACACTGCAGATACGCCCCTGAATCACTCTGTTTACATTTTAAAGTTATTTTGTTTATTAATTGGGGGCCTACACACAAGCCACCAATCTGCCACTGGGTATCATGTCACTAGCGTTTACCGCTGGTGGCCCGCTGTTGAACCGCCGGCGTGTTCGTCTCGGCAATGTTATCACCGGTGGTTGCCACAAGAGGACCGCTCGCGTTGCCATCGGCGGCCCACCAGCGGGTCACTAGCGGCTTGCGTGTAGGGGAATGTTACTCCTATATATACTTTTTCTTCATTATCTGCTGATTTTGCCGTGGCTTGGTAGATTACGTTGTTTTGTAAACAATTACCGTTTAAGGGACATTCGTTTTTTATTCTGCAGTTGCACGTGGGTTTAATTTGTTCGTGTGGTTTGTTAATAATTTTTCTGTTGTGCTTTTTTATTATTTGTGCCATGTTCTCGGTGCAACTGTAGCTGATTTTTACTGTGTTTTTGTTGAATATTTTGTGTAGGGTGTTTGATTCCGGGAAGTGTTTGTGTAAAAGCTTGAAGAATATTTTTCCTATGTTTGTTTTTACGTTTTTGCTGTACGGTGGGTTGAATATAGGAGTAACCGAAGGACCATGGAAACAAAGAAATTATGTACACAAAATGTCTTTCACAAATAGTAAATATGCGAACAACACAATGCTTTCTAAGTATATCTGGGAAATAAAAAACAAAACACACACCACACCAAAAATATCTTGGAAAATAAGGAAAAAATCATCAGCCTACAACAACCTATCAAAAACCTGCAAACTTTGCTTGGAGGAAAAAATAGCTATCATTACCTTCCCAGATGAAAATAAATTATTAAATAAAAGATCCGAGCTAATCTCAAAATGTAGACATGAAAACAAATTTTTACTACGTAACTTAAAATAGAAAAATAAATAAATATATAAACAAACAACAATAAAATAAGCAAAATAAATTACTCCAAACAAATCATAAAACCACACCTGTTAGAATATGCGAAACAAAATCAAAACAAAAGAACGGACGAAAGTTATAACTGTTATACAAATAAAAATAATAACAAAAAAAAAAAAACATTAATAAAAGATAATATACTACGTTACTTAAAAACCGAAAGCCAAAAAGATATAGTGTAACAAATAAATAACAACAAGTATAATAAATCGATCTAAATACATCCAAATATATAAATAAACTAACAACCGATTACGATAAACTAGCCGTTTAAAAAACAAAACAAAACAAAAACAAATAAAGATAACCAACCTAAATAGATAAATTAAAAACTGTTCCCACCTAAATAATAGTCAGAAAAAACCACAAATTCAACAAACAGATTTAATCAATGACAAATAAACAAATATATAAGATAAAAAATAAAAATGAAAATAAATAAAAACAAGCAAAACAATTTGACCCAAATAAATAAGCGAACAAGCGATTTCCGGTAATGACGGCCATTATAGACTACCAACAATAAGCTATATAAACAAATTTTTACTACGTTAACCAAAAACACCGATCAAAATAAAAGAATAAATAAATAAATATATAAGATAAAAAATAAAAATAAAAAAACAAACAAAAAACAAGCAAAACAATTTGACATAAATAAATAAACAAATAAGCCACTTCCGGTAAAAATAACCGCCAAAATAGACTACCCATAATGCACCACTGACCCTTATATAAATAGCCGAGAAAAATAACAGCACTAGTCGCCTGACGATTGCACTAGCATGAAACAGACTGTCGCCTCTAAGTGCTGACTCCCATGTCCACTTTTATATTTACACACGCTCTATCTCTGATATTGAGCACTTTACCCCATAAATATAGCACACTTTAAGACTATATTTCTGCATATATATATATATATATATATATATATATATATATATATATAATATTCACAATTAATATATATTAATATTCATAATTAATTCTACCTAATGAATTCTTCTTTGTGATGTCGTCTGTCTTTTCCACTTAACAAGAGTTTTTGTGTACTATCATATAAAAAATTACTATAAAAAGAAAGCCGGACACTTAGTTAATAAAAAAAAAAATGGCATGATAAATTCGATTTTATATGTGCGGCTCAGATTTCATATTATGAATACCGCCAAAATTAAGAATGACTGTTTATGAAAAAGATATGTGTTAAATTTGCTTTTCAAATTTGTATAAATTGGCTCAAAACCCGCCTAAATAAAATTTGCAAAGAGGCATGGTTTAAGAGATACATTCTGTGACTTTTTTAACCGATGGGAAAAGTAAATTACGAACTCTAAGTCTCAAATTTCTGTCTCAACTAGGAGTCGATCCATGCCTATGTAAGAAGTCTGACCAGGCAGACCGGCAGCATAGGATAGATCAATCTCGGAACCGCGGTATTGTACACAATTTGCAAGTTAGGGTTTGTTGACAAAATAACGACACAAAATATATTTTTTCCCAAATCGTTACGTTTTTTTGAGGAAACGAGTTTAAAATTTAAGTTCAAAATCGTAGCGTTGGAATTTAATTACGGTGGTCGTGATAGCCTTATAAAATGTATAATTTACTGAAGCTTTATAAATTGTATATGGACAAGATGCATGGCACAAGCACATTGTAGGGAACCGTGTGTGTGAAGATGTGAAGAGATATCAGAAGGTTAAACTTTCCTGCTGGCGGGTCCAGCTACATGAGAATGTTGGACTTTAATTAAGTCCAAAGAAGACAAAGAAAACACACAAGACCGATATACATGGGTAAACAAATATATATTAATAACAAAACAGGTTAAACAAAGACATGGACTGTTACATAGAGTTTGTATGGAGAAATTATGTGTCTGTGTTGTAGTGTTCGTACGTACGTGTATTGTTCTTAGCGCGTTCCCAGAATTTGGGAAACGCTGTATCTGTGAGAGGTCACATATTGGCCTAAGTGGAAAAAGAGAGATTTTACATCGTCTCCGCGCGAGGTAGCGGCCTAAGGCCTAAGTCGAAAGAGAGAAGGGTCAGCCAGTATTTATAGCCAGGGGTTAGAGACCCCTGTTGAAGGATTGAAGAACTGAGGAGGAGCTAACTCCGACAACATTATTACTAAATCACTGCAATAAAATATACCTTTCATTTACTTCAAAGGGAAATTATTCTGAACAATTTAGCACTAATGTCATATGTTATACAGTGCAGTTGTTTTAAGTGTACACTATTTACATTATTCGGACTATTGTCCTCATCTTTGTAGCCATGTTTATCACAACGTTTCGGCCGTTGTACGCTCCGGCCTTCTTCAGGTGGTTGGAATTTTCGAACTGAACCCTTTATTTCGCTCACTGGGGTAGACTGTTCTAGTTCCACGTGGCATGTCTAATGGTTGTCAGTTGTCTCCTGTTAATTCCCCTCTGAAAGTTCTCCACTACCTTAACCGGGTATTGAACTCTTTGGGTCCTGTCACTGGATCTAACAAACTCCTTTATCCATTAGACATGGCAAGTGGAACTAGAACAGTCTACCCCAGTGAGCGAAATAAAGGGTTCAGTTCGACATTTCAACTACCTGAAGAAGGCCGGAGTGTACAACGGCCGAAACGTTGTGATAAACATGGCGACAAAGATGAGGACAATAGTCCGAATAATGTAAATAGTGTACATAATACCTCATCTCAGAAATATAGACAGATACTGTTTTAAGTAGGATTTTCAAAAAACAATACAAATTTAAAACATTTTGTCTTATAATTTGTGCCCAGCACTATTATGGTGTTGTATACACTTTTAGTTTTATCTATTTTTTGTTTTTCTTAATTATGATATAACAAAAGATATTCATAGATTAGCCTTTGTACTCTTTTACAATTTTTTTACACAGTTTTTACAGTAAAAAATGAACATTTTACTTGTGGTGATTCACAATTAGAATTCTGGTTTGAATATATTTTCCATTCAAATACAAAAGATAAATTTATTTGAATTTATTCTTGAAATATTAAATTTTGAAGTCAGTTTATAAACAAAACAAAAACCTGTGGAAATTAGTTATTTCTGTACATTTTCCAAACGATATTTAAAATCAAATAATCAAAAATAGGTAAAAACTATGAATCTAAATTTTGGTGTCAGTACTTATGACATCGAACCTCAGCTTTTACACTGAGTGCAATATTGATTTTTTAAAATACGCGAAAAATCAACCCGCCCTACTTGTAGAACTATCTTGGCGTCAACATGCGAATAACCGAGGGTTGTTTCTGATAATAACGCCGACGACGATAAAGAGAAAGAAAGAAACGGACGAAGAAATATAAAGAAGCTGAAAGAAAGAAGACAGAAGATTAATCAAATTAAAAATATCGACCTTAATTTTGAACTTTTATAATAAAGAAAAATGAGATTTATCTAAATATTGTAAAAAAAAAAAAATGAATTATTGTTAATATTTCCAGTGAGTGCGTGTGAATTTGCTAATGTTCTCAAAGGATTTTCGACTATTGAATGAAGGAAAAAATATTGAAAATTTTGTTGAAAAATTTATTTTAGCTAGTTCAAAAATGAAAACGTTAGGCTCATAAATCTAATGTTTTAATTTTTGAACTGGTTATTTTGCCTTAATACGGCGCACAAAGGAAAATTTTGTGCAAAATGTTTTATTGTTTTTTATGTCATTGTGAAATGTTTGTTTCAAATTTCAGATCGGAGTTGGATGTGCGTATGCGTAATAATCAGTATAAAGACGTGACACTTTTTCTTCTCTCCCAATAAAGAATTATTTTAACTCAACTCGGGGTTTGAAGTCACCCCCTACTATCCATGTTAGAGGAATCTCGTATATATTAATTCTTCCATGTTATTTCGCTTGTCTCTTCAAATGAACCAGAATATATTACATTTTTGTGTACCACCCAACTCAAGGATTGAAAATTTTTAAAAGAAGAATACATATACGAAGGGTGTGCTACAATTTTTTAGTCTCAACTACTTCCCAAAATTTGATCAAAGAAAATATCAAATATTTTTTGGAAGGGCTTCCTTGGTTTGGCTGTGAACATTTCGTTACTCCCTCGTTTAAGGCACCGATATTCAGAGAACTTAAAACGATTACTTGGCTACTTACTTTAGTACATCATTTTACTTACAATTATTGCTGCATGATGCAAACAATAGTCAGTGTATTATTATATAAAAAATAGCCGTAAATAATCAATGTTTTTTTTATTGGTAACTAAATCTGTTTTACATTTACATAAATAGCAAAATAATCGTTTTAAGTAACGCATTAATCAAAATAAGTGTTGCGTAATTTGTTGTGTTCCTTTAAATACTTACTCTTAAATTGCTAGCTCTTTATATAATCCTCGTAAAGACTTAAATATATCAACTCTGAGCACTATAATTTTCATTTTATGTCTGTTTTACTTTTAACGCGTTTTTATTAAAATAAGAAAAAACTGGACAGCTTAAAAATTTGGTATTTTTTTGTTACCGGAGTTAGTTATTATTTACACTATTGTCCACATCTTTGTTGTTGGTATCACAACGTTTCGGCCGATGTGCACTCCGGCCTTCATCAGGTGTATATCTATCAGTGTAGGCCCCGCCCCGCCTCGACGAAGACTTAAGAATGCATTGGCCGAAACGCAGTGATAAACTCAACAAAGATAAGAATATTAGTCGTTTAGTGGAGTGTGGCTACTTACAAGGATTGGTAGTCTATGGCATCTATGTAAATATTCACTTATCAGTGATCTGAAATTAGCATTCGGAAAGTGAAAGTTAAATTGACATAGCAGTTGCTACCTTGAGTATCAGCTGTTAAAATGAGGACATGCTGAAAAGTTATCGTCCCGACCAAGAAGCCATGGATCAAGAATCTTTAAAAAAGAAAGAAAAGGAAAACAATCAGTCGTACTTGAACCCATCCTATACAATTTTGAGAAGTGAGTTGAACTGGAATCTTTTCATTCAATACATCGTACAATACAATTAAAACTAAAACATAGCAAGCAGTAGTAACAGAGGGCAGTAAATAAATAAATAAAAGTGAAATATTTACTGAATATTTCTATTGTATTTCTAAATAAAAAAATAACAAGGAACATTACCATTTATTTTTATGCGACAAACTCGTACGGGATGGGTTCCAGTACGATTGGCTTATTTTTGGTGATATTGACGAAGTGCTTCTTCTTGGGTCCTTCAGGTTTTCTCTTGAGAGAAACACAGATGCCTTTGGCTTTAGCTTCGGCTTTCAGCTTCTGGCATTCAGCTATCCGTTTGAAGAAATCTTCCTGGCACTTGGAAGGCTTCACGTGTTCAATTCTGAGATTAATTCTTTTGGGGATGATTCTGTGTTTGACTCTTTTGTTGATGATCACACC
Organism: Acanthosepion esculentum; assembly: GCA_964036315.1. Classification (NCBI taxonomy): domain Eukaryota; kingdom Metazoa; phylum Mollusca; class Cephalopoda; order Sepiida; family Sepiidae; genus Acanthosepion; species Acanthosepion esculentum. Next base: position 64,502,279 of record OZ038510.1, read on the forward strand.
GACGGCGTGTTGGCTAACGTTGTACACTCGACCGGTACGTCCGTGATATGACTTGTGGGGCATACCTTTCTGGACAGCACCGTTGCCTTTCACATCGACAATCTGTCCCCTTTTGTAGACTTTCATGTAAGTGGAAAGAGAGATGGTTCCATGTTTACGGAAAGGGCGGGAGAATAAATGCCTGGTACCCCGTCGATAACCTTTGGTGTTGGTCATTTTATTTTTGTTCGACTATCTCGCTGGAATGATTTGAAGTGCTGAAAAAATAAAATAGGTTTTTGTTTTGTTTTTAAATCACGTGGTTGTAGACAGAATTATTCAATATTTTAATACAAATTTAATGTTTGTCAAGCGTTTAAAAATCATTAAAAGTCATTTTAAACCAGAAAAGAATGACTTTACCAATAGCGCTCAAAAAAACGTAATAGATAAAGGGAAGCAACTCTGAAAATTGCGCAAATGTTTTAGCTGAAAATCGATTTAATTCCATAAAAGAAGATAATTTGTTCTGACTCATACACCTGCAAATAATAAAGCCTTATATTCTTCATCTATAAAAACCTTGTCATTATTTTTATCCATTCAGTCTGAGGTTCGTTTTTAAAAAACATTTTTAATGGAGCTGTACAATAGCCACTGCGATGAGAAAAATCACTTTTTTCAATTTTGTTCATATTTACTCCCTATCACGAATATTAAAAACAGACAAAAAAAAACAACAACAAAAAAACTTTAAATATTCGTTATTTTATGTGTTTAATATATAATGATTGAGAATAATTAAATAAAGATCCCCCCGCAAAGAAAAACAAACAAATTATTAAATTTTCTAACAGTTTATATAATGTGGTCCAGTTTCCTATGTAAATTAATTGTAAAATGATTCCTCTCTCCGCAAGAAAACAGATACATATACTACACGGCGTGAGCTCCAGAGGAAGTGAAAAAGAGTCTCATAGAAAGAAAAGAAAATATTTGAAGAAGAGACACAAACAGAAGAAATTGAATTGATTGTAAAAAAAAAGAAAATGCCTTAACAATATTGTTTGTTGTAAAGAAAAAGTTGAATGATGTTTGCGTTGTCTGCTTGCTGACAACATTGTTTTGTAAGTAATAATCCTTTTGTTCATTTTTGTTTGTTACCCACGTAGCATATGGACCAATATGCATGTAATTATGATTTGTTGAAATAAATATTTAGTTTGTGAACACTAACGGTAAGTTGTTAGTTGTTTATAATATCGTCCGCTTCATTGAGTGGGTTTGTTGTTGATTTCCTTTGAAGAAGCCGAGAGAGAAATCGGGAGTTTGGTCCTGTGTGTTAGTGTATTAAATTGAAATTTAAATATATTGATTTAAGATCGTATGCGGGTAAAGTTTAAGTTTGATTGACGGTTTAATTTTTCATTTAAATTTGGATCTTTGACATCAACCTTCACACTGACGCACAGGAGACACTATCTCTCTCTAGAAAAAAATTTATTTTTTCTCCTTTTATTTCTTCTTCAAATTTTTTTTTTCCACAGTTTTCTTAAAATGTATAAAAATAAATAAAAATAGATAAATTTCTTTTTGAAATTCCCAATCAGGAGTGTGTTATCGATAGTAATTTTTTAATCAATTCACCCCAAACAAATTTATAATATCACTAAGACGCAAGGGGCTACTGGGAGTGAAAGAGAATTGGAAGATTTTAGAAGTAACCGGAAACCCAATCCTAAACCGGAAACTAGGTATAAACCCTCTACTCCTGTTCAAAAGATCAGGAAGCAGAGTAAACCGGACGATAGGCGGACCTATCTTCTACTATTGAGGAAAAAATATATAATTAGTAAATAAGATTTCAGAGTTTAGGTAGAGGCGTTAGAAGTATAGAATTGAAATAGACTTTTGAAGGCTTCGGAAACCCAATTCTAAAGAAGAAACAAGGGAGGAGTTTGAACAGGATGATAGGTGAACCTATCTGCTGTAATATATGAAAAAAGAACTCCAGATTACGAATGTCAATTTTTTAATTAATTAAAAAAAGAATAAATTAGGTAATCACATCGAATGAGCATATTTGATTTGGTTTCCGTAGAGTCGAGGTGGGGGGCAATATACAATGAATCTACATAGCAAACTCGACTTCCACCTCTTTATTACATTTTATAAAATCTCATACAAAAATTGATATTCGTGATCTGCAGTGCTCTCTCTCTCTCTCTCTCTCTCTCTCTCTCTCTCTCTCTCTCTCTCTCTCTATATATATATATATATATATATATATAAAGAATTTGAAAAAAAAATTCTTGTTACTGTCACGGACTTTCTAAGAATCCTCGAAAAACGCATTTTAAATAAATTTAAAAGTTAAATTTTAGTTTTATTTGAAAGTGTAGTATCGTATGCAAATTAGATAGACAAGTATAAATAGAGAACAACTGGCGAACATAGGGGACAGCTATACCTAGCAAACCCGGTTGCTATTCAGGACACGGAGAACTGTAATACGACTACTAATACACAGAGAGGTATGCAAAACATAACAATGGCGTCGCCGATAGGATAGTTAAATTCGCTGAACGACCCAGAACACATAGAAACATGGATAAGAACTTTTGCTGCATTTGAAAGAATGAAAAAAAATTAAGAGACACAAAGATCGATGGAGGAGAAAACGAGATAACAGATTTATTTCTTGCTACAGCCGGGTAGACAATGTGTTACCCGGGCGACTTAGAAGAAATGACATTTGAAGAAATTATTAAAATTATAAAAAAGAACATAAGACGAAAGAAAAGCTTGGTAATCGAGAGATAAGACAAGCACCCATTGAGTCCATTATTCAATACTTACATAGATTGAAAGAACGAGCCAAGTATTGTGAATTTGAAAAATTGGGAGCACGGGAAAAGTCTATAGAAGATGAATTAATCCTTCTCAGAATAATTGAAGGCTTGCAAGACCAAAATCACAAACGAAAAACACTAGAATGTCTACAGAGCATTGGCATGGGTTTGGAAGCTAGCGTCGAGTTTTTACAACAATTAGAGCTGATTAGGGAATTTAATCAACCAAAAGAAGAATTCGAGACGTACAGGATGAGCACGACCAAATCCATAATTAAATGTAGATATTGTGGAAAAAATCACGAGAAAGACAAGTACAAATGTCCAGCTATAGGAAAAATATGCTCAAATTGCAAAAATAGATCATTTTCAGAATGTATGCAAATACGAAAAGAAAATAGAAAGAGTATAAACGGTACAGACTCCCTCCGAAGAAGAAGCTGAAATATTTACAATGAATACACAAAAAAGAAGTAGGAAAAAATAAGGATAAATGGCCAAATATTTAGCATGCAAGTTGATACAGGCAGTGAAGTCACGTTGATGCCTCAAAATTTTTGGATAAAATTAGGATGACCTAAATTTTAAAAAAGTAGCATCCAATTAAAGCAATTTGATGGAACGACTATAAAAATAATGGGTACATTTCAAGGCAATTTTGAAAACGACAAGAGAAATAATTATCATTACAGTTGTAGAATGCGAAAAAAGATCACGGATTACTAGGAATTGATATATTAAAAGTAGATACAGCGAGACTAGTGAATTCCAGGGAAGCAGAAGAAAATGAAATAGGATTATTGAAAGGCTATATTCGACTACCCAAAATATATAGAGTCAAAAGTTCCAATTTATATCCTACCTTTGGTGGTAGCCAAATTAAACAAAATGATACAACAAGGCATACTAGAAAGAGTAACTCAAGGTGGTAGCAATTGGGCGTCACCGATAATAGCGATGAAGAAACCTTATTGAGATGTAAGGATATATGGTGATTACAAGATAGGGGTAAATCACCAGATATGTTAAGATTCTTTTCCTTTGCCAGATATCGAAACTGCGAGCCATGAGTTAGCAAAAATGGAACACTTTGCAAAAATTGATCTCTACAACTTGACCAGATATTCAAGGAAATCACTACGATAAACACACCTATAGGCTTACTGAGATGGACTCGTCTACCGTTTGGAGTAAAGACTTGTAGCCATATTTTTCAAAAAGCAATTGAAAGTGCCTTATTAGGAAAAATAAAAAATATAATAATATGCCAGGACGATATATGTGTATGAGCAAGAACTAAAGAAGAATTCAAATATAAAACAGCAAATTTTAGTGAGATTAAAAAAAAGGCAGGCATGGCTGTAAACAAAGAAAAGTGTAATTTTGACTGTAAGAAGATATCATATTTAGGATATCAAATATCAAAAGAAGGCATATCACCCGACGATAGACTAACAAAGAAAATTACAGAAATATCTGCTCCAACAAATAAAAAGAATTAGAATCCTTTTTGGGGCTCATACATTTTACATAGTAAATACATACCAAGATATAGTGACATAATAGAGCTATATACAAAATTACGCTAAGAAAAAAACAATGAATTTAACTGAACACAAAATCAAACTATCGGTTTTGAAACATTAAAGAAAATACTGAGGAACAAACCAATAATAAAAGTTTTTAATCCACAAAAAGAAGTAACATTAACCACAGACGCGAGTGAAAAGGCGATTGCTGCTATTCTATCACTAGAAGAACATCCAATCATGTACATATCAAGAAGGCTAACGTCAGCAGAAACTAACGACACGAATATTGAAAAAGAAGCACTAGTGATTGTATGGAGCATGGAAAGGGCGCGAAATTTTTTGATAGGAAACCACGAACCATTAGAATTCATATTTAACCCGAGAAAAGAATTGCAAAAAGTCACATCGTCAAGAATTTTAAGATGGTCAATAAAAATCATGGCATTCGATTTTGACATAGTATACGTAAAAGGGAACACTATCCTTCACGTAGACGCTTTATCAAGATTACAGTTCAAGAATGAAACAAGAAAAACAGGAAAATACTGAAAGTAAAATAATATATTGGATAGAAACGGACGTTTTCCCTCTAAGTAGACTCAAAATAGAAACAAAGCAAGACCCAATATTAATCAGGATAGCGGAGAGAATAAGAAAGAATATATGGAGCAATTGTTCGATGGCAGAGCGACCCTATAAAGAAACGAAGCACAAACTAACCATAGAAAATGGCATAATATGCAATGGGGATATAATAGTAGCTCCACAAATACTGAGAAGGGACATATTAAAAGGAGTACATGATGACGTGCATTGTGGCATAACAGCAACACAAAAAGGACTAAAGTTACAAGCCCGGTGGCCAGGATATTCAAAAGGTGTAGAGGAATACGTTAAGAGAGGCCCAAAATGTGCAGAAATAAAAAACTTCAAGCAAGCAAAAATTAACTCATGGCCTAAGGAAGCAGAACCATGGGTTAAAGATTAATTAGCGAGATATTGTAAAAATAATGTTTGCTTTTTAAGCTATGAGTTAGGAGGGAATCCCATCACCCCCCCCCACCACCAACATAACCTTCCTTGGTATTTTCTTGTAGCCCAGGGTCGTGTGGTACCTGAATCAAACGGTAACTAGCAGTTAACTCATACCCACTATACTCGAGACACCCATTTGTACCCAACGAAAAAAGTTCATTTGGATTTAGCGAGAGAGGAAACCTTAAAGCCAATAACTTTTGTTTGGATTGTCAAATTTCAACAAATTTGATACCGTTGTGTAGGGTTATGATTATTCTACCCCCAAATCCAATTATAATTGTAAAAAATCATGTAAATAAGGATTTCGCTAAAGGCAGGAAAATCAAATCAATGCGAAAATATCTTAACTTAAAATACAACAATCGCGTAGAAAAGTCTGTATACCCCGAAGCGCAGCCCAAACACAACTTGATTGGTATTTTCAAAATCAGATTATTGGGCCAGCAAAAATGGTAACTAATTAGGTATACTAGAGCTGCTGAGTGAATTTGACCCTTTCTTAGAAGAATATCTTAAAATGTATGGAAATCCTGGAAAAGGGAATCTGTCATATTCATTTGCAAGTATTTGTGAGGGATTTAATGAATTAATGGGACATCAGGTTCTTTGTACTATTCTTGAAGAAGTAAAAGATTCAAAGTATTATTCGATAAGTGTAGATTCCACGCCAGAGATCACGCACGCAGATCAATGGATATTTACAGTTCGATACATTAAAGGCTGAGAGCTTGTGGAGCGTTTTTTGATGTTCACCCACAACTTTTCTCATGGAGCATATGATCTAGCAGACACTATAGTGGATTTTCTTAATGAGAACAAAACTATCAAACTGCCGCGGTCAGTCATACGATAATGCTTCAAATATGCCTGAATGATATACTGGATTGCATTTACAGATTCATCAAATCAATGAGTTTGCCATCTATGTCCCCTGCGCTAGATAGAATCTGAACTCGATGGGAATAAAAGCAGCAGGATGTTGTCTACAGACTGTAAAATTGTTTGACTTTGTTCAGCATCTGTATTCATTTTTTGCTGATTCTACTCATCGCTGGAATGTATTGACATCATCTGTAGGAAAAGATGTTGTGGACAAACGTCTGTGTGACACATGATGGTCAGCACATTTTGATGCTATTCATACTCTGTATGGGGATTTCGAGAAAATAAAGCCCGTATTGGGTTTCTCTGTCAGTTGACAAAGAATAGCAAGTGAATAGAAGGTGAGAGGCAGAAGGATTGAGCAAAAAAATGGAAAACCTTGAAACAATCTTTCTCACAATTCTTTGGAATGACATGCTAGAAAGAAGGAACAAAACAAGCAAGGTCCTGATATTAAAGGATATGAACAACCTCGTTACCACAAATCTTGAGTCTATGAAAACCTATCAGGAAAGTAAAGACAATTTAGGGAATATGAATTCAAAACCAAAAGTATGTGTCTATATATAGATTACAGTAATGGGGAAAAACGGGAAAGAAAACGAAGTATTCATCTTAATAGATATGATGGATCAGCAGAAAAAGTACTTTTCGATAAAACCGAAAAGTTCAAGGGAAAAATTTTCTTCTCTATTCTTGACACTCTAATCTTTGAACTGACAACGTGCAGAGGTTTATTCACAGATTGGAAATCTGTTTTCTTTTTTTAGTGAATTGAAAACCATTGCTTCTGATGCACTAAAAAAAGTGTGAACAACTGGCTAATATTTATCACAAAGACCTGGATTATGATGACTTTTTAAATAAATGTGAGCATCTCAAGGCTCTTGATGAAAATTGTCAGACTCTCCCTGCACTGTACAGAAAAATAATCTCGTACAATTTGAAACCTGTATTCCCGAATACTGAAATTGCATTCAGAATGTTCCTATACATGATGGGGACCAACTGTACAGGAGAACGTTCTTTTTCAATATTGAAACTTATAAAAAAAACTGCTTCGTAGAAAAATGGGGCAGTATCTTATGAACTGGCTTTCATTCATGTGCATGGAAAATTATGTCTTATTCGTGAAAACCATAGACTTCAAGCCAATAATAAAGTAATTCTCTGAAAAAAATGCCACGAGTGTTTGTTCTTATTTATAAGTTCGAAGTAATTTCACACTGCGCCATCCAATCTGTGTGACTTACTAAGTATTATAGTGTTTTTCAAATCGTTCAAATGTTTATCATGTTGACAAAAATGATGGTTTATATGTACGGAGCGATTGCTGGAGGGGCCGTCTACGAGTCGACATGTTGAAAATAACAAAATAACATCAATCAGCTAAGTGACAAAATTTATATTTGAATTAATATATATATATATATATATATATATATATATATATATATATATATATATATATATATATATATATAGGTAAAATGAGGCCATATTTGCTTGGTTGATCAGAGTAAAGCCCTTAATCCGTATACCTTTTTTTTTCGAAAAAAAAATGGATGCATCTTGCTTTTGAAGCCAAATTAATCGTTCACTCTCCAGTAATTTACAGTCGCCCGAGGAGACTCATTGGTATGCGCCGAAACACGACTGCAATTGTGTAGCGATTTTTGCATGTTTTTTTCAATATCCTAAAATGAATAATATATATATATATATATATATATATATATATATATATATATGAAAAGCTGTAACAATGTGAAAACTTTTTTTTCGTGTGACGCGTTTCGTCTTTTAGGACATCATCGGACTAAAGTGATGTGTACGTTGATGTGATCACACCTGCGTATGGAGGAGGGAGACGCTGGGAATTTTTAAATCTTTCTTTATTTAAATATATGTTTAGGTATATAGTGTAGATGATTTCTTTTAGTTTCTTTTTGTTTATGCTTTTATCGTTTTTGTTATTGAATATATTTATAATTTCAGCGTTCCCTCTCCTTCATGCAGATATGATTAAACACATCAACGTAAACATCATTTTAGTCCGATGATGTCGAAACGCATTACAAGAAAGTTTTTTTTTTCCTACTTTGTCATAGATTTTCCGAAAATCTTTCTAGTATACATAAAAAATGTTTAAAAAAGAAGAAAGAAATTCTTGTAATAATTTTTTTTTAGATAACTCATCTTGAAACTACTTGAAAAAGACAACAACCTTCTATCCAACTATACAAAAAATAAACTCCTATTACTAGAATTTCTTTTTTTTTCTTTTTTTCCGTATTTCATGGGAGATTCTATGCAAGAAAAGAAATTTCCTCTTTTGTATTCCCCCAATAGGAGCTTTTGGATAGACAACTCATCTTGTCTGAACATAGACACTACTTCAAAAAGACAACAACATTCTAGCTATGTATACAAAATCTCCCATGTATAAGTGGGAAAGGAATTGAAAAACGGTATTTATTCATTTATTCATAAACATCGCTCGTCACGTTTGTCTACAAGGAATGCCATGTGGCATTATTACTTCTCTTGAGGTGAATTGATATAAAAAGTAAAAAAAAAAAATGTTCACTCTGAAAATGTCTTTGTAACAATGTGTTTGAAAGCATAAGAATAACACGAGGTGATAACTTCACGCAAACCTTTTTACTTCTGATTTATAGCGTGCAATAATGTCGGCTGATTTTTCTCGTAGTTATTCAATAACAACATCTCAACATAATCTCTTCCCACAAAACGTTTGTTTCTGACAGGACCGGCGCGTCTTACACCCGAACCCCCGCGACCTTCGCTATTTTTGGCTCTGTTGGGGCATCTACCATTTCCTTTTTCAGCAGTGTTTTGTAGCCATCCGCCATTTTAAAAATTATTTTTAAACTGACGTTACATTGTCAGTCATCAACTAATAATATACATCGTGTATCTGCATGGCCGGTGCGGTGCGTACTACGCAGGAACCCCCAATGAGTTGAGCAGTGTTTTTTTTTTTTTTTGCACTTTTTACTTTTTTCTATCTAAATTATATTGTCAGTCATCTCATTAACAGGTCCGGTGATTACATCTCAACCGCGTGGGGCCCCATGCTTACTGGGAAGAGATTGAGGGGCAGAAGTGCTAATTTTTAAAAATTGTAATTTTCTTTCTGAACAGTTCTTTTAAATCAATTAAGAGGGCAATATATCTCAGTAAAATCATTTTTTATTCAGAGATAATCCACTAAGGAGAATCTCTGATATTTTTTGTTACTAATACTAAAACTAAGTTCACCGCTAGTAATTAAAATAAAATTTCTGTCCCTATTTTTGACATTTCTAGAAAGATAAAACTGAGAAAATGATCGCTTAAAAAATAAAAATATTTAAAGATTTCAACACGCAAAAAAATTTCCCGAAAACTGAAATACTGTTTTTAAAACTAATTTTTAAGCCAATCCCGTTTGTGTTGTGTTGGAATCTTTGCAAAACTTTTTTTTCAGCGAAGCTGCGTCGGCGATTAATCTTTATGGAAATGTAAAAATTTACGACTTAAACATTTTTTTCGATTAAAATTTAGTCATGAAAATATTGGTGATAATTACGAAAAGAATAACATTTTCTCAGATTTTTTTTTTTTACATAAAAACCCTATTCATTATAAAAGTAAATAATTAATGAATATGTACTGAAATTTTAAATTAAATTGGATATTTCCTTATTTTTCCCCCTCCAATTTTCCTTTGAGGGTTTGTGGCTCCCAGGTTGGGAAATTTTTCAAATCGTCATGTAGTATAGCTTTGTCCTGATTATCGATCCTGGTGAGTTAAAATTGGGACGCTTGCAAATGGCCATCAGGAGGCGATATAGGGAAAAAAAATAAACACGAACAGCATTTCGTCGGCCAAATAACATTTGGTCTGTGTTCTCTGTCGCCTGTCAGCTTGCGTGATTCTCTTTGTAAGTAATCGTCCAATTTCAATCTCTTCTCTTCCTCTTCCTCTTCATTTTATTTATTTTTTTATTCTCGTTTACTGTAACTAATTCTCTTAGTTTAGAATAATGTTCTTTGATGCCGATGCGAATTTTAGCTCCCCCCTCCCTCTCATTCACTTCAATCCTTATTTTGAGTTCTTTGAATATGAATTCCTCGAAATAATCAGGCAGTTAACTCAGCCTCGTAAATCGGCCATGTTGTGGCTTAGTCTTTCCTCCCTCCCGCCAAAGTGTATGTTGGCACTTAAACTAAGTTGAAACTTTATATATATATATTTCTCTCTCTCTCTCTCTCTCTCTCTCTCTCTCTCTCTCTCTCTCTGTGTAATAGGAGTAGATAGGTCTACCCATCGCCCGGTCAATACTCCTCCCCCTTCTCTTGAACAGGTATAGAGAGTCATCCCTTGTTTCCTGTTTAGGAAGGGGTTCCCGGATCTTTTCCTTTTCTTTGGCCTCTGTATTAGTACTGCCGTGAATCCCTTGTGATATATGCAGTCTGTAGCAACGTCTCTTCATACTTGAGGGTACCGGGTTGACAGTTCTCTGGGTTGTTGTTCTAACTCTTGTGTAGCCTCTTGGGTGGCTGCTCTGATCAAGAGTTGCATAATATCGGGATGCTTGTAGTGCCATGTCGCGCATGGAAGGGTGTCCCTGCACGCACCTCTATTGGGCAACCCCAAGGCCACGTTATATTGCAGGCTCACATACGATAACTACTCAGTTACTATTACTTTAGGCCTTCTCCCTTTCACTGCCAACATTAGACATCATGACAACAAACAACCAAAGAAATAAACCTAAACCAGCTCTAAAAAATATCACCTAAACCCTTTAACATTTGCTTTTCCAACATCCGTGGCATTCGGACCAACTTCTGCAGTATGGAATCGTTCCTCGTTGAGAAATCTCCTGATATACTAGCTCTCTGCGAGACCAATCTTAAACCTTCAATCCGATCCTCTGACTTCTCGATTCCCGGTTACCTTCCTCTCCTTAGAAAGGACTCTATTACCCGCATGCATTGCCTGGGAGTTTACGCACAAGACCATATCCCACTGGCTAGGGAACTCTTTCTCGAATCTCCAAATGATTCATACGTGTCCCCGTCTATCTCTCCTCAAATCTATAAGCTATCTCTTCTTTCTCTATCGCTCTTCATCCTCCCAAGACTGTGGTGTACTCGATTGCATTTCCGATAATATTGACAAGGCTATCTCTCAACATCCATCTGCAAACATATTTGTGTTTGGTGACTTCACTGCCCACGATACCAAATGGCTTAAACACTGTAACGGACCTTCCTGGCATACAAACATTTAACTTTTCAATCTCTCAATCTCTTCCACAAGTGGTTGACTTTCCTACGTATTTCCCCAGTAACAATAATGGTAAGGCTTTCCTTCTCGATCTCTGTTTTACCTCCACCCCAGAGTCTTGTTGTGCCACGCAGCTCTGCCCTCTTGGTAACTCTGGTCATGCCGTCGTGTCTGTTTCATTTCCTTCTACTCCTCCCCCAGTAAAGAACCTCCTACCAACAGAACATATTTCTGTTATCAACGAGCAGATTGGGACTCGTTCCAATATATGTCCTTCGTGATGTCCCCTGGAATACTGTCTTTAACCTCCCCGTCCAAAAATGTGCGCCTGAGGTCTCATCCTGGATAAAAAAACTGGAATCGAGGCTTTCATTCCCGGAAGAAAATATAAAGTGAAATCGCGTTCATTCCCTTGGTTCCCGGCTGCTTGTTCAGCAGCTATTGCCCACAGGAATCACTACTTCCGCTTGTACCGTAGAGACATGTCTGATTACAACACACTTCTCTTTGTCACTGCTCCCAACGAGTGCAAGCATGTCCTCAAAGTTACTCTTTGCCGAAAGAATGAATAAACGTATTGAGTCTCGCAAGTTTGGTTCAAAAGATTATTGGCGGCTCTGCAAAAGCGTACTGAACAACAGCAAATCCACAATACCCCCTTTATTCAACCAAATTGAGGTCCTGACCTCCTCAGCTGATAAGGCTGAATGCTTTGCTGGTAAATTCTCATCCACTTCAACGCTAGACTCATCTGGTTTAGCCACACCTGATTTTCCCCCTAGAACTGAGACTCTAATGAGTGAGATGTACATGGCCCCAACGATGGTATTGGACATCATCTCTAAATTAGACTCCCATAAGGCTAGTGGTGGGGATGGGATACTGGCCATTGTCCTGAAGAAATGTGCTCCTGAATTGGCTCCTGTCCTCTCTAAACTTTACAACTAATACCTCACCGACACTTGCTTTCCAGCCTGTTTGAAGTCCTCATCTATTGTGCCTGTCTTTAAGAACTCTGGTGACACTTCTGACCTGTCTGACTACCGTCCTATTAGTCTCCTACCACTTTTCGGTAAAGTCTTCGAGGCTTTAATCAACGCCGAAGTGGTTAAGCACCTTACTTCCCATAATCTGCTCTCTGACAAGAAATATGGTTTCCGCTTTGCCCGATCTACCGCTGACGTGCTCACGGCCATAACTGAATTTGTATACAGTGTAACCCGGATATAAGAGAGTTGTCGGGACGGGAGAAGAGGTATCTTATATCCGGGTTTCTCTTATATCCGGGTCTGGTCTATTTTGTTTAGGTAAGTATGACTCTAATTTGGGACCAGAGAAAATCTCTCTTATATCCGGGTTTCTCTTATATCCGGGTTACACTGTACTAAGCACTTAACAATAATGGAGAAGCTCGAGCCGTGGCTCTAGACATCTCTAAAACGTTTGATAGGGTTTGGCACGCTGGCCTTCTTCGTAAGCTCCAGGGATACAGTATTACAGGACGATTATTTGACTTAATACAATAATTCCTGTCAAACCATGAAATGAAGGTCGTCCTAAACGGGTTCTTCTCAGGCTCCTTTTTCACCAACGCTGGTGTTCCCCAAGGTTCTATCTTGGGCTCTACATTGTTCCTGATCTTTATCAATGATCTTCCCGATGTCATCAGTTCCCAAGTAGGCATCTACGCGAACGACACTACTATTTACTCCTGCCCCTAGTAAATCTAGCGCCGGCCCTGGCTTCTGATTTATAGTGTGCAATAATGCCAGCTCGAAACTAAATATGATAACATTCAGATAACATTCAAAGACATCGAAATAACATTCAAATAGCATTCAGATAAAATTTAAACAACATTCAGATAACATTCAAAGATATCAAAACCAAATTGTTTGCAGTTTCTTAATTGTTTTGTTGAAACACGTCTTCCAAAATGACTGTTAAAATAACATATTCCAACTTTTACATGACTGTTATGTAATATCGGTTCTCCTGTATGTCAATGAATGGTGGACGGTCTACTCACCGATGGAGAAGCAACTTGAGGCAGTAGAAATATGGTTCTACAGAAGGATACTGAGAATACTATGGACTGAATATGCGAACAAGGACGACATTAGTAACAAAATGGACACTTATATATAGAATTAAAAAAAAACAATTGAAATTTCTAGGTTACATGATGAGAAAAGAGGGCTTGGAAAATTTAACACTCACAAGACATGTTGAAGGCAAGGGGGTCAGAAGAAAGCAGAGAATAACCTACATCACAAGTTCGTGTAAACGGTTGTCAAAACAGCGATTAGAAGAGGGAGGGGAAACTAGAGAGAGAGAGAGAGAGAGAGAGAGAGAGCAAAAAGACAAACACTGTTAAGAGCTACAAAGGGAAGGAAGTTGGTGAGTCTTCTGTACGCTAACATCCCGATGGGACACGAATCATAGAAGAAGAAATATAAGTTTTGAATTCAGTCTTAGATTCCAAGTCTTCAAAATATGTTTGAGACTGTGCAAAATATCTGTATATCGATTTTTAATCGCTTGATTGACTGATGCGTGTTTTTTTTTTTTTTACCGTTTATCAACCTTCTATGCATTATTTAAAGCCGAAATATATATTGGATCGTAAGAATAATAATTTTTTTTATTACAAGAGAATATTGCATTATCAATGTTTTTGTGAGGTAGCAATGATTTTTCAAGATACAGTGTAACCCGGATATAAGAGAGTTGTCGGGCCCGGAGAAAGGTCTCTTATATCCGGGTTTGGTCTATTATACAGTGTAACCCGGATATAAGAGAAACCCGGATATAAGATATATTTTATCTGGTCCCAAATTAGAGCCTGTGTTAATGTATATATAATAGACCAAACCCTGATATAAGGGAAACCCGGATATAAGAGAAACCCGGATATAAGAGACTTCTTCTCCGGTCCCGACAACTCTCTTATATACGGGTTACACTGTATATACATTAACACAGGCTCTAATTTGGGACCATATAAAATCTCTCTTATATTCGGGTTTCTCTTATATCCGGGTTACACTGTACAAGTCCCAGTATTTAACTTATAGCTGGAGATTGATTCATACATTTCCCAAGGCATTTGCGCTGCAGTGAATGTAAAAAAAAAAAAAATATTCGACGGGAATTCGAACTCAACTCCCCGATTTTTAAATTCCGAGCGCCCATTTATGAAAATTCAGTAAAGAAAAGTCCAGCTCCCGGGAAAAGCCAGAATAATTAACAACTTCAAAAACAGTAGACGTCGCATTTTTCCAAGCAAGGTGTTATGAATGGGTTGCACATGGTACATAGACTGCTTACCTGTTAATGAAGAATGCAGCTGTTTCTCTGAGTCCTTCATATTAGAAGAATTATTGGAAGAATGACCACGGATATTTTCAAATGAAAGGTTATGTTCACTCAGGAGGTGTCGTAAATTGTTGCAGAAGATTGTGTACAAATGATTTATTCTATTGATAAAATGTCAAAATCTATTACAGAATATTCCGTTATATAAGTATCGAACGACAATTACAAAATGTTCAACATGTCACAGGTCAGACGTAGACTCAACAATAATAGATTAGAAAGTAGTATCGACATTAGTTTATCGTTTAATGTTACGGCCATTTTGTCATGATTTCTATCAATTCTTCATACACGCTCTGAAAATCATTTAATTTTTCATTTTCACCTGACACGAAAACAGGCAACAATAAAAGGCTAGACCTACGTGCCTAGGTTGCTGATTTCATATACAGTTCCATCTTGCATCTATTTTCTCCTGATTTGTTTCAATTCTTCATACACGGTTTGGGAATTTCATTTTTCATTTTCACTTCTCCCGAAAATAGACAACAATACACTGGGATTTTATACCGAGGTTGTTGATTTTCTTTACAGTTCCACCTTGCATTTATTTTCTCATGATTTCTATAAATACTTCATATACGGTTTAGGAAACTTAATTTTTCATTTTCACCTGTTAGGAAAATAAACAACAATAATAGACTTTAAGTTAGTACCTAGGTTGTTGAATTCGTTTACAGTTTCATATTGCATCTATTTTCTCGGGATTTCTATTAATTTATCATATACTGTTTGGGAAACATTTAATTTTTCTTTTTCATCTTTCACGAAAACAAACAACAAAAACAGACGATCATTTGATGCCTAGGTTGTTGATTTCTTTTTGAGTTCCATATAGACTCCCAAGTCGGTATCTACGCTGACGACACTACTATTTACTCCTGCCTCAAGCACAGATCTACTGAGGCGGACAAAATTAACCTGGCAGCTCAAATTGAAAAGGACCTCCAATCGGTTGTGGACTGGGGAGAGAAATGGATGGTCAACTTTAATGCCTGTAAAACAAAACTGCTCACCATTAACCACCACAATGACCCATCCCTGCATCCCATCAGAATGTCTGAGGACCAACTTCTCGAGAGCTCCTCTCTGCGGCTGCTCGGTCTCACGCTGTCCGCTGATCTGAGATGGAACAAATACATCGAGTCAATTGCATCATCCACCGCAAGAAAAGTTGGTTCCCTGTGCCGAGCCAGGAAATTCTTCTCCCCGGAATCGATCCTCCAAGTCTATAAGTCTACCATTCGACCTTGTATGGAGTATTGCTGCCATTTATGGTCTGAGGCCCCTGCGTGTTGCCTCAGGGTCCTTGATAAGATCCAGAGACGGATATGCAATGTGATTGGCCCTGATCTGTCATCTCGTCTGCAGTCGCTCTCTCACAGACGCGATGTTTCATCGCTCTGCCTTTTCTACAAGTACTTCCACGGTAATTGCTCTGAGGAGTTGCTTTCGCTTGTCCCTAAGCCTCGTGAATTTAAGCGTCCTACGAGGCTGGCATCCCGTTCCCACCCCTTCACCGTTGAAACTGTTAGATGTAGACGTCTTTTCTACTCCAATAGCTTCATGTCTCGCACATCTCGCCTATGGAACTCCCTTCCCTATTACTGTTTCCCTGACAAATACAATCTCCAACGGTTTAAGTGTAGCGTCAATCATCATCTCCAATTGCCTTGATCTATCCACTTCCTGACATCTTTCATTCCTATCTGCTCTCGCTCTATATCTTCCGTAACCCCCCTGCCTCGATCGACCCTCCGTCCTTCTCTTTCTCCACATCCCTTCCTTTACCACTCCTATCTGCTCTTCCTCCAACCCTTCTGTAACCCCATGCGTGATAGTGGCCACCGGCCTTGCTTGGGGTGATACACTTAAAAAAAAAAAAATCTATTTTCTCAGGATTTCTATCAATTTTTCATATAAAGTTTGGGAAACACTTAAATTTTCATTTTCACCAGTCACAAAAATAGACAACAAGAATAGACTGGAATTTTTCACCTAGGATGTTGATTTCGTTTATCTTGCATCTATTTTCGCATGGTTTCTTTCAATTCTTCTTACACAGTTTAGGAAACATATACTTTTTCAATTTCACCTGTCACAAAAAGCGACAACAATAAAAGATTAAAATTTTGTGTCTTTTTCTTTTATGTACAGTGTCCCTTCAGGACGTAGGCGATGATGGTTCTCCACCTCCTTCTATTCCTTGTAGCTCTCAATCTTTTTTTATTTCTCTCATACCCTGTTCTGCCATCCACTTACTTAAGCTCGTTAGGTATGTCACGCGTTGCTTTCCCTTGTCCCTCTTTCCTTCTATCCGCCCTGTCAGTATCAGATTTTCTAAGCCCGCCTTTTTCATTACGTGTCCCAGAAATTTCAGCTGCCTCTTCCTAATGCTAAGTATAAGTTTCCTCTTTGCTTTCTCTCCAAAATCTCATCGTTGCTCACATGTTCGGTCCATGGTATCCTTAGCATCCCTCTGTTACCTTAATTCTCTTCTTCATCTTTGAGGAGATTGTCCAACATTCGTCGCCGTAAAGGAGGACAGATATCACGTAGCAGTTCTTTACTCTTTGTTTTGTTACCAACGAAACCCTCCTGTCTCGTAATACTCTGCGAACAAATTTTGGAATGCGTCTTTGGCCATCGCAATACGTCTTCGGAACTCAGCGACGTACTTTCCGTCCTTACCCAGATGTTTAAATTTCCGCACCTGTTGATTTTTGTGTCCCCGAGCTGTAAATTGCATTTCGGGCTCCTCTTTTTCTGATGACCATGCATT
Organism: Acanthosepion esculentum; assembly: GCA_964036315.1. Lineage (NCBI taxonomy): Eukaryota > Metazoa > Mollusca > Cephalopoda > Sepiida > Sepiidae > Acanthosepion > Acanthosepion esculentum. Next base: position 64,520,024 of record OZ038510.1, read on the forward strand.
CTGTCTTCTTGTAGTTTATGCTTAGTCCCTCTCTCTCGTTATCCTTTACTACCTTTTGTAGGATGTTTTATAGTTTCCTTTCCGTGTCTGCTATGAGCACTGTGTCATCTTATGTTGTTAAGATTGTCGCCACCAATGATGACTCCTGGTAGGATTTCCAGTTCTCTCAGAATTGCCTCGCTGTATAGGTTGAATATGTCCGGCGAGAAGACACATCCTTGCCTTACGCCCCTTTCTATTTTTGTATATCTGCTGAACTAATTTTTTTCTTTATGCAGGCGGTTTTCTGCCAGTAGAGGATTTTGATTATTCTAATGTCTTTTCCGAATATGTCAAGGTTGCTGAGCAGTTTCCATCAGATCTTTGTGGCGTATTTGTCGAATACCTTTGCGTAGTCTATAAAACATAGGTGCACGTTCTTCTGCATTTGTATTGCTCTTTCTGATAACATTCTGAGTACGAATATTGCGTTCCTTGTTCCGGTGTCTTTGACTAACCCGCTCTGTTCTTGTCATATCTCTGGCCTGCTGCGCGCTCTGTTCACCAGAATACGGATGATGAGTTTTGTTATGTGGCTCATTAGGCTAACTGTTCGGTGGAGTTCACATTCGTTTGCGCCTGGTTTCTTAGATAGTGCTCTAAAAACGGATCTGCTTATATCTTCCGGTATATCTCCTCTGTTGTAGCTTTCATTTATTATTTCCGTAATCTTGTCTATGCCCAAATCATCTAAGGCTGTCGGCATCTCTGTTACAATTCCGTCTATCCCTGCCGCCTTGTTTCTGTTCATTTTGGCCAGTGCAGCTTCTACTTCTGTTTTTAGAAGTTCAGACCCGTCGTTAATTCTGTTTATTGCAGGTTGTTTTTCTTTCGTCGTGGAAGAGCTCTCCAATATATTCGTTCCAGCGCTGAAGAATTTTTCCTTCTCTAATATGAGCATTTCGTCCTTAGATTTTATGCAGCCTTTTGACAAGCATGTCTTCTGTCCTGTTAGTTGCCTTATTTGTTTATGCATATCGCCTTTGTGGGTGGTAACCAGTCTCTCTATTTCTGCACATTTTTCGTTTATCCACCCTTCTTTAGCCTGTCTGCATTTGGTCCATATTTCGTTGTGTAGTCTTGTGTATTCCGTTTCATATCTTGGCAAAATTTTCTGTCCTCTTTGCATCATGTCAAGAATCTCATGTGTGATTCATTCATTTTTTTCTTCTTCGTTCATTCTCCTTTGGGATGATATTGTTTGCTGATGTCACTAAATCTTCTCTTAATGTGTCCCATTTCGAGTTTCCATTTCCGTTTTGTCCCTAGTATCTTCTTTTCACACTGTCCATATATTTTCCTTCAGGTTCGGATCGCTCAAGAGTTTGTTGTATTTCAATTTGGGTGCTGCGTTAAGTTTCTTCAGTTTTTGTAGTTTCGCTCTTAGTTTTTATATAACGCGGCGATGGTCGCTTCTGCAGTTGACACTTGGGTAGGTTTTGCAGTCAACAATTGCATTTCTGAATCTTTTGTTGATAGTTATGTAGTCAATTTGGCTTTTAGTTTATCCTTCTGGGTTTCTCCATGTCCATAATCGTCTGGGGTCTTCTTTGAACCATGTGTTGACTATTACCTGGTCATTGGCCGTGGACCATTGGACCTATTTTTCACCGCGTTCATTGCGGGTTTCGAGTCCCAATGTTTCATCTATCTCCCCTACCCTCTCCCTGCCTATTTGACGTTCAGGTCTCCCATGATAATTATAACTTCTTGTGATTTGCAATGAGCCTTGGCATTGTCGAGCATGGGGTAGAAAGATTCGATTTCTTCTTCCTTACTTTGTGCTGTCGGTGCATACACTATTATGTTAGCTATGTTGAAAGGTTTTTTCTTTCAGTTTGACTACCAGAATTCTTTCGGATAATTGATAGTATTCCAGAACGCATTTCTTGAATTCTTGATCTAGTATTAAACCTACCCCTTTGTAGATTTTCTCTTCGCTTGCATATATAATCCTGTGATTGGTACTGACAAAATCTCCGTTGTCTGGCCACCTAGTTTCACATACACCTAAGATATTGATATTTAGCCTACTCATCTGCTTTACATTTTCCAACTGGCCACAGTTGTTCAACGTCCTAACATTCCATGTTCTGAGAGTTATTTTTTGTTTGACGCGAGCAGTCGCTGGATGACGGTCGGGTGACACCTGTCGCTCATGTTGCTTTCCGGGCAAGTGATATGTTCCGAGAGATTTTATTCTCTTTACGTCGTTTATGCTAGCAGTCGCTGGATGACAGTCAAGTAACACCTGTTGCACATGTCGGTCCTTACCGGCCGAGGAGTTAATTCCCATAGACTTAACCCTCTTCATACTGTTATTGGGATTAATAGTGGATGGGCTTCCCGTTACCTTCTCCACGGTGGTTTATGGAGACACCGCCTCTAGTTAGCTGACCATTGAGAGTTCTTCTGCCCTTTGTTCGGTAATTTTTTCGTCCCATTGGGTTAATAACAAGCCGCCTCACTCGCAAGAACATGGAGTGGTGTATCCGGTTTAGTCGCCGACATTCCAACAGTGAAATACTTATCCAACACACACACACGCACACACACACACACACACACACACACACACACACACACACACACACACACACATATATATATATATATAGTTGATATATATGGTCAGAGTTGAATCAGACCGGGAATATATATATAAATATATATATATATATATATATATATATATATATATATATATATATATATATATATATATATATATGTATATATTTGTCATCCACAGACAGACTGTTTCGCTGTTTCACAGCTCATCAGTGTGGCTAGACGTCCGGTTGCCTCTAGCTAGGATCGAAACCCGACTGAATTGGCGTCAGTCTGAACTTCTACCGTCGGCGCATGGCAGGGATGAAGATGCATTTTAGCGTGTTTATTTTTAGATTTAGATAAACACACAGTGACTGACAGCGACTCAATTCTGCCGAAGAGTCGTGCTATATTAGCTTTAATAGTCACTGTTTACAAACGCACCCCTCACATCCACAGAGCTCAACCGAAATTAATTTTTCAGGAGCCAATATTTTTGTCATCCACAGACAGACTGTTTCGCTGTTTCACAGCTCATCAGTGTGGCTAGACGTCCGGTTGCCTCTAGTTAGGATCGAAACCCGACTGAATTGGCGTCAATCGGAACTTCTAAGCCGTCGGCGCACGGCAGGGATGAAGGTAAATTTTAGCGTGTTTATTTTTAGATTTAGATAAACACACAGTGACTGACAGTGACTCAATTATATATATATATATATATATATATATATATATAGTGTAACCCGGATATTAGACCCTGATATAAGAGAAACCCGGATATAAGAGAGATTTTCTCTGGTCCCAAATTAGAGCCTGTGTTAATGTATATATAATAGACCAAACCCGGATATAAGAGAAACCCGGATATAAGAGAAATTCGGATATAAGATACTTAATCTCCGGTCCCGACAACTCTCTTATATCCGGGTTACACTGTATATGAAATCTCAAGTTAACATGAAAACATACATTACAATCAAATAAAAAAGTGTGTGGAGTCGTCGATTACAGCCGGCAAGATTCCTTTCATTGTCATCGGCAATTTGGCCAAAGTCTGGGAGAGTTAAGGTTCACCCTATAGTTGGGATTCGTGGTTGGAGAGGATTGGATTGTAAAGTGTCACTGCCACTTCTTCTTTTTCGGGGTGTGTTCAGTGTGTCTCCGTTCTTCCTTGGGAAAGAGAGAGAAAGAAATGCCGAACTAACAACTTTTTTTTTGTTAACGCTACCTGGCCAATGGACCGAAAACGAAAAAATTCAGAGTAGATGGTAATAAAAAATAAACAATGTCTTAGTACAAAATTAGTAAAAAAAGTTAAATTTCATATTAGAGACGAAAAAGGACGTCGCAGAATTAAGGGGGAAATATATATATATATATATATATATATATATATATATATATATATATATATATATAATACATAAAAGGTTAATTGTCAGAGTTGAATCAGACCAGGAAACAGCAGTATTAAAAAGGTGCTCAATAAAAAAAAATAAAAAAAATAGAATAAACTCAGGTGGTAGAAAAATGCAAGGGTTGTTCCTTAGCAGCCAAAGCACCGCCAATCATCCATAAGCCATGGCCAGAGATAGATCGTCCGTGGTCAAGAATACACGCAGATTATGCAGGTCCAATTGATGGTTTCTACTATTTGATCATAGTGGATAGTTATAGTAAATGGCCGGAGGTGTTTCGTGTTTGTGATAGCTGGGGAGGGGAAGAAGAAGAGGATTCATACCTTCCCTAAGGGTATTAACACGTAAGTGAATGTAATGGATTCGACTGGAATTGGAACTGACTCTCCGATTCCTTAATCCGAGCCGTTAGCCATTTATCATCCGTGCCTCCTTATAACCAGGACCAAAAAGCAGTATCATACCAAAACATATAATAAAACAAGCACTTGAAAAAGGCCGGAGAGTATAACAGACGAAATGTTGTGAATATTACAACCAGGATTAAAATGTTGGTCGGAATAGCAAAACATATAATAAGACAAGCACTTGAAAAAGGCCGGAGAGTATAACAGACGAAACGATGTGAATATTACAACCAGGATTAAAATGTTGGTCGGAATAGCAAAACATATAATAAGACAAGCACTTGAAAAAGGCCGGAGAGTATAACAGACGAAACGATGTGAATATTACAACCAGGATTAAAATGTTGGTCGGAATAGCAAAACATATAATAAGACAAGCACTTGAAAAAGGCCGGAGAGTATAACAGACGAAACGATGTGAATATTACAACCAGGATTAAAATGTTGGTCGGAATAGCAAAACATATAATAAGACAAGCACTTGAAAAAGGCCGGAGAGTATAACAGACGAAACGATGTGAATATTACAACCAGGATTAAAATGTTGGTCGGAATAGCAAAACATATAATAAGACAAGCACTTGAAAAAGGCCGGAGAGTATAACAGACGAAACGATGTGAATATTACAACCAGGATTAAAATGTTGGTCGGAATAGCAAAACATATAATAAGACAAGCACTTGAAAAAGGCCGGAGAGTATAACAGACGAAACGATGTGAATATTACAACCAGGATTAAAATGTTGGTCGGAATAGCAAAACATATAATAAGACAAGCACTTGAAAAAGGCCGGAGAGTATAACAGACGAAACGATGTGAATATTACAACCAGGATTAAAATGTTGGTCGGAATAGCAAAACATATAATAAGACAAGCACTTGAAAAAGGCCGGAGAGTATAACAGACGAAACGATGTGAATATTACAACCAGGATTAAAATGTTGGTCGGAATAGCAAAACATATAATAAGACAAGCACTTGAAAAAGGCCGGAGAGTATAACAGACGAAACGATGTGAATATTACAACCAGGATTAAAATGTTGGTCGGAATAGCAAAACATATAATAAGACAAGCACTTGAAAAAGGCCGGAGAGTGTAACAGACGAAACGATGTGAATATTACAACCAGGATTAAAATGCTGGTCGGAATAGCAAAACATATAATAAGACAAGCACTTGAAAAAGGCCGGAGAGTATAACAGACGAAACGATGTGAATATTACAACCAGGATTAAAATGCTCGTCGAAATAGAAAAACATATAATAAGACAAGCACTTGAAAAAGGCCGGAGAGTATAACAGACGAAACGATGTGAATATTACAACCAGGATTAAAATGCTCGTCGAAATAGAAAAACATATAATAAGACAAGCACTTGAAAAAGGCCGGAGAGTATAACAGACGAAACGATGTGAATATTACAACCAGGATTAAAATGCTCGTCGAAATAGAAAAACATATAATAAGACAAGCACTTGAAAAAGGCCGGAGAGTATAACAGACGAAACGATGTGAATATTACAACCAGGATTAAAATGCTCGTCGAAATAGAAAAACATATAATAAGACAAGCACTTGAAAAAGGCCGGAGAGTATAACAGATGAAACGATGTGAATATTACAACCAGGATTAAAATGTTCGTCGGAATAGCAAAACATATAAGAAGACAAGCACTTGAAAAAGGTCGGAGAGTACGATGGACGAAAGTTTGTGATTATTACACCCTGGATTAAAATGTTGGTCGGAATACAAAAGTAATAATATGACAAACAGGTGAAAAAAGTCGGAGAAATATTGTGAGTATAACAATCGGGTTTAAAATGTTGGTCGGAATAGCAAACCATATAATAAGACGGTCTCCTGAAGAAGCCTTGAGAGTGCAGTGGCTGAAACGATGTGTATATAACAACTAAGATTAGAATGTTTTTCAGAATAGCGAAGCATATAGTAAGATAGAAACTTCTAAAGGGCCGGATAGGACAACGGACGAAACCTTGTGAGAATAACAAGCATGATTAGAAAGATGGTAGAAATAGCAAAACATGTAATAGTACAGAATTCTGAAAAAGGTTGGAGAGTTCAACAAGTTTTTCATACGTAAATCATTTCACAAACTCCATAGCGAAACGTGGCCAAACGATCTTGTTTTGTAAAACTAATTTGAATACTTGTCACGTCCTTTAGACAGGAAGCTCGAAAGGTCTCCTATTTTTGACAAAATGTCATTTTTACTTACAGTCTGCGTGTTGGGAAAATTGAATAGAATCAACATATGGTTGAATAAAAAGCAATAACATCCCATCCATATTACAACACATTTGTGCGTATGTGTGCGTCGTTATTTATATTTGGGTACATATGAGCGTGCCTGCGTTTATATGTATATGTCTGTACGTCTCTATCTAAAGGTCTATATATGTGAGAGTGTATATACACACACACACACACACACATATATGCATACTCTGACACACACACATACGAACGCACACACACACATATATATATATGCGCGTGTGTGCATGAGTTTATAAAAACAACGCAGTAGAAAGACTGAAGTTTGACGTTGTTTTCAATCAGTTTTCTGTATATCTTCAGTAACGCGACGATTTCTTATGGAACGACTGAACTGTATTCTCGTATGACCAAAGACATTCCGTAAGTGATTCGACTGAATGCTTGCCTTCAAGGTATGCTCATGTTTCTTTTCATTTATGTATGTATGTATGTGTAGATGTATGTATATGTGTATATATGTGTGTATGTATGTATGTGTGTATATCTACATGTGTATCTGTGTATGTATGAGTATATACATATATATGTGTGTGTGTATATGTGTATGGGTGTGTAGATATATGGATATATATGTATATATATGTGTGTGCATGTGTGCGGATGTGTGGATATATGTGTGTGTGTATGTATGGGTGTGTGCAATTTTTATAAAAAAAAGGACTTATAGGTCTGTTATTGATGTTTTACACAATTTTCTTCCTTAATATTCTCCATTTGGAATTGAGAGTTTAAAATTCTTTACAATACGGGGGAAAATGTTTTTAAATTGGTAATTGAATTTAAATGTATTACCCTTTAATAATCATTATTGATGATAAAATCTTTAGATTTTTGATAATTGAATACTAAAATCATCACCTAATACTTTTTAAAGAAATTTTTTAGGGAATTCTAAGTACACACCTATATATATATATATATATATATATATATATATATATATATATATGTAAGTATGCGAAAACATTTAAAAAGATATATGTAGGTATTAATACATGAAATTACTCGTGTATATCGGTATATGTATACTTGTATGAGTGACTGCACATGTAAAAGAACGTATGTATATGTGAAATTTGCATGGATGTGTTTACAATATATGATTCGAATATCACTCCATATTAACTTAAAAACTACATTTTAAGTAAGAGAAATTACCAATCTTAAAATAGTCTCAAATTAAATTCATGAACAAAATTAAAACTGATAGACATATCACCTTAATAATCAATTACAACTAGAAGTAAACTTATATTTGAAAATAAAATTATATTGTTTTAATGTAAATTCTATGAATATTTTTCTAATCGACTATTTTCTATTAAATCCCCAAAATTTTTGTAATAAAGTTTTAAAAAAAAACTTTAACAAACATATAATTAAATTCCTTATAGATTGTTTAAACATTCAAACTTAATTCAAACATTATAATATTTATGAACTCTCAAAGTAAAGCAAAACAACAGCACCTATTTCGGGCCTTTCGTTCCAAAGAAAGTTAATGACACTTTCTCTCATAACTTCTTTCTCTCTTTTTCTCTTTATGCCTTTTTCTCCTCTCCCCCTTCCATATCAATATATAACTTCCGTTAAGTTAACCGATTTAATGTGTCAATGTCTGAATTTCCTCAAACAATTTAAATTTGAAAGAATAGAAATGTTACATCTAACTCAATCATGTCTCTCTCCCCACTCACTTCCCCACTTCGTTAATTTACATATACTTAGTATAAAAAATACGTCAAAAATGTGTAAATTTCTTTTCATTTTTCGTTTCAACATTAGGAAGTAAAGTCTGATGATCCGCTGTCCTTTAAAAGGGCTGTGGTGAAATAATTTATTACATGGAACCTTAAAGTGGTCTGTTTTTATTTTATATATATATATATATATATATATATATATATATATATATATATATATATATATATATGAGTAAAAGTTTGTCAGCTGATTGATGTTATAATTAATAATTCGACCATAAATATTCGACCTATAATTAGTAATTTGACCTTGCTAACCAGACGCTCCCTCTGTAGCTAAATGGTATAGCACATCAGGCAATATGATGGTTCCGTGTAGGATACAGGTTCGATTCATGTCAGAGGACATATTTTCTACGAAATTTCTCGGACATTCAGGCCGTTAAACGTTGTTAATTCTGTTTATTATAAACAGAGCATTTATTTAACAATTTGTATCTATAAAAATAACGTGTAAATATATTAACACACACACACACACACATATATATATATATATATATATATATATATATATATATATATATATATATATAAATTACAAACATTATGTCTGCTTACTTTTAGCATAATCCGTTCATATTCACGAATATTTTTTACAATCAAATGGTGCAAGAAATGCACTGTAACAGCGAAAATCACTTTTATTCCTCAGGTACTTTCTATCTCTTTCTGAGATCATCATTAGGGGTGCAACTGTTAAGGCAAAAACTATGTGTAAGTTACCCATTACTGAATTTTTTCTTTTTGCATTTATAAGAACGGATTATGCTAAAAATAAGTAGGTAGACATAATGTTTGTAATTTATTTAATCAGACATGCTTAAAAGAGAATTTGCTGCCTAAACACACACACACACACACACACACACACACACACACACATATATATATATATATATATATATATATATATATATATATATATAGACACCTGTTTATATAGGCTATTATTTCGTTCTCTTATTTGGTTTGGTGGTATATTAAGTATTAATTGTAGGCGGTTAGGTTTATAATTGTTTTTATTTATTATTGTTTGAATTTATGTGCATATGTCTGTATTTATACGTTCGTGCACACGCGCACCTGCCCATTCATGCATGCATGTATATAGGTATACGCACGTGCACATATATTCGTATAAACGCGCGTACACAGGCAGATGCCCACTATGCTTTTTTCCCCCATAACTGGGGAGAGGTGGAGAGGTGGATTCATACCATTTCTAAAGGTGTTAATATGTAAGTGACTTTAATGAACTCTACTGAAATTCTAACTCGGGTCTCCGATTCCTCAATCGTAGCCGATAACCATTAGTCATCTATCTATCTATCTATTTATCTATCTATATGTGTGTGTGTGCGTGCGTGTGTTAGATAAAATGAAATTTCGTTATTTACTGTTTCGTGTAATGTATAGAATTTACAGTGAAACCTGGGAAACAGCTGGTAACTTGATCGCCGTACATATAATTAAATTCGTTCAAGCTTGCCCAATTTTTGGGTAGTATCTCGCATGCACGCGAAGGACTGTTGAAAAGTCCTCGGCCTGACCTACTTCTCAAAAGCGGACCATATGAATAAGACCAGAATTTTTATTGTGAATTCCTTCTTGGTTGTACCAAGAAGTTTGAAATGCCTACGTATACATATATATATATATATATATATATATATGAAGAAATATGGTCTTAAAGTGTGTTATATTTATGGGATAAAGTGCTCAATATCAGAGCGTGTGTAAATATAAACGTGTCGTCTCTAAGTGTTGACTTCTATGTTCACTTTTATATATATATATATATATATATATATATATATATATATATATATATATATATATATAATAAAAGGCTCAAACAATAATATTCCATGGTTATAATTTATTACATTGGAATCGTAATCACGATTCGATTTATCAGACCTACAAATTTAAAAAGAAATCGGAAAATATAACTCCGGGTTTAAAAAAGAAAATTTTAGTGAGAGTGTATGTGTGGGAGTGGGAAACAAGTGTGAAAGTGAAAAGTATGAAAGCTCTAGAGAGAGTTTTAACAGAAGAAAGAAGAACAGGAAAATTGGAATATTAGTGTTTGAGCCTTTTTTTATTATATTATTACTCTGTCCTGGACATTGAGTTCTACCTGGATTCTATCCTCTCGGAAATTTATATATATATATATATATATATATATATATATATATATATATATATATATATATATATATATATATATAAACGGTGACAGAACTAACTTCAACTCGGTACCTCAAAAGGGTAATTTGCAGTTCAAACCCCGCGCTCCATTTCTAATAAACATTTTCCGTATAGTTCCATTTAGGTGTAAATGTACATGCTTAATTCGAAAATAACAAAGAAATTTTGATAAAATCTACCGTTTTGGAGTTATCGACAATAAAAGTTTGGGCTCATTGGTATCGCGGTGGCTGAAGTTGAAATTAATTCTGCACCTCATAAAAATAAGCTTCGTGATCCTTTTGAATGCTATTTAAGCAAAGTTTCTAGACAGAAAGAACAATAAGGAGATACAACTAGCAATAAACGGCAACAAGCTGGACTTAAAAGAAATTCTCTTACAGATTCACCCGTCTTTCTCACCAAGCTACGGCACACTTATACTTTCCTTCTCACTTTCTCCCTTGCCTCTTCTTCCTCACCTTTCTTGCCTTTTTTATGTTGTGCGTTGATTCAAATCCGCAACAAGTGTTAAAGATATTGGATCAAATATTTATTAATCAATTGAATTTTTTTTTACTATAAAATAAAAATTTAAGCATTAACAAACTTAAAAATTTAGCACGAGCAGTGTTTGCATTCTTGGATTCAAATAGAAATACCAGATTTACTGCTCTATCGGTACCGAGACGGGGTTTTTTCAGTTTGGAATTCACCAAGTCAAAAAGGACGAGAAAACTCGTTCAGTGCCAGAAGATGAGGCCTCTAATGACAGGAGTTGCTTAACCGTGGAAAGTATATCATTTCTCGACACACTTTCACATTTCAGAGTTACAAAACAACACAGACAGGAATTGAAAAACCCGGATCTAAGTTTAAAAAACAACACTGGCTGACATTGTTGCTAGCAAACTACTCATAAAAAAATTAAAAGATTGTTTATGTACCAATCAATCATACATAAGTGATGATTGCGATATCAATCTGTTATTTTAAAACGCTGTAAGAATAAAATAGTTGTATACCTTTATCTGAAAAAACAAACAAACAAAAGAACAAAAACATGACTGTAAGTTGAATTTAGGACAAAGTTAGTAAGATATAACTGAAAATTGCTAATTTGGTAACCCTAAATTATTCTACTATCAGTCTTATTCTCTCAATCTATTTGTGTTAGCTTTGCTCTTTTTTTGCTTTCTTCGTGTGCAAAAATGAAAAACAAATTAGATTTAGATAAAAAAAAAAATCAGATTTTTAAAATTTTGAAAAAAAAAGAACAACTCCGGCCTTCTTCAGGTAGTTGGAATGTTTTCTGAGCCGACCAAGCATAGAAATGAATACAGTATGGTAGCCATTAATAAGGAGTGCCAAAGAAAAGCAATAATAACAGCGAAAATTGCAATATGAGCTCTGGTAAAAAAAAGGGATGTTGACGGCAAAAAAAAAAAAAAAATTGCAATATGAACACTGGTAAAAATTGTTGCTGAAGACATTAAGTTTATAAGTCCCAGAAATTCAAAAGCAGATGTCCATTAGAACACATGGCACAGTGGATAAAGGCGTTGGTTAGATTCAGTGACAGGACCCAAAGAGTTGTGAGTTCAATAAAAACTCACACTTTTTTTGGTGAGTTCTCAGTGGAGAACTTGCAGAGGTGAATTAACAGGAGATAATTAATAACTAACATCCATTAGACATGGCACGTGGAAGTAGAACCCTAGCGAGCGAAATAAAGAGTTCAGTTCGACATTCCCACCACCTGAAGAAGGCCAGAGCGTACAGTGGCCGAAACGTTGTGATAAATATGGCAACAAAGATGAGGACAATAGTCCGAATAATGTAAATAGTGTACATAATACCTCATCTCAGAAATATAAACAGATACTGAACGGCCGAAACGTTGTGATAAATATGCCAACAAAGATGAGGACAATAGTCAGAATAATGTCAATAGTGTACATAATACCTCATCTCAGAAATATAGACAGATACTGAAATAATTTGATGTTAATTATTATCTTTTCAGTACTTAACAGACTGGGAAAAAAAGATGCAAACTTGTTTTTTTCTGCCTTTTTGGCTTTTGATTGCTTTTCAAGCAACGAACACTGGCGCCTTCACCGTGTAAGTATTTTCGTATCGCTTCTCTCTCTTTTCCAAAGATGCAACAGAAACATTATTTAAACAAAGCATAGCCGGAAAGTATCCAGCGATTTGTTCAAGACTTCGTCTAAGGCTACATGCATAATTCGAAATGCAGTTAAAAATGGAAAGATGATTAAACAAACATTCTCAAGTAGTCATCATAGAAAGAAGGTAAACTACTGGAAAAGGAAGAACACTGGAGTGTTAGACGTTTGAATGAATCAACGCAATGGTAGGCTATGGGGACCTCCTTAGTAAGCCTCCTTAGTAGGATTAGAATAGAAATAAGTACAATATGGAAGCTGCTAATAACGGAAGAAAGACATATGACAGTAAATCTTCAACGGCAGCAGCATTCAAGCATCACAGGCATCAGTAACACTAATCAGAATACAGCTTAGGTTTAAGGCTGCAAGTTCAACATAGAAAACTGTCCAAATGGGTTAAATCGCTAGTTCGTGAATTTGGCGACGTAGTAATTGTGCGTTCAGATTCTGGGCCGGGCAGTGTATAACTGAAGGCAGACATGGACAGTAGAACGAGAACAGTCTACCCTCATAGACTGTTTATTCCCTTTAGGTTACCCAGATATTACCCAGACCGAAGTGCATAACGGCTAAAACCTTGCGACAACAACAAAACTATAGTCCGAATAGTGTAAATAATAATAAAAAAATTATTTAATTTTAACTCCGTAAAGTATCGAGAAATTTGTGAACAGACGTTCTCCCGTGGAGTTAAGCAATGATTTCCTATAAAAATATAAGTGAAATGCAGTTAAGAAACGAACACACGCTTAAAAATGCAACAAAAACATTATTTACTAACTTAAAAGCCGCCCTATCGTACGGCATTTAAGCTAGCTTATGAGGCCTCTTAATTGGGCCTTCATCACAATAGGTAGGGAGGAGTAGATGCGATAGGCAACAATAAACTACAGAAGAACTCAAAATTCTTTTGCCGCCACATAATTTAAAGACAATTTGATGTACGTAGGTCCTTACTTTCCGTACAAACAATTGTTTTTATTCTATGAGTGACTTTTGCTGGATTTCGGTGTTAATTTCGATTATTCTCAAATTTATTTACAAGTTATATCGTACAAAAAAAATCGTCTGAAAAAAATCGCGTAAAACATCGCCGAAAAAAATCGCAGTAATGAAAAATAGAAGAATCCAAAATTTCAGGATTGCGGGTCCGGATCCGCCCCAGAATGTTTTTAATTTGCTCACGGAGTCGGCCTAATTCCAAAAAGTACAGTGCTGTTCGATAAAAGTGACTCACCTGATTTTTTTTTACTTAAAACTTTTTTCGCTTATTGTTTTTTGGGGGTCAAACTAATTTTTAATCTTACTAATATAAAGACCCCCTTCCCGACCACCTAGTAAAAAAGTTTACTCACCCTAAGGTATTCTATTGATAATTATAATTTTGGATATAAATGAGATTTAGGGAAAAACTCTGTGCAAAAAAAAAAAAATGACTCACTTATTTCCTGCAACTAGTAATCAACAGAAACATAACCGAACAGCTTTAAATAAAGAATAATAGAGGTATAATTTATTTATAATAGCTAATATAGTTCTAAATATTTAATAATCTATGGGTCCTTCTTTATTTTGAATAACTTTTCAACCCTTTTTGGCATTGACTTGATTAGGTTCTGGCAAATCTCATCATCAAGCATTGAATTCCATTCGGATATGAAATTCACAATCAAATCCTCTTTGTTGCTCAACTGTTTTCTCGAGAGCCTGTACTTTATAATGCTCCATAAGTTTTCTATGGGGTTGAGGTCAGGAGATTGGGGCGGCCATGTCATGACACTCACCTGCTTCTCATCAAAGTATTCCTTCATCAATTTTGATTTGTGACAGGGAGCATTATCCTGCATAAAAATGAGCTTGGTGGGGTCGATTTGCACCCTTTCAGCAGAAGGGAGCAGACAAGAGTCTAAAATTCTCTTGTACTGCTCGCTCCTGAGGGTCTTTTCATGAAAAGAAAAACATCCCCAGAACATTATACTGAACGGATGCTTGACAGTACTTACTGCTAAATTCAAAGAGCTTTCAAAGCTTCTTCTTCGGATTTTAGATCGCTTATCCTTTGAATTTAGCTCAACTTTCGTTTCATCGGAGAAGAGAACATTTAGTAAAAAAAAAATCAGGTGTGTCACTTTTATCGAACAACACTGTACATGTTGGGCTACAGCATCTAGGAGTAAAGTTGAAAAAGTGTGACACACTGACATTCTCATTTCTTATATAGAGATATGAGGTATGCCCGGAAAGTATCCACCCATTTGTGAGTGTGTACGTTAATTTAGTATAAAGTTACATAGAGTGATGGCTGGTGAAACAATAGGATGCCTTTATACAAGACGAATTTCAACTAATTTACAAAACTTAGCATGGATACCTGTGAGTATTGTATATGTTTTCACCACCGCCATTGGTGAGCGTCCAAGTTTAGGCAAAAGTGAAGACTGATTTTCAAGGTAGACATGCTCTTTTTGTATGACTAGTACGACACACTAATTATAAATTCAACTTCCCCTTATTTTCCTTTGTATTAAACCAAAACTAAAGGTTAGATAATTTTTTAAAATCCTCAATGTTCGATGCTTAAGTTGGCTAGCTATTAGCGAAAGGCTGAGCCCAAAATTTACAAATCGAATATACTAAAATCAAACAAATACAAAAAATTTAAATATCTGGGAAGTGTTTTAAAAGAAGACGGTAAGTGCGACACTGAAATCCGTAGGTGTATTGGGATAGCGAAAGATGCATTCCAAAAGCTAAGCAAAGTATTAAGAAACAGGAAAATTTGATTAGAAACAAAGAAAAGAGTAATGAACTGTTACGTGATATCTGTCTTCACATAAAGCAGTGAATGCAGGACAATTTGAAGACGAGACTTGACGCAAGAGAAATGTGGTTCTACAGAAGGATGCTGAGGATACCATGGACAGAACATGTGAGCAACGACGAATTTTTTAGAGAAAATGGAGACACAAAGGAAACTTATACTTAACACCAGGAAGAGATATAATCCTTCAAATTCATAGCGTGCAATACTGTCGGCTGATTTTCCTCGGAGTTCTTTAGTAACAGCATCACGACATGATATTTTCCCACAAAACGTTTGCTTGTGATCCATGGTGTGCAATAATGTCGGCTGAATTTCCTGAAAACTAAAGATGTTAACAGAAGATAACATTAAAAGACATCCAAATAACATTTAAAGACATCCAAAAAAACATTAAGATAACATTCAAATAACATTCAGATAACATTCAAATAATATTAAGATAGCACTGAAATAACATTCAGATAACATTGGAATAAAATTCTAATGGCATTCAAATAACATTCAAATGACATTCAAATAACACTCATATAACATTCAAATAATATTAAGATAGCACTGAAATAACATTCAGATAACATTGGAATAAAATTCAAATGGCATTCAAATAACATTCAAATGACATTCAAATAACACTCATATAACATTCAGATAACATTCAAATAATATTAAGATAGCACTGAAATAACATTCAGATAACATTGGAATCAAATTCAAATGGCATTCAAATAACATTCAAATGACATTCAAATAACACTCATATAACATTCAAATAACATTCAGATAACATTCAAATAATATTAAGATAGCACTGAAATAACATTCAGATAACATTGGAATAAAATTCTAATGGCATTCAAATAACATTCAAATGACATTCAAATAACACTCATATAACATTCAAATAACATTCAGATAACATTCAAATAATATTAAGATAGCACTGAAATAACATTCAGATAACATTGGAATAAAATTCAAATGGCATTCAAATAACATTCAAATGACATTCAAATAACACTCATATAACATTCAGATAACATTCAAATAATATTAAGATAGCACTGAAATAACATTCAGATAACATTGGAATAAAATTCAAATGGCATTCAAATAACATTCAAATGACATTCAAATAACACTCATATAACATTCAGATAACATTCAAATAATATTAAGATAGCACTGAAATAACATTCAGATAACATTGGAATCAAATTCAAATGGCATTCAAATAACATTCAAATGACATTCAAATAACATTCAAATGACATTCAAATAACATTTAGATAACATTCAATGGCTTCAAAACCAAAGGTTTGCAGTTTCTTATGTGTTTTGTTGAAACATGTCTTCCAAAATGACAAATTTAACATATTACAACTTTTAGAGGACTGTTATGTAACATAGCTTTTCCTTTATGGCAATGAATGACGAACAGTCTTCTCACGGATGGAGAAGCAACTTGAAGCAGCAGAAATGTGGTTCCACAGAAGGATGCTGAGAATACCATGGACCGAATATGTGAGCAACGACGAAGTTTCAGAGAAAATGGAAAAAAAGGAAACATAGTTCACATCAGAAAGAGATAGTTGAAATTTCCAGGGCACATAATGTGGAAAGAGTGCTTGGAAAATCTGATACTCACAGGGCAAGAGAGACAGAGAAATAGAATGCATAACTTGCATAGTGAGCTTGAGCAAATACATGTCGGAACAGGGTTTAGAAGAAATAACGAAAAGAGAAAAATTGTTAAGAGCTACAAAGGACAGGAAATTGTGGCGAGCCTTGAACGCATACGTCCTGAAGGGAGATGTCACATAAAAAGAAGCATCTGCAAGACGGGACTTTTATTGATGTTGGTCCGATTCTGAATAGACAACTGAAGTTTCATCGTCTGCGATCAGAAGTTACCGCACTCGCTGTAATGTATTCGTTTTTTAATTCAACAATTCTCAGAATAGAATCTTAGAACGTTCTGTTTAAATATAAGTTTGCATTTTTATGACTTTGTTTCATATTTTTCCTTCACAGTATCCCAACTGAAATGAGTACTATTCCTACAACTGTTCTAACAACACCTCTAAATCCTATTCAGCCGTAAGTAAATTTAACATATACTAGAAGTACATACTATTATACTAGAAGTACCCATGAAAATTTTACGGTTTTTCTATTTGAAATTTCTGATGAATCTTACTTCTTAAATTAATCTATGACCCTCAAAATGTGCGTATGTATGTATGTATGTGTGTATGTGTGTATGTATGTGTGTATGTATGTATGTATGTGTGTATGTATGTATGTATGTATGTGTGTATGTATGTATGTATGTATGTGTGTATATATGTGTGTATGTATGTGTGTATGTATGTATGTATGTGTGTGTGATTGGATGTTGTTTATGCATTTCCACAGTTTTCATCCGACTTCGATGAATTTTTTTTATTTGGTACATAATTCTTCAGTGCCGGTTTTGAGTCCAAATTGGTGGCGACAATAGCTCTCCACTCTTCCTGTTCATTATAAATCTCAGCAACGTTTTACTATTTACTATGTTTTTGAATATATAACTTTCATAAAAATTAATAAAAATAAATATTTTAAATTATTGCAATAATATTATTTATCATTATACAGTTAAATTTATATAATTAATTATATCTATAATTCTCAAAATATTTGTGTGTATGTGTGTGTGTGTGTGTGAATGTGTGTGTGTGTGTGTGTGTGTGTGTGTGTGTGATCGGATGTTGTTTATGCATTTCCAGTTTTCATCCGATTAATAAAAGTAGTTTAAATTATTACAATAATATTATTTATTATTCAGTTCCCTTTTCAGTGCTACCCCCATTTAAATCGTTAACCCCCCATTTGGGGATGTGCCCCAGTTGCACCCAAATGTTGTTACTAATATTGCTTTTCGGGCGCGCTGACTTTAAACTTAAACTGTTCGAATAGAACGTCAAAAATTCCTAGTAATGAAAGACCCGGTCAAAGACGGGTTATACTGCTAGTAAGTGAATAAGCCCATGGCGAGTTCTACGACAATAAACCATTCGTATAATTTCTCCTATTGCACTGTTAAATATTTGAGTTTAGCAACAAAATATTGCAAGAACGATCATAAATACGAACTAGCAGTATAACCCGTCTTTGACTGGGTGTTTTTTAAAATCTCTCTATATATTTATTTCCGACGAAGGAATAGATATTGAAATGTTACCCTCTATTTTTAATTTTCTCTTATAAAGGCAACTGATACAGTATTTCCATTTGAAAATATTCCTATATGCTTGACTGTATATTTTGCAATTTCATTCTGTTGTTCTATTTGCTTGCATATTAGAGAACATTTATCCCACTTTGTGGGAGAAACTAGCCTTTTGTCCGGCGTGCTTTATTGCTCGGCTACAGAGCCTTCACAATTCATCAATAAAAATAGAGCCTTCCCAATTCTGTAAGTGAAAATATAGCCTTCACAGTTCATCAAACGGAAAAGAAAGCGTTCACAGTCCAGCAAGGGAAAATATAGCCTTCACAGTTTAGCAAGGGAAAATAGAGCCTTCACCGTTCAGCAAGGGAAAATATAGCCTTCACAGTTCAGCAAGGGAAAATAGAGCCTTCAGAGTTTAGCAAGGGAAAAAAATAGCCTTCACAGTTTAGCAAGGGAAAATATATTCACAGTTCAGCAAGGGAAAATAGAGCCTTCACAGTTCAGCACGGAAAAATATATCCTTCACAATTCAGCAAGGGGAATTCATGCTCGATTCCTGCCGAAGAGTAGATTTTCTTTAAGATTTCACTAAGGCGCAGGATGATATACGTAATAAACGGCGTTTAAAATAAAAATAGGACGTCTGTTTCAAGTACGAGTATACACTATAATTACGTTTTAAGTAATAAAATGTAAACTTAATATTGTAAATTCTTTGTTTTCTTATTGTTTCAGACAAGTCAAATATATCTGTTACTTACCGAAAACTTTTTACGACAAAGAACTTTATAAAATATTTATTCTGGTTTTGAATACAAAGCATCCAACTGAAGTTTCCATCTACGTCAATAATAAGTTACAAAAGAGAGAAAATGTCACATCTGGTAAGTATTTATAGTAATAGATTTGATATTCATTTGTTTCGTTGTTAAAACTTATTGTGGAGGGCAATGAAGGTTTTTGAAGAGTGGAAAGCAAGTCATTACCAGCAAGGCTGTGTAAATGATTTCGAATTCTATGAGGGTTGGAAAGTGAGCATTGTGCACCCCCGTCCCAGATATGGGTGCAATGCTTCGGTCTAGTCTGAATATTGTAATGAAACACATGGCAAAAAGCGTCAGGAGGTTTGCACAGTGGAAAGCAAGTAATCATCCACAAGATTGTGCAAATAATTTTGAACGATGGGTGCCGTCAATAAATAAAGAAAAAGAAATGCCAGTAAGGCTTCAGCAGCAGAAGTCTCATCAGCAGGCAGATTAGATTTAAGACTCCAAGTTCTAAACTCATGATTGCCCAATGTATTTAGTGGATTGAAGGATTGGTTCGCGAATTTGGTGCCAAAGTAATTGTAAGTTTAATCGCTGGCGCTGATCAGTGCAGCCATGGATTCAGTGGAAACAGAGCGAGCAATATCTGAGCAATATAAATAAGAACTAAACAAGATATTCAATGACATGGGCAAAGGAACGGGAACAATTTAACTCTGTACATTAAACAAAAGGTTCAGTTTGAAGTTACAAGAAGGTTACCCGGATCGAAAAGCACCTGATGAAAGCCGAAGAGAATAACGGCCGAAAATGTGTGATAAAATGAGGACAAATGTCCGCGTGTAAATCGTGTAAGGAATTCCATGATTTTGTTGAAATATTCGCTTATAAAGAAAATTATGCTTTAGGGTCCCATTGGAAATTTGTTCATGAAGATCAAGATTCATTGGTTTTATAACAGATAGAAAATTGGTAGAAAAATTACAATACCGACTACTTTTAAAAAAAAATCATTTCACATCAATGAAGGCAATACACCCACTAAAGCCCAATGAGGTTACTGAGAATTAGAGAATATGAGAAAAACACTTTTCTCTAATTCTCAGTAACCTCATTGGGCTTTAGTGGGTGTATTGCCTTGAGAGAGAGAGAGAGAGAGAGAGAGAGAGAGAGAGAGAGAGAGAGAGAGAGAGAGAGAGAGAGAGAGAGAGAGAGAGAGAGAGAGAGAGAGAGAATGAGCACTAAAAGAACAGGAATTAAGAAGACAGAAGATGACGATTGATAATGTATTTAAATTTTTGAAGGTCAAAGTTGACTGGAAAGCAAGAAGCTGGAAGAGAGTTCCACAAGCGAGAAGTGCGACAGGTGTTACTAAGTGTGAAAGAGTAAGAAAAAGAGAAAGGTTACTAAGAAGAGAGAACAATAGACGAGTAATTAAGCAGTCGGTAGATAACGATTGGCATTGTATGTAAATTTTTGAAGATCAAAGTTGAGTGGGAAGCAAGAAGCCGGAAGAGAGTCCCACATGCGAGAAGTACGATAGAAGAAACTCTTAGCATAGAACTGACGGTTAGATCGAATAATTTAAACTGTAAGATGATGAGATCTTGCAACCTATTTAGTACTGCATTTAAATTCATATGGTCGAGGTACCATAGAGGAAAATTCATCAGAACAATTACTATAAAAGTATTTATAGAAAAGGCACAGGGAAGATACGATTGGGAAATGACTGAAGCCGAGATGTCAGGACAGAACCAATAAAATTGCATATTCTTCTTTGATTTTATCAAGAATCTTTAAATATATAGTAGGATAGCAGGAACACCAGATGAGATATGGCAGCAAAAACTAATGTAGTACTGGTTGAGAATTGTGAATTCATTCGGATGTAAAATGAAGATGGTTAGGTATGGTTTGTATTGTTTTACGGGATATCAACCTCAATGAGTTATTTAATGCCGACAAGATTTTCATTGTTGGTAATATTTTTTTTTCCAAAAATGTATTGTTAGTAATATATTTCTTTTCAAAAATGTATTGCTGGTAATAATTTTTCCCAAAAATGTATTACTGGTATCAAAACCTATTTTTACACTTTCATAGTATTTTGACCCCAGTTTTGGGTTAACTATTTGCACATAGCTGGGACACTAACAGGTATTACCCACGGGTGAGGGTGGACGTGGGAACACCAACAATCAAGAGGTGGTTTCACGCTCCTCAAAACTTCCTGATCAGAGGCCTTACTGCCGGATATAGTTTATCGTCATACCCAAGACGCGGATGTAGTTTGTGGTCATACTCAGAACGCCTTATTTGGTGGCGGGGGTCATACCCCTCTGCAGAGGTGCAGTCGGCGCATTTTGAAGCACCAGCCGGCAGGGAGATGTAAGATGAAGAACGAATGAGAGAACATAAAAAGGATCAGTTTAACTTATTTCAACAATGCGCTTTATCCACAGGTGAAGCGCCATAAAAGAAAGGAATAAGTGTTAATATCGTATCTTTCTATTAGTTCGATTAGTTCTTCATAAATTTGAAATTCATTTTCACAAGCCCTGATGAAAAACTGCGAGCTGTGATATTCCAGCTATGTCAACAGTCTCATCCTCCAGAGTAATAGCAAAATGTTCAAAACTTGATGATAAAGTCTTCAACTGTCGACTCAAATCACCTGCCATTTCATCAATCCATTCAGCAACAGTGTTCCTGCTTATTTATTCAAATAAGTGTGACTTCTCTGGACATACAATTTCAGCTGTTTTTACAAGACATAGCTTTATGAAATCTCCTTCATTGTAAGATTTTCCACTGATGGCGATCATTTTCCAGAGTTCAAAGCTTGCAGTAACAGAACTAACGTTGTCTTTCTGAACTTTTGTAAAGCAACTCCGTTGCTGTGTTAACTTAACCATGAATTCCTTCATTTTTGAAACCTGCATATTTCCATCATATTTATCATAAGATCGATTCATAATATCTTTTCACATTATATTATTTTGGCGTCACAATGCAGTGGTTGCAAATCAAACAGTTCATCTTTCCATTAACAGCGGTACAAATGTACTGTAATTCCCACTTTTCTTGAAACACACGTCCTTCTTCAGATAAGTTTCTCTTTTTACGAGATGGAGTAGAATTCGACATTTTTCAGGCAAAATATTACAAAATTACGAACGTTTTCACTTTACATTTGTTCTTATTTAGTTGTCATGGGTGATCACATGATTAATCGGAAGTTAAAATAGTCTCTGACATTCGAAAAAAGAAAAAAAAAACAAAACATTGATATAGAATCTAATCATACCAACTGAAAAAAAAATCACTGTTTTTAATAATTTGCATTACCAAAATAGAAAAAATTCTCGATATACCACAGCTATAGAAACCTTTGTGAGGGCCGCCAAGATGCATATAAATATTTCACACCTGATATAGAGGGAGCTGGACAGGTGCTTAGCTGCGAAAGTGACTCTATAACCAGATCTGTTCAGGGGACTGATCATCATCATGATCATGAAGTAATTAAAGAAAAAACACTGCCATACCGCGGACAGCGGTTACGACAACGGATTACAGAATGAATGTGAAAGAGAGGGAGAAATTGGAAAAATACTTGGACTGAGAAAGCTATGGAATAGGAAAGAGTTGTGTCTATAACAGTAGGTGCATTGGAAACTGTGCTGGAAACACAGGAATTGAGATTAAATGAGTTGTGAATCCGATTAAGGGATGAGACTGTAAAGACATTTCCGGGATCTGTGAGGATTCTACGAAGGGTGGTGTAAATTTGAGGAGATAATCCTCAGTAATTTGGTGTGAATATGCTAAGGCATGAAATAATAATAATACTAATACATTCTGTTAGTAAATATATTCCATTGTAATTACTTTTCAGGTGTCCCGACAGTATTGACGACGGTAAGTTCAATTTTTTAAACTTGAAATTAATTAAATTAACTTTTTAATCGTCAATGTTCCAAATGAATGTTTAAAAAAGAGAAACAATTATTTCAAGCTGCTATTTCTTTAATTTTGCACACACACACACACACACACACACACACACACACACATACATATATATATATTTGAATAAATTGTGGGAGGTACAGAACTGGCAAATAGCTAGAAAGACATAGAATTTATTTCTAATGGGCATAATGTGACATGAAAGTAAAAAATAAGAAATGGGACAATCACTCAAAAGACCAACCGGTTTCGTTCCCTAGCTTATCAAGGTCTACGGGGAACTTTTATTTTATAATAAATAGCTAAATTATGACACAAGCAATATTCATACAATTAAAACATTAAAATTGAAAATGAATTATCTGTATGAAAGAAATACATACATATATATATATATATATATATATATATATATATATATATATATACAAGTGCAAGGTAGGTTAGTACCAATGTCCAGATGAATCATCTAACAGCCTCTTTCTTATTTGATTTACATGTCTTTTATGTGAAAATTTCGGGCCCTGTATTATGTAAACCATGTTCCCGATTCTTTTTTCAATTGTACCTTGCTCCCAGTAGGATGTATTGTTTTTATACGTTTTAAAAAAAACTTTCTCTCCTGGGTAGAATTTTCTTTTTTGTACGCACGACATTGGTATTTGCTTTGTTTGCTTTGGTAGCAATTTGTCAAATACTGATCTGATTTTCCGCGGGTGATAATGCCGATGGCGTAGCACTGTTTGGTGTAATTCGATATACTTGTAAAAATTGTTGCAACGCCTTTTCTGTTGGCACGTCATATGCTTTCCTTAACGCTCTTTTGACTGTGTCTAGAAATCTCTCCGCTTGCCCATTTGATCTTGGGTGATATGGCGGGGATTTGATATGTTTAACTTGAAAAGTTTCACAAAATTCTTGAAAGTCCGCAGATGTGAATTGTGTCCTATTATCAGTGACTAGACAATCAACCACTCCGAAACGAGCAAACAGCTCGTGGAGGCAATTTATGGTAGTTTCAGAAGTAGGTTTTCTGCAACGAAACACTTCTGGCCATTTGCTATAACTGTCTACTATGATCAAATAGTAGAAACCATCTATTGGACCTGCGAAGTCTACATGGATTCTTGACCTCGGTCGATCTGTCTCTGGCCATGGCTTATGGATGATCGGCGGTGCTTTTGCTGCTAAGGAACAACCCTTGCATTTTTCCACCATATGTGTAATGTCTTGATCCATGTTTTGCCAATATACGTAACTTCGCATTAACGATTTAATTCTGTTCTTTCCTGGATGGCCCATGTGGAAGTCCTTTAAGATTCGTCTTTGTAGTGTTTTCGGAATTACTACTCTTTCGTTATATAGTAGAACATTGTCACATGACAAAAAAAACTGTCTGCAATTTTTGTTTTTGTTTCTTTTATGAATTCATCATTTACTGCTTCATTTCTTATCTCATGTAGTGTGACGGGGAGAATTCGAACTGTACTACATAGTGATGTCCTGATATCTTCTTCATGTCGTAGTGGTGCAATTACGGAATCTTCCAATGGCTCCGTTTTCTTAGGTATTAGTCTCGAGAGACCATCTGCATGCCCAATTTTGTTCGTTGGAAGATATTCCAATTTGAAATTGTAGTTCAGTAAAATTGTACCCCATCTTAGCAAACTATTAGCAGTGTAAACAGGTAGACCCTTCTTCGATCCAAATATATTAATAACGGCTTGTGGTCCATCTGTAAGGTGAAAAAGCTACCGTAAATATATCTATGAAATCTTGTAACTGAAAAAATAATATAATATAATATATATATATATATATATATATATATATATATATATATATATATATATATATATATATATGGCTGTCGGTTCGTAGGAACTAAATTAGTTGACGCTCATATGACGGAAGAGTCCAGTATGTATATATATATATATATATATATATATATATATATATATATATATATATATATATATATATATATATATATATATATGTATAGTCATAAACACCTAAGCAGAACAAACATAAACAACGATCAATGTGCAGTCAAAGACCTAATCAATCCCGTAAGACTGTACCCATGCATGCACAGATCAATGCGTGAACACAGACACATATACACATACACACAGGTAAATACGCAGGAAGAAATGCATACAAGTAAATATGCATAAATACGTGCACATATACACGTATGCAAACATACACACAAACATGTTTATACCTATACATACATGCATACAAATGTACACATCTCCATACACACACAAACACATACTTACATAAGCACCCACACATACATACAGTCACACAATTACATATAGACCGGACATTGGCACAAGGAACAAAAATAGCACGGACACATTGTAAACCCCTAATGCACACATTAATATATATATTAATAGGTGTATACATTTAGGTACCTCTACTTTTTCGCTAAAAAGCAGCATACCATGATGCAAAAGGCCCCAAACTTAAAAACAAAGTTTTATCGTCAAAATGTTTATGTTATTATTAAGAGGAAAGAACATAGTATTTTTTAATTATTTAAATTAAAAAAAAAACCTTCTAACACGTTCGGCGGTCACGTAATATTTAGCATTAGTTTTTTTGTGCTTTTTTCACTTGAAAAACACATTAATTTGGAAATTCTTGCAAAAATCAAATAATTGATTTTAATGAAACTTATTCACAAATGAATGAATTTATTTTTGAAAATATTATTTTTAGAAAAAACTTGATAAAAGTAGTTTTGATTCACCACTGCTCTGGTCTGGTATTGAACTCTTAACTCTTTGGGTCTAGTCACTGGATCTAACAAACATTTTTATCCACATGGCCATGTGCCCTTGGAGAGCTGAGTCAAAGGGAAATAACTGAGACATTCGGAAGAGGCATGGCACGTAAACTAGAACAAGCTATCATGGAGGACGAAATAAAGGGTTCGGTTCGAAATTCCAATCACCTGAGCAAGGCCGGAGCGTACAACGCCCGAAACGTTGTGAATATGGCAATGAAGATGAGGATAACAGACCGAGAAATGTAAATAAATCAAGAATGAAATTAGTAACAAAATATATATTAATAACGAAGAATGTATTGGCATATAGTCTTGTAATAAGAAGGAGTAGCGAAATGGACTAAAACTATTAGTGTGGTTCTACAGAAGGATGATGAGAATACAATAGACTGAACATGTGAGCAACGACGAGACTTTAGAGAAAATGGAAATAAAAAGGACACTTATACGTAGAGTTAGAAAGAGCAATTGAAATTTCTAGGGCACATAATGAGGAAAGAGAGCTTTGAAAATTTAACACTCACAAGATACGTTGAAGGTGAGAGGGACAGAGGAAAGCAGCGAATAGCCTGCCTGACAGGTTTGTGTAAATAGTTGGCAGAACAGGAATTACGAGAGATAGCAAAAAGACAAACACTGCTAAGATCTACAAGGAACAGGACGTTATGGAGAACCATGATCTCACACTTTCTGAAGAAGATTAAGACAATAACAATGGTGAAGCCTATATATACCAATTTAGAGGAATGAAAAAGTAGTCAAAAATTAATAATTATTCGTGTGTTTTCACTTTTTTTAGAGCTTTACCATATCCAGAAAAAACGAAGTTAGACTAATGGGAAAAGGCGGTGTAAACTTTGAGAAAAAGGTCATTGTTTTTGAATACCGCTCAATTTATAAGCCAGGTCCTGCTCTTTTTGTTCAAACGAGCCAATCTATTTATCATCCAAATGACAAAGGTATGTAACAAACATTTTCTTGAATTTTAATACAGAAAATCTTAGTTTACTGAAAATATGTGATAATATACATTCATATAGGCTATTTGATTCTGCACTGGAATTTGAACTTTCGATGGCATTACGAAATGTTACTAGAAATAGCACCCGAAAACTTAACCATCATAGTTTATCGGGACGGTTATAATACTCGAAAGAAATACATTTGATAATATACATCAGGTGTTTTCACCCTTTTTCATTGTATTACACCTTTTACGCCATTTTTTCAAAGTAGTCGCCCATGTCCATTTGTAAAAATATAAATTAAAATATTTTACTTAGATTACTTTTTAATGGGATCATTATAGTTGATGCTTTGCTGCTAGAATTTTAATATTTGATTGGAAATTTGTAAGTTTTAGTCTAATGTCTCCTCGAGTAATATTATTTCCTTCTTTGTTTAACCATTGCCATAACGATTGATTTTAACATAACTATTCAATTTAACATCAATTTAACCATTGTCAATACGATTGATTTTACCATAATCATTAAATTTAACATTAATATTAATTTAACCATTTCATTAACAATTGGTTTTACAACAATCATTAAATTTAACATTATCATTAATTTAATCATTGTTATTGTTGAGGGATCTCCCCTTTTTACACAAATGGACTCACCCAAGGTATACATATACTACTGCCAGTGAATACCCGAACAGTCAAGTAGTAGTAGTAGAACGTTGAGTCGGTCGAGTAGAATAACGTAGCGGCAAGAGTCACAGTCACGAACACGTAGACCCAGTAAGAAGTCATACAGCGATACGTCTATATCAAAGGCTATCTATATATTCCAACTAACCCGTATTCCTGGAACTACTAACTTGTATTACCAGTTTGTATTATTACGTTAATACATTTATTTTCCTATATTCATTCTTGGCGTTTGTTATTATTTGATACCGGATTTCATCCCGGAATCCACAACAACTTGGCGACGAGGAATTCGAACACACACGGGAAGGAAAAAAATTCTCCCTCGTCGACCACAACAACTTGGCGACGAGGAATTCGAACTCACACTGGAAGGAAGAAAATAAAATTCTCCCGCGTTGTCCACAACAACTTGGCGACGAGGAATTCGAACTCACACGGAAGGAAAAAGAAAAATTCTCCTTTGCCGACCACAACAACTTGGTGACGAGAAATTGGGACCTACACGGAAAGAAAAGAATTCTCTCTTCTCATCACAACAGTTTGGGCGACAAGAATTTGCACTTCTCGGAGACTCAAAAGAAAAAATTGCCGTTTCCACAACAACTTGGCGACAAAGATTTACGAGGATTAAAATACGGAAAATCGAGTTTTTCGTAAGACTCTTATCATGGAGGATTTTAAAAGTATTTTAGTAGAACTTGTAAAATACCAAAATGAACAGCAATTACAACTCCAAGAAAGACAAAATGAACAGCAATTCCAATTCCAAGAAAGAATGGAAGAGAAGTGGCAAAAGCAATTACTACAAACGCAGAAGGAAAATGAAGAAAGACAAATGCAACTCCAGGAACTAATATTAAAGGTAGCGGGTAACAAACAACAAAATATTGAAAAAGAGGCGACTTTTTCCCAAGACGCAGTGTGGAATACGATAGAAACATTCAATTACTCCCTAGAAGAGGATAAAAAATTTCGGGGATTATTTCCGACGTTATGAAGACATCTACAACATCGATTGTCAAAACTGGACAGAAGCAAAGAAGCTATGTCTGTTACCCACAAAATTAGGAACGGAAGAATATACAAAATTTGTGGATTACATCTTGCCAAAAAAGACAAATGAGTTAACGTTTGACGAAGCAGTTACATGCCTTACAGAGCTTTTCAGTCCAAAGACGTCAATATTTCACAAAAGGTGGAAATGTCTTAACCTTGTAAAGGACGAAAAGGAGGACTACTCCATGTTCGCCATAATCGTGAACAAACATTGTGACGACTTCAAGTTGGCAGAATTAACACCGGATAATTTCAAGTGCCTTATTTTTGTACAAGGGTTAGTCTCAGCTAAAGATAGTGAAATGCGCAAAAGAATGCTTTTAAAACTACAAAATGAGCCTGGATTAACACTACAAAAATTATCAGAAGACTGCCAAAAATGCCTGAGTATAAAGAATGACTCGAAGGATATCGAGGAGTCAGGAGTAGCAAATATACGTAAGTTGAACAAAAGTTTACGTTTTTCACCCTCCCCGGAAAGAAAACAAAAATGAAAAAAGATTTTCACCCTCCCCGGAAAGAAAACAAAAATTCTATAATAATAGAAAAAGTACAACGTATAGGGCAAATTATGACAAAAATCAAAGCAAATATAAGCACCCCCCATCGGCATGTTATCGATGTGGAGGACTACACTGGAATAAGGATTGTCGTTTTAAATAGAAAAATGTCTAGCGTGTGGAAAAATGGGTCACAAGGCATCCCAATGTAGGAACAGAAAATTTACTAGTAAGATAAGAGCTACTAGAATGTACGACGAAGACAATATTAACATAAGAAAATACGTGGAACTTGAAATTTTAAATAAAAAGATAAAACTACAACTTGACACAGGTTCGGATTTAACGATAATTAACCTACAGACATGGAGAAAGCTTAATAGACCGACCATGATACATACGCAGAAAATTGCTAAGTCAGTTACAGGGAAGCGTATAAAATTCGAAGGAGAAGTGATATTAAATGTGAAATTCCACGGAAAAACAAAAAACTCAAGATATTCGTAATGAAAGATACAGAAAATCTGGTGGGTTCAGACTGGATACAAAAGTTCGACGTATGGGATTTACCTATCAGTTCTTTTTGTAAAAAGATAAAGTGAGAACCATCAGAAGCTATAAAGTTAAAGGAAGAATTACATAATCAATTCCCAGAAGTACTTGCGAGCGGGTTGGGACGATGTAACAAATTTGCAGCTAGAATTGAATTAAAAGAAAACGTCCAACCAGTATTTAAAAAGAAGCGAAACGTACCGTTTGCTACTATAGAAAAAATCGACAAAGAATTAGAGAGACTTGAACAAACTGAGATCCTTTCAAAAATAGAGTTTAGTGAATGGGCGGCACCAGTAGTCTATGTAAAAAGAAATCAGGAGAAATCCGTGTATGCGCAGATTTCTCCGCTGGGCTAAATTACCCATTACCTAGCCCGGAGGAAATATTTACTAAGCTGAACGGCGGGAAAGTATTTTCTAAAATAGATTTAAGCGAGGCTTATCTGCAGATCCCAGTACAAGAAGAGATTACGAAAATTCTATGTATTAATACGCACAAAGGACTGTACAAAATCAACAGACTACCATTTGGGGTGAAAGTTGCACCGGAAATCTTTCAACAGACAATGAATACAATGCTCATAGGCCAGAATTTTGCGACCGCTTACTTGGACGATATTCTAATTAAAAGCGACAATGTTGAAGAGATGCATCGCACATAAAGGAAGTTTTCAAAAGACTTCAGGACTTTGGGTTTAAAGTAAAAGGAAAAAAATGTGATTTTTTCTTAAATGAAATCAAATACTTAGGTCATATAATTCATGAAAGTGGCAGGAAGCCGGATCCAGACAGGGCATCTGCGATAAAAAATATGCCGGAACCAAAAAATGTCGCAGAATTACAAAGTTTTCTTGGCCTAGCAAACTACTATGGCGAATTAATTGAAAATATGCACAGATTGAGACCCTCCCTCAACGAATTACTAAAAAAAGAGAACAAATGGAATTGGACAGAAGACTGTCAGAAAGCGTTTAAGGAGATAATACAAAAATTAACTTCGGAGCTAGCACTAACTCATTTCGACCCAAAACTAGAAATTATTATCGCCAGTGACGCGAGATCACACGGAGTAGGAGCTTGTATTCTACACAAGATGCGGGATGGCACAAAAAAACCCATAGCTCACGCATCGAGATCATTGTTATCAGCGGAGATAAATTATTCACAGATTGAAAAGGAAGCACTAGGCATAATATTCGCCGTAACTCGTTTTCACAGATATATATATGGGAGAGAGTTTACGCTTCAAACGGACCACAAACTTCTTCTTACGATTTTTGGATCAAGAAAAGGATCACCAATCTATACAGCTAACATACTTCTAAGATGGGGAACTACGTTACTGAACTACAATTTCAAACTTGAGTTCTTACCACCGAAGAAAATTGGAAACATTGATGGACTATCGCGATTAATGCCTGCTAAATGCGAACCGCTGGAAGACTCGGTAATAGCGGCGTTACAAGCCGAAGATGAAATCAGTAAAGTGTTATACAATACAGTAAAGAAACTACCTGTGACCTTGCTAGAGATAAGAAGAGAAGCGGAAAAGGATGAATTTATTCAGAATACCAAGAAAAAATAGAAGAAAAGGAAAGGAATTTAGCAGACAGCTTCTCAATTTGTGATCACATATTATTATATAACGAAAGAGTGGTCATATCAAAATCGTTACAAAGGCGGATTTTGAAGGATTTTCACTTAGGACATCCAGGAAAAAACCGGATGAAAGCACTTATGAGAAGTTTCGGCTACTGGCCTAACATGGGCAATGATATTACGCAAATGGTGGAAAGATGTAAAGGCTGTGTAGCTGCGGCAAAAGCACCACCTGCTATACAGAAACCATGGCCTAAGGTGGACAGAACTTGGTCCAGAATACATGTGGATTATGTGGGACCCATAGAGGGTTACTACTACTTAATAACAGTAGATAGTTTCAGTAAATGGCCAGAAGTTTTTAGATTCAAACACCCGACAACAGAAAATACTATAAACTGTTTACATGAATTATTCGCGAGATTCGGCGTCGTGGATTGCTTGGTAACTGATAACGGTACACAATTTACATCCAGCGACTTCAAAGAATTCTGTGAGACATACCAAGTAAAGCATATTAAGATAGCTCCGTACCACCCACGGTCCAACGGGCAAGCTGAAAGATTCGTAGACACACTAAAGAGAGCTCTAAAAAAGCATATAAGCAAGAGTCACAGTCACGAACACGTAGACCCAGTAAGAAGTCATACAGCGATACGTCGATATCAAAGACTATCTATATATTCCTACTAACCCGCATTCCTGGAACTACTAACCTGTATTACCAGTTTGTATTATTACGTTAATACATTTAAATTCCTATATATATTCTTGGCGTTTGTTACTATTTGATACTGGATTTCATCCCGGAATCCACGACAGTTATAATGATTGATTTTGCCATAATCATTAAATTTAATATGAACATTAATTTAACCACTGCCATAACGAATGATTTTATGATAACCATTTAATTTAACATTAATTTAATCATTGCCATGATGGTTGATTTCACCATAATCATTAAATTTAACATTATCATTAATTTAGCCGTTGCCATAACGATTGATTTTACTATAATCATTAAATTTAACATTATCATTAATTTCGCCGTTGCCATAACGATTGATTTTACTATAATCATTAAATTTAACCTTATCATTAATTTAGCCGTTGCCATATCGATTGATTTTACCGTAATCAATAAATTCAACATTATCATTAATTTAGCCGTTGCCATAACGATTGATTTTACTATAATCATTAATTTGAAAATTATCATTAATTTAGCCGTTGCCATAACGATTGATTTTACTATAATCATTAAATTTAACATTATCATTAATTTAGCCGTTGCCATAACGATTGATTTTACTATAATCATTAATTTGAAAATTATCATTAATTTAGCCGTTGCCATAACGATTGATTTTACTATAATCATTAAATTTAACAATATCATTAATTTCGCCGTTGCGACAACGATTGATTTTACCGTAATGATTAAATTTAACATTATCATTAATTTAACCATTGCCATATCGAGTGATTTTACTATAATCATTAAATTTAAAATTAACAATAACTTTAACATTACCATTAGGATAATCAGCATTTATTTTCCCTCAAGTTTAATAATCCGCACTTCGTGCTGTGCAAAGTAAAATCGAATCGAAGATTTAACTTTTTTTTTACAGACAGTGGCACAGAAAAACAGTCATGGGTTATTAATCAATTTAATTTTCTTTTCATATTTTTAGTTCGTTTGCGATGTTTTGCATTAAATACGAATTTTCACATACTAAAAGCAGGCATCGATATAAAAATATATGTAAGTAAAACATTTCTTTTGTCTCTTGTTACGGTGTACATACTGTTTACCAACGCCTTAGCAATGTCTGCTTATTTGAACAAACCGTGTCAAGTTTGGTTATGGTGCATTTGAAATTGTTTCCGAAA
Source organism: Acanthosepion esculentum (assembly GCA_964036315.1). NCBI lineage: Eukaryota > Metazoa > Mollusca > Cephalopoda > Sepiida > Sepiidae > Acanthosepion > Acanthosepion esculentum. The sequence continues at coordinate 64,553,757 of OZ038510.1, forward strand.
GATCAGTCTGAATTTTAATTTTTCTGCTTCAAATATTCGGCCTTGTGTCATACTAAGCCAAGCTTAGTAAATATAAGTTCACAAGAATAACTGCTTAAAAATAGCAAGGAAACATAGAACGGAGTACTGAACGGTTACGTAATATCAGTCTTCCTATATGGCAGTGAATGCTGGACAATCTCCTCAGAAATGAAGAAAAGACTTGAAGCAGCAGAAAGTGATTAAACAGAAGGATGCTGATGTACGGAACATATGAGCAACGATGAAGAAGAGACTGTTGAAATGTCTAGGGCATATAATGAGGAAAGTGGGCGTGGAAAATTTGACACTTACAGGACAGATTGAAAACAAGAGGGACAGAGGAAAAGAATGCATAAAACACTTAGTGAGCTTGAGTAAATGGATGGCGGACAGGATTTAGGAGAAAGGACTAAAAGAGAAAATTTATTAAAAGCTACCAAAGAAAGGAAATTGTAGAGAGCCGTGAACGCCTACGTACTGAATGGACACAGGACATAGAAGAAGAAAACAAGAACCTGAGCTGAAACAATCAAAGGTTATGTGTAATAAGACCTAGAATTCAGGGAATAAAAGCAGTCCGTCTCATACTGCAGTCGAAACGTTGTCATAAAGACAGGGAAATTAATGAAATTGGTCCCCACAAATCAGTGTAACAACGTAGTGTCACAGACAGACATAAAACCGTAGGTTCGAATTGCTGAAACATGGTAAAGGAAATTAAAGTAATCCACAAGAATAATTGTAAGAGTGTTCCAATAACTTGGACCGATTTTAAATGTGAATTAAGTTTAAGCGTCTAATGATTTTTTCTTTCAGATTTAACAACTTAAGTCTTTGGCAATTTCAACCATAGAAAGATTAACAATCAAACAACTTTCACAGACTTTTTTAAAACCATTTTATCCCAAGCAAGGCGGGAATGCCACTAGTACGCAGGGGGTTACATAGAGTGAAAGTGAGAGAAAAGACTGAGTGTAGGGAGGATTGAGGAAAGGATAAGTGATTCAAAAAGATAGATGGCGATTCATGTTGCATTTAAAATTGTGAAGATTGTAGTTATCAGGAAAGCAAGTAAACGGTGGGAGTTCCAGGGGTGGAAAATACGAGAAAAGAAACTGTTGGAGTTGAAGTAGCGGTTGCTTTTAGCCATTTCGACAGTAAACGTATGGGAGCGTAGATGCCAATTTAGTAGCATGCTTAAATCCATATAGTCGGGACACCAGGGAAAAAAAGCTCATCAGAGCAGTTGCCAAAATAATATTTGTAGAAAAGACGGAGGGAAGACACACCACATCGGCCCGTCCTGGGTATGACGATAAACTACATCCGTGTCCTGGGTAAGACGATAAACTACATCCAACAGCAAGGCCTCTGATCAGGAGGTTTTGAGGAGCGTGGAACCGCCTCTTAATTGCTGGTGTTTCCAGGTCCACCCTGACCTGAGGTAGTAGCACCTGTTAGGGTCTCAGCTATGGGCAAATAGTTAACCCCGAAACTGAGGTAAAACGCATTATAAAAGTGTAAAAATGGGTTTTAATACCAGAAATACTTTGTAATAAAAAATATTACTAGCAATAATTTTTGAAGGAAAAATTATTATAAGCAATACTTTAAAAAAATGTCAGTAATACAAACAGCTGTACATTCTTAAGAAGTTGCATTGTACTAAAAAATATGAGTAATTGAAAAATGGTTCAAATATATATGTATATATACACACGTTTTTTTTCCAAACTATCGCTATGAATCTATTTACAAAATTTTGTTGGCATTAAATGACCCACTGATGTTGATATGCCATAAAACAAAACAACCAACCAACCAACCAACAACCAGCCACATCTGTGTGAAGGTGACTGAAGTCGAGTTGCCAAGTCAGGATCGATTACATTGCAGATTCTTCTTTGGATTTTGTCAAGAACCTCGAGATGTATAGCAGGAACATCAGATCAGATATGGTAGCGGTATTTGATGCACGGACAAATGGTAGATTTGTAAATGTGCAAGATGGTTTCTGACGAGAAAAAAATTCTGCCACGACACATTGACCTAACATTTCTTGCAGTTATTGATTCGATGTAGTCGCTCCACTTTAAGTCAGTTGAAAACGTGAGGCAAGAAGGCGCAGTGTCTTGCTCTCCGGAAGTCTAGCGTCAGCCATATTTTTAACAAATTGAATTTTATCTTTTTTGTTATCACAATTGAAGTTATATATTTAATTTTCAGGGTCCGCGCGGAAACTTGATCTATGCCTGGTATAACCGAAGAAGTCGCACTGGTATGTTAATAATTTTACCTTCTTATTCGTGCAACGATTGGGTACATTGATGTCTAAATGCGTGAAAGATGTTATCGACAAAGTGTTCAAATTTGTACAATTTGCGTTCATTTCGCGCTTGTGTCCTTAAAATGCCCACCGATGCGGTAACTTGAAAGGCCATCTGGTTTTATGATTCGCCAGAATCCTAATTTGAGATAAAATAAAATGTGGGCGACTTTTAAATTATCGTAATCCACCAAAGTCAAATCGATAAGATTTTACTTTTACTTGAGCGAAGCATCGGTGCCTCAAGAAGGAGTTGCTCGTGGCTGTCAGCGGAAACCCAGCAGAATTTTTTGCTTTTCGAAGACGTGGGTGCTTTGTTTCGAAGTCTTCAATGTGCGAACCCAAGAAAAGATAAAATCGAGTTCCTGTTTTTCAGACGAACTGATTGAGTCCCCGCAACACAAGAGAAAGACGAGAAATAACGAACTAAAAGCCTTCCACAGAAAAGAGTACATTGTCACGAATCAAAAAGTCTGTCTTGACTATTATTACTGCTATTAACAGCGAACAAACGGCAATTCTCTTGTCGCTCCAAGAATAGTAGAGAGAAATACAGAGAAATTAATATCTTTGTCCATAGTTATTAAAATAACCATTGAAGAATACATTGGCGTTCATCTATATTTGCAGTAAAGGTTCTCTGTGTTTACTTCAGCCTGGCAAGCTGAAATAAAATAAAAACACGTGTACAAATGTAATTTTTTTAATTGCAAGCTCTTGAAAATTCATTAAATGGCGCAATTTTATAACCATCAATTTGTGTAATCTTTCAGTCTCCTCTCAACAGGTTGTACATGCAATACTTACCGTACTTCCTTGATTTTAAAGAGTTAATCTTCAGAGGGGATCAGATTAATGGCGTTCTATACAACAGGACTATTCACAGTACAACTAAAGTTCAGAAAGGGATGTCTATTTCAACAGCTTTTCGTTCAACTCAGAGTGACGCATTTTAGTTTTAGGTTGTTTTTACAGTAGTTCGCTGCTGTAGAAATTAAGAAATTAATTTTTGAAAAAATCAAGTTCACCGCAAGCAAGGTAGTCAAGCCACTATTTCTTTCTTTCTTTCTTTCTTTCTTTCTTTCACTCATACTTACTTTTTTCTTTCTTTTGTTCACCGATTCTTTCAGTCACTTGGTCTTTCTTTCTTTCTTCTTCTTCTTCTTCTTCTTCTTCTTCTTCTTCTTCTTCTTCTTCTTCTTCTTCTTCTTCTTCTTCTTCTTCTTCTTCTTCTTCTTCTTCTTCTTCTTCTTCCTCCTCCTCCTCCTCTGTTTGCTTGTTTCTTTCTCCTTAAATTAAAAGAAGAATTATTCTTAAAACTTTAAAAATATGTTTCGGCTTTAAATACCCCACTTACGGTTCACAATAAAAATTACTCGATTACAATTTTACAGTAACATATTTTTTGTTGCATACTCGACAGAAAAGAGTACATTGTCTAGAAATGGCTTCTTTTTTAAGAATTCTCTTCTAATATATCTATTTTTAGCGCATTAATAACATTGTACACCTACAAAAATGTTACCCTATCATATTTTTAATATGTTAAATTTTAGCACATTCATAAAATGTCATATGTTTCATTATTGTATTATTTTTAATATGTCCATATTTAGAGCATTATAAAAATGTTGTATCCCTGTGAAAACGTTTCCTAATTATATCATTTTTAATATGTCCATTTTTGGCACATTCATAAAATATCATACCCATGTGAAAACGTTTCCTTATATTATTTTTAATATGTCCATATTTAGCACATTATAAAAATGTTATACCCCTTTTAAAATGCTTCGTAATTATAATCTTTTTAATATATCCATTTTTAGCACATTCATAAAATATCATACCCATGTGAAAACGTTTCCTTATATTATTTTTAATATGTCCATATTTAGCACATTATAAAAATGTTATACCCCTTTTAAAATGCTTCCTAATTATAATCTTTTTAATATATCCATTTTTGGCACATTCATAAAATATCATACCCATGTGAAAACGTTTCCTTATATTATTTTTAATATGTCCATATTTAGCACATTATAAAAATGTTATACCCCTTTTAAAATGCTTCCTAATTATAATCTTTTTAATATATCCATTTTTAGCACATTCATAAAATATCATACCCATGTGAAAACGTTTCCTTATATTATTTTTAATATGTCCATATTTAGCACATTATAAAAATGTTATACCCCTTTTAAAATGCTTCCTAATTATAATCTTTTTAATATATCCATATTATATTATTTATATGTTTTTTTTCAGCACATTGATAAAATTTCATACCCTTCGAAAATGATTCCTTATTCTATTACTTTTTAATGTCAATTTTTAGCATTTTAATAAAATGCTCTACCCATGTCGAAATGTTTCTTTATTCTATTACTTTTAATATGTTTATTTTGAATGCAATAATTTCCTTTTGAATAATCTGCAGAAGCAAATCTCAGATTTACAATTTATTCTTAAATTCATGACATTTTATCTTTTTTTCAGGCGTTATATCGAGGAATTTTAAACTTTCCAATCGTCCATGTTTGTTTGGAATCTGGTCGATTGTACTTCTCCAAAAGAAAACGGTAACGTTTCAAGAACAAATTCAACTTTTCTAGTTTGATTTTGTCTTGTCTAATTAATTTTGGATCAGTGCGAACCATATTTATTTTTATGGGAAGAACAGTATGAAATAATAACAAAGAGCTGTCATATATGGTCTGGTGCTCCCGCTGTACGTCTTGAGGTCCTTGACAAAATCCGAATAGGAATATGCAAGATAATAGGTCCTGATCTGGCATCTAGTCTACAATCGCTATCCCACAGACGTCTCTTCTACAAGTATTTTCACGGCAACTGTTCCGACGAGCTACTTTCGCTGGTTCTTGGACTACATGAATTTAAACGAGCTACCAGGCTGGCATCTCGTTCCCACCCTTTCACTGTCAAATTGGTTAAATGTAACCGTCTCTTCTTCTGAAACAGTTTAATCTCCCGCACTTCTCGTCTGTGGCACTCCCTTCCCCTTACTTGCTTCCCCGATGATTATAATCTTCAAATATTCAAATGTAATCGACATCTGGCTGCCTGAGCTTGTTTCCCGTCCTTCTCTGTATCTTTTCCTCAAACACTTCTCTTTGATCTCTTGTTCTCAATCCTCTGTAACCCCTTGCGTGCTAGTGGCACTCCCGCCTTGCTTGGAGTGAATTGCCTTAAAAAATATATTGTAATAATCTCTAGACCCCCCCACTTTTTTTAGATAGAACTGATCATGCTACAGACACGGAATCGAATCACCCACATTTCCCCCGTATTCCATTTGTAACGAGGAAGTTCCCCTCAGACAGATTTTTTCCAAGGATTGCTATTTTGTGGAAAAAAACAAACGCCCCGCTTAGATTCTTTCCTGAAAACTACAAACTGATCATATAGAATAGGATAGATAACGACTGGCCCTTAATTTGAGGAGGCTACTTTTTATCTTAAAGGTCAATCGTTATCTATCCTCCTTATCCTCATAATCTTCACTTCATCGTGCATTCATTTCACATACCTCATTTTGTAACGCTCTACCTTGGGTGGCTCTTAAGCCTTGTATTGGGTGAACTGTAGCCAAAGAAGAAGAGGTTTATAAATGTTTGCTATGCTAAATATCACCTTCCAATAGAGGCGATTAAAAATGCAGTTGGGACTGAATCTCATATCAGGTTAGAGTAAATGTCAGCTTCTGAGATAAGCCAAAATTAATGCCACCATTTTGAACCTACAGACAAGCCACCTGTTGCAACTTGTGTTAAGAGAGGGTGCTGAAAATTTTTCGACCCGATCCACTTTCCAAAATTCGACCCAATCAATCATAATTTACAAAATTCAGTCGGGCTGAGAACTTTTCAACAACCCATGGAAATAAATCTCCATAATTTTTTAAAATGGTAAATATAACATATTCAGAAAGATTTTACTATCAACAAGATAATGCAGAGCAACATAAGCATACACGATTATTTACAAGAAAATCGGATGTAATAACGGTTTCCACTGCTAGGCGGACGCGGGTTCAAATCCTGTCGGAAAGTGCATCTTTTCTTTAATAAGATTACTTGAATATTCAGGCCGGTAGACGAAAATAAATAAATATACTTTTTAATAAATAAACGGAGTGTCTACTCAAATATGGATATTCACTAAAAATAACGCTTAAATGATAAAATCTGTCGGATTAATAAATAAAAAAATCCAGAACTTGTTTAGAAATTGCTTTGTTTAAGTTAGGACACAAAACTGAGCAAATAGGAAAGTTTCGAGAATCTTTGAAGAAATTTGCGCTTAATGGCAATTATTTGGTTTTACTCAATCGGCGAGACCCTTCGAAGTCGAGTTGGTTTAAAGCATGCCTGATCTAACGACGCTTTCTCCTGCTAAGTAGACGTAGGTGCCACTTTTCTTTAATAAGATTTATCGAATATTCAGACGAAAATAAATATACTATTTAATAAATAAACAAAGAGTCTACTCAAACATGTGTATCCCCTTAAAATAAGGTATAAGTTACAATATATATATATATATTTTTTGTTATCCACAGACAGACTGTTTCGCAGCTCATCAGTGTGGCTAGACGTCCGGTTGCCTCTAGCTAGGATCGAAACCCGACTGAATTTGCGTCAGTCGGAACTTCTCCCACTAAGCCATCAGCGTACGGTACGGGATGAAGGTGAATTTTAGCGTGTTTATTTTTAGATTCAGATAAACACACAGTGACTGAGAGTGACTCAATTCTGTCAAAGAGTCGTGCAGTATTAGCTTAAATAGTCACTGTTTACAAATTCACACCTCAAACCAGAGGGCTCAACCGAAATTAATTTTTCAGGAGCTAATGTGCAAGTTTCATTAAAAACGACAGACAAGGTACTACGGTTAAGTATTTTATTTAATTTTTCTTGTGTACGAACAAGAGCTTTCTTTGCTGGACAAAGGGTGTGTAAGAACTGTCCAAATGTTTTATTTTTCCGAGGGCTTTCGGCTATACCTTTAGCCATAGCTGCCTATACCCGTCTACTAGGGCGGCTAGCCAATCCCCACGGCAGTGGCTCCCTCGGGCACATTTGTATTTGTTCAACACCAACAGAGCCTACCTGTGGTTTATACTGCAGCTATGCTGAGCAGACCTTAGTTACAGTTTCTTGGAGAGAGAGAGCGTGTTATCTAGCGCGATCAACAGTCTGAACAAAGCAAGCACACTGAAAGCCGGTGTCACGATGACTTGTTACTTCGTGCTAGCACACCTATCGACGGCCCCCAAGTGTTCCGTTCTACCCAATTTCACTCGCAAGGCTTGGGTCAAGTCGTGGCATGGTTTTCAGGCGCTTTTCAAAAGTGCCGCATAATAACATCAGGAAGTGAGATTCGAAACCGGGTCTAATGGTCTCATGGTCAGAAAGCGAAGGTTCTAACAACTTGACTACGCGATCATTTACCCCCCCCCTATATATATATATATATATATATATATATATATATGCACATACATACATACATATATATATGCACATACATACATACATACATACATACATATATATATATATGCACATACATACATACATATATATATGCACATACATATATATATATATATATATATATATATATATATATATATATATATATATATATGCACATACATACAGAATGCGATGCGTAAATTGTCACCATTTATATTTGAATTTTATGCATACGCGTTATTTGTTTTTGATTTTGTTGTCTGTACAATATAGTAGGGTCAGTTGGGCACCGTCTGTGAGAAAAAGAGCACCATGACGCATTTCACTCCGCCTGAAATTTGGAAACGGTATGCTGAACTGCGTGGCTATCGCGCCGGAAGCTCCAATACGAACATTTCAGTTTGTTTGGGTGTCAATCTGAGGACAATGCAGAGGCTTCTGAAAGAATTAGATGAGTCTAATGGTAGTTACAAAGGTGTTTGGAGAGATCATTAGTGATGGCGACGTTATGCCTCCTTTTATCTTCCCGCAGGGTTTCAGCCTTAACACGGCGGCCTACATCAAGTGACTCGAGGAGGTATTGCTGCCCCGAGTCAAGAGGGTGACTGCTGGAAGACTCAATGTCTGGCAACTGAATTCTGCATCATGCCACACAAGCAGGAGAATCCAGTCATGACTGTCAGACAATTTCTGCGACTACATCACCCCTTATATCTGGCCACCTAACTACCCTGACTGCAACCCCCTTGATTATTATGTGTGGGCCACAGTTGAGCGAGAGACCAACAAAACTCCTTGTAACACCAAAGATGAACTGAAAGCAAGGATTATGGCAGCATTCACCAACTTAAACAAGGAGACCGTCTAGAAGAGTTGCAGGAGTTTACGAAGTCGTCTAGAGGCCGTGGTTGAAGCCAATAGGGATTTTCTTAAATAAATTTACTCTTTAGTATTTCAAGATATTTTTGTGTAATTTTAGTAAATATATCTGTTAAAATGAGATGTCAGTGTTATTTTCATTTTTGTGTAATTCCGATGACAATTTATCCATCGCACCCTATCTTGAGGCCGTGGTTGAAGCCAATAGGGATTTTATTGAATAAATTTACTCTTTAGTATTTCAAAATATTTTTGTGTAATTTTAGTAAATATATCTGTTAAAATGAGATGTCAGTGTTATTTTCATTTTTGTGCAGACAATTTATCCATCGCACCCTGTATATATCAATAATGAGTTACGAGATTTTTATTTTTGATCCGACATATTTTTATTACATCAAACGTTTTTTTTTTTTGGATAACCGTATTTGAGTAGCCTCTTCAGATTTTTAAACTGTTTATTTCGTCTAACGGCCTGCGCATTCGGAAAAAAAGATACCAACGGAAATATAACCTCCGGTAGGATTTGAAACTGCTTCCCGATTCGTAGTATAAATCACTGTTTGATGCGAGTGCTTTATGAAGATAGATGAAATAAACATTGTTTAAAAAACGGGACGTTATACTCAAATATGGGTATCCATTAAAAATAACGTTTGAAATAACACACACACACACACACACACACACACACACACACACATATATATATAATAAAGATGTTACATACGAATAAACAAGCACTCACGACAAAGATGCATTTTGTTTCGATGCGAACGCATCTCGACAGGTGAGGAACAAAGATGGTTATAACGCATCGAAACAAAATGCATCATTATCGTGAGTACTTATTTGTCCGTATGTAACATCTTTATAATAAATAACTATTGCTCTACTCTTGGTATGGAGCGCTCTTTTAAATTAACGCTATGAACGTTTGAATTTATATTCTTTTCGTTCTCGTTACCGATATATCTATATATATATCTATATCTATATCATAGAAAATATTCGTCCTCGACTGGATTCGAACCTGTATCCTATACGGAACCGTCATATAGCCTGACGTGCCTTAACCGTTTCGGCCACTAAGGATCGTTCAGTTGGCAAGGTCGAATTTACTGCGTATAACTTACTGCTTGTCCATTTCATAATGTGTGACGTCATTTGTTTACATTTGATACGCCATGAGCAGTTATGAATGTACGTGAGAGATTCATGGAAGATTGAAGTTTATAAGCAGTAAATTCGTAATACCCCAAATAAATATTTAATTTTTCTTTGTAATTGAAATTTAAAACTTTAAGGTCTCCTCTCCTTCCTGTCCATTTGTAACCATATCAGCGTAAAAATCTTGAAGTTCTAACGCAGTTACTTCAATGCTGCAATTGTTGGAACTGTTGATTGTAATGATGTCGCTCTAGTTCACGTTGAGAAAAGTATGGAAACAGCTGATGGAAGCAATCAAGGAGGCGTAGATAACGGTGATAGACGACCCAGTATTCGGTATCATAGAGGAATGTGAAGAGTACGATAGTTTTTTTAGACTTTTATAGTGTCTATCCTAATGTTTTTTTTTTTTATTAATCCAGACTTTCAAAACGTGGACATGATGAAACTCGTGATCATTTTCTCTTTTCAGAATCTAAAAGCAAGTTATATGTTTATCGTCAAAAAGAAGAGTAAGTAAACCGTTTTAATAATCTGAAAAATCTTTCGATATTGTAATGATGATTTTGAAATGCGATACACTATCGGATAGAAGAAATGATAAACTAATTCTAAAAGTATTTTCCACCCATCCAATCTTGGTTTTGTCATGACTGTTTGACTTATAATTCATAGAGGTAAACTACTTTCTGAACACCTAGCTGGCCAGTCGTATTCGAGGATACCTGTCTACTAGGGCGTCTAGCCAATCCCTATTACAGACGCTTGCTCAGGTGCATTTGTGTTTATTCAACACCCACAGAGCCCACCTGTGGTTTATACTGCAACTATGCTGAGAGACCTTAGTTACAGTTTCTGGGAAATAGTGTGTTATCTAGCGTGATCAACAATTTGAACAAGCTTGAACGGCCACGATGACTCACAAGGCTTGGAACAACACGTGGTATGGTTTTCAGGCACTTTCCAAGTCCTGACAAATCGTCCATGGTGAGATTCGAACTCGGGTCTCATGGTCAGAATGTGAACGTTCTAACCACGTGCCCATGTAGATAGTAGGCATCTATTTACACTATTTACATTGCTCGAACTGTTTTTTTTTTATCTTTATTGTAATATTCACGACGTTTAAGCCGTTGTACGCTCCGGCCTTCTTCAAGGGATATATGAATTTTGAACCGAAGCCTATATTTAGTCCTCGGGGGTAGATCGTTCTAGTTCCACGTGCCATGCCTTTTCCGGATTTTTCAGTTATTTCCCTTTAGTGACTCAATTCTCCAAGTGATTGTTCACCTCTGCTGTGGCCAGGTATTGAACTCACAACTCAAAAACGTCTGTATTATATTCTATTGTAAATCATTTCTAATGGATTTCGTTGTGATTGCTAACGATTTTGCTTTGCAGTTTCTGAACACGCAAAAGTTGAAATATCGGGAGATAGATACGCTTATCGCATGGGACTGAATTATTTACTATTTCTCCAACAGTACATGCACATTGTCATAGAAGCCAGGTAAGATAGCTTTTGATATCCAATTTGCAATGAATGAAATTTTGAATGCCTTAAGTATATCGGAAATGCAGTTGTAAAAAAACAAATGGACTAATATAAATAATGCTTAAAATCTGAGTTCAAAATGTTACTATTTCAAGAATAAATCCATATAAAATTGTTATTTTTTTATTAGATAATTAAATGCAAAATATGTTCAAAGCAGAATTATAATTATGAATCATCACAAGCAAAATACCCAATTTTTATTTATTTGACAAGTAAAACCTATGTAAAAAAATTGTAAAAATTACAAAAAAAGGCTAAGCAACGAATAAGATTTGTTAGATCATTTGTTAGATATAAATTAATAAAGACAAAAATAGATAAAAGTGTATATAACACCATAATACTGCTGGGCACACATTATAAGTCAAAATGTTTAAAATTTGCATTGTTTATTGAAATTACTCTAAAACTACTGCACTATATAACATCATAATATAGCTAAATTTTTCAGTATAATTTCCATTTGAAGTAAATGAAGGTCTTATTTGATGGCACAAAGATTTAGTAATAATATACTTCTGCCATGCATATTGTCCATATACAATTTGTAAAGCTTCAGTAAATTATAAATTTTATAAGGCTGTGCTATAAGGCTTTCATTGATCACTGGAATAAAAATGCAATGCTACGAATTTGAAGCTAAACTTAATCCTTAAAGTTGTCTCCTCAGAAAATTGGTAAGAATTTGGAAAAAATATTTTGTGTCGTTATTTATCATGGAAAACACCAACTTTCAAATTGTGATAACACAATTCTAAAAATAAGTTGCCCTAATATCCACTAGATGACAAGAAAGATGATGCCTCAATGTAAATAATGTATATAATGATAACTCTTCATTCTAGAAATTCAGGTAGAAATTTTCACTTTTCTTTAGAAAGTCAACATTGCTTTCAATATGATACTACTGCACTGTATAACATATAACATCATAATATAGCTAAATTGTTCAGTATAACTTCCCTTTGAAGCAAATGAAGGTCTTATTTGATGGCACAATGATTTAGTAATAATATACTTCTGCCATGCATATTGTCCATATACAATTTGTAAAGCTTCAGTAAATTAGAAATTTTATAAGACTGTGCTCTAAGGCTTTCACTGATTACCGGAATGAAATTCCAACGCTACGAATTTGAAGCTAAACTTAATCTTTAAACTCGTATCCTCAAAAACCGGTAACGATTTTGAAAAAATATTTTGTGTCTTTATTTATCATGTCAAACCCCAGGTTTCAAATTGGATGAAATACCACAGCTCCAAATTCGATCTCCCCTACTGAGTTAGGTACGAAACAATAATATATATATTATTACTTCAAACGTTATTAAAGTGGACACTTCGTATTTGAAATAGACGCCCTGTTTTTATTCATTAAACAGTGTGTATTACTTCCATCGGTCTGTGCATGGGATAAATCCTAGAAAACATGTGTTCTCAGTCAGGTATCGAATCAGTATTGTAGGTGAAATCACCGTTTGGTGCGGCGTGTTTTACCACCTCAGCCACGAAGAACGTCAGTGTAAGTAAGCAACTATTTCCGCCATTTATCTTTTAAAAGACGAAAGCACTTCTTCGGCCAAATTATTTTCCTGAAAGCTCATATCTTCCCAGCTGCGTGTCTGAAACTGTTGTGGTAGGATCCACCTAATCTGCATAGGTGTCTACCAACTATATAAATAATGGTTGGTACCGGAAGACGAGGGAGGTGGAATCACGAGATCCAACTAGAGACTCTGATCGACTGCGACTAGTCAACACATTCTCCAGGAACGTCTTCCCAGAAATATACAGAAATACTATATGTACTTATTGTGTACACTTTCTTGTTATAATACATTCTTGTTCTAAGTACATTTTGTGTTGCATTATTATTCCATGCATTAGGCGAGATTCAACAATGAGTCAAGACTCAACAGAAACGTAAGCAGAACAATTAATGCTTAATACGACTTTTTTATTTACTCAGACTTTATTAAAGTGGAGACTTCGAAATTGAAATAGAAACCGCATATATATATATATATATATATATATATATATATATATATATATATATATATATATATATATATGAATAGAAAATAAAAAACAAAATCAATGAACCCAAATAAATAAAGTAAATAATAAACAAATTAACAAACCATTATGATCAAAATATTCGTTAGACTATAAAAATCAAACCAAAAAATCGGACGAAAAACATAGCTATTAAATAAGTGATATAAACAAATTTTTACTACGTTAATAAAAATACCGATTAAAATAAAAAAATAGATATATAGGATATGAAATAAAAATAAAAATAAATAATGACAAGCAAAATAATTTAACACAAATAGATAAATATTTAAATAAATAAACAAATAAATGACTTCCGGTAAAATAACCGCCAAAATAGACTACCGACAATGCACCACAGACCCGTATATATAAATAGCCGAGAAATAACAGCACTCATGGCCTGACGATTGCGTCTAGCATGAAACAGACTGTCGCTTCTAAGTGTTGACTTCAATGTTCACTTTTATATTTACACACGCTCTATCTATGATATTGAGCACTTTATCCCATAAATATAGCACACCATAAGACTATATATATATATATATATATTTGCATGTTTCATTAAATAATATAGACAAGTTTTGTTTATTTATTTTAAGCAAATTCCTTTCATATCGTCTGATAAGCTTAACATTATCATTAAAAGACAAAAGAAAATAACCATACTGATACATGTTTTTTAATCCTATCTAAGCTTTCAGCTTACATAAGCTATCATCAGAGATGACAAGTACATTACAATAAATTAAACAATACACGGGCATAGCAACAATGATAATCTGTTTTGTTTGCCTGGAAGATTTCCAAGCAACAACAAACTCGTGCATACGAGCCACTGGAAGCGAAAATCGCACCGCGGCCCATGACATCACACATAACACCGCGAGAGTGAAAACAAGATGTGTTAAGTATGGGAAGCCGTTGGTATAAACCAATGGTTTCTGTTAGCAATTATAGGTATTTAAGTATATTTGTGGAGTTTTCATAGTTTATTTTGTTAAGCTTAGGTTTCAACTGTTTTATGTATATAGCTTCAATAATTTTTAGTTTTTGTTTATTGTTTTCATGTTTAAGTATAGTTGTGTTTTCAACAAGGATTTTCCGGAATTGTGCATGCGGCCAGGAATGTTGTTTTAAATGCCTAAAAATGTTAGAATTATCATTCAAATGTAGCGTCAAGCGTCGTGAAAGCTATTTTGTGGTGTGACCAACATAAATGTTATTTAATCCGTAGGAGATACAATCTCCCAGAGGGCACTTAAATTTGTAAACTATGTCAGTTTTTTTCAAATCGCTAACGGGGTGGAGTGGGGGAAGAATCATTGCGAATAATTGAGTTGGATATACTAGATTTAGTGTAGTATATGATTAACTTAATTTTTTTGCTAGGATCTGTTGTAGATATATAAGTATTTACCAATTTCTTAAGTATATTTTCATCTTGTTTATAATTAGTATGCATTTGATTACGATATAGGAGATTAATATGTTTGGGATTAGTTGAAGCAGTATTATGTTCCATGTGCTTAGTATTGAGATTTCTAAGAAAGCATCTTATTTGTTCATCAACTATATAGTTTGGAAAGCTATTATTAATAAGTGTTTGTTTTATATTCTTTAGTTCACTGTAAAAAATCTGTTTTGTGAATGAATTAGTTTCTGCATGCCGTATTAGATTTTCTATGATTGCTATTTTGTAGTAATATGGGCATTCGCTCTTGTAGTTTAAGTGTACACGAATTTATGCTGGTAGGTTTTTTGTATGGCGAAATAGTAAATTTGTTATTATTTGTGTTTATCAATGTGTCAAAGAAGGGAATTTTATTATTAGTATTGAGTTCATACGTGAAATTAAGGACAGAATTATTTTGGAAACGTTTTTGATGTTGAAGTATTTCATCTGTATCTTTAACTAACATAAGGATATCATCAACATATCTTAGGTAGATGGATGTTTTTTTAAAAATCTGTAAATATCTTATTTTCGAGGTTCGACATGTAGAAATTGCTAAATGTCTTACCCAGTACTGAACCCATGGAGACACCATGTAGACACCATATAATTTATTTAAGTAAATACTGTCTTTTTTAATGAAACAGTATTAATTACATTTACCGGCCTGAATGTTCGAAAAATTTTAATTATTCTATGAAACTTGTCTCAATAAAATAAAATGCTGCCAATATATATATATATATATATATATATATATATATATATATATATGTGTGTGTGTGTGTGTGTGTGTGTCTGTGTGTCTGTGTGTCTGCGTGTGTATTCTAAATAAATTCCTGGTGAACAGTAGCCGACCATAACTAAATGTTTCATGTGTTCTCAGGCAATTATCACGTGACCGGTTAACAGTTGTGAAAATGGCGATTCTATACCCCATTGACAACTTCAGGATGTTACAAGGGTAGACGATGAGTACATACCATGTACGCATCAACCAACCTCACCGAGGGAGGAAATGTCTATCCGGCCAAGACGAGACCAGTAATTGGAATATATATATATATATATATATATATATATATATATATATATATATATATATATATATATATATATATATATTGTATGACATCCATCATTCATGATCTTCCATAGTTTTTGTTAGCTTATACTTATATCCTCCATTAGTTGGACGATGTATGTTCGGTCTGGACGCTTACGACTTCGTTTTTCCATTAGTAGGATCCCGCAGTATGACTATGTAGATAATTTCCTGAGAATCGTAGCCATCTGTCTACGGTCAGTCAGTTATGTGCCATGCTTGATATACGCTTAGGCGATCATGTATCTTTCGATACATAAGTGACGAGGCAAATTTTTTTCCCTGTTGCCATTACTTTCTGCGGTAGACAGGTTGCCATTCAAGGGTATAGAACCCAGTCTGTCCTGCTATTTACCCATAGCTGGAGGGAGAAGAAGAGGAGTCATACCTTTCCCAAGAGTATTAGCACATAAGTGAATGGAATGGATTCTACTGGATTTCGAACTCGGATCTCTGATTCCTCAATCCGATCCGCTATCCACCGTGCCTGGGTAGGGCTCATTATTCATGGATTTACTTGTCACAATGGAGTCTAGGCAAGTCTCTGCGGTACACTTTTAAAAGGGAATTGTTTCTACTCACATCCAACCAAGATTAGAATTACTACTACTTCAGCACAGCTTAGAATATGTCCATTGGCCGAAAGAACATGGGACAATAATCACTGTGGACAATTTCCAGACCCTCATAGTCCCCCCCCCCAAAAAAAAGCAAAACTTTAGAACCACTAGAAAATCTGAATAAATAACCAAATTTCTGTTTTTTTTTTACGCATTCACTGAATTGGTTAATTATCTTTGGTTGATTTTTACTTCTTAGTTCTTGTAAGTATTTATTTGCGGTTGTAATTAAATTCTGTTTTATTTTAACATTGAAGTCTTGAGTTATACTTAATTATTAACGGCCACCGTACGTCACAAAACCTGTGAACTTTGATCTTCAGAAATTTAATTGCAAAGTCAATCGTTATCTTCTGTCTTCTTAATTGTTGTTCTTTTATTGTCTTCTCTCTTTAATGGTGTATTTTTCCTATTCTATAATACTCAGTAACCGCTTGCAACATAGTGGCTTTATTTCATTGCTTGGGGTGAAATGATTAAAAAAATATGAGTAGCCACTAACAATCAGTTTTAAAGTGACAAAATCTGTCGGATTAATGAATAAAAAAACCGTTACTAATTTAGAACTTGCTTTACTTACGTTTAAATTCGAAACTGAGCAGAGGGGTCGTTAGATTCAACGTACTTTAACCGACTCGGCCACGAAGAACTTTTGTTGATCAAGTAAGGCTGAACAGTGTGTTTGAGCCAAATCCTTCTCGTCATGGGCTCTCGAAATTTCATATATGCTTCAGAACAAGAAATACAAAATTGCATCATCACCAACAGCTTCATCAAAGCGAGGGGAAAGAAAAGAAAAGATTAGAAAAGAATAAGAAAAAAAAAAAAGAAAAGTAAAGAAAAGAAAAGAACAAAAAGAGAAAAGAAAAGATCAGAAAAGAACAAGAGGAGAAAAGAAAAGAAAAAGAAAAGATAAAAAAAGAAAAGATAAGAAGAGAACAGGAAAGAACAAGAAAAGAAAAGATCAGAAAAGAACAAGAGGAGAAAAGAAAAGAAAAAGAAAAGATAAAAAAAGAAAAGATAAGAAGAGAACAGGAAAGAAAAAGAAAAGAAAAGATAAGAAAAGAACAAGAGGAGAAAAGAAAAGAAAAAGAAAAGATAAAAAGAGAAAAGATAAGAAGAGAACAGGAAAGAACAAGAAAAGAAAAGATAAGAAAAGAACAAGAGGAGAAAAGAAAAGAAAAAGAAAAGATAAAAAGAGAAAAGATAAGAAGAGAACAGGAAAGAACAAGAAAAGAAAAGATCAGAAAAGAACAAGAGGAGAAAAGAAAAGAAAAAGAAAAGATAAAAAGAGAAAAGATAAGAAGAGAACAGGAAAGAACAAGAAAAGAAAAGATAAGAAAAGAACAAGAGGAGAAAAGAAAAGAAAAAGAAAAGATAAAAAGAGAAAAGATAAGAAGAGAACAGGAAAGAACAAGAAAAGAAAAGATAAGAAAAGAACAAGAGGAGAAAAGAAAAGAAAAAGAAAAGATAAAAAGAGAAAAGATAAGAAGAGAACAGGAAAGAACAAGAAAAGAAAAGATAAGAAAAGAACAAGAGGAGAAAAGAAAAGAAAAAGAAAAGATAAAAAGAGAAAAGATTAGAAGAGAACAGGAAAGAACAAGAAAAGAAAAGATAAGAAAAGAACAAGAGGAGAAAAGAAAAGAAAAAGAAAAGATAAAAAGAGAAAAGATAAGAAGAGAACAGGAAAGAACAAGAAAAGAAAAGATAAGAAAAGAACAAGAGGAGAAAAGAAAAGAAAAAGAAAAGATAAAAAGAGAAAAGATAAGAAGAGAACAGGAAAGAACAAGAAAAGAAAAGATAAGAAAAGAACAAGAGGAGAAAAGAAAAGAAAAAGAAAAGATAAAAAAAGAAAAGATAAGAAGAGAACAGGAAAGAACAAGAAAAGAAAAGATAAGAAAAGAACAAGAGGAGAAAAGAAAAGAAAAAGAAAAGATAAAAAAAGAAAAGATAAGAAGAGAACAGGAAAGAACAAGAAAAGAAAAGATAAGAAAAGAACAAGAGGAGAAAAGAAAAGAAAAAGAAAAGATAAAAAGAGAAAAGATAAGAAGAGAACAGGAAAGAACAAGAAAAGAAAAGATAAGAAAAGAACAAGAGGAGAAAAGAAATGAAAAAGAAAAGATAAAAAAAGAAAAGATAAGAAGAGAACAGGAAAGAACAAGAAAAGAAAAGATAAGAAAAGAACAAGAGGAGAAAAGAAAAGAAAAAGAAAAGATAAAAAGAGAAAAGATAAGAAGAGAACAGGAAAGAACAAGAAAAGAAAAGATAAGAAAAGAACAAGAGGAGAAAAGAAATGAAAAAGAAAAGATAAAAAGAGAAAAGATAAGAAGAGAACAGGAAAGAACAAGAAAAGAAAAGATAAGAAAAGAACAAGAGGAGAAAAGAAAAGAAAAAGAAAAGATAAAAAGAGAAAAGATAAGAAGAGAACAGGAAAGAACAAGAAAAGAAAAGATAAGAAAAGAACAAGAGGAGAAAAGAAATGAAAAAGAAAAGATAAAAAGAGAAAAGATAAGAAGAGAACAGGAAAGAACAAGAAAAGAAAAGATCAGAAAAGAACAAGAGGAGAAAAGAAAAGAAAAAGAAAAGATAAAAAAAGAAAAGATAAGAAGAGAACAGGAAAGAACAAGAAAAGAAAAGATAAGAAAAGAACAAGAGGAGAAAAGAAAAGAAAAAGAAAAGATAAAAAGAGAAAAGATAAGAAGAGAACAGGAAAGAACAAGAAAAGAAAAGATAAGAAAAGAACAAGAGGAGAAAAGAAAAGAAAAAGAAAAGATAAAAAGAGAAAAGATAAGAAGAGAACAGGAAAGAACAAGAAAAGAAAAGATAAGAAAAGAACAAGAGGAGAAAAGAAAAGAAAAAGAAAAGATAAAAAGAGAAAAGATAAGAAGAGAACAGGAAAGAACAAGAAAAGAAAAGATAAGAAAAGAACAAGAGGAGAAAAGAAAAGAAAAAGAAAAGATAAAAAGAGAAAAGATAAGAAGAGAACAGGAAAGAACAAGAAAAGAAAAGATAAGAAAAGAACAAGAGGAGAAAAGAAAAGAAAAAGAAAAGATAAAAAGAGAAAAGATAAGAAGAGAACAGGAAAGAACAAGAAAAGAAAAGATAAGAAAAGAACAAGAAGAGAAAAGAAAAGAAAAAGAAAAGATAAAAAGAGAAAAGATAAGAAGAGAACAGGAAAGAACAAGAAAAGAAAAGATAAGAAAAGAACAAGAGGAGAAAAGAAAAGAAAAAGAAAAGATAAAAAGAGAAAAGATAAGAAGAGAACAGGAAAGAACAAGAAAAGAAAAGATAAGAAAAGAACAAGAGGAGAAAAGAAAAGAAAAAGAAAAGATAAAAAGAGAAAAGATAAGAAGAGAACAGGAAAGAACAAGAAAAGAAAAGATAAGAAAAGAACAAGAGGAGAAAAGAAAAGAAAAAGAAAAGATAAAAAGAGAAAAGATAAGAAGAGAACAGGAAAGAACAAGAAAAGAAAAGATAAGAAAAGAACAAGAGGAGAAAAGAAAAGAAAAAGAAAAGATAAAAAAAGAAAAGATAAGAAGAGAACAGGAAAGAACAAGAAAAGAAAAGATAAGAAAAGAACAAGAGGAGAAAAGAAAAGAAAAAGAAAAGATAAAAAGAGAAAAGATAAGAAGAGAACAGGAAAGAACAAGAAAAGAAAAGATAAGAAAAGAACAAGAGGAGAAAAGAAAAGAAAAAGAAAAGATAAAAAGAGAAAAGATAAGAAGAGAACAGGAAAGAACAAGAAAAGAAAAGATAAGAAAAGAACAAGAGGAGAAAAGAAAAGAAAAAGAAAAGATAAAAAGAGAAAAGATAAGAAGAGAACAGGAAAGAACAAGAAAAGAAAAGATCAGAAAAGAACAAGAGGAGAAAAGAAAAGAAAAAGAAAAGATAAAAAAAGAAAAGATAAGAAGAGAACAGGAAAGAACAAGAAAAGAAAAGATAAGAAAAGAACAAGAGGAGAAAAGAAAAGAAAAAGAAAAGATAAAAAGAGAAAAGATAAGAAGAGAACAGGAAAGAACAAGAAAAGAAAAGATAAGAAAAGAACAAGAGGAGAAAAGAAAAGAAAAAGAAAAGATAAAAAGAGAAAAGATAAGAAGAGAACAGGAAAGAACAAGAAAAGAAAAGATAAGAAAAGAACAAGAGGAGAAAAGAAAAGAAAAAGAAAAGATAAAAAAGAAAAGATAAGAAGAGAACAGGAAAGAACAAGAAAAGAAAAGATAAGAAAAGAACAAGAGGAGAAAAGAAAAGAAAAAGAAAAGATAAAAAGAGAAAAGATAAGAAGAGAACAGGAAAGAACAAGAAAAGAAAAGATAAGAAAAGAACAAGAGGAGAAAAGAAAAGAAAAAGAAAAGATAAAAAAAGAAAAGATAAGAAGAGAACAGGAAAGAACAAGAAAAGAAAAGATAAGAAAAGAACAAGAGGAGAAAAGAAATGAAAAAGAAAAGATAAAAAGAGAAAAGATAAGAAGAGAACAGGAAAGAACAAGAAAAGAAAAGATAAGAAAAGAACAAGAGGAGAAAAGAAAAGAAAAAGAAAAGATAAAAAGAGAAAAGATAAGAAGAGAACAGGAAAGAACAAGAAAAGAAAAGATAAGAAAAGAACAAGAGGAGAAAAGAAAAGAAAAAGAAAAGATAAAAAGAGAAAAGATAAGAAGAGAACAGGAAAGAACAAGAAAAGAAAAGATAAGAAAAGAACAAGAGGAGAAAAGAAAAGAAAAAGAAAAGATAAAAAGAGAAAAGATAAGAAGAGAACAGGAAAGAACAAGAAAAGAAAAGATCAGAAAAGAACAAGAGGAGAAAAGAAAAGAAAAAGAAAAGATAAAAAAAGAAAAGATAAGAAGAGAACAGGAAAGAACAAGAAAAGAAAAGATAAGAAAAGAACAAGAGGAGAAAAGAAAAGAAAAAGAAAAGATAAAAAGAGAAAAGATAAGAAGAGAACAGGAAAGAACAAGAAAAGAAAAGATAAGAAAAGAACAAGAGGAGAAAAGAAAAGAAAAAGAAAAGATAAAAAGAGAAAAGATAAGAAGAGAACAGGAAAGAACAAGAAAAGAAAAGATAAGAAAAGAACAAGAGGAGAAAAGAAAAGAAAAAGAAAAGATAAAAAAGAAAAGATAAGAAGAGAACAGGAAAGAACAAGAAAAGAAAAGATAAGAAAAGAACAAGAGGAGAAAAGAAAAGAAAAAGAAAAGATAAAAAGAGAAAAGATAAGAAGAGAACAGGAAAGAACAAGAAAAGAAAAGATAAGAAAAGAACAAGAGGAGAAAAGAAAAGAAAAAGAAAAGATAAAAAAAGAAAAGATAAGAAGAGAACAGGAAAGAACAAGAAAAGAAAAGATAAGAAAAGAACAAGAGGAGAAAAGAAAAGAAAAAGAAAAGATAAAAAGAGAAAAGATAAGAAGAGAACAGGAAAGAACAAGAAAAGAAAAGATAAGAAAAGAACAAGAGGAGAAAAGAAAAGAAAAAGAAAAGATAAAAAGAGAAAAGATAAGAAGAGAACAGGAAAGAACAAGAAAAGAAAAGATAAGAAAAGAACAAGAGGAGAAAAGAAAAGAAAAAGAAAAGATAAAAAGAGAAAAGATAAGAAGAGAACAGGAAAGAACAAGAAAAGAAAAGATAAGAAAAGAACAAGAGGAGAAAAGAAAAGAAAAAGAAAAGATAAAAAAAGAAAAGATAAGAAGAGAACAGGAAAGAACAAGAAAAGAAAAGATAAGAAAAGAACAAGAGGAGAAAAGAAAAGAAAAAGAAAAGAGAAAAAGAGAAAAGATAAGAAGAGAACAGGAAAGAACAAGAAAAGAAAAGATAAGAAAAGAACAAGAGGAGAAAAGAAAAGAAAAAGAAAAGATAAAAAGAGAAAAGATAAGAAGAGAACAGGAAAGAACAAGAAAAGAAAAGATAAGAAAAGAACAAGAGGAGAAAAGAAAAGAAAAAGAAAAGATAAAAAGAGAAAAGATAAGAAGAGAACAGGAAAGAACAAGAAAAGAAAAGATAAGAAAAGAACAAGAGGAGAAAAGAAAAGAAAAAGAAAAGATAAAAAGAGAAAAGATAAGAAGAGAACAGGAAAGAACAAGAAAAGAAAAGATAAGAAAAGAACAAGAGGAGAAAAGAAAAGAAAAAGAAAAGATAAAAAGAGAAAAGATAAGAAGAGAACAGGAAAGAACAAGAAAAGAAAAGATAAGAAAAGAACAAGAGGAGAAAAGAAAAGAAAAAGAAAAGATAAAAAGAGAAAAGATAAGAAGAGAACAGGAAAGAAAAAGAAAAGAAAAGATAAGAAAAGAACAAGAGGAGAAAAGAAAAGAAAAAGTAAAGATAAAAAGAGAAAAGATAAGAAGAGAACAGGAAAGAACAAGAAAAGAAAAGATAAGAAAAGAACAAGAGGAGAAAAGAAAAGAAAAAGAAAAGATAAAAAAAGAAAAGATAAGAAGAGAACAGGAAAGAACAAGAAAAGAAAAGATAAGAAAAGAACAAGAGGAGAAAAGAAAAGAAAAAGAAAAGATAAAAAGAGAAAAGATAAGAAGAGAACAGGAAAGAACAAGAAAAGAAAAGATAAGAAAAGAACAAGAGGAGAAAAGAAAAGAAAAAGAAAAGATAAAAAGAGAAAAGATAAGAAGAGAACAGGAAAGAACAAGAAAAGAAAAGATAAGAAAAGAACAAGAGGAGAAAAGAAAAGAAAAAGAAAAGATAAAAAGAGAAAAGATAAGAAGAGAACAGGAAAGAAAAAGAAAAGAAAAGATAAGAAAAGAACAAGAGGAGAAAAGAAAAGAAAAAGAAAAGATAAAAAGAGAAAAGATAAGAAGAGAACAGGAAAGAACAAGAAAAGAAAAGATAAGAAAAGAACAAGAGGAGAAAAGAAAAGAAAAAGAAAAGATAAAAAAAGAAAAGATAAGAAGAGAACAGGAAAGAACAAGAAAAGAAAAGATAAGAAAAGAACAAGAGGAGAAAAGAAAAGAAAAAGAAAAGATAAAAAGAGAAAAGATAAGAAGAGAACAGGAAAGAACAAGAAAAGAAAAGATAAGAAAAGAACAAGAGGAGAAAAGAAAAGAAAAAGAAAAGATAAAAAAAAGAAAAGATAAGAAGAGAACAGGAAAGAACAAGAAAAGAAAAGATAAGAAAAGAACAAGAGGAGAAAAGAAAAGAAAAAGAAAAGATAAAAAGAGAAAAGATAAGAAGAGAACAGGAAAGAACAAGAAAAGAAAAGATAAGAAAAGAACAAGAGGAGAAAAGAAAAGAAAAAGAAAAGATAAAAAAAGAAAAGATAAGAAGAGAACAGGAAAGAACAAGAAAAGAAAAGATAAGAAAAGAACAAGAGGGGAAAAGAAAAGAAAAAGAAAAGATAAGAAGAGAAAAGGAAAAAAAACAAGAAAAGATTGGAAAAGAAAAGATAAGAAGAGAACAAGAGAAGAAAAGAACAAGAAAAGAAAAGAAAAGGAAAAAAGAAAAAGATTACAGCTTTTTTTGTTGTTAAATGTTTTTTTATTTCTAATTTTCTTGTTTTCAGATTCCACAATGGAGAACCGATAAAAGGGAAATTAATTTTACGAATAAGTCCAGCAACAAACCCATACAAAGTGTTTACAAAGGTTTTTCCTGTAAGTTTTTGCCAGTTTTAAAGACTGTAATCGATTTTAGGCAGTTTTATCTAAAATATTGTAAGTTTTCAAAATTGCTAAGTTTAAGAACACTCAAAATATTCTTAAGGCTAAATGTGAAAGTAAAAGTAAACTATGGAGGTTTCTAAGTTGCGTTAGTGGAGACGGCTGCTATTTAGAATTACCTCTATCTCAACAGTGCTCAACCGAAATTATCGAGAGCATATTATTCCCAAATTCTCGCTTGACAAGGAAGCGGGTCCAGACGCCTTAACTCTTCATAACTTAAAAAATTATGTTAGGGGTCTCGGCTCTCGCTTTTGAAACATGAGAACTCTTATGTAGCGGACGAATCATATTTTTAAAAACTAAAAATATTATTATATTATATTATATTATATATATATATATATATATATATATATATATATATATATATATATATATATATATATGGCAAAGCAGAAAAAAGTTTCGTGTGATGTGTTTCGTTCTTTCGCTGATTATGAAACTTACGAATGATATACCCGTACATCTTAATAATTGCCCGGACACTGACAACTGGCACTGAAAAGGTAATACAGACCTGGCCACAATGGTATCTGCACTATTTTCCATATTTATAAGTATAGTGTTCACCTTTTCGAAACTTATTAAAAACATGTCTCTTCCTCCTGAGACGAAACAGTTCTGCAAATATATAAAAAAAATGATTTTCTAACGTCAACCTTAGAAGGAACCGGAGACCTAATCCTAAACAGCAAACAAGGGATAAGCATCTATTCCTGAGAAAGGCTAGAGGTCACAAAGGCAGAAACTTTATGATAAAAACAAGATGAGGACAATAGCAGGGTCATAGGGGCACTACATATACTGCCGAGTTGTGTTTCCTGGCAAAGATAGACTGATAGAGCCCAACCCTTTACAGGCAGGTTTCGAATTCAGAGTTTTTCATTCTCCTAGACTGGTTTCCACCCAAGGCTATAAGACTCAATCTGTCCTGCTAATTACCCATAGTTGGTGGGGGAAGAAGAGATTGATTCACACCTTTCCCAAAGGTTTTAACACGTAAATGGAAGTAATGAACACGACTGGAATTCGAACTCAGATCTCCGATATCTCATTCCGAGTCGCTATCCTTTACTAAATAGAAAGTCATTTGGAGCCATTTATTCCTGCAAAGCTGAACTGGTAAGATAAATTTATTCTAAAAAAGAGAAATAAAAGATCAAAGTTTTATATAGTTGATTCAAAACCTGGTTGAGTCATGAGGATGATTGGGTGTCGGATGTGAAAAACTACAATTAGAGAATTAATGAATAACGCTCCAATGAACAAATTCTATTTTCTTAAAAATGACCATTTTACAATTAAATTCAATTCAATTTTACAATTCAGTTAAATTTTATAATTAAAAGTAAACAATTAATTTCAGTTCATGCTTGCAATTAAATTCAATTTAGATAAAATTAACAATTGAATTTAATTAAAATGTACAAATTAAAATTCAATTAAAATCTACAATTAAATTTTAATGTGATATCTGAAAAATAAATTGACTTAAAAACCTTGCTTGAAAAAAAATGAAAAAGTTTGTTCAAAAATTGCTTTTATTTTTGTTTCGCAGTTTGACGGGAAGTATAACTACAAATTTAAATTGAAAGACTTTTTAATGCCTTCAGAAACACGCAGATTTCTAATCCTCACCATCAAAGCCCAAGTGATCGAAACGAGTACAAACTTCGATGTATCATCACGTATACATTATATTTATAAAAAAGACTACCCACTGTCAATAAACAGACCCAATAAATGGGTTCAACAAAAACTTGGATTGTGCAATCAATTCATAGTAAGCTCAATTTTCTAATTCGAAATTTGATTTTAAAAGCTGTTTTAAAATGTTCTATTTCAATTATTTATTTGATAAAGAAAGAAAGAAAGAAAGAAGGGAGAATGAGATAACAAAAATGGCGTATACTCTCTCTCAGCTTTTCCCGGCCGGGTAGCAAAATGTTTTGTGGTCCAGATATGAAAGAATGCAACAAAGATAATTTTAAACTTATCTAGTTTTATTAATGTCGGAAACGTTTACATTTTTTTAACTATCCAGTCAGGCCGCTCTCCCCATCTGGGGAGCCGTTTCAGATACGAAAGAAAACACGTCTACATTGCTTGAGGCTTGATTCGACTCCATGAAAAACCTTTACCTATTTCATTCCTTCTCTGGCTCAGTCAATCAAAATCGACTTCCTTATTTTGTCTTCCATGTGACCGCGAAGGTCAAAGTCAGGAAGTCAGAGCATAGATACCATTCCCCCTAAAAACAATAGTCTGCTAAACTATTATTTAACAGAAAGCGAGATTGGACAGCAATGGAGAGCAGAGCTGATATTCATTTAAATTCGAGATTTTAGTTTAATGGCGGATTGAAATTATTTTTTTTTTAAATATAGGAATGTATTAGAAAGATATTTTTACTCTAAGAATATAGAGGAAACGGATTTTTACTATGGGAATGCATAGGAAAAAAACTTGTAATATAGGAATAAATTGGAAAGTGATATATTTTACGTAGGAATGCACCGGAAAGGTATTTTTACTATAGGAATATAATGGAAAGAAATCTTTAATATAGGAATGCATTGGAAAGGTATATTTAATATAGTAATGCAATGGAAACTGATTTTTACTATGGGAGTGCAGAGGAAAGAGAGTTGTAATATAAGAATAAATTGGAAAGGGATATTTTACATAGGAATTCACCAGAAAGGAATTTTTACTATAGATAAACATTGGAAAGAGATCTTTAATATAGGAATGCATTGGAAAGGTATATTTAATATAGGAATGCATTGGAAAAGGATTTTTACTATAGGAATACATTGGAAACTGATTTTTACCACGAGAATGCATAGGAAAGAGAGTTGTAATATAGGAATTTATTGGAAATGGATATTTAATATGGGAATGCATAGTAAAGAGATTTTTACTATAGGAATGCCTCATTTTTAATATAGGAATGCATTGGAAATGGATTTGTTTCTATAGGAATGCACTGTAAAGAGATTTTTAATATATGAATTTACTGGAAAGGGCTTTTTAATATAAGAATACATTCGAAAGATAGTTTACTGCAGAAATCCATTCAAAAGACATTGTAATATAGGAATGCATTGGAACGTTATTTTTACTATAGGGATGCATCGGAGAAAAATTTTTAATATACAAGTGCGAAGGGTCATTGGTGTCAATTTAATTTGCTCTTTCCAGCGCTTAGGAGATCCATCCCTTGATTTTGGTGCGTTAACATCGTTTTTGAATGCTTGAAGCACATAACTGGGTTGGTATCATCGAACTACATGGCCGAATCGGCGTGATTCTTCATTCTTCACTATTAATCAGTGATTTTGCTTACCAAGTTCTTTTCTAATATTATCCATTTGGATTCGGCAAATGCGTGTGAAATCAACAATTGCTCTAAGGCAATCATTCCCCAAAACAACATATTTTCTACAATCCTCTTCTTTTAGGCTTCTACACGTATCGGAGGTGGGGAGCAGAAATTGGATACCTAAGTCATAGAACAATCTGGCGTTAACAAGCGTTGGTTGAATCCAGTGACTCGACCCAGAGAGTTGTGAGTTCAACACCTTGCTGTAGCAGAAGTGAACAAAAAACTTGGAGAGCTGAGTTAAAGGGAAATAACTGATACTGAGATATCTGGAAGAGGCATGGCATGTAGAACTGGAACTAGTTGTCTGTTTACATCTGCTCATGTGGCAGTGACTACTGATTCCAACAATGTAAACGTAAATGTAAAGAATTTGCAAGGAAGCTAATTTTATTTATTACTATATGTGTGAATATCATCGCCGACTGGACACAGAACTTTTACCAATCATCATGAACGGATGTTCCCTGGGGGAGGCCTCTTACCTTGAGCGTTTGTTGGTCATTATACTCAAATCAGACAGGTGGAACTCGTAGCAAACCATCCTCATTCCCTTCATATTCCCCCTTGTGAGATGTAATTTCCACTCAAGCAACTTCTTCCCAAGACCTGCTGTAACCGACTCCCCAGAGAATGTTTTCTTGTTCAATCTTAACCTGTTCAGGTCTAGGGTTAACTGTCATCTTATAAACGTATCAACATAAGCGGTGTCTCTTACTCTGTAACCCTCTACCTCGAGTGACCACCGGGCCTTGTACAGGGTGAATACCACTGTAAAAATACAAACGTTTCATCAATGAACTAATAGGGGAAAGGGATGGTCCGTTAAAGCCGACTGTTCGTGAGTGGGAAGGGATTATTTTTTGAGTCATTAAACCACAATAGTAACTACCACTAGTTATGATCATAATGTAAATACTATAAACATGTATATATGGCATAAATAAATATATACTTAATAGATATATTAATCAAAACAACAAAAATAATAGATTTCTCACAGCTATTTCCTCCCGCACGCGCTAATGTATAGTACTTTATATACTGTACACCAGTCTTTGTTTACAATTGGAAGGCCAGCAAGCGCCGCCAAGCGGTTACTTTGATAACTAATACGACTCGTTCCGCTAAGGCTGCAAATTTTGAAATACATCGCTGACTATTTGGGAGTTTTTTTCTGCAGATTTTTAAAACATTTTGCCTGCAGATTTTGTCCGTTGCATCTGAAGTCCATTGATGGGGGTGGGGGTTCGTTGATGGCACGTTTGTCTGTATACGAATATATATATTTATTACGAATGTGTATTGAAAATTAATTGGTATTTGACATCTCTTCAGAACAATTTTTGATTCGCTTATTTTTACTTGTTAATTTTCCGCTAATTGATGCGGTTTCTTTATTTTTCTCACAGGTCTACGTAAAGCCAATAACTGGCGCTTTTTTAAACCTGCGAGACATTCAAGGAAAAGTGAACGTGACTTTCTTTGGTCTCAACACAACGGTAACAAATACATATTGCGTGCCTCTGGACGGTCTGATTAGGGTTGACATGCCTAATATCTATGTTAGGTGGATAATTGTAAGTAGAAGAATTTTTAACATAAAATTGTCGATTACTTTAAGTTCTCTACAATATTCATAGAAAAATATTAACTCGTGCTAATTTACAGGGAGTTTCAAAAATGTATACACACTTTTACAGTGTATAGCTCAAGACAACTTACTTTCTTTTCAGATTTACACGTTAGTGCTACTAATGTCACCCAGGCTTAGCTTTGAACAAAGAAAAATTCATCCGGAAATGCAGTTGAATTTCAAAGACGGTACCGAAAAGAGATTCATTCAGATCCACCCACACAGCTTACAACCTCACGAATTAGAGACAAGCTTAAAGTTGATGGTACTTTACACGATTGTGCACGGTGTGCACAAGAAACGTTCTAGAAGACCACGGTTATCAACAAGCCCTGTGAAGCAAGAAAGATTTATGGGACTTTTTCACTGAAATCCAAGAAACCTATCGAAATGTTGCTCGTGATTCATTTGAGACGCGTTGTCTAACGGCTGGATCATAACGGACATCAGTTTGAAAAAAAGTGATTACAAAATCCTAAGACCGTGCATTTATAATAAATACCGTATTCATATGCATTATTTAAATTATATATATATATATATATATATATATATATATATATATATATATATATATATATATATATATATATATCCAAGTATAGGATTGGTGTATACGGAATAAATTCCAATAACAAACAAATACGATTCATAAAAGAGTGCTCAAAACAGAGTAGAGCAAATATAATTATTTATTCTATTATAAAATTACTACAAAAATAGCCATTTTGTTTCAACACTTCTGGTGTGTTATCAAGTAATGGTGTTGAATGTAGAACATTATTTAGATTAGATAGAGTTGCCTTGAATTCCTTCTTGAGAAATCTTCAAAATGTGTAGACAGTTTTTCCAACCTCCTCCTCCTCCTCCTTCTTCTTCTTCTTCTTCTTCTTCTTCTTCTTCTTCTTCTTCTTCTTCTTCTTCTTCTTCTTCTTCTT
Source organism: Acanthosepion esculentum (assembly GCA_964036315.1). NCBI lineage: Eukaryota > Metazoa > Mollusca > Cephalopoda > Sepiida > Sepiidae > Acanthosepion > Acanthosepion esculentum. The sequence goes on from OZ038510.1 coordinate 64,584,075, forward strand.
CTTCTTCCCCCTTTCTATTACACCTAACGTCGTGCGTTTATTCATTTTTTAAAATAATAATGTAGCTTTCTTTAGAAAGAGTCTCGTTCGGGGAAGTTGACCATCCGATTCTGTTTTTACAGTTTATACGGGCATTTTTTGGCCGAGCCTACAGGCTCGGAATACCCACGTTAAACTCGGCCTTGTGCCACATCTTTCCCTCGTGGGGTGGGGGCAAATAAATATCGCTGTCTACAGTTGACAAGCTTGCTGCGACCTGTTCCAGCAGGACGGTCGAACTCTGTTATGGTGAAACACACCTATTCTATAGTTATTAGACTCTCCCATCTAATATAAGAAGGAGTAGTAAGAGGAACGAGGGTCGGTCGATGTTCGACGACAGTAGTCGACACTTAGTCGAATACAAAAGTAGTCAGCGACCACAACAAGATTACTCTGCGTAATACCTATTATATCAAGTTCCTAACGTTTGGTACGTCGAACTTATTTAGGATCGATTTTAGTACAAATACAAACCCCCACTGCGAAATAACTCCACAACAACTTCGGCGACGAGGATTCGCACTCATACGGAGGAAGAAAAATTCGCTCGCCACAATAACTTCGGCGACAAAGTCTCGGATTCACACTTAAAAGACAAAAAAAAAAATTGGCAAAGTTTGTCGTAAGCCAAAACGTCAACTTAGTAACGAAAAAATCTGTCGAGAAAAGTAATATTTTTCTCGATAATACAGTTTGCTTAAATAGGTCACGAATTGCAAATTGGTAGCCCCCCCCCCATCTACAGTATTTAGACATTGTGTAAACTTTTTGCGAAGATGGAGGAATGCAAAAGTCTATTCCGGGAATTTTTTAAGTTCCAGTCGGAACAACAAACGAAAATATTAGAGCAACAAACAACATTCCAGATGCAGCTACAGGAGGAAACTTTCAATAGACAAATGCAATTCCAACAAAAAAATGGAACAGATGCATAAGAAGTTTCAAAACAAAATTCTAGAAATAACTGAGAAGAGGAAAGAGAAAAATCTACAAAATGATTCTTTCCCAGAGAATACAATATGGAATTCAATTGAAATATTCACGTACAGTCCAGATGAAGAGATAACTTTTGCGGAGTATTATAAAAAATATACGGACGTGTATAACGAGGACTGCCAATCGTGGTCTGAAGGAAAGAAAGTTAGGCTTCTTTTAAGCAAATTAGGAACTGCTGAGCATAACAAATTGGTAAACTACATTTTACCGAAAAAAACTAGCGAGTTGACATTTACCGAGGCGGTAAATATATTAAGTGAATTATTTAGTAAAAAGACATGTCTGTTCCACAAGAGGTGGAAATGTTTGAATCTGATGAAAGATGATGAACAAGACTATATAACGTACGCAGTCAATGTGAATAAGCATTGTGAAGAATTCAAGCTGGCAGAGTTAAGCGCAGACAATTTTAAGTGCTTGGTGTTTGTTCAGGGTGGTATCGGAAAGAGACGCAGAGTTGAGAAAATTAGTACTGGCAAAATTGGAAAGCGATCCAAGTATTACGGTAAAGAAATTGGCAGAAGTCTGCACAAATATGTTAGCGTAAAGAAAAATAAAAAAAAGATAGAACAGTCTGGCGATTCGCATGTAAGGAAAATACGCTACAAAGAAGAAAGTCAGTCTACCAAAAAGAATTCTAAAATTGGGATATTCAAGCAAAAAGTGAAATACCAGAGAAAAATAAACAAAAACTTCCGAAGCCATGTTTTGCTTGCAGTGAACTACACTGGTACAGATGTTGCGATTTTAAGAATAAAAAATATTTCAACTGTAAAAGAGTGGGACATAAAAGCAGGCATTGCAGGTCAAAAAATAAAGACAATAAAATAAGAAAATTAAAGTCCAACGAGGTAAAAGATGGAATAACCAGAAAATTTGTTACCGTCGAAATAAGTAATAAAAATATAAAAATGCAACTTGACACTGGTTCGGATCTCTCTATCATAAATTTGCATACGTGGAAGAAGTTGGGGAAACCAAATTTAATGAAGACAAAGAAAATCGCAAGATCAGTGACGGGAGAAAAAATACAATTCATTGGAGAATTTGTTACAAACGTCACGTTAAAAAATAAAACGCGAAAAGGTAAACTATTTGTCATAGAAAATACCACGAACTTACTGGGTACGAATTGGATAACAAAATTCCAATTATGGGATCTACCGATGAATTCTTTCTGTTACAAGGTAGAAAGTTTAAACACCGAAGCCCCAAAATTAATAAAGAAACTTAAGGAAACATTTCCTACTGTTTTTTCTCCAGGGTTGGGAACGTGTACCAAGATGGAGGAAAAATTCCAGCTAAAAGAAAACGCTCAGGTGGTATTCAAAAAGAAAAGGAATGTGCCGTTTGCCTCAATTGAACAGATAGATAAAGAATTGGACAAATTAGAGAAAACCGGTGTACTTAAAAATGTTGAGTATAGTGAAGGGGCAAGACTATAATTATCCCCTACCAACAGCGGAAGAAATATTTGCGAAGCTTAATGGAGGCACAGTATTTTCGAAGATAGACCTCAGGGACGCATATCTGCAAATATTGGTAGAAAAAGAAACGTGGGGGGGGGCAAGTAAATATAGCTGTATACAGTTTACTGGTTTGCTGCGACCTGTTCAGGCAAGACGTTCGAACTCTCTGCCTCTGAGCAGAGAGGAACCCGGACGAGGCTCCGCCGAAGTGAAGAGTGTCGTTCGGGAGGTTGAGCAACCCGATTCTGTTTTTACAGTTTCTACGGGCATTTTTTGTCTGAGCCTACGGGTTCGGAATACTTACGTTAAACTCGGCCTTGTGCCACATCTTTCCCTCGTGTGTGTGTGTGTGTGTGTATGGGGGTGGTCTAGTAAATATCGCTGTCTACAGTTGACGAGTTGACTACTGTACTTTGCCGGTAGTCGGATGTGCAACACTTTTGTAATCTTTCTTTTGTTTAATAATATGTTTTCACTAAATTGCTGAGTTCGAGTTTTCTTTCGGACCTATTCTTGGTCCACAACACACACACACACACACACACACACACACACACACACACACACACACACACACACACACACATATATATATATATATATATATATATGTATTCATTCAAACATGTTTCATTGAATAATATAGACATATGTCTATTCATTTTTATACTGCACCTTTCCAGTTCTCTAATCAGTTTCTTGATATTAAGATAAAATATAAATATTTTACTTTCTACCACCTTAAATTTCTTGTGCCAGACACAAAATCTAATTGGTAGAAACACCAGACCACAATAATAAGCGTAAAATTACGAAAGAAGAATGCTTGAAATTTTAAAATGGAAAAATACATTTATTTTACAATTTGCAAATATAAAAATGCACAATACAAGAGTTGTACAAAATTGTTTTTTCGTGTGTCTATTTCTGCAGGATAACAATTTTATGAGTCAAGAAAAGAAGTTATTACCCACAGAAACAAGAAAAATATGTTCAAATTTGCTTGATAAAGACACGGATACAAAAACAAAAAATTAAATCCTTTAAAATAGAAAAAAAAGGAAAAACTTGGAGTAAGCAATAAAATAGTCAACCGCTTGAGCCTAAAAGGCCATAAAAATGCAACAATTTTCATTCAAACCGTCTGTCCTTCAGAAGAATACATTTATTTCAAAAGCGTGTGTTAAAACAAACCATCTATACGATTACAGACTTACAATTCTAACAGTAATAAAAATAAAATAGTTATAAAACTTCACCAATGAAGGGGCCGTAGTTTTTTCCTCTCCAAGTACTTTCGACCTCCTCCAAGATCATTCTCAGGGGTAGATTACAAAGACAAATAAAATCTGCATTTTTTCGTGATGGTAATTTTTTTAAAAACATACACGAAAGCGCTCTGTTATAATTATTTTAAAATTTTAATTTATCCATTGTAATTATGCAATGTTCTGTAAGACAAGCGTTTCAATATAAGTGTGTGTGTGTGTGTGTGTGTGTGTAGGGGGTGTGACCGGAAATTGGCAGAATGTAAAATGGAATTAAATGTTTGTTATATGCACTTCAATTTTTTCCTGTTCACTTTCACAATACATGAAAATGCTTATTGACAACACCAGGAAAATAAACAAAAACTTCAAATTTTCAGGGCCTGTATATCAAAACGTGTTGGAGCAGCATGTATGGAATTCTACAAACACCAAATGCCGTCTTTAACGAAACAAATATATATATATATATATATATATATATATATATATATATATATATATATATATATATATATATATATAGTCAGAGAAAGAGAGAGAGAGAGAAATAAAAGAGTGTAAGAAATAAACATACACACGCATGTATATATATATATATATATATATATATATATATATATATATATGTAATATAAAAAGTTTTCTTCCTGCAACTTTCTTCTACATCTTTTTCTCAATCTTCTTCTTCTTCTTCTTCTTCTTCTTCTTCTTCTTCTTCTTCTTCTTCTTCTTCTTCTTGTTGTTGTTGTTGTTGTTGTTGTTGTTGTTGTTATTATTATTATTATTATTATTATTATTATTATTATTATTATTATTATTATTATTATTATTATTATTATTATTATTTCGCCCTTCACAGTTTTTGTCTTGGCTACCTGCGTCTTATTTTAATTCATTTTTTTTACAGATTATGTATACTGGTTTTTACCAAAAATATCAATACAAGATCACCAAAAAAGTCAATGTGTGGCAGTATACGCCTCATTTTATTCCTATAAAGGCGAGCCTCATCAACAAAGATTATTACGTGAGTAATTTTCCTTTTATATCTTGTTGTGCCAGCCTGCTAAAAGATCATGTAACCAATGAAATTTAAACATGTGCAACTTGAATACTTCCAGTTCACACTGTACGCCGGTCTTTTGAACAGGAGTAAAGGCTTATCCATTGTTTCCTGTTTAGGACTGGGTTTCTGGTTCCTTCTAAAGTCTACCTCAACTCTATGTTTCTCCACATAATATCAGGAATTTTATTTACCATTTATTTTCATTTTTATTTCCACAATAGGAGTAGATAGGTTCACCTATAACAAGGTTGAAACTCCTTCCTGGTTTTTAGAACTTTATCCTTTCTTTCCTTTTTAGGGTTGGTTTTCTGGTTCCTTCTAATGTTTGCTTCAACTTTATACGTCTGACGCCCCCGCCTAAAATCTGAAACTTTATTTACTATTTATTTTTCCTCAATAGGAGTTTGATAGGTTCACCTTTCGTCCGGTTCACACTCCTCCTCGGTTTTCTGACGGTTTAGGTGAACAGGATTGTTTCCTGTTTAGGAATGGGTTACTTTTATCTATAAAATCTATTATTATTATTATTTCATTTGATTTCTATTGCATACACATATCCTTCCAGGTCCCAAAAAGAGACCTAATGTTAGAAATGGCTTCATGACATTTTTCGCCCATCATTTTTGTAAAAAACAAAACAAACCCCCTAAGATTATATACATTTTACATAGATGAAGCTCTTCATAATTTGTGAACTGTACGTGTGGGTACAATTTTTAGTAGTTCTTTAAGGCTACCACGAAACCCTTAACTGAGTCTATCGGAATCTTTTCCAATCAATTGGAGGACTCCAACTACAAATGGAATTATTGATGTCCTCATGTGTCACATTTTTGAGATTTCCGCTTTAAATTCCTTGTATTTTGATAGATTTTTTTTTTAAAGATCTTCAAAGATACATTATAATCTGAAGAAACTGCTACGTCAATAAGAAATCACATTCTGTTTTTGTCAGTCTTTGATCATGATATCTGGGTTAATGTTATTATTATTATTATTATTTCCTTGGGTTACTGTTGTATACACATTTCCTTCCGGGTCCCAACCAGAGACCTAAGATCAGAAATGGCTTCATGCCATCTTCCACCTATCATTTTTAAAAAGATCTTCAAAGATACATCACAATCTGCAAGAACTGTCATGTCAATAAGAAAGCATATTCTTTTTTTGTGGTCCTTGTCACTGATGTCTAGGCGATTAGCTTTGATTGCTCTGTCTGTGTGTAATGAAAAATCCCATAAAATTATTACAGGTCCTATCTCTGTAACCAGGTCTTAATGATGTTCATACCAGTTTCTTACGGTTTCCTTCCCCTAAAAGTTGGATATTTTCCAGTACAGATATTGGCCACTCTATCATGCCGGGTTATATAATTCAGTTGGTACTAACATTGTGCAATCTGACAAGAGAAGATCAATTGTTTCTGGATATTTATCACAGTATCTGCATTTGGTCGTCAACACAATTTTTCAGTATGGGTTCTTCGTAATTTCAAGTTAGCAAGAATTGGTCCCGTGCAGCAAGAATAAAAACCTTCGGTTTCAGCTTTTAACCCTGGGCTACATAACCACTGATGGGTACAGGGTTTGTCTACACTTTGTTTGGTAAGAGCAGAGTATTGACTGTGAAGAGGCTTATGGCGCCATCATTTGATACATTGCATTTGCTTTTGTTTTCTGATTTCGGTTCTTCCCCGTTGCTGTAGTCCTATTTTGGAATTATTGTTGTTCTCATTTGCCATATTTTTAAGAATTACCCTTCAAGATCCTTGTATTTTGATAGTTTTTTGAAGATCTTCAAGAATATATTACAATCTGCAGGGACTGTCATGTCATTAAGAAAGAACATTTTGTTTTTGTGGTCTCGATGTCTAGATTATTATTATTATTATTATTTGTGTATGTTATGCTTCCTGCTTTGTATCCTGCAGAGCCGGGTCCAAACTATGGTCCTTAGGCCCTCTAGAAGAATTATCATTTAATTGACAGAACTTTCCTTAGTATATGGGATGTTCTTAGAAGAGCGATCTTCTGGACAACTTGTATGTTGATGTTACCTAGGATACTGTTAATAAAATTGTCCATTCCTTTTCTTCCGAGGCACAGAGCTCCGATTACTATTGGCACAGTCTCAGTCTTCATTCTGCACATCCTGTTAATCTCGATCTCCAGGTCCTTGTATTTGGATAATTTCTCGATACTTTTCATGGATGTGTTTCTCTCAAATGGTACTGCTATGTTAATAAGCGTACACTAACTGAATTTCTTGTCCTTTATGATAATATCAAGTCTGTTGGTTTTTATTTCCGTCAGTTTGAATTGGCATGTCCCATTATTATTATTATTATTATTATTATTATTATTATTATTATTATTATTATTATTAAGCTTCTTTGCTGTCTCCTTGGTTACCTCTAACTTCTCTTTCTACATCTCATATTACACTGTCTTTTCGTTCTGAAACTTTTTCTACTGAAAATAGTCCGGCAATTCGATGTCTTTATTTTAATATGTTAATGAGATAAAAAAAATAATTATGTAATCTTCTACATTTTTAATGGGACAGATCTAAGCGTTTGTGTTTATTTTCTGTTGCAGGCAGGCGACGAGGTACACATACGGATAACATGTACAAGTTTCATCCTTAAAATCTACTATATGGTAATGAACATTCGTTTTTATTCTTACTCCATTCGCAATGCGCTTGCACAGATTAGACGAATTATTAGAACAGACATTGTTACCTTTGTTGTTTCGCTACCTACGCTTTAGCCGGAGTAGTAGACTTATGACCAAGTGGATTTCATTATTTATTTATTTTTGCTGTCACCTGTAACAAACTCAACGAAACCAGGATTGGGATCTCAACATGGTCGATATTTCAGAGATGTGACTTCTAGATGTTATCATACTGGGGAGAGTTATTCATTCATGCGTAGCGCGTCTTGGATGAGTAAACCTGGCGGAATCCATCCCTGTACAGGTCAAACCACAACTGATGGCCTCCAACTTGAATGCTCACCTTGATCCCGGACATGCGGCCGTTAATTCCATCAGGGGAATCGGCCACCCTTTTATGTCGAGTTAGTTACACGTTAGTTAGATGTTTCCCCGATCTCTATTATCGTAACCTGTTCAACTCTAGAGTTAACCGTTATCTTCCCCTTCTATCCATATAAAGTACCCATTAACGTAAGCCTCTAACTAGAGTGTCCCCCGGGCCTTGTACAGTGTGAACTTTACTGTAAAAAAATCATCGTAATTGCGGCATACGTAGCTATGAGATCCAGTCTAACCCATTGTAGTAGACGTACATTGACACTACAACTAGGTTCATCTTCCCTTCCACAGGTATTTTTATCCTGGTCAGTGTCTAGCCATTTTTTTCATCCCAAAAGCCTTGTGCTGGAATCGACATAGCGGTTGGTAATATTGGGTTTACATGATCCCGGTAGCTTTCTGAAAGTGACACAAACATACTTGTAGACTAATAAAAAATAATAACCAAATAAGTGTCGGTATATCGTAAAAACAATTAACCCAATAAAGATTATGTTATAGACAATCAAGGTCGATCGAAGTTGGGATCAAAACGTCATTGCAAACAAGACGACAATTTCATTATCTGTTTAGAATTTGCTTCGCCAGGGGTACATACAGTTTTAATTCATAGTTGTCCTTCCTCTAGACTGGCTGCCACCTAAGGCTGAAGAGCTCAGTTTGCCCTACAATTTAACCCATAGTTAGCTGGTAGGAGTCATTAATTCATACATTTACCAAGAGTATTTGCGCAAAAGTTGAATTAACGAAAATCGATCGGAATTCGAACTCGGCACTCCAATTCCCCATTCCGAGTCGCTATCCATTGCACAACTCAAACAACCCGACAAAGACTAAAATATTTATCATTGAATATTTTCTGTTCAGTTTTCCTAAACTGTTTCTTTTCTCTTTTAGGTTGTAAGACGCCATGATATTGTCAGTGTTGGAACTATAAGTAGCTTTGGAAATAATTTGGTTGTGAACATTAAAACCAATAAAAACTGGCTCCCGGGAATCAAAATCTTTTTAAACGCCGTGACTATTACTAATCAGGTAGTAATGGACATGGTGACAGTCCAACTGAAAATAAGATTTCAATATGAGGTTTGTAATTTTTAAAATTGGTTGAGTGTAAATTCAAGTTAAATATAAAAATCGCCCGAGAAGAGGGTGAAACTAATCATTACATAGACAAAGATCTTTAGGTGACGGAATGAAAATTAAATGATTATTAGATGAATGTGAATGATTTCATTTGAAGCGAAGGAAAGTGAATCATCTTTAGGTGACGGAAAACAAAAGTGAATGATTTTTATGTAACGTGAAGGAAAGTGAATGGCTTTTATGCAAATAAAAGGAAAGTGAATGATTTAGGTGAAGCGAACGAAAGTGAATGATCTTTAGGTAACGGAAAACAAAAGTGAATGATTTTTATGTAACGTGAAGGAAAGTGAATGGCTTTTATGCAAATAAAAGGAAAGTGAATGATTTTAGGTGAAGCGAAGGAAAGTGAATCAATTTTAGGTGACGGAAAACAAAAGTGAATGATTTTTATGTAACGTGAAAGAAGAGCTTTTAGATGAAGCGAAGAAAAGTGAATGATTTTAGGATGAACTGAATGAAAGTGAATGTTTTATGAACTGAATGAAAGTGAATGATTTTAAATTTCTGCGAAAGAAATTGAATGCTTTGTAGGCGAAGGAAATTGAATGATTTTTTTTTAATGTCAAACGTGGCGTTCTTTATTGCAGGCCATCTCCTGGTGTCCGTGAGTGCCAGAACTGGAGGCCTATTTCAATTCTTGTCGTCCCACTGGAAACGGCAATTTTTAGTATCAGTTTTGGTTTGCGGTAGTTCCGTGTTGTAGTTGTCTTAATAAATTCAAAGAAACAAAATATAGATTAAGAACATTATTAATTTGGCCCGAAATGTTAATCCTCTTCATCTTGGTATACTATTATTTTCTTAGGTCTTATTACACTTAATATATAATTTGGCAAAACTTCCGATCTATCACTTCTCACCTCGTTAACAAAGGTGTACAAAATGTTATACTCACATTAATCTTTTAATGAATTATTTTAATAAAAAAAGCTATATTTGAATTATGGATTTTAGAACAAAAATATGACATAAAACAAAATAAATATACGACATATATAGTCAATAAAATAACTAAAATAACAATTTTTATAGTGACTTATTTTGTTATAGTGACTTATTTTGTCATGATTATATTTTTACATTATTCGAGAATTATTTATAAAAAATACTCTTAAAAATGCGTGGTTTAGTTCAAAAGTTATTCAAAGTATTAAAAAACAGAAAAATTTCGTTAAAAAGAGTACTGAACAATTACGTAATATCAGTCCTCACAGATGAAGAAGAGACTTGAAGCAACAGAAATGTTGTTCTACAGAAGGATGCTGAGAATACCATGGGCTGAACATGTGAGCTATGGCAAAGTTTGAGAGAAAATGGAAACAAAAAGGGCACTTATACTTAACATGAGGAAGAGATAGTTGATAATTATAGTGCACATAATGAGGAAAGAGGGTTTGGAAAATTTGACACTTACAGGATATATTGAAGGTAAGACGGACAGAGGAAAACAATGTATAACCTACTTAGTGAGCTTGAGTAAATGGATGGTGGAGCAAGGTTTTGGGAGATAACGAAAGGACCAAATCTATTAAAAGCTACAAAAAGAGGAAATTGTGGAGAGCCATGGTCGCCTATCTCCTGAATGGACATGGAACATAAAATATCTGCTCAAAAAGTGTGTCTATTGTCAAGTTTTAGAGAAAATGGAAACAAGAAGGACACTTATATTTAACAACAGAAAGAGAGAGTTAAAATTTTTAGGGAAAATGTGGAAACAAAGCTTGGGAAATCTGATACTCCCAGGACATACAGAAGGCAAGAGGGACAGAGGAAAAGAATACTATGACCAAATGGAAACAAAAAGGACATTTATATTTAACATCAGGAAGAAACAGAAAATTTCTAGGGCACATAATGGGGAAGGAGGGGTTGGAAAATTTAACACTCACAGGACAGTTTGAATGCAAGAGAAACAGAGGAAAACAACGCATAACCTACCTAGCGAGCTTCAGTAAATGGATGGCTGAAAAGGTTTAGGAGAGATAACAAAAAGACAAAATTTATAAAAAGCTACAAGGGAAGGGAAATTGTGGAGAAATCGCATATGTTCTGAAGGGATACGGCGCATAGAAGAAATGGTAGTAGCAGAGTTAACGTTAACGTTTTATAAATCTCGTTCCCGATGTCTAAAATATCAGATTAAATTTATTGATCTGCCTATATTTCTGTGATGAGATATTGTAACTGTTTACAATATTTATATCATTCGGACCGTTGTTCTCATTTTTATTGCCATATTCACAACATTTCGGTTGTTGTACGTAACACGGCCATCTTCAGGATCTATCTATATTTCTGAGATGGAATATTGTAACTATTTATATTATTTATATCATTCGGACTGTTGTCCTCATTTTTATTGCCATAGTCACGACATTATCCATTGAGCGGATAAAAGCATTGATTGAAGTAATCTAAAAAATGACTTGACCCAATGAGTTCAATACCTGGCCACAGTAATAGGAACACAAACTTGGAGAGTTGAGTTACTAAACGGAATTCACTGAAACTGAGATATGTCAAAAGTCATAGCACGTAGAATTATAACAATCTACATCCTGTGGACTGAATAAAGAGTTCGATTTGAAATTACAACGTATATCACCTGAAGAAGGTCGGAGCATACAACGGTCGAAACGTCGAGAATATTGCAATAAAGATGATGTCAGCAGTCCAAACGAAGGAAATAGTGTAAATAAATTTATTGAATTTAATTATTTGATGTTAACTTTACTACTGAACGTTTTTCATAAATGATTTCAATTTTGTAGTAATGGAGGGATATGTCATTTAAAAAAAAAAAAATGGAAAAAATTCTTTCGCGAGAAATCACAGAAAATAAATCTGTAAAGAGTTATAATTACTGATATGACATTAACCACACCACTCTACAATAAAAAAATACTCGCATATAAGTAAAACCTTTTGTTATATAGCTTGGACGTGGCACAAAGTGGAAAGTAAGGAGCACCCAGTGAGGATTGAACTCACTACTTAGTCGTAATTGTTCTAGCGAGACAAGTTTGCTAGCCATTACAACACCTCGAGGTACCTAAACCTTTTCTTGTATAAACAAGGTCAGTAATATGGCCAGGGAGCGAATTCAATAATAATCTTTTTTTCCATGATAATTTGATCTGAAAGTGTCATATTTAGGTTTGTTTCGTATCTAATATGAACGCATTGTTTTGCAGATTGAAGGACGTTTCTTACCATCTGCGAATTATGCTGGTACTTTCACGAAATTAAAAATAAAATCTGCTCGAAGATCAACTGCTTTTTACTTGGTCGTTGATGATAGACTTGATGAACTAAGAAAATATAATTACATCTCAAAGCACTTGGTAAGATTTTTGATTTTGGTTAATAAGCTATAAAGCAACGATGAATGTGACGATAAAACACTGATAAAAGTTGTCTTAAATGTTGATGAAAGCAGAATGCCTTAATATATACGAAGCTCGGCTCTACTTTGAGCAATAAGAACAACAGAAAAATGCATAATTATTTCAACACTAAGTTGAAATGGTGATCCATCTTGCAGTTGTGTCCTGATTCAGTTTTCCTTTCCACTACTCTCTCTTTTTAAAACTTATTCGACATTCTGTTGATGGTTCTTGAATGGAATTTGAAGATGGAAGTTAGAGTATGAAGGTTGGTACCATTACTGAAAGCCTGAATGTTTTTTTTCCATTGCTCATTTGGGAAGACAGTGGGGCTGTCACAAAACGATTTTAACTTGTTCGCTTTCTAGCTGAATAACTCAAAGGGTTTTTCAGTAAGTTTTACGACAAATGGTCTCAAGATGGCTAAACGTCTTATCTGAAAACCTGGGAAAAAGAAACTCAATTAGTTTAGTGTTTTTTTTTTTTAGATATTAAACGTTTTGTGGGATAGACAATTATGTTGTTACACGATTTGGACAATTTTGCTGTTTCCCCCGGTATGTACCTCCAAAGTTCATACACGTTTTGGATGTTTTACAATATGGAGGACAAAAGCCTTGGTAGTAATCACGAGAATACCGTAATTATTATCATATGTGAAATGGTTAGACGGAAAGGACCTGAACAAAAATAGAACAAGAGATGGACTTCACGCAGTTCATCGACAATTTTGTTCTCGAAGTACAACATATTAGAACCTCCTAGCAGTTTGGTTTGGTTTGGTTTGTTTTACGGCATATCAACCTCAATGGGTTATTTAATGCCGACAAGATTTTTAATACTTCCCTTATTTTTTTTCCAAAATGTATTGCTGTTAATATTTTTTCAAAAATGTATTGCTAGTAATATTTTTTTTCAAAAATATATTGTTGGTAATTTTTTTTCAAAAATGCATTGCTGGTAATATTTAAAAAATATGTATTGCTAGTAATATTTATTTTTTGCAAAATATATTGCTGGCAATTTTTTTCAAAAAATTTATTGCTGTTCATATTTTTTTTCAAAAATGTATTGCTAGTAATATTTTTTTTCAAAAATGCATTGCTGGCAATTTTTTTTTTTAAAAATGTATTGCTGGTAATTTTTTCAAAAATATATTGCTGGTAATTTTTTCAGAAATGTATTGCTGGTAATATTTTATTCCCCCAAATGTATTGCTGGTAATAATTTTCTTCAAAAATGTATTCCTGGTAATAATTTTTCTTCAAAAAATTATTGCTGGAAATAATTTTTTTACAAAATATTTCTGCTATTAAATTCTATTTTTTACACTTTCATAGTCTTTTGATCCCAGTTTGGGAGTTATCTATTTGCCCATAGCTGGGATCCTAATAGGTGCTACCACCCTGGGTCAGTGTGGATCTAGGAACACAACAGCAATTAAGAGGTGGTTCTACGCTCCTCCAAACCTCCTCATCAGAGGCCTTGCTGTTGGCCGTAGTTTATCATCTTACCTAGGACATCACTGTAGTTTATCGTCATACCCAGGACGGCCTAGCAGTACGTATATCACTCTACCGTGTCAATATACAGTACTTGATTAAAGAGTGGCATATTTTTTGCGTATATTAAAATAAAAACAAAGTATCAAATAAAAAGTCGTGTCTAAAATACTAATGCGAACTGTTTTTAATGTTTTAGATCATGAGAAAATTATTTCGCACGTGGATGCCTCTTCATACACCAATATTTTTTAATTTAAAATCCCTACTTCAGGTAAGAAAATTTGACTAGTATTTTCTAAACTTAAAACTTGAGGAACGTGCAAACACCGTAATCTGCCGGAAGAATATGAAATCAGGCATTGCAGAGCATGTGTGAAATGAAAAAGTTACCTCGTAGTACATGAAATGAATGTAAAATGATAGAAAACTATATTGGAAAATACGAAGATCGAAAATGTCGTTCAGCAGAAAACCCAGGCTAATAGTTATCTATTCTTATCCTCATAAACTTCACTACCTACTCTCTCCTTTTACATTTGTACCACACACATCAAGTGGCTTGAGTGGCTCTTAGGCCTTGTATCGGGTGAACATTAGGAAAATAACTACTTGTACAGAGATGCCAAAAAACTAAAAATTGCTTTAAATAAGAAAAAAAATTCTTTTCATACCACTTTATTCGGACATATGTTGGTGTTATTTTATTAAGAATTTAGCTACAGATTTGAAAGAAAACGTAGTGTGGCATGTTTTGTATTTTACAAAAAAACAAAAAAAAAACACACAAAAAAACACATAAAAAAACCACAAAAAAACGGACACTGGGATTTATAACGATAGAGTAGTAGTTGAAATGAGTGTTTCCACTGAAAATGATTATTTTGTGAACTGGAGAAAAACATCTACGGAAAATTGAAAGTAAATAGTCTAAAATTATTTTTGTTCTTTTTCCTCACCACCCAGTGGTCCGGCATGGATTTAGCTAGTAACGCATTGATTGCACGGGGATCGTATAAACAACATACATCATACAGTAAGTGGATTTTTATCATGAATCGGAATAACTTCCGTAGATCTAATTTGGTATTTCCTTTTTGAATGATATATATGCAAAAATGATATACTCAAAATTGTTGTTGTTGTTGCTATTGATGCTGTTGTTTTTGCTGTTGTTGTTGTTGTTCTTCTTTTTGTTGTTGTTGTTGTTCTTCTTCTTCTTTTTGTTGTTCTTCTTGTTCTTGCTCTTGTTGTTGTTTTTGTTGTTCTTGTTTTTCTTTTTGCTGTTCTTGATCTTGTTCATTTTCTTGCTGTTGCTGTTGTTTTTGTTGTTCTTCTCGTTGTTGTTGTTCTTTTTGCTGTTGTTGCTCTTTTTCTTGCTGTTGTTGTTTTTCTTGTTCTTGTTCTTCTTCCTTCTCCTCCCCATTCTTCACCTCTTTGTCTTCTTCTTCATTCTGATTCTCTTCTTTTAAAATTATTTTTCTTTTTTCATTCTCATCGTTGTTCACCTTTTTCTCTTTTCGTTTTCTTCTTTGTCTTATTCATTCCCATTTTTTTCTTTGTTCTTCTCGTTTTTCACGTTTTTCAGTCTTTTGCGTCTTCTCATTGTTAGTCTTCTTCTTTAACTTATATATTTTCATTCACTACTTTTTCTTTTTTCTTTTTCTTTGTTCCCTTTTTTCTATTTTCAGTTTTTTCTTTCTTTCTCGCTTTCTTATTATTTTTCTAATTTTTCATTTTCACCTTTTTAGACGTATTTTCATTTTCACCTTTTTAGTTTCTTTTTCTTTGTTCTTCTCTTTTTCTTATTTTTAGTCTTCCTCCTCATTTTTTCTCAGTCTTCTCGTTCTTTCCATTTTAATTTTTCTTTCTCTCCTTTCCGCTCGTTTTTATCTTTCTTTTTCTTGCTCGTTTTCTTCTTAGTATTATTTATTCTGATTCTTTCCTTTTTAATTACTTTTTCTTTTCCTTTTCCTACGTTCTTCTCTTTTTTCTCATCTTCAGTTTACTTCCTTTTCTTCTTTTTTCTTCTTCTTATTTTCAGTATTCTTCTTTGTTCTTTCCGTTTGGCTAATATTTCAGTATTTTTATTATTGACTAGTAGACCTACCCGGCGTTGCCCGGGATTTAAAAAGCTAAAACTAAATCTATAACAACAATATCACTTCAAATTCATTTATTCAAACGTGAAAATATATTTAAACAGTTTTTACATTACTATACTTAGAGAATATTCTTTGTCTGTCCTTGTGGAGTATAAACAAAGAAATTGGTTTTATTTTCCACACGTGAACAAACTACATAGGAGAAACAAGATTCTCTTAACTGTAGTATAGTAATTGATAGAGTCTGGCCTTGTGCTTTTTTAACAGACCACAAAACTTACTCGTTATTCATTTTTATGAATAAATGGACTTTTTTTACGTTTTTTGTTCGAGAGTATATTATACTCTTATAGGGATCTCCACTAATTTGTCGAAAAATGGCATACCTGTAGTTTAAAATTAATTAAAAAAATGAAAAAGCTTTCTTGATATTTTTTTCTTCTGGTTTAATTCAAAGGTAAGGAATAAAAATACTCAGTAAGCAAAATACTTTAGTATATTTAAAACCGAATTTATATTCATTGGAATAAACTTTTATTTTGTTTTCAGTAAAATCGATTATGTCTGAAATTTTGAGACATTTGTAAACAAAAGTTAAATACTCCGTTTTAAAAATCTTGTACAAATAAAGTACATTTTTCAAAGGTTATTTGAATAAAATTACAAAATACAAAGTTTACTTAATCTAATTTGAAACAAACAGTAATTATACTTTTAGCAAAAATAAAAGAAAAAAAACGTAGTAGAAAATAAGAAAAGCATTTCTTAACTACGGTGATTCGCTTGTCAGGTGTTGATTGATGTTATTGACAGCTGAGGCCAGGAGAAGTGATCGGATGGATGAATAGAAGTGACACCTTTTACGAATTTTAATTGAACTCATTTTAGTACTCAGTAATTTTTACAAATTAATAAATATTTAAGCAATCTGATATTTTATTAATTATTAAGTACTTTAGCTTTATAGCCTTACGTTTGAAGATGCTTTACGGAAAGGTAATAATTAAATTTAAAATATCATATAACAATAAAATAAATTTAAAATTTTATAACTAAGATAATATAAAAATAAATATAACATAAAATTTCATAAATAAGAGAGATACCTATAATTTTTACGTACATCTCCTATGAAATTTTATTGTATTTTATTTATTATTATATTTTATATTATCTCAGGAAATTTTAAACAACTCTTAAAACACGTGACTTTTTAATGATAGTATCATGTATGAACATCCGTATCTATAAAAACGGAATGTTTATACACAACCAGAATCAATGTAAAATTCTTTTTTAAATACTAGTCATTTGCAGATTCTAATAAGCTTTTAGATTTATGATTAGAAAAATAGTGTTACTTAATAACAGTTCATTGAAATTGAATTTTAAAAGATTTAACAACTTTATAAATTATTGTTTATTAAAAATGTAAAATAAAGAGAATCATTCTTGTAAAAATTCATTTTTTATCGGAAATTATTTTTTTGCTTCATACAATATTATTCTTAACATATATTATTCGTAAAAGCAATTGAAAGCTTTTCTAATTTAATAATGTTTTATTGGGTTTTGTATTTTACAATTAAGAGTTTATTTTCCTTGACTGGTCGTTCAATTTTAGATTGTTTGTTTTTATTTTTCTTCTTATTTATTTTTTCATTTTATTTGTGATTTATTTACTTTTTTTATTATGCTTTATCTTTATTATTAATTTGTTTTATTTTTTAATAATTTTTAAAAATAAGTTTTTAAACACCTCTCGGACAAAAACAGTGTGTGGACTTTATTGAAGTTTCGTATTTACTGTTCTCCACTCACTTTTCTTTTATTAAAAGACGTGCGCTCGGACGTGGTACAAAAACATATAGACATCAGAAACAATCTTTCTTATATATATATATATATATATATATATATATATATATATAGCAGCCATATCAGAGCTGGTCGATAAGAAAAATCGTTCAATTAGAATGGAGCAAAAACAGTATCATGTTAAGATGCAACAGAGTCTATCTTCTTCAATTACTTTAAAGTACTTTCATTAAAAAAACATTTTGAATTAATACAGTTACTGATATAACAGAAGTAGTCTGTATTTATTCAATCAAAGTTAGCCGAGGACACGAAAGTAAAACAGACAACATGAAGACCCACTTCAGACCTGGGATGTAAAACAGGATACATTTATTAAGCAATTGTTAAGTTTGATGAAAATTAGTTGAAAGATCAACGAAAATAAGAAAGAAGCCAATAAAAATTGTCATTTTTCGCTATTTACGTGGGTTTTCACTATATGGGTGGAATTAATTATCACGTTAAATGACTGTAAAACAATCAACTTACTGTTGGCTACAATCGAGTGAAATTTGTATTAGATTGCTTGAAAATTGAGGGAGTTTTAGTTTAAAATTTGTGTTGAAATCAATTTGAGTTGAAACCGATATTTTGTTTTTCGCGCTTTTTTTGCTAAACGTAGTGGCGTAGAAATAAAACCAGGCATCGTTGAGCTCGTCATGATGTAAGTAATCTACATACCGAGTCTGAACGAAATCGAAGGAAAAAAGTTGAATTTATCAATATTTGATCGGCTTTATCTATTATTAATTTTGAAAACAATATTGATTTTTTACGCTAAGAACCCACCTCTTACATTGTACAATGTATGTGCTAAGTTTCGTCAAAATCGGTTCGATGGATCTCGAGAGAAAAGCTATCACACAGGCAGACACACAAACATCCTCTGTTTTATATGTATAGCTTATTTTTTCCCTTTTAATTTCTTTTTTTTTTATTTCCCTCCTTCGTCCCATTTTCAGTCTGTTTCCGTCATTCACTTTTTTCTTATTTTCAATGTGGTTGTTATTGTTGTCACCGTTAAAAGGCTAACGTTACATTAATATTCTATTATTTTTAGTGCCAACGCTACCAGTAAGAAAGTCAGAAGAACAGCCAAAATTTTGTTTGAATTCTCGTTCAGTTTGGCGATGGCGGAAAAAACATTTTCGGTAAATACAATTTAAAAAAGATACAACAATTAAAATAACACGATTGTTAATGGCAATTGTGAATTTATTGAAATTTATTAAAAAATCTTTTTTAAACACTTTTCAGGAAATTAAACTTTTCTAGACCATTAATTTGCTATTAATTTACATTAATTTATCTTGACCATTAATTTGCTATTAATTTACATTAATTTATCTAGACCATTAATTTTTACCGCTCTTTCCAGTATTTGAGTTTTTTTTTCTTCCTAACCATTTTGTTTAAAATAGTCAGGAAAGTCAACATTTTCATTATGTTATCATTTTCATTCGACTTCGACGTGGAACACATTTTACTTGTTGCTGTTGAAAGACTTCAAGTAATGTGGATTTTGTTATTTGGTAAAGATCTTTATTTGTTACTCTATACTTCCAATCTTATGAAGAATTGTCTTCCCCGAGACTAAATGACGCGTTCGCTTAAAGACATTTTAAATCATTATCCAAGCAAACGGTTGCATGTAGATGAGAGTTTATAAATCTCAGAACGATTTGGACCTTTATGCATGGCATGATCTGACGAGGTTATTTCAGAACATGACTTTTGTTCTCAGGTTAATATGTTGGCTTTGTAACATCCCAGGTTGCTCAGTGCGGAAAGGAGTGGCTTGTAAAATGCAATACGGCCAAGCCCAAACTAGTAAAGTCCAATCACCACCGAGCAGATGCAGAATTTAAGTGAAAGTTCTGCATCTGCTCGGATGGATGGGTCCTCTCTCAAGGAGGCTGCTTACTTTTAACGTCTATTAAGGCTCAAGCTCACCCCAGACCTCAAGTGGAACTAACATATACAAACTATTGATAAAGACGCTGGAAAAATGGTCGCTTCATTGTACCTCTCCAGTAACTATATGTCCTCCTACCCACTGCTATAATTCTAACTTTAGAAGAACCAAATCAGACCAAAAATGGGGTATTGCCGCCATATCTGAGCTACGGCTGCTTAATCCTCATTTGCCTGCCTTGAGTTCAATAGCATCTATGCAGCCTTGTAGGTGATGAATTATTTTCAACCCTACAACCACTTTCCCATAGACAAAACATAACGAGCCTCTCCCTGCTCTATCTCTATTTCCATGACATGTGTTCTGGCGAGCTACATTCCTTAGTTTCACGACCCCTGATTTTTACAACGGGAACCCGCCCTGCCTAGTACACAAGTATGAACCATCCTCGTTCCTTTCGTATTCCTCTAGTAAGAATTGTTCCATTCATGCAAAAATGTCCCCCCACCTTTACTCAAAGACGTGCAACCATACAATTTGGACCCTATCTCTCGTACATATCTTCACCTTGGGATGGTTGTAGGGTCACGATGGTTACATACTATTTTAAACTGGCCAAGGATTTGGTGCCAGTTAGGTCGTAGATCGTCTAGTGTTGTTGGTAAGCTACATACCGTTATGTTTCTTACAAGAAAAGAGTGGGGGTTGTTCTTTGTCTTGATTTAATAAGCCATGGTATTTTCTTTGAGGACTGGGTTGAATAAAAGAAAGCCGTGGACTTGTTAGAAGAAGGAGAAGTCCTGATCTTAGTTGAAAATGATAGTTTTAATAATAGTAAATAAAAATAAAATATTACAAAAGTTTGATATAGCTTAACACCTCTGGATGAGGTAGCGACTTGGAACCAAAGAATGTATTCTCAAACTTTTATCAAAGAATCGAACATCGAGTTAATTTCAGGCGAGTATGAATTGCGTGTGTGTTGATCAGCCAATTTAAGATGTATCTTTCTTCTAGATTCTTCCGGCTCTCCCCGCCTCCGTTCATCAAAATATTGTATATATGAGGACCTATCCACTCACGGGTTTCTTACGGTCTCTCGACCACAAGAGGGGCGAAACAGGGTCATTCTTCTGTCTTTTTTTTTTTTTTTACTTACCCAGACTTTAAGTATCGCCAACCTTTAAGACCATCTTCATTCAAAATAACAACCTTACATATTCGTCCGATAAGCCTCTAGACGGGCATAGACAAAACGATATTGTCACATGTCAAAATGTGCAGGCCTTTGAAAAACAATTAAATTTCCTGGGACAATTTGATTTTACCCAAAGATTCAAACTTATAAATTTTTTCTGTTTCAACTTTCTAGCACCAGAAACCAGAACTATAAAATACGTTTCCCTAACAAACAAATTACCTTGTTACACAGGAAGTTTCTTCCCAAGAACTGCTGTTTTGTGGACCAGATTCCCGACAAGATGTTTTCCCAATTACTATAATCTTGACCACTTCAAGTCTAGGGTTAACTGTTATCTTTCCTGCATTATCCCATGACCTATTCTCATAGTTTCTTTTCATGCACATCTCGCCTGTGGAACTATCATCCGATTTCTTGCTTCCCTGTCACCTACTGTATTGAAAAATTTAAATGCAACATCAATCGCCATCTTTAAACTTTCTGACCTGAATCATGATTTTATTGGCGTTTCTTCTCACTAACATTTTCTCCTTTTCTTTCAACCTGAGTCATCCATTTAGTCTTAGTGCCATTACCGCCTTGCTTGGGTTGAAAGGATTATATATATATATATATATATATATATATATATATATATATATATATATATATATATATATATATTTCAAACATGTAGTGTTGAATGTTAAAGACAACATAGTCTTACATATTTTCTTTTGAATTTTCTCATATTCTCTAATGAGACTTTTTATTTGAAAATAGTTCCGAAATATGTATTTTCCATACAATGACCTAGCGCTTTCGAACATCATTGTTCATCTTCAGGGTCAATATTTTAGTCAAAAATTTTTTTTTTTTTTTTTTTTTTTTTTAAACAAACATTTGCCAATTATCTTGTAGCGTAATCATGTTGCTACTTTTTTACAAACTAAAAACGTTAAATTCCTTTTAAATTCAAAAGAGGCGATGATGTTATATCACGTGCATGGCGTAGATTTTTATCATGTGACAGCGTGAAAAAGATTTCCAATACACAAGCCAAAAGATCGAAGAATACGCTACAAAATTTAAATATATTATAAACATTGCAATATATTACCAGATATATTATAATCTATACGATTAATAAGAGGTCTTTTTCTTTTAATATGTAATGCCTCTAAGATTTTAAGGCGTCTAATGTCTGTATGTTTATCTATAATTTTAGTATTTTCTACAAGTATTTTACGTATATCAGATTGCGTAAGGGAAACAGTATGTGACTTAATATGTTGTTTAATGGAGCTAGTATTATTTAAATGCAGAGTCAATCTTCTGGAGAGCCGGGTGGTTGTAAATCCAATATATGTATGTGGATTAGAAGAACATTCTTCCATGGGGCATTTAAACTCATACACAACATTGGTTCTATCAACAACTGCAGCAACTGGAGAATGATTATTACTCATTATCAGGTTAGACGTTTTAAATTTACTATAATATATATTAAGTTTTAAGGCCTTGTTGGAATCAACAGGAAACACATTATGGTGTATTATAGACTTAAGGGCCTTTTCATCCATGCTGTATTGTCTATGCATTTGTCCTCTGTAAAAGAGGTTAATTGCGGATAATTTTCTTGGTGTATCTCTTGTTAGGTCTGAGAAGTATCTATCAAATTCATTATCAACTAGATAGTTAGGAAAACCGTTATTAATAAGGGTTTGCTTGATGTTAGTCAATTGTTTATGAAATATTTTATTGGTAGAAGAGATAAGTTTTGCTCTAGTAACTAGGTTAGAAATTATTGACCGTTTATATTTAATGGGGCATTCACTAAGATAGTTGAGGGTGCAATTGTTATCACTTGTAGGTTTTTTGTATACAGAAGTGGTAAAAGTGTCATTACTAGTATCTATTAAAACATCCAGAAAAGGGATATTATTATCTTTAGTTAGTTCATGTGTAAAATTAAGTACTGAATTATTTTTAAAGGCTTGTTGCAAAAAGGTTAATTCATCAAAATTTTTAGCAAGTATAAGGATATCATCAACATAACGGAGGTATATGCTAGGTGTTTCAATAATACCAAAAATTTTATCTTCAAGATGTGACATATAAAAATTGCTAAATGTTGGACCAAGGACAGATCCCATAGAGACGCCGTCCACCTGTAAATAAATATTATTAAGGTGGTCATAGAAAGGAACCTGTGTAGTGCAGATTAAAAGGATTTTTTTGAGTATATTCGGATTAATTTTAAGAGGTTGCATAAGAGGGTTGTTATAGATGTAATTAGTAATTATATCAATAGTTTCAATGACGGGGACGTTAGTAAATAGACTTTCCACGTCAAGGGAAGCTAGTATTCCGTTATTCAGTTTATGAGAACGTAAGGTTTTTATTAACTCATGAGTAGAGTTAATATTATATTTATTAGGTAGATATGGTGTTATTAATTTATTAATAATTTTTGTCAATTGGTAAATAGAAGTGGTTACTTGAGAAATAATGGGACGAAGAGGGTAGTTAGATTTATGAATTTTAACCGTACCATATAGGTAGCCAGGCTTATAGTCTCCTATAATTTTAGGAAGTTTTAGGCTATCACATTGAGCATTATTAGCTGTTATAAGTTTGTTAATTTTTGCTTTTAGTTCATTAATAGGGTTCTTATTTAGTTTTTTAAATTTAGTATGGTCATTAAGGATATTTTGTAATTTGTTATAATAATCAATTTTGTCAATTACTACAAACATGTTAGATTTATCAGCTTTTCGTATAATTATGTCAGGATGGTTTTTTAATTGTTTTGCAGCGTTTTTTAGTTTATAGGTCATAAGAGATGAGGAAGTAAGTTGAAGGTTACATCTGTTCTTCAAAGCTTCAGCTTTTAACAAATATTGCAATTCAGAGGTGGTAGATACCTCATTATTAAGTTGTAGTTTTAAAATGTCTTGATATAGCATTTCAATTTCTGTTTTTTAAAACATCATGTTGTAAGATTTCATAATATGGCAATTAGGGCCTAAATTTAAAAGATCCTTCTGTGATTGGGTCAATTCACAACCAGAGAGGTTAATAAATTTATCAATTCCATTGGGTAGTAGAATAGTTCCTTTGTATAAATTGTTAAGTTTCCTATTGATGGAAATCTTCTGAGGAGTTATATCCTTTTCAATAATCGGTTTAAGCCGTGATGTTATTTCCTGAAATTGTTCCTGACTGGTACGTTGTATAATATCATTTTGTATACGATTAGAAGCAGTATTTAGGAGGTTAATATTATTTTTGGCAATATCAATTTGTCGTTTTATAAGATATTCTTTGTAATCCCTCGTGTTGGTATCATATGAAGCTCGATGATGTTCGAAAGCGCTAGGTCATTGTATGGAAAATTTCGGAACTATTTTCAAATAAAAAGTCTCATTAGAGAATATGAGAAAATTCAAAAGAAAATATGTAAGACTATGTTGTCTTTAACATTCAACACTACATGTTTGAAAGAAAAGTTGCTGCCAAATTACACACATATATATATATATATGCTTGTCTATGTCGGTGTAATATATATATTTTCTATATATGTAGACACATTTTTTCTTTCTCCCCCCCCACATATATATATATGAAATTGCGTTGTGCACGAAACTCCGTGTCGGGCTATCATCTGTAAGTGTTAATATGTGTATGGTTTGATATGCTAAACTACCCGTTTACCCGTTGGGTCACTAGCAGTTCAGGTTATAAAACATTGAAGTTGATTTTAACATTAAAAAATTGTCTGTATGAAGAAAGTTGGAATAAAAAAATACTTACTGTAGAAACAACTTGTATTTTTATATCTGATTCACTTAAAATTAGATACCTCCACGAATTGGGCATATGTAAGGTTTAAAATGAATATTTAAAAATGGAAAGATTTTTCTTGAAGCTTTCCAGTTTAGCTTTAAATGAAAGCTAAAGGATTAAATTTACCATACCCGATAAGCAAAATTCTTAAGACAGACAGAAATTATATTGACTGGAACAGACTTGCATTTTTTTTAAGTAAAATCGATAACGTCAGCCGTTTTTTAGACATTTGTAAACAAAACTTAATTTTCCGTTTTAAAAATCTTGCAAAAATAAAATATATATTTCTGAAACGTTATTTGAGGAAAATTAGCAAATGTTAAGTTATTCTGATTTGAAACAAATATTACTTACTTATAGCATAAAATGTTGTATAAAAGCATTTCCTAACTACGGAGTCTTATTTTTCTGACGTGTCCATAGTTATGTATGGTGTAGCAGACGACAAATTTCATTAGGATTTTTTTTTCTCGGAAGGGAGGGCAACCCTTAAAGCACTTGACCTTTTAAGAATTAAATTATCGATTTGTACAGCCATACTTCAGGAATTCTGCATCTATATACATATATAAAAACAGATCGAATTTTTTTAAAAAATAGTCGGATTTATTCAGATTGTAATAAGCTTTAAAATATATGATTAGTAAATATAGTTTTACTTAATAAAATATTCCCTAAGAATTAAATTATCTCATTGAAATTGAACTTTAAAACATTAAAAAACTTTATAAATTATTCAATTATGTATTGTAAAAATCGAAAAAAAATCTTGTAAAAATTCATTGTTTGTCAATTTTTTTTTCTTCAGACAATATTGTCTTTAACATATATTATTCATAAAAGCAATTAAAATAATGTCTTAGTTTTATTGCGTCTTTTATTATTTTATTTTTCGCTTCATAACAGTTTTTCGGTAAGACCGGGTCCGATTCTGCAAAAAAAACAAAACCAAAACAATAACCCCTACCCAAAAAAAACAAACAAACAAAGCAAAAAAAAGCCGGTGATTTAAATTGTTCAAAAAATTATGTTTTTAATTAATATAAAAGTCACTAATTATATCGATGAATTTCTCAATCTTTCATAAAATTAAGTAGAGGGGAGAAACACATGTAAAATAAAAAATATTTTTACCAAAATTTTGTAATAAAAAATTTCAAAAATAATTTCATTCGTTTATGAATAAGTCCTGAAAATTTAATTAAAATCCGACAATTATTTGATTTTTGTAAGAATTTTCAAATTAATTTGTCTGTTACCACAAAAAAGAGGCGAAAATTTGCTATGCTAAAAGTTAGTAAAACCGCAGACGCAAGCAAAACAAGTTTTTTTAATCAAAATTTCGGATGTTCTAAAAAGGAGAAAAAAATTAATTAAATATAAAAAAAAATACTTTGATCTTTCCTC
>OZ038510.1:64615333-64630333 GCA_964036315.1 Acanthosepion esculentum
AAATAATTGGAAAAAGTGCAAATTCCACACCTATATTTCAAAGACTTATTATATTAAGAACTTTAACTAAAACTTTGTAATTGCAGGTTATATCTATTGTAAATACGTTTATTTATCTAATTTACTCTCTTTGTCGTATTTATTTTTAAAATTTAGTAAAATTTAAGCTAAATGCGTGACCTCTCCGAGGGCAAATTGTTGGAGCTCGCATGACAGGAGCCTCGATCAATAATGTTGCTGAACTGTTTGGTTTTTCAAGAGCTACCATATCAAGAACTATGACGCAATTCGAGAAACAGGGCAAAACCTCTAGCAACCGTAGCAATTCGGACCGGACTTGCAAACATACTGACAGGGACCGACGTGCATTGAAACGCAATGTGGCAAAAAATCATCGGGCTACTGCGGCCAAAGTGACTGCTGAGTTGAATAATCATCTGAATAGTCCAGTTTCTACTAAAACTGTTCGTCGTGAGCTCCATATGGCTGCATATCATGGAAGAGCCGCCGTAAGGAAACCTCTTCTCTCCACTCGCAACATTCAGAAGAGGTTGAAGTGGTGCAGAGATCACAATGCCTGGTCTGCAGACCAATGGAAGCAAGTCATATTCTCAGACGAGTCCAGTTTTTCTCTTTTCCTAAATTCAGGGAGAGTTTATATGTGGAGGCAGCCCAAAGAAGTTTACAACCTTGACTGCCTTCTTCCAACAGTGAGGCATGGAGGTGGATCAGTGATAGTTTGGGCCTCCATATCATGGAAATACCTCGGTCCAATAGTTGCCCTCCATGGTAGAATCAACAGCAAAGATTACCTGAACATTTTGGGAAATCATATTCATTCACTGGTCCAGACTTTATCCCCTGATGGTGACTGCATCTTCCAAGACGATAATGCTCCAATGCATACCGCTCAAGTCGTTAAGAATTGGTATGAAGTGCATGAAAGTGAGCTAGAACACATGGAGTGGCCTCCCCAATCTCCAGATATCAATATTATTGAACATTTGTGGTGCATTCTGGAGCGACAAGTTAGGAGCCGCTATCCTCCACCGTCGTGTCTTAAAGAGCTGGAGCAGGTATTAATGGAAGAATGGCTGAACATTCCTCTGGATGAAGTCAGGAAGCTGTATGATTCCATTCCTAGACGTATTAAAGCTGTATGTGAGGCTAAAGGAGGACCAACTCCATATTAAATAAATTTTCTTTGAATTTAACAAGTGTTTCAATTATTTTGTTTAACCCCTGTGTATATATATATATATGTATATATATATATATATATATATATATATATATATATATATATATATATATATATATATAAATAATACAACTAAAAAGGTTTTTCACTTAGCTGATTGATGTTACCTTCCGCGCCCCAACTCCAGAGATTCGTAGACGGATTCTCCAGGAATCGCTCCGTCGACTTGTCAGGGTGTATCAGCCATTGTTCTCTTACACTTCTCGATTTTTTTATCAGAATTTTTCATTGCCACAAGTTTTTTTTTCATAGTTCCTGTGTGCGCGTGCATGTTCGCACGTGTGTGGCCGTCGAAAAATACGCAGTTGTCAATAAAAAGCTTTACTCCTCTGATTTTTCGTGCATGAAAAGCATCAAAACTGTTCAAGGAAATCAGTGATTATCATATAACTAAGATGCTGAGAATAAAGACTAGTAGCATAAAAGCAGATATTGACAATATTGTAAAAAGAGAGCAATGTCAAAAACCACATTGAATTTATTTTATTTTCTGTCTGCATAATTTATTTTTATTACTGTCAATCGAACCTGTATCCTATACGGAACCGTCATATATATATATATATATATATATATATATATGTGTGTGTGTGTGTGTGTGTGTGTGTGTGTGTGTGTGCGCGCGCGTATGTGTGTGTGTTTGTGAGTTTGTATGAATATAAAAGTGGATATTGAAGTTAACACCCATCGGCGACAGTCTGTTTCATATATATATATATATATATATATATATATATATATATATATATATATATGTATATGTGTGTGTGTGTGTGTGTGTGTTTTTGTGTGTGTAGTATTGCAATTCTCGAGTCGAGATCAATTTGGCACCACGCTACACACACACACACACACACACACACACACACACACACACAAATATATATGATAAATATATAGTTGTAAGGTATGCTATACTTATGAGTTAAAATGCTCGATATCAGGGATAGAGTGTATGTAAATATAAAAGTAGACGGTAACGGTTATATTTTAAATTCTTCTAAGGATTATTGAGTGCAAATAATTGTGGCTTCGAATACAGTTTTGAGGCTATTTTATAGTATTTTTTGTTAGATTTATTATTGATGGCTTTATTGTTTGTCGTTAATTGTGATTATCATGTTTATTTCTATTTATGCGTGCCTTTGTAGTTTGTTAATTTGTTTACGGTTTACTTTATTTACTTATTTATTGATGCGAATGAATTTATTATACTTATTCTATTTATTTTATACGATTGCGTTTAAGCATGAAACAGACAGTCGCCGATGGGTGTTAACGTCAATGTCCACTTTTATATTTATACAAACTCACAAACACACACACACATACGTGCGCACGCGCACACACACACATATATATATTAAAATTTGTGTATTTAGGCACCAAATTCTCTTTTAGGCATGTCTAATTGAATAAATAACAGACATTATGTTTATCATTACCATGACATTATAACCTAGAGAGAAAAAATTCCATAATGGATAATTTTTTCACGTTCTAATAAACGCTCTGCACATTTGTCAACCGTTTTGCATTTAAAAGCATAATGAAATGATTACGGTAATGGATAACAACGTACAACTTTCCTTATATAGTTTTATATTACTTTCACTCCTGAAGATGATCTTGAAAGAAGATCGAAAGTACTTGGGAAATAAAAAGAAAAGAAATTTAAACAGCTATAGCGCATTCCTCTCATTCTTTAACAGCAATACACGGAAGGTTATTCGTGAGTATGAACGGATTTTGTTAAAAATTAGCAGACATAATGTTTGTAATTCGTTCAATCAGAATAAAAATATATATATGAAAAAATACTCGTGACCTGACGATTACGTCTAGCATGAAACAGACTGTCGCCTCTAAGTGTTGACTTCAATGTTCAATTTTATATATATATATATATATATATATATATATATATATATATATATATATATATATGTGTGTGTGTGTGTGTGTGTGTGTGTATTTAACACTTGTAAGGCGTAAAATAATGAATTTTTTATATGCCAGTCGGCATACTTAAATAGTATTTAGGTCATCATTACTATGACTATTATTATTTTAATTTTTCTCATATTTTTGAAAAAATAAACCTTTTTATCACTTAGATAAGAGATCTTTTAATTGTTAATCTTCCGATGCTAAAACATGAAAATTGTATTTAATTTCTTTTCTTTTTCCCAGTTCCAATCTCATCAGAAAATGTGTCTTACTTTTGATCTTCCGAGATGTATTTTCCTGCGTGAACGTTTGCGTATCAAAGTCATTGTATACAACTGTCTTCCATTTGCTCAAAAGGTAACTATCAATGAAGCTTTATTTCATTTTGTGGCAACAACCTATTTTTTCGGTTGTTTTCTGAAGTTGGGGGATTAAATAAGGCCACTCCTCAGTTAACGACTGAGCTGTTTAACAGCTTCAGACTTACGACCAGCGATAAAATCTCTCAAAATAAAAAATTTAAAAAAATAAAAAATCCGACCATTGTTTATTGCATGAAAACATTGACCGTGCTTATTTTATCTTTCTTTAAAACGAAAAAGTTGCCGGCATCTTTAGCAATGGGCCGTAACACGAGTAACATACATGAGTACCACATATGAGGTTATATGAGTACCATAATGAGTATCATATATGAGTACTATTTATGAGTACCATATATGAGGATATATGAGTATCATATACGAGTACCATTTATGAGTACCATATATGAGTATATATGAGTACCATAATGAGTATCATATATGAGTACCATTTATGGGTACCATATATGAGAATATATGAGTACCATATATATGAGATCATATATATGAGTAGCACTTGAGATGTAATCTGAAGAGTCCCAGTAGACGTACACAGGAAGGAACCTCATTGAGCCTTAAGGTAAAATGATCAGCATTGAAGCCATCGTCATAAGAAATCAACTTCGATGGAGTGGACATATAGTGCGAATGGATGATAAACGGTTAACAAAGCAATTGTCGGTGCTACTTTTCCTTGTTATCTACAAGGAAAATATATCAACCCCGTACAAATTTTTCTCGTTTTATCCTCTTTCGGTATGTACTGGTCGATGTATAGTGAATAGCTTCTTTTTTTATTGCTTTTTGGGCTGTTTTACATTTGTCAGAAAATAACAACCGGCTTTCAGGACTGTAGGAGATATCTTCAGTTATTTACGCTTTTTCACATAGTTGGTAAGCATGTTATCGGTCTGTACATTCTTGGACATCTTACTCTTTTGGATAAAGGTAAATTTTCTTCGTGCTATAAAATTAGAGACAGTAGCTTCTTTTCGATACATTCTAATTGCTGAACTAGTCCCTAATGTATGATGGTAAATAGCCTGAAGCAATCGCCAATGAAAGTGTCCATACGAATTCATTTCAATTACATTTTAAATATAGTTCTTCTTCTTGTTATTATTATTTCTCTTCGTTGGTGTCTTCATAGCTACCATTTGTGTCTTGTGGTTTTTATGCCCGAATAGACATTGAAGTCAGTGGAAGCCAGGTGCAGGTCTTGATGTCACTCTTGGTCACCAAGTGGGAAAAGCACGTGACTTCACAACTGCATCTAGTTTGTAGGTGCGGGAAAGTTTTGTGGTATACACGGTTACATAAACAACTACTCAGGAAATGTTTGGGCAGCCATCCACATATCGCAGACAGAATGTAAAGTCCACGTATCAAATCTGGAGTGATGAGGCTCGCAGACTCTTTCTACATCAGTTTTCTGTTGTAATATTATTATTATTGTGCCTTGTAATTTCATCCTACTCCTCTTCTTTTTCTTCTTCTTCTTCTTTTTCTTTTTCTTCTTCTTTAATTATTTCGATTTCTTTTTCTCCATTCTTCTAGTCTTTCTTATTTTTCTGTCTTCTACTTCTTTGTGCTTTTAAATAACTTTTGCTTATGAGCATCTTATGAGTATCTTATGAGTAATTCTAAGTAACATGTGTTGTTTTATTACAGGCCACAGTGACTTTTCTCAACAAAAGGCTACTTTGCAAAAGGAAACACGTCACAAAAGTACTGGTAAGAAATCTTTATCCCCCAAAATATTTATGAAAGAACATGCGCCCTTTTGGCAGGTTTCGAATCTGCGTCCCCATTTGCAGGAGAAACCAACGTCTGATTGATTGTTAAAGTACACTGGATTAGACGGAGGGCACATTCCTTTAATAAGTTTTCTCGAGTATTCAGGCATTTAGACGAAATAAATACTGTTTAAAATACACACCAGATCGTCTACTCAAATACGGGTAACCAATAAAAATAACGCTTGAAGCAATAAAAATATGTCGGATGAAAAAAACCCTCTAGAAAATTACCTTTTTTACGTTTTATATATGAAACTGAGCAGGAATGGTGAGAAGATTTTGCTTTAAGACAAATAGAACCTTACTTGACTTGAGGCTCTCCATAGCCTAGTGGCCAAATCACTGAACCAGACGGTGGTTCCTCCTATGAAGGGGGACGCAGGTTTGAATCCTACCGGTGGGCACGTTTACTTTAATGAGTAGATGTAATAAATACTGTTTAAAATAGATAAAGCGTCTACTCAAATACGAGTATCCACTAAAAATAACATTTGAAGCAATAAAAGTACGTCGAATTAAAAAAATAAAATCCAGTAACTCTTAAAAAATGCAATCAATAGTAAATTTTCAAATCGTTTCCATTGTACACCATTTTCTACGTATTGCTATGTAAATTACTTTTAGTGCATGTCTATAGTAAATTATTTACTTTGCAATTCTATAGTAAACCATTTCCAGTAAAAACAATAAGGAATTAATTGCAATGCATATCTATCGTAAAATAATTTGTGATGCATTTCATCTAAATATTTACAAAGAATTTCTCTTCAGAATTATTTTAGTATACATCTATAGTAAATAATTTACACTATATTGCTACCGTAAATAATTTGTAACGCGTTTCTATAGTAAAATCATTTGCAATGCTTTTTTTGTTAAAGGTTTGTAGTTTATATAACTATAATAAATTATTTTCTGCAGGAAATAATTTACAATATATTTTTACAGCTCGTCACTCTTAGCGTTTTCCTATAATAACTTATTTGCAATGTATTTGTAGAACAGTTGTAACGCAAGTCCGTTTTAAAATTTTCTCCCTTTTTTCAAACTAGACTTGAGCCATGAAATATATATATATATATATATATATATATATATATATATATATATATATATATATATATATATATAATATTAGTGGTCAATATATATATATATATATATATATATATATATATATATATATATATATATATATATATATATTTCCAGGAGGATGGAATCCAGGTAGAGCTCAATGTCTAGGACAGAGCAAGAATATAATATAAAAGGTTCAAACACTAATATTCCATGATTATAATTCATTACATTGGAATCGTAATCACGATCCAATTCATCAGACTTACAAATTTCCAATGTAATAAATTATAATCATGGAATATTAGTGTTTGAGCCTTATATATATATATATATATATATATATATATATATATATATATATATATATATATATCTTCTAGTCAAGCAGTACCGTCTAGGTAGGTAGTGCCTACCCTGAATAAAATAGATCAGCAGCTACATTTTCCTTCTGTGGAACAATATGCATCTAATACAAGAAAATTATGACGCTTACTCTGATTATTATGCATAAAATGAAAAATATTTTTTTGTTGTTGATTTACTATATAAAAATCACAAGCTGCCTACCCTGAGTAATTACTGACTGATATATATATATATATATATATATATATATATATATATATATATATATATATATATATATATATATATATATATATACTAAATTAAACAATTATTTTTTCTTTTCTTGTTATCAAAG
Organism: Acanthosepion esculentum; assembly: GCA_964036315.1. Classification (NCBI taxonomy): domain Eukaryota; kingdom Metazoa; phylum Mollusca; class Cephalopoda; order Sepiida; family Sepiidae; genus Acanthosepion; species Acanthosepion esculentum. The sequence continues at coordinate 64,622,489 of OZ038510.1, forward strand.
GTTCCAGCTAAAAGTTACCGAATCGTCTATTTTTGGGTGTGTCCTCGGAGTGTTGGAAAGAAAACAATTGGAGTGAAATTGTTTATCAATAAAAAAATGATTGATCAATTTCGAAGATCACTTTTAGTGAAGGTAAGTTTGTTTTTTTTAACCCGGTGAAAATGATTTCTTATTTCTTTTCAATCAGAATGACAAAGTACCCCACTCGACGACAAATATTCACCCGATTATTGTTATTCCGAAAGGCATAACTAGGTTCTCCTTAGGTACCCATATTTGTGTCTTTGTACCCCAGATAAGCAACGTTTAATAAATTTTTAGCTGTAATTTTTCGTCATCTCATTCTCTTCAAGGAACTATGAATGACGGACATTTAAAACAAAGTCATTACTAATTGTTTTTTCTATCTGAATTTCTGGGGGTGGGGAAGAGTTATCATTATTTACACTACTTATATTTCCAGACTGTTTTCCTCGTCTACGTTTCGGCCGTCGTGCTTTCTGGCCTTCATCAGATGTATATGAATCTGGGTGATCTACAGATAATTCTAAACTGAACACTTTATTTAATCTACAGGTGTAGACTGTTCTCGTTCCACTGCCCATGTCCAATTCTTATTTCTGATGAAGCCAGGAGGATACAACGGCTGAAACTTAGTGATAACGACAACAAGCATTAGAACTATAGTAGTCCGAATATAGTGTCAATATTAATTGCATGTTTGAAAGCACGGGTTACATTTCGCATCCGGAAGGTTTGCGGCCATATTACGTCGAAACATTGGTTCTTGTACGATCACCGAAGATAAGTTGTACCTGACCAGTTCCTGCATGGATGAGAGCTTATGAATATCAGCTACTGTAAGTTTGGATGTGCGGATGGTGTACTGGATAACGGCTCGGATTTGGAAATCAATGTGCCGATTTCGAATTCCATTAGGATTCGTTATTTTCACTTACGCGCAAATACGACGACGAAAGATATGAATCCATCCTTTCACCGTTCCTCCATCCAGCTGAATAGTAGGACTTGTATCAGTAAATCATTATCTGCAAAAGAATTCTCCTTCGCCGTTAGGTGACATATATCAGTTCTCCAGTGAATGGAGGGCGTTTTTTGATTTTGGGTTCATATTTCGTATTTGTTGTTGTATCTGGCTGAGTGATAGTTTGGTACAGTGATTGACCCATATTTTCTTTTAGACCTGCATTAATTTCCACTAGTTAACTGATGGTTTTGCCCAATTTAGGATTTGTGAGGTGGGGTTATTATAGGCTTTTATTACTAACACTATTTTGTTTAGTTTTGAAAATAGGAAATTTTGATCATTGCAAGTAGACATTGGGGCTTAGATTTTTAAAGATCCCTCCGCTCCACAGACATATTGTACACTACTAGATTAAAAACCGCCATATCAGGCGTCATTTAAGCTAGATCCTGAAAAGGGCTCTTGATTGGGCCTTTATCACAATAAACAGGGAAGAGTAGATGCGATAAACTACAGAACAACTCAAAATTGATCGCTGCATTTTAGTACTGCATTAATATATTTAAGCTTATCTTTTGAAAGTTCAACGATAATTCTTCTACTGCCAATTTGATGTACGTATGTCCTTAATTTCTGTACAAACAATTAATTTTATTTCATGGGTGACTTTCGTTGGATTTCGCAATTAATTTCTACTATTCCCAAATTTATTTCCGATTTATAAAATTTGTTATCGTCACAAAAAATCACGTAAAAAGTCGCCGAAAACAGTTGCAGTAATGAAAACTTGGGAATCCCAAATTTTAGGATTGCGGGTCCGGATCCGGTCCGGAATGATTTTAATTTGCTTATGGAGTTGGCCTGATTCCAAAATGGTAGGATATGTTGGGCTACGGCCTCGAGGAGTAAAATTGAAAACACGGACAATTTTATTTTGAAACACTGTAATTTTTTCGTTTGAACATGCGCTGAAAGTTAGAGAGTTGTGTCCCTTTAATTATTTTTATCAGCCAAAATGGAGGAATCCGAAAACAATCACAGTAATGAAAACTTGAGAATCCCAAATTTCGGGATTGCGGGCCCGGATCCAGGCAAAATGTTTTTAATTTACTCACGAAGTCGGCCTAATTCCAAAATGATATGATGTGTTGGGCTATGGCCTCTAGGAGTAAAGTTGAATAAGTGTGACAAAGTGACACACGGACAGTCGCATTTATTATATTAAATCGGATTTCGTAGAGAAATTGTGGTATTATGGTGACTGTAGTAAGAATGGTACGCATAAATTTGTTATTTTGGTGTAAGGAAAATTATAGTACGTTTGGGCTATCTAAGTTAAATATAGGACAGTTGAAGACCAGCCTTCTCTATCTTGCGTTCTGGTCTTATGCCATATTTTCTGTATTTAACGTAAATAAATAATAATGTGCTGTGCTGATTGTATGATGTGATTGCCGTGCGACACTGATGATTTCTGAGTTGTGAGACTACTATTCATTGGAGAAACACAACCAATAAGAAAAACAATCCTTATTGAATGATGTTAATTATCCAAGTACAAAATTAAAATCTTATGCGGACATGAAAAAAATAAATATTTTTAAAAAGCAGTCATTATTCAATAATTTTAGGAATTCAAGGATAAAATTCGGGTAATTTGCTTTTTAAGCCCTGCGCTAAATATATAATAAAAATTTGCCGAATAGTTATATTAGGTGTAAAATTACATGCTTAATTCGAAATAACAAAGAAATTTTGATAAAATCTACCGGTTAGGAGTTATCGACAATAAAATTTCGAACTCATTCGCATTACGGCACGGCAGCCAGTACTGGCGTTGTTTCCATACATTAGCTGCTGATCAGATTTACGCGGATGATTATATTGTTAACGACCTTTTTACAGTTCTTACTTGACTGAATTACTGCGCAACTAAGGACTCATTGCGTGCGCAATAAAAAAAGGTTAATCCGCAGCAAATATATGCAAATAACGCCAGTAATGGCTGTCGCGACGCGAATGAGTCCGAATGTCTATAGTCGATAACTCCAAAACGGTAGATTTTTATCAAAATTCCTTTGTTATTTTCGAATTAAGCTTATAAATTTAAACCTAAATATAGCTATTCGGCAATTTTTATTACGTATTTAGGGAGGGGCTTAAAAAGAAAATTACCGTAAAATTCAAACCTATTGATAGAGACATGAGATAAATAAATAAAGAAAAAGTACAAAATCGCCGCCTATTTTTTATAAAATGTACATTTGCTTAAATTTTCTTTTCAGTTCATAGGACATACTGTCCATTTCACTAACGAAAAGAGGATAAATTTGCGTAGTAAGAAGAAACATGTAATGAAAATTCGTAAACCTGGCCGGTATAAAGTACGGATGTCTACAAATGTGAAAATATATGTATCAGGTGAGATCTTTCTCTGTCGAAACGTTTTATGTTGAAATTTTATGCGGTTCAATCGAAGACTAAGATTCAAATAGAGATTCAAATGGGAACAAACAGAAATATTCATGCTATTAAAATATTATTAGATATTCATGCCATTAAAATATTATTAGATATTCATGCCATTAAAATATTATTAGTATTCAAAGATTTTAAAAAATCCAACAGTTAATAATTATTGAATAATATTTACACGTCAATCTAGAACAACCGTTATTACATTCTATCGAGTTGCCGCGCCTTTCATTCTGAGGTCACGTCTCTCGCACCTCCTGTCCCTCAACCATATGAAGGTTTACGGTAATATTACGTTGAAACACCGGTTTTTGTATGGGGGAAAGACTGTTCTTGGTCCACTGTCCCTATCCATAGGGATATCGTCTAGCCGTTATTCTTGATGAAGGCCGGTGAGCACAACGACCGAAACTTATTGATGTTGTAATAAAAAAATACAGAGATGAGAATAATAGTCCGAATATAGTGTAAATGCTAATTGCATGTTTTAAAGCACGGGTTACATTTTACACCCAGAAGGCTTACGGCTATATAATGTTGAAACACCGGTTCTCGTACAGTAACCGGAGTTAAGCAACACCGAGCCTGGTCAGTACTTAGACCAGTGACCGCTTGGGAATATCAGGTGCGGTAAGCTCGGATGTGCAGATGGTGTAATAGATAATGGTTCGGATTTGTTAATCAGAGAGAACCGAGTTCAAATTTCAGTGGTTTTCGCTATAGTCATTTACGCGCAAATATCCTTGGGAAAGACATGAATCCACCTCTTCTCCCTCTAACTATGGGTTAATTAGTAAGACTTGTACCACTGAAATCATTATTATTTCCAATAAAATAAAATAAATTTGTGCACAAAATATTTATATTTCTTGAATGTGCGAGTCGTGTAATGGATAACAGCTCGGAATTGGAAATCGGTGTGCAATATATTTCGAAATCCTAGACAAAATTCAAAGAAGGGTCTGTAATGTAGGTACCTCCACTAATTCGCTGAAAAACAGCATATCTTGATGAAAAAAGTCCCAAAATTAATAACAAAGTTTTATCGTCAAAATGTTTGTTATTATTAAGAGGAAAGACCAAAATATTTTTTTATTATTTTATTACATTTTTGTTCCTTTCTAGCACGTTAGAAATTTAGGTTAATAATCTTGTTTTTTGTTTCGTCAGCGTTTGGACTAATATTTAGTATTGGGGGCTTAGCGCCCTTTTTCCGGTAAAAACAACAACATAGATTTGGAAATTCTTGCAAAAATCAAATAATTGTCGCATTTTAAAACTTTCAGGACTTATTCACAAATGAATCAAATTTTATTTAAGAAATTAGCTGACTGAAAGTATAATTAATCTGTTTTGAAACATAGAACATCTAGTTAGTTCAGCACTGAAGTGGCGAGACCTAATTGCCAATCTAGTAACACGCTTAAATTCATGCAGTCGAGGCACCAAGAAGAAAACCTCATTAGAACAATTGACATTATTTACATTATTCGAACTATTGTCCTCATCTTTGTCGCCATGTTTATCACAACGTTTCGGCCGTTGTACGCTCCGACCTTCTTCAGGTGGTTGGAATGTCGAACTGAACCCTTTATTTCGCTCACTGGGGTAGACTGTTCTACTTCCACGTGACATGTCTAATGGATGTCAGTTATCTCCTGTTAATTCCCCCTCTCAAAGTTCTCCACGTTATTGAACTCACACTCTTTGGGTCCTGTCACTGGATATAACTAACGCCTTTATCCACTGTGCCATGTGTCCTTGAGGACCTCTGTGTGAATTTCTGGGTATTATAAACCTAATGTCTTGAACTAGATGTTCTATTCTAATAGTTTATTTTATCGCCTTTCTCGCTTGTGGAACTCCTTTCCGATTTCTTGTTTCCCTGTCACCTACAATCTGCAAAAATTTAAATGCAATGTAAATAGCCATCTTTTTTCTTCCTGAAGTCTGTTCTTTTATTGTCCTTTCTCCTCACTCCTCCTCACTAGTCATTCTTTTTCAATCCCAATAACCCGTTGCGTCGTAGTGTCACTTACTTCGGGTGAAAGGATAATAAAAACAACAAAAAAATATCAAAACAAACTTAGAACATTGGCCGCTGTTGACGCCAGCTGTTGGATATGACTGATGTGTTGCTCGTCCTATCAAGATAGCATCAGTAAGACACAAACAAACCTTGGCACATTTAACTTCAGACAACAAAATAAAATAAACCCTTGCATTCGTATGTAATTGTTATGTTAGTTTTATTCCATGTAAAGTGTACATGTTACTTCGGTGTAAGTGACTTAGATTTTGATAGACATAAAAAAATTAATTCCAAAAACAAAAAAAATATTTGTTGGTACTAATGGTATCCATCTGCCTCCTTGCCACCACATAATTAAAATTGGTGTTACTATCTACCGGCCATTTTCTACTTTTGTACGATATCTACTATTCTTTTTCTACTATATTTACCAACTGCTGGTAGTCTGAAATAGGTTAGAGTTAAAAGCAGTTAACAGTAAATTGGATATGTATTAATTAATGATGTCATTTTTGTTTACGATCGATTTCATCCCGATTAAGCTTGGAGAGTAATTATACATTCTTATTATTTTTTTATTAACAATTTTTATACCAAAAAAAAAAAAAAAAAATGAAAAAAAAAATCATCAAATAGTGATTTTAATGTTTGTAAACTGATTTGATGTTTAAATAAACAGTAAACAGGTCATTTTTTCCTGAGCATTTTCCAGTAATTCTCGAGGTTTTATAACACCATTGGACTCTCCTTTGAGCAATAAGAATGTATAATTACTCTCTAAGCTTAACAGAAGAATCGTGATGAAATCGATCAGAAACGAAGATGACATCATTAATTAATCATAACGAAAGATCGGAAGCTCATGAAAGATTGAAATAAAACTCAAATATATATATATATATATATATATATATATATATATATATATATATATATATATATATATATATATATATCAGAGGAAGAGGTTATAGTGGTTCCAACGAGAGAAAAGTGTGTATATTAAAAAGAAGAGAGGAAACCGAAAACGTTTTTGGTTGTAATGGGGATTTAAAAAAAAATATTATCCTTTATTTTTCATAATTTTACTACACGTGTTTCTGGTCTCGCGACCGTCTTCAGGTAAAGGGTGGAGATTTCCACATATTATTAAAAATAATTAATTTTTTCCTTATGTTTTTCAATGTTAAATATTCTCGATATGACACATTCTCTATTTTTGTTTTATATATATATATATATATATATATATATATAATTCCAGGATCATTTTCTAGCGTACGCGAGATGATCTTTGCCTTCTCTAACCTTCTAATTTTCTGTCCTGGGGTAACGTGGTGCTGCACAGGTTTCATGTACGATTTCATTTTCAAGTCTTTTTTTCACTGCTCTTTGGACTGATATAGGTGAAACTCCTTTCTCACGAGATAAACGTTTTATGAAGTGATATGGACCTTTTCTAATAGATCTCTTTAGCTCTAAGTTGAAATGATGATCTCTCTTGCTGTTGTGACATCCTGATCCAGTTTCCCTGTCTACTGCTTCCTCTTTTTTAAACTTATTGCTGTAACCTAGAAAAGGTTACTGAATGAGGAATAACCAAAACGGAGGTTGGAAATGAAATGGTAATCTTTATAACATCAACAAAATACAATACTCGCCAGCGGCGTGAAGTAGGTAAATCACTGCTAGTGGTAGACTAATTAGACAGCATATTACCCCCACTTGCAATAGTATCCAACGTATTTATGAGAATTGGGACATACCCATTAGTATTTATTGGTACGGTATATAACACTTATTCACCGTTCTCTTGGTGGTTTTTGAATAGACTGAAGATGAAAGCTAGAGTATGAATGTTCTTACCATTACTGAAGGCCCGAATGAATGATCTTTTTCCTCTCATCATTGCTCATTTGATAAGACAGTGGGGTTGACACAAAACGGTTTTAACATGTTCTCTTTTTAGCTGGATAACTCAAAGGTTTTTTTAGTGATTTTTACGACAAATGATATCAAAATGGGTCTTATCTGAAATCCTTGAAAAAAGAAATTCAATTAGTTTAGTGTTTTTTTCAGATATTAAACGTTTTGTGGGATAGGCAATTATGCTGCAACACAATTTGGACAATTTTTCTGTCTGGTCATATCTTGAGAATGTCTGATGACAGGATACCCCAAATTCTAATATACAGCCAGTTAGATCAGGGCTACAGTAACATAGGACGCCTATGCCTTAGATACAGAGACAGAGACAAGCTGAAGAGGAACTTGTCAGCTGTCAATATACCTCATAACACCCTCGAACACTTAGCCTTGGAGCGTGTAGAGTGGAGATAAACGTGTTTTA
>OZ038510.1:64635333-64685333 GCA_964036315.1 Acanthosepion esculentum
GATAGTAAGTTAATATCCCATTACGTTCTGTTAGCGAAGTGATTTCGCCATTAATCTCATTAACATTGCTATTCAATTCTTTGTATAAATTCTTTCTTTATGAAATAAAATATAAGCTGCAGACGCTAATATATTTACATACATACATATATATGTATCTTTATATATATATCCAAGTATAGGATTGGTGTATATGAAATAAATTTCAATAACCAAAAAAAAATACTATCTTTAAAAGAGTGCTCAATACAGAGTAGAGTAATTTATTCGACAATTATAACATATATATAAAGATATATATGAGAATATTTGAAACATATATGGTATATAATATAATATATATATGATATATATATTATATATAAGACATATGATCTATACGATATATATACATATATACACATATATGTAAAATGTGTGTATATTTATATATATATATATATATATATATATATATATATATATACGCAATTTTTATATATATTATTTATATATTATATATCTGCGGTACTTATTGGAAAGCGCTCAATATCAGTGATAGAGCTAACATATGCTATATAAAAGATATATATGCCCTGTACGAAAAGGAACTTAATACACGATAAGTTTGAGTATGCGAAAATTTGAAAATTCAGCATTGTTTAGAATCCCTTGTCATAATTATACTGAAGACTGATTTATTAATTTAGGTTACGCTATTTATATGGAAAAATCGGATCACTGGATGTTCAATTCAGAAGCTTTACTGGTTAATAAATATATTTTCTCAATTTTTAAATTCGAGTTTTAGGAGGAAAAAGATTCATTTTCTGGCTGTGAGTCTTTACTTGTTACCATACCACAAGAAATGGTTGCCTGCTTTTTCAAAGTTTGTATTGCGTTTGAGACTACCTCACTGAAATATAATTTGTAATTACAGACTACCAAAACCAGTTATGCTACCAGTTATACGATGGATCGTACACTATATTCCAATATCAGGGACGTGGAAATGTGTGGTAGGTGATATTTTATTTGATGCAAAGAGGGATTTTATTACATTGAGAATTTTATTTGTTGATTATTAATCTGTGAATGGATTAAGTGCGTGTTAGCAAAATCATTTAATCACAACTTATGACAACTCATATGACCATTTTTGTGTATTTATAGAACCTTATTTCCAAGGATAAGTGGTTAGTGTAACAGTTAGAGACGCAGAAAAGTTATCTGCGAACTGGGTTCGAATTACCTCGGGGTTACCAATTTTGTTGCGGAATTTTGTCAACTCACAAAAAAGAAAAAGTCGAAAAAGGTTTTTAAATACAAAAATATAGAATATTTCTATTTTTCGTGTTTTTACAATTAAATTTTTCTTGGTGTTTATGATTAAGTGGGATTTCTTCGTGTTTATGTGTTAGAAAAAAAGGTAAGGGAGAAAGTGAGGAGAAAGTGTAAGTATCACGTAGCTTGGTGAAGAAGACGCGTGAATGAGTAAGGGAATTTCTTTTAAGCTGAGCGCCCTGAACTGTTGCAGTCTGTATCGCCTTACTGGTTTTATCCGACTAGAGACTTTGCTTAAATACCATTCAAAGGGATCACAAAGTATGCTTTTTAAAATTTTTGGTGTGAACACGACACGTTAGTTGAAAAATGTTAAATACTTATTTTCAAAGCATTAATTTATTGACCGGAACGATGCGTAATCGGAAACCATTTTTTTTTACATTTGGAGTTTGACTGTGTTTGTGTTTATTTCCGTCTGAAGGTGAAGGAAAGGGAAAGAAAAACAAAATTGTTTTTCTACTACAATAAATTGTTTTGATAAACGTCATTTTTTAACCAATGGCTACTCGAGCCAGTTGAAATCTGAAATTCTTGGGTTGACAGACAAAATCATTCGGGTAAATCAGGAGTCGACCTTTGGCTATAAAAATCCCTGTAATACGACCATCCACAGGAGTGGGAGACGCAGCCTCGGGTTCGGGAGACGCGGCCCCGGGATCGGAAGACGCGGCTCCGGGATCAGAAGACGTGGCCCGGGATCGGGACACGCACCGGCTTCCATATCATCAGAAAACCTGACCAAACGTAGACTCTAAGAAACCTATTCCTCATCGAAGTCTTGACATCCAAATTGTTGTTTTTACGATAGAATTTCACCCGACTACTATAACAAAATAGTCGTTTCCACGGTAGAGAACAAGTACTGTTCTCAAAACAACGCTCTACGTTGAAGACTCTGAAATCACGAACAGATTCTGTCACAGACTTTAACAATTTACATCAAATCACAAGAACTATTAAGAACATTCGCATTTTATACCTTCAAGATAAATGTACCCTTTTAACTGGGTTCAACCTCACTGAAACTCTTTTATTGTACTTTTTTCTTCCTTGTAATTTGCATTGTTCTGTATACGCTGCCATTTATCTTGGGATTTTTCATGTTATTTGATTCATTTTGATTGCAAAGTTGGTCTTTTCTCCACAACTACACTTGAGCCTTATTTTTACATTTTTTTAAATCGGTATCACCCCATGCAAGGCAGTAGATAGCGATTGACATTACATTTAAATTTTTGCAGATTAAAGTTGGCTGGAAAGCATGGAGCCGGAAGAGAGTTCCACATGCGAGAAACGCGAGAAAGGAAACTGTTAGCAAAGAACTTAAAAAAAAGTTACTTGTCCAGAAATTTATTATCCACTTCTCGGGCTCATGAACCACAGCATTTATGCATTCCTAATATTTAGTAAAATTTGTTTTTATTTTATTTTATTTTAATAAAATTATTACTTTTTTTTATATCTCATTGGATATCTCTCGTCATTTATTTTTACGCTGTGACTTGTTGTCGCTTGATCGCCATTCTCCTCAGCCTCTCTTAACCGAACCCACAAACAACATACATTAATAGGTTTCTCTTTTATCCCAATATGAGAAAGAAGATATAGCTGACTGATTTAAGTAGAGAGAGATGGAGACACATGTACGAATGGTCTGGAGATTCAAGAGAGAGTTACTTAAACAGCGGGAGATGTTCGCGGGCATAAACTCCCATGCTATGCATGTGGACTTTAGAGTCCTTTTTAAGGAGAGTAAGGTGGCCAGGAATCGAGTAATCAGAGGAGGGGATTGAAAAGTTAAGTTTGGTTCTGTAGAGAGATAGGATGTCCGGAGACTTTTCGAAGAGGAACGACTCCAGACTGCAGAAGTTGGTACGAATACCACTAATGCTGAAGAAAGAGAAGTTAAGTGGTTTAGGTGTTTTTTGTTGAGCTGGTTTAGGTTTATATCTTTGGTTGTTTATAGTCATGATGTGTTATATTGGTAAGGGAAGACCTAGGGTAGTAGTAGAAGTCAGTCATCTAATGTAACATGTACAAGAAGGGAAGTGGCGCAGACTGCAACATAGTGTGGCCTCGGAGTTGCCTACCGGAGGTGCTTTCAGGAACACCCTTGCATGCGCGACATGGCGCTGCTAGAACCCCGATATTAAGCAACTGTTGATCAGAGCAGTTCTGAAGACACAATGCAAGAGTTCGGGCTTCTAACTACCAGTCGGGAAAAGCAACCAGAAAGCTGCCAACCCTGTACCCTCAGTATGAAGAGACGTTGCCTCCATACGTGCATATCACAAAAAAAAAAAAAAATCATGACAGCACCACTGATAAGGCATGAGAAGAGGAAAGGAACCGGGAACCCCTTCCTGAACGAGAAACAAGGGATGAGCTTCTACTCCTGTTCCGTATATGTGTGTGTTTACATGAGTGTATAGATAGTTTGTTTTCCTCTAAATATTTAGATGTGGATATCTATATTTATACCGTATCTATATCCTTATAACTTTATCAGTCTGTCATTCACCCTTGCTTTGAATATTGCTGCCACATCTGGTCTGTTGTTTCGTTATGTATCTAGAGATTCCTGATGAAATCCAAAGAAGTACCTGCAATATTATAGGTCCTGACCTGGCATCTCGGCGTCAGTCCCTTTCCCATCGCCGTAATGTAGCTTCGCTTTGCCTTTTCTATAAACACTTTCATGGTAAGTGTTCAGATGAACTTTACTCTATGGTACCTAGACTTTATGAATTTAAGTGCAGTACTAGATTGGCGGCAAGATCTCATCATTTTACAGCTGAAATGCAGCTAGATGTAACCGTATGTTCTATGCTAACAGTTTCTTTTATCGCACCTCTCGCTTGTGGAACTCACTTCCTGTTCCATGCTTTCAAAAATTTAAATGCAGTATCAATCGTTATCTATTGTTTTCTTAATTCCTGTTCTTTTATCGTCCTGCTTAATAGTAGATTTCGTATGTTTTCTAACACTCAGTAACCCCCTTGTATCTTAGTGGCTTTATTGCCTTGTTTGGTTATTAATGATTTAAAAAGCAAGCTTAAAATGTATAAGCATTCATTTTTTTATTATCACGATTGAGTAAAGAGACAATTATATTGCGGATTAGATTTGGAATTCCGAGATTTTTGTGTTTATTTTGCTATAGTTTGTGTGTTTATATGGAAAATGTTCAGACGCGCTACATTCTTTTGGTCTCCAATTTCTAACCCCATTGTCAAGACCGCCCAAGCCGCGTACCCTTCCCTTCGTATTCCATCAGTGCGAGGCTTACGGCCATATCACTTTGAAATCCCTGAAGTTAAGCAACATCGAGTCTAGTCAGTACCTAGATGGGTGTCCGTTTGGGAATACTAGGTTTTGTAAGCTTTGATGTGCGGGTGGTGTAATGGATAACGACTCGGAATTGGAAATCGGCGAGCTGAGTTCCGATTCCAAACGGGTTCGTTATATTTACTTACGCGCAAATACCCATGGAAAACGTATCAATCCATCTTTTCTCCCCCAGATATGTGTTAATTAGTAGAGCTTATATCAGTAAAATATTATTATTTCCCCCAAATTATTACCACGTAAAATATTTTCTAGTTTAAAATAACCTGTAAAAGGTTGACAATCCGTAAGTGAGAAGTTCCACTCGAATAACTTCCTCTCACGAACCACTACTTTGTGAAACCGAGGATGTTTTAACCGTTACCTTTCCCCCATACCCCCTTAAACTGTGCCTCGCGTCTCTTACGGTTCACATAAAACTACTTCAGTAACCCTCTATCTCGAGTGACTCTTGGGACTTGAATAGGGTGAACAGTATTAAAAAAATAATGAAAGACAAGTTTTGCCTTTTGTTCAAACCTTGTATATCATCACTGCCTTTATTTCAGGCTGACTGCTTTTGTACTGGAAAACTTTCAGCAAGTAATTGATAATAAAATCAACGTTCTGATTGATGAGAAAAAAATGAGACGCTCATTAACCTGGTTGCTCCAAAGACAAAATTCTGACGGTAGTTTTCAAGAGACGGGAGGCATATTTCACCCACAATTACAGGTAAGGAAATCTGATAAAATTATTAGTCAGAGTCAAAAAATGTATGGAAGCTACAAAGACAAACTTCCGTCGTTATTGCCTTTAAAATTGTCTTGCGAATACGTCGACATAGACTATTGTCCTCGTCTTTGTTGCCATATTTATCATAATGTTTCGGCCGTTGTACGCTCCAACCGCCTGAAGACGGCCGGAGCGTACAACGGTCGAAACGCTGTGATAAATATGGCAACAAAGATGAGGACAATAGTCCGAGTAATGAAAATAGTGTACATAATATCTCATCTCAGAAATATAGACAAAGTCATTGCAAACGGTTTACCAGAGAAGTTGTAAATAACTACATTGTAAATAACTTATCACAGAAACACATTGCGAATGATATTCTTAACAGTTTAATATTAAAAATATTACAATCGATTCAGTAAAAATATCCACGTCAAACGATTTAATACAGTCCTGTCATTGACAAAAGTTTAAGACCACCTTGTACTTCTATTATCTTAAAATTAAACAACACAGTAAAAAGTAATTTATGAGAGACTGAAATGGATAGCGGCTCGAATTGAGAAATCGGAGAGCCGAGATCGAATTCCCGTCGAATCCATTACATTCACTTACATGCTAATACTCTTGGGAAAGGTATGAATCCTCTTCTTCGCCGCCCTAGGTATGGGTAAATAGCAGGACAGACCGGATTCTGTAGCTTTGGATGGCAACTGGTCTACTGCAGAAAGAAATGGCAACCTACTGCGGAAAAAATCTGCCTCGTCAGTCATGTATTGCACTAGCATGAAACAGACTGTCGCCTCTAAGTGCTGACTTCCATGTCCACTTTTATATTTATATATATATATATATATATATATATATATATATTTGTGTATTTAGGCAGCAATCCTTCTTGCATGCACATTTCATTGAATACGACAGACAAGGTGCTTTGATTTAGTTTTTTATATACAATTTCTCATGTGATCTAATAATTTTTTTCTTTTCAGATGATAAATTATATAAAAACTGTCCGAATGTTCTTTTTATCGCTCGGATATAAAGAATATTTGGACAGTTTTTATATAACGATGACATCCGTTTTTCGCGCGTCGTCTGGTCGTTTGAAATTATACATTATTAAGTTTATGAAAAATGAAAATTTACTTAAAGAAATGAAATAGCTATTTTTTGCAGACATTGTCAAAGATTTTCCTTAAAAATGATTAAATGGAAAAAAAGAGGAAATATGAAAAATGAAACACAGATTTTTATATTTGATCTTTGAATAATAAGTTTTAAATAAGAAAGTAATTCTAATATATTTATTTGTTTTAAAAGAAGTATAGTCTATTGGTAATTAGAATTAGGAATGTAATTTTAAATTGTATTTTAATATGACGTACTCACATTCAAAAGGCCCTTTTGAAAAAAAGTCTTTATACAATTATAAATTTAACGGCAAAATTAAAATGAAAAAACTTTTCGTCGATGAAAAAAAAAACCCCAAAAAACAGACGACGCGCGAAAAACGGATGTCATCATTTGTTGAATAGGAACCCCTACCCTACCTTGACATAACCTCATTTCGAAAGTAACTCATATTTTGATACAATAGATGTCAGTGAAAATGCATACCCTACCACCCCTTATCAAAATGATTGACTTTGCCCGTAACCTTAGCAACTAATATCAAGAATGTATGTGCTTATAAACACAGTAAATTTCAAAATAAGTTTTTACAAAAATCACTTGAACATGAAACAGTACTAAGGATTTTAATTTAATTTTATAATTAAATCTAAAGTTTTTAGTTTCTGTTTTTGAAACATGGTAATTCCTGTGTAGCTATGGAATCCTATTTTTAAATTAGTAAATTTATAATGTTTATGGTCTGCAGAATTGTATTGAGCACTGTTTTTTAAAAATAAAAATAATTAATAAGAACACCGGATTATAAATCTTGCTGTTCTTTCTCTTTATTTTAATATATATATATATATATATATATATATATATATATATATATATATATATATATATATATATATATATATATATGGAACAATTTGCTATAAAAAGTTATTATAAAGATTTATTACAAGCGCATTGCAAGTAATTTGCAGCATGAAAGTGCAAAACGATTTAACAGAGCAATGCAATGTATGATGGAATAATGGCTTCCAAATATTCAATTTTTTATTCGATTTGTTGTTTTCATCTTGAGCTGTTATTATAGGAAAAGCATTTCGACCAAGTAAACTCTTCTTATTTTCGGATGTCGTTGATATAGAACAGTTTTTATCTGTTGAGTATTGTTATTTATGTCCCTATAAAAATCTGCCTCTTTTTTCGTTTCTGCCGTTCCAACAATTACACTACTTCGATTGAATTCGCGACCATTAGATTAAGAAATGCCATCAGCCACGACGCCACATCTTTGGTGTAAATTCTGGCGCCTTTAAAATACAATATCAGGTGGTTTCGATATTTGGCTATCTTGATTTCAGATGAAGAATTGTCAGTAGACTTCAGCTTACTCAAATTATTCGAATTATTTTTCTCGTTTTTGATTGTTAAAGATCAAACCGCATCACAGAAATAAAAATAAAACAATAACCAAAACCTACAAGATATCCTATATAAACGAAAATAATGGACAGCTGAAGATGGGCAGAGGGTAGTTAGCTGAATACTTGCGTCAATAATATCATCTAATTAAAGCCAGCCTTAGAGAACAAAATAACACAATAATCGAAACATACACATATTCTACATAAACCAAAATAATGGTCAGTTGAAGATGGCCAGAGCGTAGTTGGTCAAAACGTTGCGTCTATAATAACATTTAATTAAGATCAGCATTATAGACCAAAATAATTCAATAAACGAAACATACAAGATATCATATATGAACTAAAACGATAGTCACCTGAAGATCTTCAGAGGGTAGTTGACCGAAACGTTGTATCGATAATAACATCTACAATAATGAATTTATGAACAACCGTTGGAATAAAAAATTGAATAAGACAAGGCGTATTGGCAATTTCTTATTTCAGATCAAACAGCATTTTCAGTCAATATATCGTATATACTCGTGTATCATGTGATATTTGAAGACCTAATTTTGAAGCTAATTTTAAGGGAGTCGCATCATACATAAAATATAAAATTAGCGTATGTACTGCTTTCCCTGACCAAACTATATATCCATTTACTGTAGTCAAATTGACTTCAAAATTAGGTCTCCAAAGGTCGCATGATACGCTAGTATATACGGTAAATGCACATTTCAAATGGATTCTTGATTTGAGATGTATTGTGAATAATTTTCCGTTAGAAATGCATTTCCTCGTAAAATTTTATTGTGCCAAAACATCTTTATAGATAAAAAACGCTTTGACAATAAAAGTATGTTCTTAACAAATTTTGAATGGATTGATGTCATTTTTTCTCCCAAAAATCATTTGTCGAATTGTATTTTTATTCTTGTAGGGGCAAGGAAAACGCAGCATCCCTTTGACAGCTTATGTGGTGGCATCATTAATTTCATTGAAAAACATTAAGCATGTAAATATGGCGGACGTCTTTTATTCTTTTTGAAAAGCATTTCCCCCCAAGTAAGACAACAAAGCCACTAAGACGCAAATGGTTACTGAGTGTGATAGAAAATGAGAAAAAGAAAAAAATATTAAGGAGAGAAAAGCAGTAAAAGAACACGGATTAAAATAAATCTAAATTTTTGAAGATTAAAGTTTACTGGAAAGCAAGAAGCCGGACGAGAGTTCAACGTGAGAGGGGAGAAACTGTTAGCATAGATCTTACGGTTACAATCTAGCTATTTCAACTATAAAATGATGAGACCTAACTGCCAATCTAGAACTGCGCTTAATTGCGTAAAGTCGAGGTAACAAGTACTATTTGTTTTGAATAATACAAAAATGTGGCACAAAGCCAAAAGAGAGGATAGGGGAAGGCTGGTCTTCAATTTGTCTTATCTTAAATTTAGCTAATCACTATTACTGACTCAAACATAACACCGTATTCCTTACACCAAAACATATTCTTACCATTCTTACTACAGCTACCATAATACCTCAAAATCTCTATGTAGTTCTGACTAGCTCCCATATGAAGGTTCACCAGAACAATTACCATGAAAATATTTATAGAAAAGCACAGGGAAGGTACGTCACGGCGATGGGAACGTGACTGAAGCCAAGATGCTAGACAAAGACTTATAATATTGCAGATTCTCCATTAGATTTTATCAAATTCTCTAAATACATAGCAGAAGAACCAGGCCAGATGTAACAAAAATATTCAATGCATGGATAAATGGAAGACTTATAAATCTGTAAGACAGATTCTGGCGAAGAAAATTGTCTACGGTGGAGTAATGGATAGCGGCTCGGATTGAGGAATCGGAGAGCCGAGTTCGAATTCCAGTCGAATCCAATACATTCACTTACGTGCTAATACCCTTCGGAAAGTTATGAATTCCCTTCTTCTCCCTCAGCTATGGGAGCAGGATAGACCGGGTTCTATAGCCTTTGATGGTAACTGGTCTACTGCAGAAAGAAAGAAATGGCAACCTACTGCGGGAAAAACTGCCTCGTCAGTCATGTATCGAAAGATACATGATCGCCTAAGCGTGTATCACGTATGGCACACAACTATGTTAAACTAAAGATCGCTAACTTCATGTTGAATAAAATCTAAAAAATAGTTATATTTCCGGTTAATACACTTGTGTACCATAAAAGGCTATCTTTTCGGAAAGTGGAATCGGCGTGTCAGGTTCGAGTTCTGACATTCGTTTCGCACAAATATCCTTGGAAAAGTCATGAATCTATCTGCCTCTAACACTAGGCTTGTATCACTCAATAAATATTACCTTGTACCTAGATCGCTTAACGCTTGGGAATACCTTATGTTGTAAATTTGGATGTCTGGGTTGCTTAATGCGTAAGCGCTCGGAATTGGAAATAGGAGAGCCGAGTTCCAATTCAAGCTGGGATCGTTATCCTTATTTGGGAAACGTATGAATATACCTTTTTCCCCCTCCCACTCAGCGTTAATTAGTAGGACTTGTATCCCTAATACATATCCTTCCCGCAAAAAATTCTTACTCTCTAAAAAATATTTTCTGGCTTTAAATAACCTGCAAAAGGTTGATAAGCCATAAAATTCAAACAGTCTTATTACTTTTCACATATTTCTATTTTTGGCGCTTCTTTACATTTTCTCTTTCTTATTTTCGACGCTATTCATTTTCATTCCATTATAAAAGTATTTTCTGGCTTTAAATAACCTGCAAAAGGTTGATAAGCCATAAAATTCAAACAGTCTTATTACTTTTCACATATTTCTATTTTTGGCGCTTCTTTACATTTTCTCTTTCTTATTTTCTACGCTATTCATTTTCATTCCATTATAAAAATATTTTTTGGTTTTAAATAACCTGCAAAAGGTTGATAAGCCATAAAATTCAAACAGTCTTATTACTTTTCACATATTTCTATTTTTGGCGCTTCTTTACATTGTCTCTTTCTTATTTTCTACGCTATTCATTTTCATTCCATTATAAAAATATTTTTTGGTTTTAAATAACTCGCAAAAGGTTGATAAACCGTAAAAAACAAATAAATCCTCTTCCTATGATTCGCATAATTCAGCATTTTCCTCGTCGTCACTTTTTCTCTTTCTTATTTTCTACGTTTTTCATTTCCCTTCCTGGCATTTTTCTCTCTTCTTCACAGTAATTTCGAATCTCCAAACCATTCTATATTTCAGCGCCATTTGGAAAAATACATTAAGAAATCAGAAAAATATCTGACATCTCAGAACCTCAAAAAGTTGGATGTCTACACTCTGTGCATCATGCTCTACGCTTACGACAAACTGGAGAACAAAAGATATTTCAGAAAAGTAGAGAAAATCCTTTTACGTAAAGCCACGAAAGGTAAAAAAAAAAAACAAAAAAAACACTTTTTTTTTTATTACATTGGGATCGTTATCCTCTCTCTCTCTCCATTCCCCTTCTCTCCCCTGGTGGTGGCAGCGGCGGATATGGCTATAACTCAAAGAGAGTTTGACGAGGCCATTTGGTTTTGGTGGACAACTCTAAGCGACGGAGAAGCCCACACCCTTGGCCAGAAGCTTCTCCCTCGCGTCTTAAGGGTGATTGAGACATGCGAGATCTAGCAAACCTGGTTGCATCGAACTGTCGGATGCTTGGTCTGTCAAAGTCCGCCTTAGTTACGTCTGCCCGACTGGCGCTGCTCACTTCCGGGCGTTGAGATCGTGTAGATCTTTGCTTATTCCGCCGTTGGCCTCTTCGGGGATTGGTCGCGTTCAGCCTTGTACATCTTACCGCTATGTGTGGCCCTGCAGGAATTGGAACCCTCTTGGGATGTCTGGGACAAATAAGCCGTCTGCCATATATAGGAATGACCATATATATTTTACAGTGGATATCGGAGTAAACAGTTCTTTATCAAATGTACCACTTTGACTTATTACATTAATGACAATATTAGAAACGAATCAATAAATAAGAAAAGAATAAAGCTAGTAAAAGTATAAAATTATCATTAAATATCTAAGGACATTTTTATTATTGTTGTCGCTAAAAATAAATATTTGAGAGATAAAAAAAAGGAAGAAATTCACTACTGAACCAAAAAAGTAAACAAATTTGAAACGCTTTTCCTACAAATTTGAAAATACGTCCTCGTCCATAAAAATATTACGATACTACAATCAATAAATAAGAAAAGGACAACAATAAAATTATTGGCAAATATTGTTAAAAATGTCTGAGTGATAAATGATAGGTAAATAAATCGACGATACTGAACTAATAGTCAGTGATAAACCAAATAAACATTACGATTCGGAAAGCATTTCCCCCAGTTTCGAAAAAACGTCCTCTTTCATAAAAAAGAGAAATGTTACGCTTAAATATAAACATAGAATTATGCCAGTGTATAAGTAAATTAACAAATACAATCCATTAAATGTTCCTAATATAAAAATTCCTAATGATAATAGACATTCTTAATAAAGCAAGTAAATTTGCTAAAACACTTATTTTTCATTACAGCGATTGCTTCCGGATTCTGCCATATTGACTGATAAAACAATTAAAGGAATACATCTCTCTAACTTTCAATAGCTCATGTTCAAATGAAAAAATTACAGTTTCAAAACAAAATTGTCCGTGTTTTCGACTTTAGACCGAGAGACCGTAGTCCAACATATCATACCATTTTGGTATCAGGCCGGCTCCGTGGGCAAATTAAAAACATTCCGGTCTGAATCCGGACCCGCAATCCAGAAATTTTGGATTCGCAAGTTTTCATTACTGCAATTGTTTTCGGCGATTCTATTACATGATTTTTCAGAAGAAATTTTTTGTACGATTGTGATGAAGAGCCTACTGCAGGACGGCTTTAAAGCTAGTATTATATATATATATATATATATATATATATATATATATATATATATATATATATATATATATATGATACATCATGTATTACCGGTAAGGGAACACATTTTTTAATGTGCGGTCACCGTAAACGTTGTTTGATGCGGAAAGAAGAATAGTACATCCAAGTTCAAATTACAGTTCTGGTCTGCTGACTTCACTTTTTCCTAAATGCTCTTCCACCATTCAGCTATGGGTTAAATAGAAGGGTAGACTGGGCTCTCTAGGCTTAAATGTCAACCAGTCGAACAAAAAGTAATTAACACCTGTTTACATCAGGTGTCACCGGTAACGGAACACATTTTGCATGTGTGGGCAACATAACGATTACCGACTCGGAAACTACAATCTTTTTTCTTTCCCTCCAGCTATTGGTTAAATAGCAGAATAGACCGGGCTCTTTAAACTTGCATGACAAGTAGTCGAAGAGAAGGAAAACCTAAATCCTTAACTGTGGAGATGGCAACGTGAAACTACACATCTATCTTTCCCGAAAAGCGTAGCATTCCATAGATAATAAAAAAAAGAACGTGTGGATGGCCATGATCAGCTACTGGCATTTTCGAATTTCACTGTCTTTCTTTTTCTCATTGTCCATTTCGTGTGGCCAAACGGTTAACGGCACATAATGGAAAAAAGCGAATAAAATTTCAAAATCCATCAGAGGCAGTTCGCTTTCACATGACACCGACGCCCTTAGGAAAGGCATGAAACCATTTCTCCTTTCAATAATAAATAATAGAACATTTTGTGGCGTTCGACCAGTTTAAGGTTTTTTCTTTGCTGATAGTTCAATGTAACCGTCGCTTGTTACTTTAGAAGAGGTGGGAGCTTTGAGAGAAGGCAAAATACTCAGTATGGCAGAAAGACAGTGTAATGGGTCATGGAAAAACATCCACTTAACTTTTCGACTAATGCAAACAGGCTATTGGGATCGTTATTATTGGGTTGGTGCATACTTATCAGGCGTTATGAAAAAAGAAACATAACAATTCAACAATAACATTTTTAAATGGTTATTGCGGAGCGTATGATTATCAACACGCATTTTTATAACCTGAAAATAAAATCTCAGTCAGTCTGTCTGTCTATATATCTATCTATCTATCTCAATCTGTTCTTATCTATCTATCAATGTATGTCGATTATGTATTGGGTTGGTGCATAATTATCAGGCGTTTTTAAACAATATTTATTATGAAAAAAGAAACAACAATTCAAAAATAACATTTTTAAATGATTATTGCGGAGCGTTTGATTATAGACACGCATTTTTATAACCTAATAAATAAAATAAGACTTTTATTAATCTGTCTATATTTCTGAGATGAGGTATTATGTACAGTAGTTACATTAGTCGGACTATTGTTCTCATCTTTGTCGCCATTTTTGTTACAACGTTTCGGCCGTTGTACGCTCCGGCCTTCTTCAGGTGGTTGGAATTTCGAACTGAACCCTTTATTTCGATCACTGGGGTAGACTGTTCTCAACACCTTTATCCTCAAGGACACATGGCACAGTGGATAAAGGCGTTGGTTAGAGCCAGTGACACACCCAAAAAGTGTGAGTTCAATACCCGGTTAAGGCAGTGGAGAACTTTCAGAGGGAAAATTAGCAGGAGATAACTGATAACTGACATCCATCAAACATGGCACGTGGAACTAGAACAGTCTACCCCAGTGATCGAAATAAAGGGTTCAGTTCGAAATTCCAACCACCTGAAGAAGGTTGGAAAAGTGCGTACAACGGCCGAAACGTTGTGACAAATATGGTGACGAAGATGAGGACAATAGTCCGACTAATGTAAATACTGGACTTTTATTAAATAAAGTAAACAAAACAGCAATTTTTATTAACAAATAACTCGCTTACAAAACCGCCTGATAATTATGCACCAATCCAATATTATCCCCCATGTCACCATTTTACGACGAAGCTCGCGCGTGCAATTAAACCAATACATCTGTTTTTTGTTATTTTTATGGCAGTCATAGTCTCAATCGCGCTTATATCGCGTCTTCTTATTTCTTTTTATGTCCGTTTTGCTCTGTAACACGACTGGACATTTTTTTTACTCGGATTGGAGACTGTGTTTAATCGCTAAAGGCTATCTACCTAGCTCTCGCTATACGCAGATACTTCTAAATAATATGCTTACTCTTATCCCTTTACAGGAAGAAAACAAATGTACTGGAAAGGCAAATACGATGTTGAACAAACTGGCTACGTGTTGCTTGCTTATTCTTACAAAAAATATATTCCAAAGGGCAGAAAGATACTTGTTTGGCTCCTTTCCAAACGCAATGATTTTGGAGGCTTTTCTAATACGCAGGTAACAGCTTACATTTATAATCCTCGAAATACAGTTGCTTTTTTTACAATGAGATTCCCCCTGTACACCTGAAAGTAGTTTTATATAAATAACATGTACTCTGAAAGTAGTTTTTACCAAATTTAATAAATTGTGTACACATACAGATACAGGTAATGTTGCTAGTCATATAAAGGTCACACGGATTTTTAAATGGTGAAATTAAGATTTCACGTAAAATAGTTTTGTACTTTTTGTACGTGTACATAAAACATAATCCCTACTTGCAAAGAATATATAAATGCCACACCAAACACTACTTCTATATCAGGTGTTAGAAACAGGCAGCAGAGGGTACAAAATCGATGACATCACTGTGAGTGTGAGAAGGAAAATTCGGTAAGCTATCAGTCTTTACCAACGATGTCGTGTTTTGATTAAATTGTCACACGATACATAAAGGTACAGTATTTGTATAAAAACAAAATATGGATTTTGATTATATTTAAATGTAATTAAAACTGAAAAAAGCAGCATTTTATTTATAACACTGAAACGCAATAATCATGCTACGGGTAGCCATGGTGTTTTCTGAAATTTTCCATTTGTTGCAACTCATGTCAGCACCTGAAAAAGTTTCGGATTTTGAAGGTTTTCGGATTCTGGAATTTCGAATAAAGGATATTCAACTTGAATTTCCATACACGTATGAGTTTCCTATTTAAAAAATCGCCTTATTTTATATTCTGTTCTGGTTTGTATGTTTGTGCTGATAAGTATCTACCTAGACAATTTATAACATCAACTAATGTTATTTATAAGAAAAACGTCTTGAACAGCCACTCCTCTAGATCCATCCACATTAATGCTGGTGCCCCACCCCCGGGCTCTATCCTTGCATCTACGACCTTCGCGATGTCATCTGTTCCCAACTGTTATTTATGCTGAGAACACGACTATTTATTATTCATTCAGTCGAGCTATAGATCGGACATTCATGAGTCTATCACGCGAAACCACCACGGTCTTGCATCAAGTTAAGTAGTTGATTAAGGTGACAGCCTGTGCCATTACATAGTTAGTCAATGTAGGTGTTCACTGGGCGAAAAACCTGTCTTGGGCCATGAATAGGCGTCCAGAAAGTATAGTCAGTGTTCTATTTTCTTCAATATTCACCAAAAAGTTCTGCTTTATTGTTGTAGTGTCCTCCCTCTAAGAGTTTATGTTATACTCTTCCGCCTACTATAAGTTTAGTAGGAGAGAAGGTTCGGGAGACAGTGAACAGAGAATGGATTGAGCGCGAGTTCATTCGATACACTCTCACTAGCCGTGTAATACTCTTCTGGTATACTTACTGTTTAATATACGATATATCTGCAAACCTGGTTTTTGTTATTAATTAACCATTTACTTGGTCACAACATTTATTATAAAAACAGTTGAGCTGTGAAATGGGCAGTGTTAAATGTAAGGTGTGAATTCTTTACCAAGTAATTTTGGAACTTTTTCACTTTTGCAGTTGTCCATTATAGGAACTGTTTAATATATATTGTATATAGATTTTTTAAAAATCATTTCACCTCAATCTAGGCGATAATGCCATTAGCACGCAATGGGTTACAAAGAGTGAAAGAGAATGAGAATACTAAAAATAGGAGAATTGAAGAAAGGACAAAAAATGAACGGCATTCAAGAAGACAGAAGATGGCGATTGACACTGAATTTAAATTTTTGAAGATTGTATTTATCAGGGAAGCAAAGAAACGGAAGGGAGTTCTACAGGTGGGAAGTGCGAGAAAAGAAGCTGTTAGAGTAACGGTTGCATTTATTTATTTCAACAGTAAAAAGATGGGACCTAGTTGCCAGCACGCTTAAATTCATATATTCGCGGCACCAGCCTAAAAAGCTCGCCACAGAAGTTCCCATGTAAATATTTGTAGAAAAGACAGAGGGAAGACACGCCATGTCGATAAGAAATTGACTGGAGTCGAGATGCCTGGTCATTTATATATATATATATATATATATATATATATATATATATATATATATATATATATATATTATAAGTTAACTGATTTAAAATATGTTTTTTTCGCTACACAGTGAAAAATGGAATCTAAAAGCTTTGAATTTAATTTTGTTATAACAAAATTAAATTCAAAGCTTTTAGTTTCCATTTTTGAAACATGGTTATTACTGTGTAGCGAAAAAAATATTTTAAATCAGTTAATTTATAATATTAATGCTCTGTAAATTTACATTGAGCACTATTGCGTAAAAATAAAAATATCTATAAGAACACCGGATTATATATTTTACTGTTCTTTACATATATATATATATATATATATATATATATATATATATATATATATATATATATAGTATGTAAAAATACTTTAAAAATTTTGGGGGCGGGTTCCTCACACCAAAATAAAGACAAAAGTCCATATAATCATATATCTGCAAATACTTCGTTTTTGAGTTATTTAGTTTAAAGTTTACGGTAGACGCTGTTAAATGTACAATTAAAGTATACAATCCAAAAATAGTTCTACAAATTTGGCGGCAGGTTCCTGACACCAAAACAATGTAAAATGTCCATATAAACATATGTCCAAAAGGTCCTCATTCTATCTCAACAGAGCAACTCATAACAAATGTTCAAAATGTCCTCTGCTTGTTTCTACACGCGCATGCACCCGTCGGGTCATTGACTGGCGGATCCTTTCAAATACTACATTACGGTGTTTTGCAAGCCCCCATGATACGTTGATGAAGCATCTCTGTATTATTAATATCTGCTGCATAAACCATTTGTTCTAGGTGGCACCAAGGGACTGAGGTCAGGGGCACGTGCAGGCCATGGAACCAGTCTTCCCCTATACATCCATCTTCTATGGCAGATGTCAGCCAGTGTATCAGGAACAATGTAACTAAAATGTGCTGGCGCTCCATTATGCACGAGCCACATGCCTCTTCGTTTTAGCAGGGGTAAATCCCTTAGCAGGTCTGGAAGTGTGTTCGAAATAAAATCGCTGTAGACAGCCCCTGAAAGACGTGCTGAGAGAACATGCAGGCCTCCCAGACAATCACCTATAATTCAAGCTCATATTAATGGTAAACTGATGGCGAGCCTGTATTGTACCATGGGGATTCCGATCCACCCACAAATATTAGTTGTGTAAATTTGTTATTCCATCTCTTCCAAATGTTGCCTCATCCATAAACAAAACTGAAGAGACAAACAACGGATTGGCAGTTTGCGTAATAAACCATCGGTAAATGCTCTCCCTTTTCCTAGAAATAATTTGCATACACAACATAAGTTGCTAATGAATGTATTTGAGTTTAACTTGCCTGTGTAGGTGTGTCTATGTGTGTGAGGCGACCACATTCCTTTTGCTTCAATGCGGAAAGTCGATGTGACACACTTCGAAATAAGGGAAACCAGGAAAAGGGTTTTACTTTAAGGGTTCGCGTTTTTTATACCCTCAAGGTGCTGCTGATACCGTGTTTACGGCTGGAAACAAAGAAAAGAGTGTTGAAATATATATATATATATATATATATATATATATATATATATATATATATATATATATATATATATATATATATGTAAATATAGAAGTGAACATAGAAGTCAACACTTAGAGGCGACAGTCTGTTTCGTGCTAGATGTAATCGTCAGGCCTGACGATTGCATCTAGCATGAAACAGATATATATATATATATATATATATATATATAGAAAGAGAGAGAGAGAGAGAGAGAGAGAGAGAGAGAGAGAGAGAGAGAGAGAGAGAGAGCCAGGCACCGTGGAGTAATGGATAACGGCTTGGATTGAGGAATCGGAGAGCCGAGTTCGAATTCCAGTCGAATCCATTACATTCACTTACGTGCTAACACCCTTGGGAAAGGTGTGAATCCTCTGCTTCTCCCTCCAACTATGGATAAATAGCAGGACAGACTGGGTTCTATAGCCTTGGATGGCAACTGGTCTAGGAGAAGGACAACTCTGAATTCAAAACCTGCGGAGGGTCGTTTGGGGACCTTGTGGCATTCGTTGCACCAGGTCCCTGTATTCGGCTCTTCAAAAAGTGTGGATGGTCCTGCACAAAGCCTTCACCACTATAATCAAATCCTGTGTGGGTGTCGGGCTTTCAGTTTCTGAGAACTGATCTGTCTGGCCCTCATACGTCGAGTTCGACGGGAGAGTCCATCATATATATATATATATATATATATATATATATATATATATATATATATATATATATATATATTAAGCAAGTTCATTCCAAGCAAAGCAGTAAAGTCACTAAGACACAAAGTGTTACTAGGTGTGGAAGAATTTAAAAACATTACTAAGGAGCAGAAACAAAGGAAGAGCAATCAGAAGAGTAAACACAGATAGCGATTGATATTAAATCTAAACTTGACTAGAAAGCATGTATCCTGAAGAGAGTTCCACACGCGAAAAGTTCTAGAAAAGAAACTGTTAGCATAGAACTTACGGTTTCTTCTAGCCACCTCAACGGTAAATGGATGAAATCGTAACGCCAGTCTAGTATTGCGCTTAAATTCATAAAGTCTAAATACCATAGCGAAGAGCTCATCCGAACAGTTGCCATGGAAATATTTATAGAAAAGGCACAGGGAGGCAACTTTACGGCGATGGGAAAGTGACTGAAGTCGAGACGATAGATCAGGACCAATAATATTACTGATTCTTCTTCAAGGTTCTCCGATCCATATCTTGCAGCATGTTTTTTTTTTTAAGCTTATCACCCCAAGCAAGGCTGGAGGCCACTAGCACGTAAGGGGTTACAGAAGGTTTGGACGAAGAGCAGATAGGAGTGGTAAAGGAGAGGATGTGGAGAAAGATAGTGGATCGATCAAGGCAAGGGGGTTACAGAAGATTTGGAGCGAGAGCAGATAGGAATGAAAGGTGAAAGGATGTGGAGAAGGGAAGTGGATAGATCAAGGCAACTGGAGATGTCGATTGACGTTACACTTAAATAGTTGGAGATTGTATTTGTCAGGGAAACAGGAATAAGGAAGGGAGTTCCACAGGCGAGATGTGCGAGACATGAAGCTATTGGAGTAGAAGAGACGTCTACATCTAACAGTGAAGGGGTGGGAACGGGATGCCAGCCTCGTAGGACGTTTAAATTCATGAGGCCTAGAGACAATGATAGACCCAAGAGCTACTCAACATAGAGGATTACAAAATGAAATTGTTGTATATTGTAAAAGAAGAAGTTGTCTTTTCCTCATCCATACATCATGGCTAGATATATTTCTAGTATATGTGGTTCGTCCGAGCTGGAAGGCAGCCCATCTAGAGGTATGAAAACCCTGATTTTAAACATCTGTTTCTTTGCGGTTAGAAAAGTCTATGGAAGTAGATCGTCACAGAAAATCCTGATTCGAGACCAGAAAGCGGTTGGTTGTCAACACTAACCACCTTCCGGCAACAACTGCAGTCGAACGTAATACCTTGTATTAGTTTGGATATTGTGGAGGGGTATGTGGTCTGGGCAGTGCACTACCTCTATGAACCATCGTCAGGCCAGCACACTGGGACCATCACTCCAGTTACTCAGTTTTACCCGGAGAGCTACTATTATTTCGGGAGGTAAAGCCGACACATACTACAACATGGCTACCATTATTCATTCAACATAAACTTTACAAAGGAACTTTCCAATTCCGAGAACTTAGGTCAAGTTAAAATCAACAGGACAACGTGCTTGTGGAGTTACTCTAAACTTAAAGTTACCTTTTTCTGAAAATTTCCGACCATCTTCGACAATTACTGAAGTTTAAACCCTATCGTTCTGACATCAGTTTAAAGTGAGACTTTTTTTTCAACCTTTTATTAAATGCGCACAGACACACATCCATTCCTTCTAGCAAATCCACACTTATTCCTTATCTGCCATTGCTTCTAAGCTGTTCATATTTATTCATCATCCGCCATTAATTGATATATATTTTCTATGGTTATATATTGTTTTTTTGTTTTTATCTTCTAGAATACAGCTGTTTGTATCAAGGCATTCTCAAAATTTGGCCGCTATTTAAGTCGAATCAATTATGGAAAAATACAAGTTAAAACCAATAGACGGCAGAGACGCACGTTCATTTATAAAAACAAGAGTAAGAACTTATTACGTCTGTATACGTCAAAGGTAGGTATAGTTGTTTACTAGGCTCATTTTACACACTAACCATCATCAAACGGCGATATCTATATCATACTAAGATTTGTATGTATGTATGTATGTGTGTTTCTGGGATACAATTTAAACGATACATAATATCCAACCAGTTCAGGGGTATATGTTATTCTGAGCCCTTGCCGAGTGCAGTACCCAATTTCATTATAATTAGACATGGGGTTCTTGAGATAGGGCTGTTTTATGGCATTTTTAATAGGGAATACAGTATTTGTTTTCGATTGTGCTGAGTATAACGATAAATTATATCCGACAGCAAAGTCTGTGATCGGGAGATTGGAGGGCTTGAGGAGCGTGGAACCACTTAATAATTACCGTTGTTCCCAGATCCTCATTGAACCGGAGTGCTAGCACCTGTTAGGGTTCCAGATATGGAAAATAGTGAACCACCAAACCAAAACAAAACATTATGAAAGTATAAAAATAACTATTTATTGTAAAATTACCAACAATACCGACTTATAGTAAAAGGCTTTATTTAGGAAAAAAAACAAAAGGTTAAATTTCGGCATTTAATGACCCAATGAATTGATATGCGGTAAAACAGTGTTTCGATATGCATTCTTATATAAACTAACGTGGATAAGCAAACACTTGCATATTACATTCGAACTATTATGTGCGTGAAAACATTTATAATACGACGATATTCCATGGAAGACTGATTTCTACTTTGTTTATTTCTCGTCTCGTTGACACAGGCGTGTGTGAAAATTCTGACGTTAAAATCTTTCTCTTTGTGCTTCAATTTA
The DNA here is from genome assembly GCA_964036315.1 of Acanthosepion esculentum. Taxonomy (NCBI): domain Eukaryota; kingdom Metazoa; phylum Mollusca; class Cephalopoda; order Sepiida; family Sepiidae; genus Acanthosepion; species Acanthosepion esculentum. The sequence goes on from OZ038510.1 coordinate 64,657,526, forward strand.
GTAAAAAATCCTAATACATACACACACGCACACACACACACATACATATATATATATTTATATATATATATATATATATATATTATACAGGTAAAAATCCAATTACATCATCTGGGTATTTCAGACTAGCACAACCATATGCCAGTCCCCCTCAGCCCTCCTTTGTCTTACTTGTTTTTTTTCATTTATTTTACTTGGTTTTAGTTTTTACTTGTGAAAATAAAATTTTTGCTATCTTTCTTACTCAATTTTCTAAATCAACAAAAAAAAAATGAATCCGCGAACCTGAAAAGGATTACTACGAAAACTAACGGGCACGATAAGACTAAATTATTTGACCAAACCTGTTTGAATATATATATATATACAGTGTAACCCGGATATAAGAGACCCGGATATAAGAGAAATCCGGATATAAGAGAAATCCGGATATAAGAGAGATTTTATCTGGTCCCAAATTAGAGCCTGTGTTAATGTATATATAATAGACCAAACTCGGATATAAGAGAAACCCGGATATAAGATACTTCTTCTCCGGCCCCGACAACTCTCTTATATCCGGGTTACACTGTATATATATATAATATATATATATATATATATATATATATATATATATATATATATATATATATATATTAAAGACATTTATATATATTATGTTTAACGTTCTTTTTATAGATACAAGTATTTAAGCAAATGCTCTGTTTTATAATAAACAGTATTAAATAACATTTACCGGCCTGAATACTGTTTATTATAAAATAGAGCATTTGCTTAAATACTTGTATCTATAAAAAGAACGTTAAACATAATATATATAAATGTCTTTAAAATAAATTGTCGGACTATGTCCAATTCAAATATATATATATATATATATATATATATATATATATATATATATATATATATATATATATATATATATATGAACTGAGCAAATGATTGAGTGTTGCACGGAAAACCTACCAGCATCTATTCCCACTGGTAACATTTCGTATGGGTGCGTGTATATATCTCCTTAAATTTGTTTTAACGAAATGATTTTAACGCTCCTTCTTAGCTTCATCGCAGAACCAAACGTGTTTTTATTCAGTCGAAAGGAAGAGGGCGCGGAATGGCAACAATTAAAGTAAGTTTCCTTTATTTTTTTAATGTCTTTTAATCCTTTTTTCACGCTAGAAAGGAATATGTGTTGATAGGAGAGGAAGATAACGGTTAACCCTAGCCTTGAACAGGTTAAGATTGTAGCGATCCTCTTGGGAGTTGGTTGCACAGAGCAGTGGTTCGCGAGGAGAAGCAGTTCAAGTGGAAATCGTTGGATATACGCTGGGAATGTCAGTGGTTTTCTACAGTGTGCGTATCATGGCGGATCTTAGGCTAGAACTGGTGAAACCAAGGAATGTAGTTCGTTCAACCACTTCCCGTGGAAGTCGCGATAGATCAGTGTTGACATTTCCAGGACACTTCTGACTCGCTTCTAGGCTGACCCTGAGAAAGTCCACCGCAGGTTAGTAACTCAAAATGAAACCCGGGTTCACCACTTCGAATCTGAATCAAAGATTCAAAGGAAACTGTGGAAACATTCTCCGATCAGGAAGTTCAAGCAGGCAGCGTCTGTTAGCAAAGTGATGGCTTCTGCTTTTGGAGGTTCCGGAGGCGTAATCATGATAGACTACCTGGAAAAGGGAAAAACTATTAATTGACAGCACTATGAATCAGAATTAAGAGAACTGAAGGAATGAAGCAATCGAGTCTAAACGCAAAGAGAAGCTGAGGGTAGGTGTGCTCTTGCCCCAGGATAACGCGCCTGTTCACTCTGCTCAGGTTGCAGTTGCTGAAGCAGCCAACTGTGGCTTCGAATTGCTATCCCATCCCCCTGCTTCACTAGATTTATTTCCATCTGTGCTGTGGAGGAGTTTTTGGCGGACCAGGATGCCACCTTCTTCCGTGATGGGATTTCAATGCATAAGCATCGTTAGACCAAGTGCTTTGATGTCAAGAGGATGGGTGGGTTTTGAGAATTTACAACAAAAATATTAAACACTATTAGGTTGTTTGTTTACAAGAATCATTTTATATTTACAAATTATAAGAACTAAAACAAATAAAACTAATGCAATGCAATATTTATCATTTACCAATTTAAAGAAATAAATGTGGAAACAATTTTCTGTTTAGGTTTTATTGCAGTTCTATTGATCGCTTTTTAAAACAATAAACATTTTTAGAAGAGATAAGGTAGTTAAAAAAGCGGTGTCATGGGAAAAATGTCCTTGTGATACTACGTCTTATTTTATCCATCATCTTATATGTACCAATATATATACCACATAACACCCTTGAGCGCTTAGCCTTGGAGCAGGTAGAATGGAGATCAACGTGTTTTAGTGGACTCAGCAGTTTTCAATCTGCTTGTGTGAATCATCTTCAAGAAGCGAGCGCAAGATCTAAAAGGTCAGCCAATCTAAAAGTGACCTATTTCTCACAATACTCGCTCTTGCTCCATATATGGACTCCTTTGTAAACCATTAGCGATTATCGCACAAAATTTCATAACTGAACAAACTAAGGTGTCAGATCCTCATACGTCGAAACCGACAGGAGAGTCCATTATATATATATATATATATATATATATATATATATATATATATATATATATATGTAAATTGGAAAAACTGTCCTCTTGACACTCCCGTGTTATTGAGCGAACGTTTGTCTATGTTTGCTGAAGTATTGATGATTTCATAAGTTTTTCGCAACATTTTTGCCGAGTTCAATAAGAAACTTAGAGAGTCCATTATATATATATATATATTTCAAGTTCAATAAGAAATATATTTCCGAGTTCAATAAGAAACTTAGAGAGTCCATTATATATATATATATATATATATATATATATATATATATATATATATATATATATATATATATAAAAGTGAACATAGAAGTCAACACTTAGAGGCGACTGTCTGTTTCATGCTAGATGCAATCGTCAGGCAACTGACGATTGCATCTAGCATGAAACAGACTGTCGCCTCTAAGTGTTGACTTCTATGTTCACTTTTATATTTACACACACTCTATCTCTGATATTGAGCACTTTATCCCATAAATATAGCACACTTTAAGTCTATATTTCTTTATATATATATATATATATATATATATATATATATATATATATGGGAAAAACTGTCCTCTTGACACTCCCGTGTTATTGAGCGAACGTTTGTCTATGCTTGCTGAAGTATTGATGATTTCATAAGTTTTCCGCAACATTTTTGCCGAGTTCAATAAGAAACTTTATTGCATAACGTACCTGTTAATTTGTCGTCACGCATCGATTGCTTAGTTAACTGTACAAGTCGTGAGTCACACGAAGTTTTAGAATGCTGTACCAACTTAAGAACCTCTCACACGCGCAATTTTCACTTAGCATGCAAAACAGTTCTTTTAACTGGCACCTAGCACTATATTTTCCCGACAACTACAATCTTGATCTCGTCTAGTCTATGGCTAATTGTTATCATTCCTACATAACCTCATGAACTGCATTTCTTGGCTATTATTACGCTCATGCAAAACCAAACAGTAACCCTCTACCTTGAGTGAATCTTGGGTCATGTATTAGGGTGAAAATTAATATATTAAAAATGTTATTTAAAAAGTAAAACTGCCCAAATAGTTGATAAATTCTAAACTTAATAGCGCTGGGTTTTAGAAGTAACGGCCACCGGTTTTTTGCATATTATTATGTTCACTCATAAATAATTTCTGTTTTTGTTCGTCAAGTTTATTCTTTAGCAAATAAAATAAAATAATATTTACTTCAGTTATATATTCGCTATTATTTGCAATGATTTTCATGTAGTTATCAGGCAGCACTTTGATAAACTTTAAATAAAATTCCGTAGGTTTAGACTAACTCTTGAATATGGTTTTCGTTAAAGAACACTTTTCCCATGAATGTATCTTGCAGCAATCAGAAAAAAAAAGTAATAGTTGGGTGAAAGGTGCAACATCAAATGAATATGATGGCTTGGGCAGAGTAGACCAACCGAATTCCAATGTTTTTACATTGGTTATACTTACTGTCTTGTCATGTAAGACAACAAACTACTTTTCGCTTCGTGGGTCAGACGATAAACTACATCCGTATCCTGGGTAAGACGATAAACTACGTCCAACAGCAAACCTCTGATCAGGAAGTTTTGAGGAACGTAGAATCTTCTCTTTATTGCTGGTGTTCCCGGGGTGGTAGCACCTGATAGGGTTTCAATTATAGGCAAATAGGTAACCCCCAAACTGGGGTCAATATACTATGAAAGTGTAAAAATAGGTTTTAATACCAACAATAAATTTTTTGAGGAAAAAATATTACCAGCAGTACATTATTACCAGCAATACATTTTTGAAGGAAAAAAATATTACCAGTAATACATTTATGAAGCAAGAAAGTATTACCAGCAATACATTTATGAAGGAAGAAAATATTACCAGCAATACATTTTTGAAGGAAGAAAATATTACCAGTAATACATTTATGAAGGAAGAAAATATTACCAGCAATACATTTTTGAAGGAAAAAAATATTACCAGCAATACATTTATGAAGGAAAAAAATATTACCAGCAATACATTTTTGAAGGAAAAAAATATTACCAGCAATACATTTATGAAGGAAGAAAATATTACCAGCAATACATTTTTGAAGGAAAAAAATATTACCATAAAACACACATATCACCACCTCTAGTAATTATGTCCAGACAAACATGCATTTGCACAAAAGCTGAGTATCATCTACCATGTATTCAATTGTGAAAGCAGAATAATATATATCATATTTATTTTACTTCATAGCTGCCAAGGAAATTAAATGTTGACCTTAAATGTTTCATAAAGAGTTGATATGCTGTTAAACAAGTAAATCGATCAATCTTCCACGGAATCCACCTCTTGGGGGTTGTTGAGATTTGTCCTTGACAATACACTGCCTTTGCGTTTAACATTGTCGTATGTAATAAAATTTTCATCACCTGTTATGATATGTTAAGAAAATGATTATATTTAAGGAAAGGTTAATTAGAATGATATATTCGTTATTACAAGTTGTTTCTGCAAAATTGAAATGGTGTGATGGGTCAATTGTCGCCATTTTATATTTTTTAATTTCGCGCATGCGCGTTGTTTGTTTTTGATTTTGCCGACTGCACGACATAGTAGGGTGATTTGGGTAGCATCCATGAGACAAAGAGCAAAATGACGCAATTCACTCTACCAGAAATTTGGAAACGGCATGCTGTACTGCTTGGCATTCGCACCGCAAGCTCCAATACGAACATTTCAGAGTGTTTGGCTGTCAATCTGAGGACAGTGTAGAAGATTCGGAAAGAGATGGATGATATATCCAGTGAACATCATGGTGTTTGGAGTGATCACTAGTGATGGCGACGTTATGTTTCCTTCCGACAGAGTCACAGACAACACGAGGCCAACATCAAGTGCCTTGAGGGGTAATACTACCCTTGGATAAGGGAGAAGCTGCTAGAAGATCCTATGTCTGGCAACAGGACTCTGCCATATAAGCATCAGAACCCAGTCATGGCTGTCGGACAATTTTTGTGACGACATCACTTCTTACATCTGGTCACCTAACTCCACAGAGTTGCAACCCTCTTGATTATTATGTGTGGGGTGCAGTTGAGTGAGAGACTAAGAAAACTCCTTGTAACACCAAAGATGAACTAAAGACAAGGATTATGGCTGCATTCGCCAACTTAATGAAGGAGACCGCCCAGAAGAGATGCATAAGTTTCCGAAGTCGTCTGTAGGTCGTTGTTGAAGCCAATGGCAATTTTTTAATAAATTTACTCTTTAGTGTTTCAACATATCTTTGTGTAATTTTGTTAAATATATCTGTTAAAATGAGATGTCAGTGTTTTTTTTTTTTTTTTTTTTTTTTTTTTTACATAATTTAGACGACAATTTATCCATCGCACCTTGTACTTATGATTCAACAGATTATATTTGGAAAATATATTCAAATTAATGATTATCGATTATCTTTTTTGTAGCTTTGCTGGAAGTACAATCTCCGTTCTGAAATGAATAATATATTCGGCCTCTATGTTAAAGTAAAGGCTAAATTAAACCCACACCTCATATTAACTATTTGTTACAAGTGAGTATTACTGTTTTGTTAAATACTTCATTGGCAATTTTGCTTGGCTCAAAAAACGAAGTGAAACATGCTGATAAAATTGGATTGTGAAACTAAATATTTTCTTTTCGTTCAGTTTGTAAAAATTTCCACAAATTGCAGGCTTTTATGAATATAGAATTATATGTTTGGGTTTGATTTTATCAATTCAAGAAATGCAAAAAACATTAACGAATTATGATTTGCAGAGAAAAGAAAGGTGATAATTTCCAACATGCCAGGAAATTAAAGTCATGCGATACTTATTTGGCATACATATCCTTTCCCTCTGTTTCTCTCTCGCACACACACGTACATACACATGCACGAATATACATACATACATTCATGGCGTCAAACTCGTTCAGAAATGTCTATAACCACTTGCGTCTTAGTGGCATTATCGCTTTGCTGTTTAAGAACTATTTAAAAGTATTTTAACAACTATTCAGCCATTCTCTAGTATTCATTTAAAAAAAAAACCCTGTGTCATGAATGGTGCCAAACCCATTCTGAAATATCTAAACTGTCAGCTGTATTAAAACCGCTTTCTAAGATCAATGGTTAAAAATGGCTTTGAGCGAGTGAAGCCTGGCGCTACATAATCACAGAATCCTTGACATCAATGGGAGTGATAGTACTGCTTTTTGTTGTTTTTAAATCCATTCACCCCAAGCTAGGCGATAATGACGCTAAGCCGCAAAGGACATCTGGGAGTGAAAGAGAATGAAAAAAAAACTTTAGTAGGAGCCGGACCCCCAATCCTAAACAGGAAACAATGGATAAATTCCTACACCTGTTTAAGACCAGGGAGGAGTCTGAACTGGTCAATGGGCAAACCTATCTATTCATATTGAAGTAAAATTAAATAAATAGTAAATGGAACAGCTTTTATGTTTATGAAAGTGTGGATCTTAGCTGCGTGTAGGAGCTGAGATGTGAGCATGATCAACCGGCCATATCATCTAAGATTCAAAGGGGGATATCAAATAATATTTTCTCGACTAGAAATGGTACCACCACAAACCAGAGAAGGTGATCGATCACGACCAAGTCAAGATGTTGTGGGATTTCAACAGCCAAACAGATCTCTTCCTTGAGGCTACCAAATCAGATATCACCGACGACAAAAAAAAAAAAAAGAGAAAAAAAAAGAAAATGCTTCCTCATCGACGTTGATGTTCTTGGTGACAATAATATCAAGCTCAAAGAAAGTGACAGGCGTAAGAAATACACCGACCTACGGATTAAAATTGTCAGAATGTGGAACATTAATGCTATTACTGTCTCATTTATTGTCAGGGCGTTGGGGGTCTATATCACCGAACATAAAAGTCCTACATTACGAAAATCGGAATAAAGCCTAGTATCGCATCACTTTCCAAAAGCTAAGCAGAATATTATGAAACAGAAAAAAATCCTTACATATTTGGAAGAATATTAGAATAATCAAGAACCTATAATAGCAGCAAACCGTCTGATTATGGATAGAAAATGAGTTCAGTAGATATAAAAAAATGAAAAGAGGTGTAAGACAAGGATGTATCGGAATTATTCAATGTATACTGTGAGGTGATTATGATAGAATTAGAAATGCTAGCAGGATTCATTATTGATGGCTACAATCATAACAACATAAGGTGATGACACAGTGTTGATAGCAGACACGAAAAAAAATACAAAAATTCCTACAGAAGGTCGCGAAGAAAGGGAGAAGAAAGGATTAAACATCAATTGCAAGAAGATAGAATGCATGGGTGATAGCAAAAAGAATAGCCCAACATAGCCAAAGATGTCCTTCCAAAAGCTAAGCAGAGTATAAAGAAACAGAAAAATTTCATTAGAAACAAAGAAATGTGTACTGAATGTGATATCAGTTCTCCTATATGGCAGTGAATGCTGGACAATCTTCAAGGAAGAAGAGGGCTGAAGTAAAAGAAATATGGTTCTACAGAAGGATGCTGAGAATGCCATGGACAGAACGACGAAGTTTTTGAAAAAATTGAGACAAAACGGAAACATCAGGGAGAGACAGTTTAAATTTCTAGAGTACATAATGATGGAAGAAAGCTTGGAAAATTAGATACTCACAGGACGGATTGAATAACAATAGGGAAAGAGGAAAAGAACGCATAACCTATTTAGTGGGCTTGGACAAATAGATGTCAGAATAAGGTTTAGGAGAGATAACAAAAAGACAAAAATTATTAAGGAAAATGAAGGACAAGAAATTGTGGAGAGTCATGATCACCTACGTCCCAAAGGGACACGGTACATAGAGAAGAAGAAGAAGAAGAAGAAGAAGAAGAAGAAGAAGAAGAAGAAGAAGAAGAAGATCCCATCGCTTTAGAAGTCTACTTTGCTTGGCACTGCAAATATTCTGCGAAAAGTGATCTCTTTCTAAGGGTGGAAAAACTGACAATGCAAGATCTCCGCTTCAAAACGAAGACCGTGCAAACGATAATAATAATAATAATAATAATAATAATAATAATAATAATAATATATCTCAAATATTAGGGAAGAAGAAGAAGCTTATACATACCTAGGAGTCAGCAAAGGAGCTGGAATACAGCATGCCAAAATGAAGGTGAAAGTAAGAAAAGAATACTACAGGCGTGTGCGTATCGTGTTAAATATGAATTTCCAAAACAAAATATCAGCCATAAACAATTTGGTTGTCCCTGTGGTGCAATACAGTTTAAACATCCTTAATTGGACCATTAAGAGAATGGATGTCAAAACTCGAAAGCTTATCACTTGCCACCACTTGCATCATCCTAAGGCTGATGTTGATCGTCTGTATGTGTCCAGATCCAAAGGAGGCAGAGGATTAGTTCAACTAGAACTGTCTTACAAAACCACAACAATCAGTTTTCAAAAATATCTGGAAATTACGGAGGAAGGGATAATGATCTGTGTCAAAGAACATGAAAGAAACAAGAAACTGTATTCAATAATAAAGCAAACCAGCAAATTCAAAAGGGAATTTCAAGTGGGTGAAGAAGTGAAAATAAACCATAATACTACATAAACCTAAAAAAAGAAAACAAAAACAAATGCAATGTGCCAAATGCAAAAACGATGGCAAGATAAATCATGGTCAGTACTCTGCCGGCACCAAACAAGCTGATTTAGACAACCCCCTACCCATCAGTGGTTATATAGTGCAGGGGTAAAAGCGGAAACCAAAGGTTTTATTCTTGATTCACGGGACCAATGCTTGCTAACTAGAAATTACCAAGCACACATATTGAGAATTTGTGTTAACCAGAAATGCAGATTCTGTGATAAATATCCAAAAACAATTAACCATTTTGTATCAGGTTGTGCAGTGTTAGCACAAACTGAATACAAAACTCGGCATGATAAAATGGGCTAATATATACCCAGGAAAATATGCAACTTTTACGGTAAGGAAACTGTAAGACACTGGTATGGAAACAGACATAGAACCTGTAACAATTTTACGAACATACAGATGTAATCGCCCGGGTGTAATCGCCCAGATGTAATCGCCCAGACATCATGATCAAAGACCACAAAAACAGAACGTGTTTTCTAATATTGACATGACTGTCCCTGCAGAGTGTAATGTATCTTTGAAAATCTTGAAAAAACTATCATAATACATCTAAAAATCTAAAAATGTGGCATATGTGGACATCAGTAATTCCAGTTGTATTTGGAGCCCTCGGATTCTGATAGACTCATTGAAGGGATTCTTGGTAGCCCACGCCTTAAAGAAATACAAAAAAAAAATGTAGTCACAAGTACAACTCAAACATTACGAAGAGTTTTATCTATGAAAAATGTGTGTGATCTCAGGGCTTTTTGTGTTTTTGTTTTACAAAAATGATCATTGGAAAATGCCATGAAGCTATTTCTAACCTTAGGTCTCTGGTTGGGACCCGAAAGAAAATGTCTATACAACAAAAATGAAATGAAATAATATTAATAATAATTGTAGAAGTTAATGGTGGTTGCATTGTTTGGATCGATCGACTGACTATACATTTTTTTCATATATTTCTAGATTAAAAAAGACTAGTAATCCGGGCATGTTGACCTCCGAAATACAGTTGCCAACTGGCTACGTCAAGCGAAAAGTGGACTGTGGTTCGCGGATTTGTGACAAGTTTACAAACTGTAGTCGTTGCGTGATTCAATCGGAAGATACGGATGAAGGATTGGCTCTTTACTTAGGAAAGGTGAGAACACTTCTGAAAACGAAGCAATTTTTTTTTCAAATTCTCATAAGGTTAAATTCTGTCTGTATGTCCCCATCTTCCCCCAGGAGAACAAAACAGTCGCATTGATATATAACAGGGATTTACTAAGTGAAGCTTAGATGTGGCATAAGGCCGAACTTATGGAGTACCCGGTGAGTATCGAACTCACTACTCAGTCGCAATAATGCGTTCGAATACTCACTGGGTGTTCTATACAACTGGTCCTGTGCCACACCTAATCTAGGCTAAGTAAATCCCTGCAAGGGCGCTTAAATGTGATATAATGGTAAGCAAGCTTGTCTCGCTCAGTTACAATAGAGTAGTGAGGTCGGTCATAGCTGGGTGCTCAGTCTGTTACATGCTTAAACACAATTATTGCATTTAAGCATGAAACAAACTGTCGCCGCCGGGTGTTGACCTTAATGCCCACTTTTATATTTACATACGCTCTGTCCTTGATATTGAGCACTTTAATCCATCAATATATCATATCCTAAAACTATATTTTTTATCATATATATATATATATATATATATATATATATATATATATATATATATATATATATAGTCATCCACAGACAGACTGTTTCGCTGTATCACAGCTCTTCAGTGTGGCTAGACGTCTGGTTGCCTCTAGATAGGATCGAAACCCGGCTGAATTGGCGTCAGTCGGAGATTTTACCCTTAAGTGTTGAAGGTGAATTTTTAAGCGTATTTATTTTTTTAGATAAACACACAGTGACCGGGAGGACTCGATTCGCTTTACCGAAGAATCTTGCGTTATCAGCGATAATAGTCACTGTTTACAAACTCACATTTCCTTCCCCAGATAGCTCAACTGAAATAAATTTTTCAGGAGCATATATAACAATTTGAATTAAAATAAATATAAAAATAAAAATATAAATTATTTATTAATTATAATATGTTTTTAAAATAAGTTCTATAAATTAAATGTGATCACTTATTTTGTATATATATATATATATATATATATATATATATATATATATATATATATATATATATATATTACTAACGAATTACATTTACAATATAAGTGATCACATTTAATTTACAGAACAATTTTAAAAACATATTATGATTAATAAATAATTTATATTTTTTATTTTTATATTTATTTTAATTCAAATCTTAAAATTCTGATATATAGGTAGTGTTTCTGCCGATAAATTTCTTTTCGTAATTCATCGTGTTTGCATAAAAATAATTTACATCTGCCTTGATAAAAGTTAGCAGAAATAATACAGCAAGTGCGCATGTTACCACAGTGCAGACCTACTATGATTCATGGTTACGACGCAATCTCCAATAATCTTTTTTTAAAACTTACACAGTTTGACACGTACATAAGTCGTCGTATGTCAGTTCCTGATTGTACGCCATATTGGAATGTTGTTCATTCGCTCTCTTTCGTTTGTGTTGTGATTGTGGAAAATTATTGTCCCTCAATATGGCTCCCAAGCTTAATGTAACTTCTGATGGCGGTGTTGCGAAGCAAAGGAAAACCAAAACCATGGAAGTGAAATTAGACATTGTTAAACGCCCTGAAAAGAGATAAATTGCGACGAAGATTGAGCAGTTGTATGGTTTGAGTCATTCGATTGTCACTTAAAACATGTGCATATGTGTTTTGAGTTTCCATGTAAGCGATAAGAGATTTTCTTGTTAGACTATCAATTGGTGAATTCCCAATGTCTTGTTTTCTTCCCCATATTTGTTGCTGCTTTCCGAAATAAAAATACAGGGCATTAAAAAGAAAATTAAAAAAAAAAATATGATGGATAGTATATGAAAACAAAATTATAGTTTTTCATACCCGGAGTTAGATTTTCCGATTTCTTTTTGAATTTGTAGGGCTGAGGATTTGGATCGTAATTACGATTCCAATGTAATAAATTATAACCATATATATATATATATATATATATATATATATATATATATATATATATATATAAAAGTGAACATAGAAGTCAACACTTAGAGGCGACAGTCTGTTTCATGCTAGATACAATCGTCAGCCTGACGATTGCATCTAGCATGAAACAGACTGTCGCCTCTAAGTGTTGACTTCTATGTTCACTTTTATATTTACACACGCTCTATCTCTGATATTGAGCACTTTATCCCATAAATATAGCACACTTTAAGACTATATTTCTTCATATATATATATATATATATATATATATATATATATATATATATATATATATATATATATATATATATATATATTAAAGACATTTTTGATATGTTTAACGTTCTTTTTATAGATACAAGTATTTTAAGTAAATGCTCTGTTCATAATAAACAGTATTAAATAACATTTACGTTAAATATATCAAAAATGTCTTTAATAAATTGTCGGACTATGTCCAATTCAAAAATGTATATATATATATATATATATATATATATATATATATATATATATATATATATATATATTGACCACTAATATTATCTATCTATCTATCTATCTATCTATCTATCTATATATATATATATATATATATATATATATGTATATAATTCTATTGCACAACATCTAAAAACACATTCTTGGCCAACTTCACAATACAAGATAATACTTGTTGACAACATCATTACACTACATCACGAAAATAATTTTAAAAAAAACTTCAAATTCTCGAGGTACTCTATATTAAAACCAACCAACATTCATCAAAATTTATTACGAGTGTTGCAGTAACGTATTGAAGTGTATACAACAAAGATTCGCTTTTCTATCAGTTTCCGGTCAACTCCCTTATATTGAAACACTTGTTTTTCATAACTACAACGGATAAATTAAAATGTTAAAAATAAGTATAACAGAGCGCCTTCGCACGCGTTTTCTTTAAAAATTACGATCACGACGGAATGCAGATTTTATCGCAGTTACAATAAGTTTGTCTATGTAATTTACCCCAGAACATGATCTTGGAAAAGATCGAATGTACTTGCGTTAGACAAAAACTACGGCGCCTTCCTTGATGAATTTCACCTTAACATCAAGAGAAATTGTAGAAGTGCAGAGGATGAGTATAAAAAATAAATAGGCACAATATGTCTATATTATTCTATGAAACATGTGAATGAAGATATACTGCCTATATATATATATATATATATATATATATATATATATATATATATATATATATATATATGAAAATTTCTCAAATTTAACTTTTAGAGAAGACAATATTTGTAAATAAATGACAATAAGAAAACAGTAATTGCTGACGCGTTTCGTCCTAATGCGGACTTTTTCAAAGCAAGTAACGAAATGATTTTAATCAAACAAAGAAAATTAATAAAAACAAAAAACAGAGTGTTCTTAGCAACGGGAATGTAGGAAACGCTATTTGATGACGTCATTTCCAGTTAAAAATACGAAAATAGCGTTTCCTACATTCCCGTTGCTAAGAACACTCTGTTTTTTGTTTTTATTAATTTTCTTTGTTTGATTAAAATCATTTCGTTACTTGCTTTGAAAAAGTCCGCATTAGGACGAAACGCGTCACCAATTACTGTTTTCTTATTGTCATTTATTTACATATATATATATATATATATATATATATATATATATATATATATATATATATATATATATATATATATATATATATATATATGGTGCGATTGTTAAATTGTCGTCTAAATTACGCAAAAATAAAAATAACGTCGCATTTTAACAGATATATTTACCAAAACTACACAACAACATCTTGGAATACTCAGAGTAAATTTATGATATATACAGAGCTGTTCGATAAAAGTGACTCACCTGATTTTTTTTTACTAAATGTTCTCTTCTCCGATGAAACGAAAGTTGAGCTAAATTCAAAGGATAAGCGATCTAAAATCCGAAGAAGGAACTTTGAAAGCTCTTTCAATTTAGCAGTAAGTACTGTCAAGCATCCGTTCAGTATAATGTTATGGGGATGTTTTTCTTTTGATGGAACTGGTTTCTTAAAACCTATTGAAAAGACCCTCAGGAGCTAACAGTACAAGAGAATTTTAGAGTCTTGTCTGTTCCCTTCTGCTGAAAGGGTGCAAATCGACCACACCAAGCTCATTTTTATGCAGGATAATGCTCCCTGTCACAATTCAAAATTGATGAAGGAATACTTTGATGAGAAGCAGGTGAGTGTTATGACATGGCCGCCCCAATCTCCTGACGTCAACCTCATAGAAAACTTATGGAGCATTATAAAGTACAGGCTCCCAAGAAAGCAGTTGAGCAACAAAGAGGATTTGATTGTGAATTTCATATCCGAATGGAATTCAATGCTTGGAGATGAGATTTGCCAGAACCTAATCAAGTCAATGCCAAAAAGGGTTGAAAAGGTTATTCAAAATAAAGGAGAACCCATAGATTATTAAATATTTCGAACTATATTACCTATTATAAATAAATTATACCTCTATTATTCTTTATTTGAAGCTGTTCGGTTATGTTTCTATTGATTACGAGTTGCAGGAAATAAGTGAGTCACTTTTTTTACACAGTGTTTTTCCCTAAATCTCATTCATATCAAAATTTTAATTATCAATAGAATACCTTAGTGTGAGTAAACTTATTTTACTGGGTGGTCGGGAAGGGGTCTTTATATTAGTAAGATTAAAAATTAGTTTGACCCCAAAAGCAATAGGCGAAAAAATTTTTAAGTAAAAAAAAAAATCAGGCGAGTCACTTTTATCGAACAGCACTATATATAGTGATTTTCCAAGCGTAGGTCAGATATGGGACATTGCCGAAAGTATGGGGCACTTAGTGAGGATCGAACTCACTACTCAGTCGTAATAGTGAGACAAGCTTGCTAACCATTACACTACCTCGAGGTACCCAACAGCGCTATATATATATATATATATATATATATATATATATATATACATATATATATATAGATGTTTATCAAAAGAAATGTTTATATATATATATATATATATGTTTATCAAAAGAAATGTTTATATATATATATATATATATATATATATATATATATATATATATATATATATATATATATATATATATATATATATATATATATATATAGATGTTTATCAAAAGAAATGTTTATGAGATGTTTATCAAATATATATATACTCCTGATCAAATATTTAAGACCACTTGAAAAATATTTTAAAAAGACTGTTTTTCAGGGAAAAAATTTAAACATTTATTACTTAAGGTTACTAATTTTATAATCTAAAAGGTTATGCAGACAAAAAGTTATAATCCGAACATTTTTTCTGAGAAATTGACATTTTTATAAAATGAGGCGTTTTACACTTGATCAAAATTATAAGACCAGAGACAAAAATTCCACGAAATTGTACGAAAAGTGTATGAAAATATTCAACAACCAAATTTAATAATGATTTCTAACTCCACTTCGGGGCATGCTAGAAATGAGTGTTTCCATTAAGCTGTGAGCAATATTGCTGCAGCTTCTGAAGATAACTTCACAAAGTTCATTTTTTGTTGAATATTGTTTGCCATTTTGATAAACATCTCTTGCCATCCATCCCCAAACATTTTCAATTGGGTTCAAGTCCGGTGAGCATGCAGGATGTCTCAGGAGATGGACCCCATTTTCTTGCAGAAAGGCCAAGGTCCAACATGCAGCGTGGATTGCAGCATTATCCTGTTGGAATAACTCTCCACCCCCACACAAACGATGCTTTTTGTAGCATGCTAACATAACCAGCCACTGTCTGATGACCCTGCAGCATCTGGAGCTCCATCGTCCCTCTGTAAGAAAAGACACCCCATACCATTAGGAACCCACCACCACTATGACGTGTGGGGAAAATTTCAGGAGGCATGGTTTTTGCTCTGCCAATATCGTTGGAAGCCATCAGGACCATCTAGATTGAATTTTTCTCATCAGAAAATAGGACTTTCTTCCACTTCTCAATGTCCCATGTTTGGTATTCACGACCAAACCTTAAACGGTTCACTTTATGATGTGGAAGCAGCCAAGGAATTTGTTTGCACTTTTTATTTACCCTGCCTTTTTATCGAAAGTGTCGTCTGATGGTTACTGGACTGCAATCAGCACCTCTGGCTGCCTTAATTTGACTAGACTGGCTTTCACAACAACCGTCTTATTCTCCTGCTCAATGCCAGAGAAATTTCTTTTGGCCTACCAGTAGATTTTGTGTTTCCATAATTCGCACTCTCCTTTAGAAAGTTGCAAATCACAGTTTTACTGCGATTTACCTTAGCTGCGATCGCCCACTGTGACAAACCTTGATTATGGAAATCTAGAATTCGAGCACTCTCAACTTCGGTAAGTTTGCTTGCTTTAGGCATGGTGACACCTTTATACTGTGATTGCTAATCTCTAACTGAACTAAAAACCTTTGAATTACCCTAGATCAAACAATTTATACCCCCTGGTCTTATAAGTTTCATCAAGAGCAAAACGCTTCATTTTATAAAAATGTCCATTTCTGAATAAATTGTTCGGATTATAATTTTTTGTCTACATAACCTTTTAGATTATAGAATTAGTAACATAAAGTAAGAAAAAGTTTTTAATGTATCCATGAAAAACAGTCTTTTTAAAAAAATTTTTCAAGTGGTCTTAAATTTTTGATCAGGAGTTATATATATATATATATATATATATATATATATATATATTGAAATACTAAAGAGTAAATTGATTCAATAAAACCGCCATTGGCTTCAACCACGGCCTGCAGACGAGTTCGGAATCTGTAACTCTTCTGGACGGTCTCGTTGTTTAAGTTGATGAATGCTGCTATATTCCTTGCCTTCAGTTCATCTTTGGCGTCACACGCATAATAATCAAGCGGTTGCAATTTGGAGTGTTAGGTGGACAGATGTAAGGGATGTGTAAATTAGGATGTGATCGCAGAAATTGTCTGACAGCCATGTCTTGGTTCTCTTGCTTGTGTGGCATGGTGCAGAATCCAGTAGATACCTTCTTGACCCACAGCAGCAGCACTACCTCAAGGCACTTGATGTAGGCCTCCGTGTTGAGCCTGAGTCCCCGTGGGAAGATGAATTGAGGCATAACGTTGCCATCATTAGTGATCACTCCAAATACCATGATGATGTCTGGATATTTGGTTTTCATCACACCTGGTACATCTTTTGGACACACAACATCCTGTGATCTGTCCTCAGATTGACACTTAAACACTCTGAAATGTTCAAATTGGGGCTTCCGGCACGAATGCCAAGTAGTTCAGCATGCCGTTGCCAAATTTCTGGCAGAGTGAATTGGACTTTTTCTCAGAGACGGTGAGCATTTGGCCTTACTCTAATGAGCAGTCGACAAAATCAAAAACAATCGACGCGCATGTGCGAAATTAAAAATATAAATAGCAACGATTTATCCATCGCACCCTATATATATATATATATATATATATATATATATATACAGTGTAACCCGGATATAAGAGAGTTGTCGGGACCGGACAAGTCTCTTATATCCGGGTTTGTTCTATTATATATACATTAACACAGGCTCTAATTTGGGACCAGAGAAAATCTCTCTTATATCCGAGTTTCTCTTATATCCGGGTCTCTTATATCCGTGTTACACTACAGAGACCCGTTTTCCGCCAGGTGTATAAATAGTGGTGTCAGGCTACTGACTGGAGTGATTATTGAGTGACTATATTAAATCATTTCACCCCAAAGGAGTGAAAGTCAAAGAGAAAGGGAAAACTGAGAGAAGACAAATGATTTACCATATATGTCAATAAGTCAATAAGTCTTTGTGTATAATTTTGAGTCATTTTGTTTAACAAAGTGGTGAGATACTATTAGTTATTGTACTAATTTTTATATGTTCTTCTTTACACTCACAGTTGACGACGGTTGAGTTTACCTGTGTGATAGTTAAAGCAGTTAAACAACAGAAGGTGATTAACAGGAAAATAAAACTCTTTGTTACTACTACGTCTTATTACACAGGTAAGACGATATATTTTTTAAAATCATTTCACCCGAAGCAAGGCAGTAAAGCCACTAAGACAAGGGATTTACTGATTGAGAAAGAATAAGAAAAAAGAGAAACATTAAGTTGTTTGAATTTGTATTTTTATCCCATTTTTATTTGATAGAGAAATCAGGGGGCCACTTACCATCGGGTAAACTGAAACCTGACCAGTCTGTCACCTGTCAAGAAGAGTAATAAGACCAGCCAAACAGACTCATTTTATAAACCCCTTATATATATATAATACAGATATATATATATATATATTATTTCACCCCATGTGTTATATAGGAAGAAAAGGAGTAACTACCGACAGCGAGGTTCGAGCGTGATACTCTGAATTTATGATTATGTGTTTTCCGCCAGGTGTATAAATAGTGGTGTCAGGCTACTGACTGGAGTGATTATTGAGTGACTATTGAGTGGAAATATTCAGTCGAATTAGTGTGAATTATTGTGCGTCGATGATTTGGGTTTCGATTTAGGATTTACCGGACGTTAAGTCAAGCCGCGCTACTAACAAGGTATTCACTGAAATGGTTAATTATCTTTAGTTGACTTTTACTTCTTTGTTCTTGTTAAGTATTTATTTGCGGTTGTAATGAAATACGGTTTTTTCTTGAGTTTATACTTAATTATTAACGGCCACCATATGTCACAAGATCATGCAAGGCAGTAAAGCTACTAAAACACAAGGAGTGAAAGAATAAGAAAAAAGAGAAACGTTATTAAGCAGCGAGGACAATAGAAGAGTAATCAAAAAGACAGCAGATAGCGATTGACATTGCATTTAAATTTTGAAGATCAAAGTTGACTGGGAAGCAAGAAGCCGGAGTTTCACAAGCGAGAAGTGAGAGAAAAGAAACTCTTAGCATAGAACTTACGGCTATATCTAGACAAGTGTGAATTGATGAGATCTTACCACCAATCTTCGCATGAAGTCTCATTACCGTAGCGAAGAGTCCATCGGAACAATTACCATGAAAGTATTTCCATAAAAGGCGAAAATGGGAAGCTACATTACGACGGTGTGAAAGTGACTGAAGCCGAGATGCCAGGCCAGGACTAATAATATGGCTGATTCATCTTTGTTTTTGTTTTTTTTATCAAGAATCTATAAATATACAGCAGAAACACCAGACCATATGTGTCAGTCATATTTTAAGCATGAACAGATGGTAGGCTTATAAATATGTAAGATATATTCAGGATAGAAAAACTGTCTTGCACGCCATAATGAACGAACTTTCTTAGCAGCAGACCTAGCAGTCTATCATGTCAGCTGAGAAAGTTAGTCCGAGATGGCGCAACGAATCACTCTAATGAAGGTTAGTATCAACCATGATAATGGGAGGCAGGTAGGAATCTTTCAGGTGATTAACATAGAGAAGTATCGTTTGGAATGCGTTAAACCATTGTTTGCCCCAGCTAACAACAAACTGTAGGTCATTTTTAAGATCAGCTGCCAATTTGACCTCATCGAACTGATCAGACGATTTACTTTCAACTTATGTGATGCGGTACGCGCGAGACTCGCAGCTACTGAACAAGATATGACAATTGGCAATAAACAGGTTTAATTGTAGAGAGGCCTTTTCTGGTGTAAAATTTCGGGTAAATGTGAGAAAAGGTTTGAATTTAATGATTATCGGAATTAAATATGGAATAACAAATACAATTAATTAGTTCAAATAAATTAGATGAGTTGAGAGGTTCTTAAGAAATCTAACGTTAATATCAACTTAAAAATTTTTTTTTTGGTAATGTTCATCCAATTTAAGGCCCAAGGGTCACTCAAGGTAGACGGTTACTGTGTGGAGTTGTATTAACGTAAGAAAGAAAGATAACAGAAAAGATAGACAGCTAATTCTAGACTTGAAGAGGTCAAGGTTTAATTAGCGAATAAAATTTCAGAGTTTAGGTGGAAACATTAGGAGTATAGAGTTGAAGTAGACATTAAAAAGAAACCGGAAAGCCAATGGAGAGGAGTGTGAAATGGACCGTAGGCCAAGCCATTTTGTCCCGCTATTCAACCCATAGAGAGGGAGAGAGAAGAGTTGGAGTGATACCTTTCCCAAGGGAATTTGCGCACAAATGAATGCAACGAAATCGACTTTAGAAGGAACCGGAAACCCAATCCTAAACCGGAAACAAAGGATAAACCTCTACTCCTGTTCAAAAGACCGGGGAGGAGTGTGAACTTGTACATATTAAATTTGTATCCTTGGAAATGCTACATTACCAAGCCGGATGAAATTTATAAGTAATCAATTACTTCTTTTTATTAAAATTTTTATTTTAGGAAATTAAAGTTCTGAAGTTCATTAAATGTTATAGCTCTTTCTAATATTGACGGGGGTTACCTTCCTAACCTTTTGTTTTTTGATAGTGTGGAAAGTTAACAGCTTGATTACATTATTTTTTTTCTTTTAGTTAACTAATGGGGTGCTTGGAAAAAGAGCGGAAATAAATTGGTCGTTTCTACTTTCCAAGGTAGACGTGAAGCATTAGCATATCCGTGATATACTAACACCTTAACACGATGAGAGATGAGGCCTAGAATAACACATTGAAATAAATTCCCAAAATAATTTTAACATAAAAACATTTTACATACAAAACCTGAGTATACAAACATAAGTAATACTAACAAGCAGTATATATATAAGTTCCATCGCACAATATCTAAAGGAATATGTCGACATTCACAATTTAGAGAAATGTTAATTGCCAATGCAAGTATACTCCACCATGAAAATAAAAATAAATTCAAATTCTTGAGGCCCTCTATATAAGAAAAATACAACCAACATTAAATGAGGTTAATTATGAGTATCGCACCAATATTTTAAGATGTCTATAATAGCAATGTGTATAAAATACTTAAATTTTAGTTTTTAAAAATTACAATTATATACATTAAAGTTACCCCATTAGATAAAACATTAAAAAAACATAATAGCTTTAACAGTTAATTTTTAAATTATTAAATAATTATAATATGCGTTCATACATGTTAAAAATAGTTATAACTGTGCGTTCCATGCGTATTTACAAAAAAATCACAACTGAATCCATATCGGGAGGGCAAGCAATCAAACAGAGAAATAAAAATTTAGTTTTTGAAATTGTCTCTTAACTTCGTTGTACAAGCGCCCTACAGTCCCATAAGCTGGTGTCAATGTGTATCCGTGTTTTTGAGTTGGCTCCAGGCATCACCAAACCTCTGCACGTCAGGGTATCAATTATTGTACAGTGAGTTGAATATGTTCTCACCAACGGGCTGTCACATAACTCTCAAGGGCCCCTTAAGTCATGAATAATTTCTTCCTGTGAAAAGTGAGATAACTACCTCCTGTATCCCTACAGTACTCTTGAAAGAGGGTGATATCTGGATTATCTTAATTAATTTATTTTATGATGTCCTTTATGAGCACGAGTAAAAAGGTCTTTTAGGGATTGTCAAAGCTTGATGATTATTCAAATCGAATTCCCGATTTTATATTGTGATTTTTGTTTTGTTTCAGGTAAGAAATGCATTCGGAGTTACAAACTTCCCCGATAACAAATCCTGTTCCTGGTTGAAGACAATCGATTTTTTCCAGATGAAGACAATATATTTTGAAGATTAAGAAATGGAAATAAAAAGATATGAGCAGTGATTTGCTGTGTTGGCGTTATTTATTATCAAAAAGACATTTCAAAACGAAGCTTTTTTGCGAATTCAGCGCCCGGTATTTCAAACTGTTCAACCATCTAGGTACTGATCAGATTCGACGTTGCTTAACTTTGGTTATTTTCCGCGTTTCAACCTGATATGGCCGTAAGAAATAAGATCAATAAAACTATAACGAAATTTTATGGTAGATTGTATGTGCTCTGATCAGGGCCGGTAAAAGGGTTTCGTGCCTCCTGCTAAATCTATTATACAGTCCCCTCCTAATCTACTCAATTTTTATAAGGTAAAATACAAATTTTATTTTAACTTAATTATGTCCGATAATGAGTCATATGCAATATAAGGGAAGAATTCAACAAGAAAAATTTAAAATAAATACAATTTATCTAAATAAAAATTAGAGAGATGTCATAAATACAATTCCATTTATAATCTATATCTGTAATTCTCAAATGTGTGTGTGTGTGTGATCGGATGTTGTTTATGCGTTTGCACAGTTTTCATCCGACTTCGATGAATTTTTTTTGTTTCATAGATAATTTTTCAGTGCCGGTTTTGAGTTCAAATTGGCAGTACGAAATTACAACCTTGCGCAAAAATCAAAGGCAAAATTTAATGTCTGCAAAAAACAACGTACAATCAATTTAGAGATTTGAAATCTAACACAAAAGATTATTAGAATTATAAAAAAAAAAATATTATAAATAAAAATTATCGTATATTATTATTATGACGGTTCATGGAAGAGGTTCCTTCCTTGCAAGATTGAGAACGCAAAAACGGCCTTTTTCAGGCCCCGCCACCATATTTCAAATTGTTAACCAACGATTTGGAGAAGTGCCACAGTTACACACATTTGTTGCTACTAATATTGATTTTCGAGTAGGCTGACTTTAAACTTAAACTGCTCCAACTGAACATCAAAAATCCCCACTAATGGGACACTCGGTCGAAAACGGGTTATACTGCTTGTCTTAAATAAATCAACAATGTTTGGCAGCAATTTTTAACATCAACTTAAGATTATTCATGGTAAAAAGTTGAATAATTTTAACACATTTAACATTATCTATGAAAAATAGTGACTTTTATATAGTGTTTTTTCGAGACTTAGCAAGAGCCAAACTAATTAACGTATTTGGACGAAAAAAAAAACGACTCCAGAATGACGTCAAAATCCGCGAAAAATTTTCATCCTTTAATATTCAGTTGCTCATAGTTTAATTTGCAATGTATGTAAATGTAGGTAGAAAAAATGCAAATGTTGATAAGTTAGCTATAGCCACAAAGCACTGCCTGGAGCCACAAATTAGAATTTAAAGGTCGGGGAGTTCGAGGGTAGTACGCGTCTGCTTTGATCTCGTTTGAACTTTTCAAATTTCTTAGATGGATCAGTCAAACGATTATCTTCAAAATTGTTCGATAGATCAGGTTTCAGTTGGTGATATAAAATATTGACTTGGTATATTATAGAGAGATAATGATTGTTACCATGATAACAAAAAACAATATATATATATATATATATATATATATATATATATATATATATATATATATATATATATATATATATACAGTGATTTGCCAAGCATAGCCGAAAGTATGGGATTTATGCCACATCTAAGCTGTGCTTGGAAAATCACTATATCTATACCTATATATCTATATATCTATCTATCTATATATATATATATATATATATATATATATATATATATATTTATATATATATATATACCCAAGTTTAGGATTGGTATATACGGAGTGAAATCCAATAACCAACAATTAATATTCTTTAAAGAGTGCTCAATACAGAGTAGAGCAGATATAATTATTTATTTGAATATTACAACATAAATATGTTATAAAATCACGACAAAAGTAGCCATTTTGTTTCAACACTTCTTGTGTCTTGTCAAGTGATAATATAGAATATAGAATAAATGGTTTTAAAAGTTTCAAATTAATCAACGATCCTTAGCTAAGAGTAAACGCTGTTACATAAGCTAGAGTGACCAATCAAAAAACAAGTATAGGATGATTCGAAAAATTTGACAACTAAGGAAGGTTATCTAGATATTAAAAGATTTATAAAATTTGAAATTAAAATTAAAAGTAAAAAATTAAAAAATTAAAATTACCTATTTAGAAATCTAAATCAGATCTCTATTAAGTTTTAAATTGTAGAATTACCAAGGAGAAAAAATATAAAAATAAAAATAAAAGATATATATGCTATTTAATTTATGTTTTCATTGAAATTAAGTTGAAAGTTGTATTCAGAATCCCAGACAGAGATGTATACATTTTTCGTTTCATTTCAACATGTTAGTCGCCTCTCACGTGAAATCATTCGAACAACGGCATGTTAAACGCTCGGACGTATTTAGATATATACACACACATACAAAAAAGCAAACCACACATAGGCAAATGCACTATACTTACACATACACATCGATACACACAGGCACATACATCTACATTCAATATGATCTAGACGGTCAAATGTCGAAGCTATTCGTGGCTTAATATGTTATTAAACGAATTTAAACTTGAAAAATTTAAACAAATAACTATATATAAATATATATATATATATATATACATATATACATATATATATATATATATATAAACACACATACACATATATATACATATATACATTTTTGAAAACATATAGTTTTCGACACATTTACAGACAAAAGTAAATAACCACCTCCACATATAATTGAACACTCGCACATCCGCATATAAATTAATACATGCACCCGCACAGACACATATAAGGATAATAGGTACGCATATACAGACCTACGTACATAAACATACACATAGATAAGCACATATAAATATATTGACCCATACGTCGACGCAGAAAAGTAAATAAGGCAAGTGAAGAAATACATATAAAGATGCAACTATATACAAGCACACACATACATACATACACATCTAGATGTACATACATAAGCACGCATGCATATATGCATATAAACTAAATATATATAGACATTTACAAATACAAGTGTATACATGAAAAATTAAACAAACGTAAATTAAAACGACATGAGTATAAAATGCATATACACATCCGCTAGTACATATATATACACACATACATACGCAACTCCACATAGATATATACACATATATATCTACAGACATACATATACATACATACATACACACATACAAGCATACATATTCACAAATATATATACGCATATATACATATACATATATATATATATATCTATATATATAAATATATATATAAACACACATACACATATACATACACACACATACACATATACGCACACACACATACATATACAAACGCATATACATATATACATAAACATATAGACACATGCATAAAAAAGGAAAAAGAAATAAGCATACATAGACCAACTTATATTCTAATAATATTCCAACAACATTATGATAAAATATATTAAAAGTTAATCATAATTTAAGAAAAGAACAACGGTCTGTAAGCAATTAAAGGTACTTTATCAACAAAAGTAGATTTTAGTTTGTATCTATGATACACTCCAAGACACTAAAGCCTACATACAAATACACATACAATGACACACCAACATATATATATAAATATCTAATCCTATATAAATACCCATATCGACACATCCAGATAAACAATACACAAACAGTCGAGCGCAACCATATAAACACCCACACATACATATAAATATACACCTATATACAAACACATATACATAAACATATACATATTTAAACATACATATATATACATATATATGCATATATAAACCTATACATACACATAGAAACATACATACTACATATACATACATATATGCACACTCACACATACCTATACATACATATGCAATATGCATACACATATCTACACTCACACAAGTACACATAAATATCCCCATATACCCATACATATACTCACACATTTAGTGGTAGACACTTACCAGAATTTACTCCCTTACTCATACACATAAACAGGTTAACCTATGATAGAAGCCAATATACACAACGATATACCTTCATAAAAAAAAAAAAAAATCATATATATACCCCTATATACACATATACATATCCTACAGTAGAAATAACTCTACATAACATACAAATATATACATCTAAATACAGACACGTATGATACTTTGTAAGTACCCAGTACACATTCATATCGATAAGGCGACTATCATGCTAAAAAGGTAATAGTCTATTAAGTTTCATTTATCATTATCATAGAAAGTATATGATTTCTATACTAAGTTAAATTTAAGACGATGCTTACAGTTAACTGTTAGTTCATATCTTTGATTTAAAAGATCAGTCTTATTTTTAAATCTAATTATTTCAAGTTTCTCGTTAAGGCATAAGTAACACGGGGCATATAGTGAGTTACATGTCCGGGCCTTTCTAATTAATTTCCATTTAACCTTAGGTGTTTTATTTTTCTCTTTTAGACTCCAAAAGTATTTGGATAATGAAGTCATATATTTATAGTTACTATTATTAAAAGATTGCAGATGACCCCGCCAGCGTTCCTTGAATGGTCTCATGGTGCAACCTATGTAGAATTTCTTTATATTTGGATTTTCTAGTGTTGATATAGTACTGAGATAAACTACAGAGCTAGTTAAACAGTTATTATTTAGTGGACAATTATTGGGATTCCTGCAGTTACATGATTTATTATTTGTGTCATTTTGCTTAATGTTGCTTTGTGCAACCTTGTGGGTTGTCAGGCTCTCCGAATTTATATACTTGCTGAACATACTATTGTTATGTTTTTTAATTATTTTTTCTAGGTTATCAGCACAACTATAGCTTAACTTAAGAGTATTAGAGTTAAATATTTTACTGAGTGAGTTGGTTCCAGATTTGAGGAAATGTTTTTTAATGAGGTTTAGAAACAGGTGCCCCAATTTAGTTTTAACCATAATGTTAAAAGAGGGAGTATACCATATGATTTTTCTAGATCTCTTTCTACCATTATTGTTGCTATTTATAGGGCTTTTATTTTGAATATTAATATTTTTATATCCACTATTTTTAAGTGCGGAATTGTAAAGGTCTCTATGCTTATTAAAAATATCACTGTTTGAAGAGTTGTTACTGATCCTACATTCAATAGAATAGGGTATGTGTTTGATGATTGCAGGGGGGTGGTTAGAATTTGGATGAACGTATATTTGATTGGAATTAACTTTTACATATGGTTGGTATGTGTTGCTAGTGAGGTCTAGGGTGACGTCTAGGAAGTCTACTTGTTTAACATTAGTGGAAACTATTACTCTGAGACCTAGATCCTTAAATACCTTATGTATCATTTTTCTAATACGATCTACTTTAATTTTAGTGGAATTCCTAACTACTAATAACCCGTCGTCCCTATATAATCCTACACTATCAGAATCTAGGCAATTTGCTTAGTTGTCAAATTTTTCGAATCATCCTATACTTGTTTTTTGATTGGCCACTCTAGCTTATGTAACAGCGTTTACTCTTAGCTAAGGATCGTTGATTAATTTGAAACTTTTAAAACCATTTATTCTATATTCTATATTATCACTTGACAAGACACAAGAAGTGTTGAAACAAAAGGGCTACTTTTGTCGTGATTTTATAA
>OZ038510.1:64687833-64992833 GCA_964036315.1 Acanthosepion esculentum
AACAAATGTATTGTGATTGTAGACAAATATGACGATATGTCAATTTTTCAAAGGACTCTGAGGGGAGGAGAAGGAGAATAATTAGACGTAGAGTTAATTTCAACAGAAATTATTTTTTTTTAATTTCAGGTTCAGAAAGTTCTTAAAGGAACCTGTAGATAAAATTAAAAATATGATACATCTATATAAGATATTAACAATACTAATTGGATGGCAATACATAGCAATACTGAATCTGATTAAACAAAATAAGATAATTACTCGTAGAGGGTGGACCGTTATTTACTTATCAATTATAGCCAAAAGAAATGGTACTACCTAATTTTTTAAATTTAACTATATTGTAAGGTAAAAGAAAAAACTGTGTTGGCGATTTACAGTTAATTCACTTCTTTCATTTAACAGATATTTTTGTCAGCAAATCGGAAAATTTCCAGTTTTTCATGTAAGCATGAGAAGCAAGGTTCATTTAAAGATTTACAGGTTCTAGCTTTTTTAGTATTTTACATTTTACCTTAGGGATTTTATTAACTACTTTTAAGTTATAAAAAATATTTAAAAATGGACGTCATATTTTTGTAAGCATTATTGGTAAAAAATAATATATGTTAATAACACCTAATTTTAAAAGAATTCTTGGTACTCTCAGTATAATTATTTTTAACTGTTGGATTTTCTATAGTAGAGATAGTGCTGAGGTAAAGAAGAGAGTTAGTTTGGCAACGGTTTTGCAATGGGCATTCGTTAGAAATTCTACCATTACACTTGATATACCCATCGCACCTTGTATACTGTAACCCCAGTAGGTTGATAAATATAACCACCGCACAATGTATACTGTAACCACAGCTGGCTTATAAATATACCCACCGCACCTTGTATACTGTAACCCCTGCAAGCTGATAAATATACCCACCGCATCTTGTATAAACAAACCCCATCTGGCTGATAAGTATACCGAACGCACTTTGTATACTGTAACCCCAGCTGGCTTATAAATATACCCACCGCACCTTGTATACTGTAATCCCTGCAAGCTGATAAATATACCCACCGCACCTTGTATAATCTAACCCCATCTGGCTGATAAGCATACCCACAACACTTTGTATACTCTAACCCCAGCTGGCTTATAAATATACCCGCCGCAACTTCTATGTTGTACCCACTGCTGGTTGTGAAATATACCCACCACACCTTGTATACTGTAACCCTAGGATGCTGATAAATACACCCAGCGCACAATGTATACTGAAACCACAGCTGGCTGAAAAAATACCCAGCCACCCTGTATACTGTAAGCCTAGCAGATTGATAAATATACCCAACGTATCTTGCATAATGTAATCCCAGCAGGCTGGTAAATAAAACCAAAGCACAATGTATGTTGTAACCACAGCTGGCTGATAAATATACCCACCGCACCTTCTATACTTTAAACCCAGCAGGATGATAAATATATCCATCGCACCTTTTATACACTAACCGCAGCAAGCCGATAAATATATCCACCGCACCTTGTATACGGTAACCCCATCAAGATGATAAATATTTGCACGGCACTCTGTATACTGTAACCCCAGTAGGTTAATAAATATACCCACAGCAGCTTGCATAATTGTAACCCCAACAGGCTGATAAGTACACACACCGCATCTTGCATAGCGTAACCCTAGCATGCTGATAAATATACCCACCGCTCGTTGTACACTGTAGCCACTGCTGGCTGATAAATATACCCACCGCACCTTGTATACTGTAACCAATGCTGGCTGATAAATGTACCCACGGTACCTTGTATACTGTAACCAATGCTGGCTAATAAATATACCCACTGCTGCTTGTATACTGTAAACCCAGCAGACTGATATATATAACCAATGAACCTTCTATACTTGTATGTTGTAACTCCAGCAGGCTGATAAATTTACCCATCTCATTTTGTATACTGTAAGCTTACAGGTTGATAAATATACCCACCGCACCTTGTATACGCTATCACCGACAGGCTGATAAATATACATACCTTGTATACTGTAACCCCAGGAGGATGATAAATATATCCACCGCACCTTGTATACCGTAACGCCAGCAGGCTAATTAATACACTCACCGCAGCTTGTATACTGTAACCCCATCAGAATGATACATATATACACCGCGCATTATATACTGTAACTCCAGGTTGCTGATAAATATAGCAACCCCACCTTCTACGTTGTAACCCCAGCTGGCTCATCAATATACCTACTGCACCTTGTATACCTGACCACTAGCATGCTGATAAATATACCCACCGCACTTTGGATATTGTAACCCCAGTATGCTAATAAATACACCCACCGCACCTTGCATACTGTAACCGCAGCAGGATGATAAGTATACACACCGCATCTTGTATATTGTAACGCCAGCAGGCTTATAAATACACCCACCGTGCCTTATATACTGTAACCCGGCAGGCTGACAAATATAACCTCCGCACTTTGTTTACTGTAACTCCAGCTGGCTGATAAATATGTCCACCGCAACTTGTATGTTGTGACCCCACCTAGCTAATAAATATTCCCACCGCACCTTGTACACTGTAATCCCAGCAGGTTAATAAATATATCCACCGCAACTTGTATACTGTAATCCCAGCAGTATATATATACTAAACGCATTTTGTAATCTGTAAGCCCAGATGGCTGATATATATATATACTCACTGGACCATGTATACGTAACCCCATCTGGCTGATAAATGTACCCATCGCACCTTGTATACTTTGACCACAGCAGGTTGATAATATATCCACCGCACCTTTATAGTGTAACGGCAGCAGGATGACAAATATATCCACCGCATCTTGTATGTTGTAACCCCAGTTGGGTGATAAATATACCCACCGTACCTTGTTTACTGTAACCCTAGCATGATGATAAATATACCCACCGCACAATATATACTGCAACCACAGCTGGCTAATAAATATACCCACCGCACCTTGCATACTATAAACCCAGTCGGCTGATAAATATAACCACCGCATCTTATATGTTGTAACAGCAACAGGCTGATAGATATACCCACCGTAGCTTTAAACTGTAACCCTAGCAGGCTGATAATTATACCCACCGCACAATGGGTATAATACCGCTGATACCGCACCTTGTATACGGTAATCCCAGCAGGCGGATAAATCTACCTACGGCACCTTTTATACTTTAACCCCAGCAGGCTGATAATTATACCGACCGCACCTTGTATACTGTGACCTCAGCAGGCTCATAAATATACCTACCGCACATTGTATACTTTAACCGATCTGCTGGTACATATACCCACTGAACCTTGTATACGTAACCCCATCTGACTGATTTAATATACCCACCGCACCTCGTGTGTTGTAACACATCTGGCTGATAAATGTACCCACAGAACCTTGTATACTGTAACCCCAGAAGGTTGATAAATATACCCACCGCACCTTGTATACTGTAACGGCAGCAGGCTCATAAATATACCCACCGTACATTGTATATTGTAATCCCAGCAGGTTCATAAATATACACACCGCATCTTGTATACTGTAACCCCAGCAGGATGATAATTATATCCACCGCACCTTTTAAGCTCTAACTCCAGCAGGTTGATAAATATACCCACCGCACCTTGTATAATCTAACCCCATCTGGCTGATAAGTATACCCACCGCACTTTGTGTACTGTAACCCCAGCAGTCTGATAAACATACCCGTCACACCTTGTATACTGTAACCCTAGCCCGATGATAAATATACCCACCGCACCTTGTATACTCTAACCCTAGCAGGCTGATAAATATACCCACCGCACATTGTATACTGTAACCCCAGCCCGCTGATAATTTTACCCGCCGCGCCTTGTATACTTTAACCCCAGCAGGCTGATAATTATACCAACCGAACATTGTATGCTGTAACCCCAGAGGCCGATAAATATAGCCACCGCACCTTGTATACTGTAACCCTAGCAGGCTGATAAATATACATTTCACTAAAAATCTTTTCTGTATTTTACTGTAAAAATCGCTTCAAATAGCCGGTGCACTGACCGAAGCCCCGTTTAACTCAGGCGGACAATAACAAAGCTAGTTACGCTATGCGTATTGATAGTTTGATCGACTCACATTTGTGCATTTCTTTGCATGAGATTTGTGGCGTCAATGGTTGTCTGTTTGCATCTTTGCTGGATTAGTGTTTTACAATAACGTACGGTACGTAACACGAACTATTCCGTTTAATCTCGTGGAAAGACAAAATATATATCAGAGAAGCTGCTTGCTTTCAGTAAGAAAATAAAAGAGAAAAGGGAAGATAGAAGTGTTTAACTTCTGTTTTAGTGAAACAAAAATGTTGTCAGTTTAAAATCTTTTCATTTGTACCTCCCTACTTCTTGAAATATCGACTATCATTCATGTTTATGATTGTCATTGCAATATTTTGTTAAAGTTGTTAAGCTCAAATATTTAACGATGAGATAGAGGATATTCTACAAATATTTTATTGCACGAGATCTCGCCATGAGCTTTATCGTCCATTAACTGAAGAATTAAGTTCTATTTTTCAGACGCATACTATCGAACGACAGAAACCGAGTAAGGTAATCGCAAAAAATCCAATTACCATAAATTAAATAACATCATCTACTGAATTATTTTTCAATAATTATTAAGAGAAATGTTCGTAAGACGAGTATTTGGCTAGAGAGAAAGAAAGAAAGAAAGAAAGAAAGAAAATAAAAGTGTTAATGTATCCTACCAATATCTCATGTATAATGTACTTTTCCTTGTTGGTCCTGTGGAAAGCGGGGAAAAGACAATACTTGATTACAGGGAGAAAATGAAAGAAAGAACAAAAGAAAGAACGAAATGTTTGACGGTTGTTTCAGTAAAAATGGAAAAAGTTGTCAATTTCAAATCGTTTCATTTGTACCCCCTTACTTCTTAAAATAACGACCAACATTCATAGTTATGATTCTTATTGCAATATTTTGTTGAAGTTGTTAAGCTCAAATATTTAATGATATGATAGGAGAATTTCTCCGGTTATTTTATTGTTGTAGAACTCGCCATGAGCTTATTCAATCATTAACTCTTAAGTTAAGAATTAAGATTCATTAGAAAATCTAAATAGGAAAACCGTGAAATTTTCATTGGTCTTTCTAGTGGATCTTAATTTTTAAGTTAATAATTGAATAATCTCATAGCGAATTCGACAACTACTAAATAGCTGTAGGAAATTCCCTTATTTCTTCTATGTGCTCTATCCTTCCAGGACGAGGGCGATCATGCCTATCTCTTGTGGCCGTTAGCAGCATTTCTCTCTTTGCCAAAACTCTCGCTACCCGTACTGCCATCCATTCAAACAAGCTTCTCTGTTACGTGACCTTCTGCCTTCTCTTATCTCTTTTGCTCTTGTTATGGCCTGTGAAGGTTACATTTTCCAAGCCCTTCTTGTGTCCAAGAAATTTCATCACTTTCTGATTCTGAGGTTCTTTCTGTTGCCATTTAAAAAAAAACTTTCTCGTTGCTTACTCGCTACGTCTATGGAATTCTCAGTATCCTCCTGTGTAGCCACATATCTGTTTACGCTATTTTGCATTCTTCGGGTCGTTTTCCCTGTCTTTATTGTCATATTCATGCTCCGGCCTTCTTCAGCTAATATAATCTAAAAAAAGGCGGTGCGTACAACGGCCGAAACGTCGTGAATATGGCAATAAAGATGAGAACAAGAGTACCAACAATGTAAATAGTGTAAATAGTGAAAAGGCCTCACCTCAGAAATATAGACAGATTCTGAGGAAGGCCGGAGGGTACAACGGGCGAAACATTGTGAATATAGCAATAAAAATGCGGACAACTGTCCGAACAATTTAAATAATGTAAATAGTTACAATACATCATCTCAGAAATATAGAGCTAATATATATATATATATATATATATATATATATATTTGAACGTTACTTCAATCCTTCATCAGCTTCCGATCCTTAGCTATGATTAATTAATGATAAACTTGTCATTTTCGTTTATGATCGATTTCATCACGATTCTTCTGTTAAGCTTGGAGAGTAATTATACATTCTTACTGCTCAAAGTAGAGTCCAATGGTGTTATAAAAAGTCGGTGAATTCCAGTAATCTTTTTCTGCGATAATGAAAATGTTAGCATAGAACTGTTGACCTGTGACGGGGTTATGCGCATATCACTCAGTAGAACCTCCGTTCTATTGGAGAAATCGGGCATGGGTTGTCTAAATGAGTCGAGCGTGGACTTGGAGGAGAACTTATAAGCAAAGAACTCAACCTTATTTGCTGTAGTTATTAGAACTTTGAATCGATTGAAAAGAGGAGGAACTGGGGATTTGCTATTGTTCAGCACACTCTTGCAGAGCCGCAAGTGAAAGTTTTTTTCCCGTTTGACTTCCAGCTTTTCCGCCTATTAATTCGTCACATTCCTTCCGACTGTTTATGCAATAATGACAGTTGTTTAGATGCTTCTTCTTTGCACCATGTCCCTTCAGGATTTTGTCTGTCATGGCTCTCCTTCCCTTTGTAGGTTTTAATCTTTTAACTTTAAT
This sequence comes from Acanthosepion esculentum, assembly GCA_964036315.1. NCBI lineage: Eukaryota > Metazoa > Mollusca > Cephalopoda > Sepiida > Sepiidae > Acanthosepion > Acanthosepion esculentum. Next base: position 64,694,443 of record OZ038510.1, read on the forward strand.
CTGCAAAACTTGAAATGTAGAAAGACCACATATGGCCCTGAGCCCCTGTTATTTACCTAGAGCTCATTGATAAGATGCGAATAAGAATTAGCAATATAATATATGGTTTAAATACGTTTTAAAAATTTGGTGGAACCAAAGATTACTATGACAAATTTTAGCGTTTTTTTTTTCACGATAAACTTCCTCTTCCCACCTCATTAGTAATGTTTCCGAATTCTTTAATCATTTCTAAGATACAACTGTCCAAAGCTTAATCTAACAATTGGACAATTTTGCTGTTACGCAGTTTGGACAATTTTGCTGTTACACCCGGTATATTACAAGAGTAATTCTTTAATCATTTCTAAGATACAACTGTCCAAAGCTTAATCTAACAATTGGACAATTTTGCTGTTACGCAGTTTGGACAATTTTGCTGTTACACCCGGTATATTACAAGAGTAATTCTTTAATCATTTCTAAGATACAACTGTCCAAAGCTTAATCTAACAATTGGACAATTTTGCTGTTACGCAGTTTGGACAATTTTGCTGTTACACCCGGTATATTACAAGAGTAATTCTTTAATCATTTCTAAGATACAACTGTCCAAAGCTTAATCTAACAATTGGACAATTTTGCTGTTACGCAGTTTGGACAATTTTGCTGTTACACCCGGTATATTACAAGAGTAATTCTTTAATCATTTCTAAGATACAACTGTCCAAAGCTTAATCTAACAATTGGACAATTTTGCTGTTACGCAGTTTGGACAATTTTGCTGTTACACCCGGTATATTACAAGAGTAATTCTTTAATCATTTCTAAGATACAACTGTCCAAAGCTTAATCTAACAATTGGACAATTTTGCTGTTACGCAGTTTGGACAATTTTGCTGTTACACCCGGTATATTACAAGAGTAATTCTTTAATCATTTCTAAGATACAACTGTCCAAAGCTTAATCTAACAATTGGACAATTTTGCTGTTACACGGTTTGGACAATTTTGCTGTTACACCCGGTATATTACAAGAGTAATTCTTTAATCATTTCTAAGATACAACTGTCCAAAGCTTAATCTAACAATTGGACAATTTTGCTGTTACGCAGTTTGGACAATTTTGCTGTTACACCCGGTATATTACAAGAGTAATTCTTTAATCATTTCTAAGATACAACTGTCCAAAGCTTAATCTAACAATTGGACAATTTTGCTGTTACACGGTTTGGACAATTTTGCTGTTACACCCGGTATATTACAAGAGTAATTCTTTAATCATTTCTAAGATACAACTGTCCAAAGCTTAATCTAACAATTGGACAATTTTGCTGTTACGCAGTTTGGACAATTTTGCTGTTACACCCGGTATATTACAAGAGTAATTCTTTAATCATTTCTAAGATACAACTGTCCAAAGCTTAATCTAACAATTGGACAATTTTGCTGTTACACGGTTTGGACAATTTTGCTGTTACACCCGGTATATTACAAGAGTAATTCTTTAATCATTTCTAAGATACAACTGTCCAAAGCTTAATCTAACAATTGGACAATTTTGCTGTTACACGGTTTGGACAATTTTGCTGTTACACCCGGTATATTACAAGAGTAATTCTTTAATCTTTTCTAAGATACAACTGTCCAAAGCTTAATCTAACAATTGGACAATTTTGCTGTTACGCAGTTTGGACAATTTTGCTGTTACACCCGGTATATTACAAGAGTAATTCTTTAATCATTTCTAAGATACAACGGTCCAAAGCTTAATTTAACAACTGGGCAATTTTGCTGTTACACGATTTGGACAATTTTGCTGTTACACCCGGTATATTACAAGAGTAATTCTTTAATCTTTTCTAAGATACAACTGTCCAAAGCTTAATCTAACAATTGGACAATTTTGCTGTTACACGGTTTGGACAATTTTTCTGTTACACCCGGTATATTACAAGAGTAATTCTTTAATCATTTCTAAGATACAACTGTCCAAAGCTTAATCTAACAATTGGACAATTTTGCTGTTACGCGGTTTGGACAATTTTGCTGTTACACCCGGTATATTACAAGAGTAATTCTTTAATCATTTCTAAGATACAACTGTCCAAAGCTTAATCTAACAATTGGACAATTTTGCTGTTACACGGTTTGGACAATTTTGCTGTTACACCCGGTATATTACAAGAGTAATTCTTTAATCTTTTCTAAGATACAACTGTCCAAAGCTTAATCTAACAATTGGACAATTTTGCTGTTACACGGTTTGGACAATTTTGCTGTTACACCCGGTATATTACAAGAGTAATTCTTTAATCTTTTCTAAGATACAACTGTCCAAAGCTTAATCTAACAATTGGACAATTTTGCTGTTACACGGTTTGGACAATTTTGCTGTTACACCCGGTATATTACAAGAGTAATTCTTTAATCTTTTCTAAGATACAACTGTCCAAAGCTTAATCTAACAATTGGACAATTTTGCTGTTACACGGTTTGGACAATTTTTCTGTTACACCCGGTATATTACAAGAGTAATTCTTTAATCATTTCTAAGATACAACTGTCCAAAGCTTAATCTAACAATTGGACAATTTTGCTGTTACGCAGTTTGGACAATTTTGCTGTTACACCCGGTATATTACAAGAGTAATTCTTTAATCATTTCTAAGATACAACTGTCCAAAGCTTAATCTAACAATTGGACAATTTTGCTGTTACACGGTTTGGACAATTTTGCTGTTACACCCGGTATATTACAAGAGTAATTCTTTAATCATTTCTAAGATACAACGGTCCAAAGCTTAATTTAACAATTGGACAATTTTGCTGTTACACGGTTTGGACAATTTTGCTGTTACACCCGGTATATTACAAGAGTAATTCTTTAATCTTTTCTAAGATACAACTGTCCAAAGCTTAATCTAACAATTAGACAATTTTGCTGTTACACGGTTTGGACAATTTTGCTGTTACACCCGGTATATTACAAGAGTAATTCTTTAATCTTTTCTAAGATACAACTGTCCAAAGCTTAATCTAACAATTGGACAATTTTGCTGTTACACGGTTTGGACAATTTTGCTGTTACACCCGGTATATTACAAGAGTAATTCTTTAATCTTTTCTAAGATACAACTGTCCAAAGCTTAATCTAACAATTGGACAATTTTGCTGTTACACGGTTTGGACAATTTTTCTGTTACACCCGGTATATTACAAGAGTAATTCTTTAATCATTTCTAAGATACAACTGTCCAAAGCTTAATCTAACAATTGGACAATTTTGCTGTTACGCAGTTTGGACAATTTTGCTGTTACACCCGGTATATTACAAGAGTAATTCTTTAATCATTTCTAAGATACAACTGTCCAAAGCTTAATCTAACAATTGGACAATTTTGCTGTTACGCGGTTTGGACAATTTTGCTGTTACACCCGGTATATTACAAGAGTAATTCTTTAATCATTTCTAAGATACAACTGTCCAAAGCTTAATCTAACAATTGGACAATTTTGCTGTTACGCGGTTTGGACAATTTTGCTGTTACACCCGGTATATTACAAGAGTAATTCTTTAATCATTTCTAAGATACAACTGTCCAAAGCTTAATCTAACAATTGGACAATTTTGCTGTTACACGGTTTGGACAATTTTGCTGTTACACCCGGTATATTACAAGAGTAATTCTTTAATCATTTCTAAGATACAACTGTCCAAAGCTTAATCTAACAATTGGACAATTTTGCTGTTACACGGTTTGGACAATTTTGCTGTTACACCCGGTATATTACAAGAGTAATTCTTTAATCATTTCTAAGATACAACTGTCCAAAGCTTAATCTAACAATTGGACAATTTTGCTGTTACGCGGTTTGGACAATTTTGCTGTTACACCCGGTATATTACAAGAGTAATTCTTTAATCATTTCTAAGATACAACTGTCCAAAGCTTAATCTAACAATTGGACAATTTTGCTGTTACACGGTTTGGACAATTTTGCTGTTACACCCGGTATATTACAAGAGTAATTCTTTAATCATTTCTAAGATACAACTGTCCAAAGCTTAATCTAACAATTGGACAATTTTGCTGTTACACGGTTTGGACAATTTTGCTGTTACACCCGGTATATTACAAGAGTAATTCTTTAATCATTTCTAAGATACAACTGTCCAAAGCTTAATCTAACAATTGGACAATTTTGCTGTTACGCAGTTTGGACAATTTTGCTGTTACACCCGGTATATTACAAGAGTAATTCTTTAATCATTTCTAAGATACAACTGTCCAAAGCTTAATCTAACAATTGGACAATTTTGCTGTTACGCGGTTTGGACAATTTTGCTGTTACACCCGGTATATTACAAGAGTAATTCTTTAATCATTTCTAAGATACAACTGTCCAAAGCTTAATCTAACAATTGGACAATTTTGCTGTTACGCGGTTTGGACAATTTTGCTGTTACACCCGGTATATTACAAGAGTAATTCTTTAATCATTTCTAAGATACAACTGTCCAAAGCTTAATCTAACAATTGGACAATTTTGCTGTTACACGGTTTGGACAATTTTGCTGTTACACCCGGTATATTACAAGAGTAATTCTTTAATCATTTCTAAGATACAACTGTCCAAAGCTTAATCTAACAATTGGACAATTTTGCTGTTACGCGGTTTGGACAATTTTGCTGTTACACCCGGTATATTACAAGAGTAATTCTTTAATCATTTCTAAGATACAACTGTCCAAAGCTTAATCTAACAATTGGACAATTTTGCTGTTACACGGTTTGGACAATTTTGCTGTTACACCCGGTATATTACAAGAGTAATTCTTTAATCATTTCTAAGATACAACTGTCCAAAGCTTAATCTAACAATTGGACAATTTTGCTGTTACGCGGTTTGGACAATTTTGCTGTTACACCCGGTATATTACAAGAGTAATTCTTTAATCTTTTCTAAGATACAACTGTCCAAAGCTTAATCTAACAATTGGACAATTTTGCTGTTACACGGTTTGGACAATTTTGCTGTTACACCCGGTATATTACAAGAGTAATTCTTTAATCATTTCTAAGATACAACTGTCCAAAGCTTAATCTAACAATTGGACAATTTTGCTGTTACACGGTTTGGACAATTTTTCTGTTACACCCGGTATATTACAAGAGTAATTCTTTAATCATTTCTAAGATACAACTGTCCAAAGCTTAATCTAACAATTGGACAATTTTGCTGTTACACGGTTTGGACAATTTTGCTGTTACACCCGGTATATTACAAGAGTAATTCTTTAATCATTTCTAAGATACAACTGTCCAAAGCTTAATCTAACAATTGGACAATTTTGCTGTTACGCGGTTTGGACAATTTTGCTGTTACACCCGGTATATTACAAGAGTAATTCTTTAATCTTTTCTAAGATACAACTGTCCAAAGCTTAATCTAACAATTGGACAATTTTGCTGTTACACGGTTTGGACAATTTTGCTGTTACACCCGGTATATTACAAGAGTAATTCTTTAATCATTTCTAAGATACAACTGTCCAAAGCTTAATCTAACAATTGGACAATTTTGCTGTTACACGGTTTGGACAATTTTGCTGTTACACCCGGTATATTACAAGAGTAATTCTTTAATCATTTCTAAGATACAACTGTCCAAAGCTTAATCTAACAATTGGACAATTTTGCTGTTACGCAGTTTGGACAATTTTGCTGTTACACCCGGTATATTACAAGAGTAATTCTTTAATCATTTCTAAGATACAACTGTCCAAAGCTTAATCTAACAATTGGACAATTTTGCTGTTACGCGGTTTGGACAATTTTGCTGTTACACCCGGTATATTACAAGAGTAATTCTTTAATCATTTCTAAGATACAACTGTCCAAAGCTTAATCTAACAATTGGACAATTTTGCTGTTACGCGGTTTGGACAATTTTGCTGTTACACCCGGTATATTATAAGAGTAATTCTTTAATCATTTCTAAGATACAACTGTCCAAAGCTTAATCTAACAATTGGACAATTTTGCTGTTACACGGTTTGGACAATTTTGCTGTTACACCCGGTATATTACAAGAGTAATTCTTTAATCATTTCTAAGATACAACTGTCCAAAGCTTAATCTAACAATTGGACAATTTTGCTGTTACGCGGTTTGGACAATTTTGCTGTTACACCCGGTATATTACAAGAGTAATTCTTTAATCATTTCTAAGATACAACTGTCCAAAGCTTAATCTAACAATTGGACAATTTTGCTGTTACACGGTTTGGACAATTTTGCTGTTACACCCGGTATATTACAAGAGTAATTCTTTAATCATTTCTAAGATACAACTGTCCAAAGCTTAATCTAACAATTGGACAATTTTGCTGTTACGCGGTTTGGACAATTTTGCTGTTACACCCGGTATATTACAAGAGTAATTCTTTAATCTTTTCTAAGATACAACTGTCCAAAGCTTAATCTAACAATTGGACAATTTTGCTGTTACACGGTTTGGACAATTTTGCTGTTACACCCGGTATATTACAAGAGTAATTCTTTAATCATTTCTAAGATACAACTGTCCAAAGCTTAATCTAACAATTGGACAATTTTGCTGTTACACGGTTTGGACAATTTTTCTGTTACACCCGGTATATTACAAGAGTAATTCTTTAATCATTTCTAAGATACAACTGTCCAAAGCTTAATCTAACAATTGGACAATTTTGCTGTTACACGGTTTGGACAATTTTGCTGTTACACCCGGTATATTACAAGAGTAATTCTTTAATCATTTCTAAGATACAACTGTCCAAAGCTTAATCTAACAATTGGACAATTTTGCTGTTACGCGGTTTGGACAATTTTGCTGTTACACCCGGTATATTACAAGAGTAATTCTTTAATCTTTTCTAAGATACAACTGTCCAAAGCTTAATCTAACAATTGGACAATTTTGCTGTTACACGGTTTGGACAATTTTGCTGTTACACCCGGTATATTACAAGAGTAATTCTTTAATCATTTCTAAGATACAACGGTCCAAAGCTTAATTTAACAATTGGACAATTTTGCTGTTACACGGTTTGGACAATTTTGCAATTACACCTGGTATATTACAAGAGTTTTCCTTAAAATTTATATTTGTTTGATTCCATATGAAAACTTGGAAATTCTCTAACATATTTCAGTTATATGTACATTTTGCTAAAATTGCAGTTTAGAATAGTTTAAATATATGGAACAAAGAAGGTGATAGTTGAAACTAACTCTAGGATTATATGGATTAAAAACGTTTTAAAAATCCATATAAACCTCCAGAATCTATCTTACAATTCTATAAGTTTACCATTCGACCACGCTTAGAATATTGCTGCCACATATGGTCCTTAGACCCTGCTATTTACCTAGAGCTCATTGATAAGATGCAAAGAAGAATCCGCAATATTATTGGTCTGGATCTGGCATCTCAGTTTCAATCCCTTTCCCACTGCCATAAGGTAGCTTCCCTGTGCCTTTTCTATAAATACTTTCATGGTAATTGTTCCGCTGAACGCTTCGCTATGGTACCTAGACTTTATGAATTCAAGCGCAGTACTAAACTGGCAACGGGATATCATCAATTTATAGTTAAGCTGGCAAGATGTAGCCGCAAGTTCTATGCTAACATTTTCTTTATCGCACTTCTCGCTTGTGGAACTCCCTGTTCCAGGCTTTCTAGCCCACTTTAATCTGCAAAACTTAAAATGCAATGTCAGTCGCTATCTACTGTCCTCCTAATTACTCTTTCTCCTTCCCGGTCATTAGTACTGTTTCCGAATACTTTCACACCCCCTGTAACCCCTTGTATTTTGCTGGTCTTACTGCTTTGTATGGGGTGATACCGATTAAAAACAAAAACAACAACAACAACAAAAAAAAAACAACAAAAAACAAGAAAGAAATAGAAAAAACAAAAAAAAATCGATGCTCATATTTGTTTATTTCAGTGAATTTAATCATTTGTCTTGTAGTTTTCTTTCCACTACTCCGGACCCGTATTTAGAAATCGACTTTCAAATGGATTGTAAGCTACTTCCATCGAACCACCTGGAAGGAGAAAATAACATCAATAATTAAAACTTCTTGCCAACATATTAATAATTTGAAAGTCATAAAAGATTTTAGCCATTCACATGTAAAATGCTTACAAAATTATAACGAAGAGAATGACACGCCCATTTCAGATATGGTCTGCTTTCATTTAATAATATATATTTTTACGTATACATTACATGCCAAATTTATATGCAAAATTCATTACTTATGATATCATGCGATTGTCGTCTTTGATTTTCACGAATTTTAAACAAAACTGGAAAAACAGTTATGCTCAATATTGTGTAAGTTTTCTCCCGTTTGACTTCCAGCTTTTCCGCCTATTAATCCGGCACATTCCTTCCGACTGTTTATGCAATAATGACAGTTGTTTAGATGCTTCTTCTTTGGGCCATGTCCCTTCAGGATTTTGGCTATCATGGCTCTCTTTCTCTTTGTAGCTTTTAATACATTTTGTCATGTTGCTATCTTTCCTAAACCATTGCTTCGCCATTCATTTATTCAATCTCACCAGGTATGTTATGCGGTGTTTTCATCCGTCTCTTTTACCTTCAGTCTGCCCTGTGATCATCAGATTCTCCATACTCCTCTTCCTCATTATGTGCCAGAGAAAAGTTGACAATTTCTTCTTGGTGTCAAATACACGTGCCCATCATTGGTTTGGTCCACAAAATCTAGTGGACCCTAACTGATGTTATCGGAGTCAGAAGTGTAGGTATTTTTAATGGCTAGAAGATAGTCTTTGAAGTCTAGGCTCAAAGTGGCAACCCACTTGAAAGAGCAAGAAAATAATAAAGAAATAAAAATGGGGGATCATGTGGCACTTTGTCGGAAACCAGATCTTTCCGTTGACTGTCCTGTTTAGAGCTAGACACAGAGAGTAGCCGTCTGTCCGTCCGTCCGCCAAACCAGTCAGGACGGTAGCAGTTGCTCAGGCGAAGTAAGGAGAGGAGTCGAAGGGACCTATATGTCTCATACCTTTTGCTTTTAAATTTATCATTTCACCCCAAGCTAGGCGGTAAAGCAACAAAGAAGACCTAGAGGAAGAAGAAGAAGTAAAAGTAGAAGGAGACACAGAAGACGTAGAAGAAGAAGAAGACGTAGAAGGAGACACAGAAGACGTAGAAGAAGAAGAAGACGTAGAAGAAGAAGAAGAAGAAGACGTAGAAGAAGAAGAAGAAGAAGAAGAAGAAGAAGAAGAAGAAGAAGAAGAAGAAGAAGAAGAAGAAGAAATTCAAATTTTGGATGATGCATTGAGTGGAATATGCATTGAAACCATTTCCTTCCGTCTCTCTCTTTGGAAACGGAACTTCTCTCTAAAAGTGTCATCAAAGCCGAAATGTAAGTGTAAAACGTCCTCGTACAAGTGCAAAGTGGCGCTGTATGATCCCGACAACAACACACACGCACGCACACAAAAAGGATGGTCCTTCAAGGAAAAATCTATTTTTTTTTATGTGAGACGTGAAGAAGACGTTAGAGAAGTTACGCTGTGAAGAGAAATCATTAGCAGTGAATTGATTAGTCTCTTCAGAATTGCTAATGGCATCAGAATAAATTAGGTACCACCACTGATTCGTTAAAAAATGAACATGTCATGATGAAGAAATACCCCGAACTTAATAAAAACAAAGTTTTATCGTCAAAATCTTTATGTTATTATTAAGAGGAAAGACAAAAGTATAGTTTAATTATTAAATTATATTTTTGTTTCTCTTTAGAATGTTAGAAATGTGGGTTAAAAATGTTTTTTTCTTGCCCTAGCGGTGGGACGAAGGATTACTACAGCAAATCTTAGAGTCTTTTTCAGATTGATTTGCAAATTCTTGTAAAAATCAAATGATTCTCAGATTTTAATGAAACTATCAGAACTTATTTAGAAATGGATGAAGTTATTTTATTATTTTATTTTTTTAGAAAATCTTGCTAAAAACCTTTAAAACATATTTTACCCTCAATTATTTCATTTTATTAAATTTCGAGAAAATTCATTTTGTACCACTTAATGTTAAGTTGGAGAATTTGAACCATAAAAATATTTTTTGTAAATCAGGACTTCCAGTTACCGAAAATCTTCGCTAAACCGTAAAATAAAAAAATGCATAAAACTAAGACATTATTTAATTAAAAAAGGTTTTATGAATAATTTTTACAAGAATTGTTTTCATTTAAAAAATGAATGAGAATAATTTATACAGTTTTAAAGCTTTTAAAATTCTGAATTAATTTGTATCGCAGGAGAAACCTTCGTTACATCTGACGTGTTTTAGACCGACTCGGACACGAAGTGCGTCACCGATCAGGAAAGACTGAACAGCGCCATTAAACGAAATCCTTCTCATCCCGGCTTCTCGAGAGCTCATATCTGCTCTGTTTAGTATCCGAACGTAAACAAAGCAATTTCTAAAGTAGTAATGAGTTTAAATTTATTAATCAGACATATATCTTGTCATTTAAACGTTATTTTTATGGGCGACCCATATTTGAGTAGATGCTCCATTTATTTTAAACAGTATATTTATTTTATCCTACCGACCTGAATATTCAAGTCATCTATATTAAAGAAAAATATGCGCCCTGCGGCAGGATTTTAACCTGCATCCCCCTTTGAAGGAAAGCCTTCATTAGGTCCGACGTGCTATTGAACGTGCCAGTCAAGCAAGAAATATATTACTTCTTTAGAAATTACAATAACAATAATTATTAAGAATTATTAAGAATATTAACTTACCATTATAATAATCTGTGCATGTAATATACATATTTGTATTTTTGTTATCCACCGAATAGATTCTCCGGGCGATTATAATGATGTAGATACTCCTTTGGTATTTGAGCTGGAGAAAAAAAAGAAGAAGCGTTTACATAAATAATACAAAGACAAAATTCTAACCATATTACAATTCCGATAGTTTCTTCGTTACTTAGTTAGCTTATATTTTTATGTGTAAGTCTTGCCCTGATCTGGCTTCTCGTCTGCAGTCTCTCTCTCACAGACGCGCCGTCGCCTCTCTCTGTCTCTTTTACAAATACTTCCATGGTAATTGCTCCGATGAGCTGCTATCGCTGGTTCCCAGGCTCCATGAATTCAAGCGTCATACGAGGATGGCATCCCGTTCCCAACCTTTCACTGTTGAAACTGTTAAATGTAGACGTCTCTTTTACTCCAATAGCTTCACATCTCGCACTTCACGCCTGTGGAACTCCCTTCCCTATTCCTGTTTCCCGGACAACTATAATCTCCAACTATTCAAATGTAACGTCAATCGACATCTCCAGTTGCATTGATCTATCCACTATCCTTCTCCACATCCTTTCCGTTATCACTCCTATCTGCTCTTGCTCCAAATCCTCTGTAACCCCTTGCGTGCCAGTGGCTTTCAGCCTTGCCTGGGGTGAAAAGCTTAAAAAAAAAAAAAAGAAGTTCATCTATAGTACGACTACGGAATTTTTATGGTGACAAACCCCATTTTTTCTTATAGCTCGTGTATCATGCGATCCCCAGCTCTTGAGCAATACTAGTCAGCCTATCATAATAATAGATTGCAGTACTGGGCACCATCCTGGACATAATTTAAAACAAATAGCCCCCATTTTTTTTGTACAGAGCTACCCCAAAATGGCGAGAAAAAACAACTAAGCATAAACTACAATCATCTTAGCTTCTCGCAAAACAAAGCATAAAACTACGAAGGAAAAAAATAAAAAATTAACCACACGCCTGTTTTTTCAATTTATTTCCGCAAAAAAAGGCTAAACAAGTGCCGTATATTTTCGCGTATAAGGCGACATTTAGGGAAAAAAATAGCAAATTTTCAGGAATTTATTCTATACCTGTAGTATAAGACGACTGCTTATTGATTATATAAAGATGAAGTTATTGGAAATGTTGTTACTTAGTGTATCATTATAAATTCAAAGAAAAAGAAAAAAAAAGATTCTATATCATATTTTTCCACACGCGTCCCCTAAAAGTGAAACCATTGTTTTGTTTACTTTTCATCACGTGATCTCTTGCGAATAGTGATTCTTCTTCCTCTTCTTTTTCTATATCTAAATAGTTGTAAACAGCCTGGTGTACTAATGGCCATTTTCTTATACTTCATCTACAATCACACAATATCGCTAATAACAGTATGATAATGTACAATAATAGTATGTTCCACTTTCAACATTCTTTTGCATATTATGTTATCCTAAATGTTATTACTGCCGTAATTAACAGTACCATGAGGATTATTGAAAGTTTAGCGAAAGATGAAGGTTGCTGTGAACGCAATCAAAACTCGATGTTTACTTTTTCTCAGCTGACCTTTGCCTGGATACAAGTTCATTTTATTGATATAGAATTATTCTTTGAATAGTTCAATTTATCATGAAGTTATGCCAGTAATATATAAGGTAGAAATGGCTTTATTACTTTTATTATCGGTTCATTTGATAATGTGAATATTTTCATGTTCCTTATTGATTATCGCACTTAACGGCAAACATCACACAATGATTAAAGTTTCTGTTTTAGACTTGTAGTATAAGACGAACCCCGACATTTAAGGGTGATTTTGGGATTTAAAAGTCGTCTTATGCGTCAAAATATACAATATATTACATTATGAAGTTATACCTGTAGTATATAAGGTAGAAATGGTTTTTCTACTTTTATTATCAGTTTATTTGATAATGCGTATTTTTCATGTAGGTTGCTGGTTATCGCACCGAGGCCGAGGTTAGCCTATCGACAAACATCTCTCAGAGTTTAAGGTTTCTTTTTTAGAATTGTAGTATAAGATGACCCTCAATTTTTAAGGGTGACTTTTTGTATTTAAAGGTCGTCTTACAAGCGGAAATAAACGGCCCATCATTGTTTTACATAGTATCCTTCCTTTTTAATGCGCTTGGTCCAGCGGTGTGCAAGATTGCGTATTCCCTTCAAGAAGAAGGTTTTCGGTTGCTCGCATATATGCACTGCTTACTGCACTATTTTATTCGACTGCCTTAGCCTGGTATGGAACTCACACTCTTTGGGTCCTGTCACTAGATCTAACTAACGCCTTGAGGACACATGGTACAGTGTGTGAGTTTAATACCCGGCAAGATGTGATATTGTTAACAGTAAGAAATTCTTTTGGAGCGTGAATGAGAATTATCATATTACTATATTACTACAAGAACGCACAATGTTAAAATTTAAAAAAATTCAACCTCAGCGTCGTGACTGCACGCTCCAAAAGAATTTCTTACAGTTAACAATATCACATTTCTAAAAAAAACATCTTTCGGATTACATTTTATCTTTCGATGTCCTCTTATTACCTGGATGTAAAAAAACTTACCTATTTCCCTACCTGACGATGATTGTATGAAACAATTGAAAGCTAGTAGTAAAAAAAAGACCTTATAAAACCGGAATTTATAAACAAGGATCGTACCATTCATCAACGGATACGAGGTTAATGTATTGTATTATTAAAAATTGTTTGCGAGAGTGATTCTTGCCATTTATATCATTAACTTCATTATTTGCTGTTTGTATGAATGATTCACGTAATATATATATATATATATATATATATATATATATATATATATATATGAGCACTTAATTGTTATTGTTCGCATTATAAATGTAAACACATCATTTCTCTCAGTTATTAGAAAGTCATTGGCCAGGATGGCGTAGATCATGACTTTAACTTCTGGATTAAAAAGTTTCAACTAGATTCTATACTTCAAGAAGGCGGCTTTGTTGGAAAAAAAGGGGTGGCTGGAATCTTCAAGATCTCTGTCTGTTCTACAAATATTTCCATGGCAACTGCTCTGATGAGCTTCTTTCTTTGGTGCACTGACTACATGGATTTAAGCGTGCAAATAGATTGGCAGCTAAGCCTCAACATTTGACTGTTGAACAAGCTACTTATACACGAACAGTTTTATTTTCTCGCACTTCCCGCCTGTGGAATTCTATTTCGATTTCTTGCTCCCCTGATAAAAAAACACCCTTCGAAAATTTGGACAACGAAAGTGTAATGACAATCGCCATCTTCTGTTTTCTTAACCCGCCCCCCACCTGTTAGTTTTTGTCTTTTCCCCAATCCTCATCCTTCGCATTCTCTTTCCCTTCCACTCCCAGTAGCTCTTTGCGTCTTAGTGGCATTATCGCCTTACTTGGGGTGAAACGATTAAAAAAGATAAATCATTTTAAATAATTTGTAGGGTAAAACAATCTGGGAGGTATTTCTACCACATCCCTTATTTTATAACTGACAGGGTGATTTGGTTATAAATCCAGAAATTGTTCTTACGTTGTTCAAATAGATATTGAGTCCATCTTTGGTGGGTTCTGTTTTGCTGAAACAATCATCTTGTCTGGTACAATTTTTATATTTGTCGCAAGCACGTTTATGGCATTTCACGCTATGTACTTGGAAACCGCTTGGAAACATCACGTTGGATACGATCATGCCCGGGAGTTTTCGGTGTCTCCATCTAGTAGATACAAAAAAAGAAAAAAATTGCATTAATTATTGAAATTAAAGTCAAATCTATGTTTTGTCATTAAACCGTCCTTTTTCTATAAATATTTTCATGGTAATTGTTCTGGGGAGATTTCCTCTATGGTACATAGACTTTATGGATTTAAGAGCAATGCCAGATTGGCAGCAAGGTCTCATCTTTTTACAGTTGAAATTGTCAGATATAACAGTAAGTTCTATGATAACAGTTTCTTGTCTTGCTCTTACTGCTTGAGAAATTCTCTTCCAGACTCTTGCTTTCCAGATAACTTTCATTTACAAATTTTAAAATGTAATGTCAATCGTTATGTTCGGTCTTCTTAATTCCTCTTCTTTTATTGTTCTCTCTCATTAATAGTGTTTTTCTTTTTCTCATATTCTTTCACACTCAGTAACTCCTTGCGTCTTAGTAGATTTATTGCCTTGCTTGGGATGAAATGATTAAATGCAATGTCAATGGTTATCTTCTGTCTTCTTAATTCCTCTTCTTTTATTGTTCTCTCTCCTTAATAGTGTTTTTCTTTTTCTCATATTCTTTCACGCTCAGTAACTCCTTGCGTCTTAGTAGATTTATTGCCTTCCTTGGGATGAAATGATTAAATCTAATGTCAATCGCTATCTTCTGTTTTTTTAATTCCTCTTCTTTTATTGTTCTCTCTTCTTAATAGTTTTTCTTTTTCTCATATTCTTTCACACTCAGTAACTCTTTGCGTCTTAGTAGATTTATTGCCTTGCTTGGGATGAAATGATTAAATGCAATGTCAATCGTTATCTTCTGTCTTCTTAATTCCTCTTCTTTTATTGTTCTCTCTCCTTAATAGTGTTTTTCTTTTTCTCATATTCTTTCACACTCAGTAACTCCTTGCGTCTTAGTAGATTTATTGCCTTCCTTGGGATAAAATGATTAAATGCAATGTCAATCGTTATCTTCTGTCTTCTCAATTCCTCTTCTTTTATTGTTCTCTCTCCTTAATAGTGTTTTTCTTTTTCTCATATTCTTTCACACTCAGTAACTCCTTGCGTCTTAGTAGATTTATTGCCTTCCTTGGGATGAAATGATTAAATCTAATGTCAATCGCTATCTTCTGTTTTTTTAATTCCTCTTTTATTGTTCTCTCTTCTTAATAGTTTTTCTTTTTCTCATATTCTTTCACACTCAGTAACTCCTTGCGTCTTAGTAGATTTATTGCCCTGCTTAGGATGAAATGATTAAATGCAATGTCAGTCGTTATCTTCTGTCTTCTTAATTCCTCTTCTTTTATTGTTCTCTCTCCTTAATAGTGTTTTTCTTTTTCTCATATTCTTTCAGACTCAGTAACTGCTTGCGTCTTAGTAGATTTATCGCCTTACTTGGGATGAAATGATTAAATGCAATGTCAATCGTTATCTTCTGTCTTTTGAATTCCTCTTCTTTTATTGTTTACCTCGTTTATATTCACATTCTCGAACACTTAACAATGTCTTGTGTCTTTGTGTCTTCATTGCCTTACTTGTATTGAAATAATTAAAACAAATGAGCAAACGTTGACAAACGTGCCGGCAAAAAACGGAGTATCAAAAGGACGGCTTTTTATTGACACCATTATATTTTTTACTATCTTCAATCCTCGGCAATGCTTATTGTTTTAAAAAGCGATGACTAGAACTTTAATAAAACGTAAACATGATGAAAGTGAATTTATACATATTTTTGTTCTTAAAAATTTACAACAAAAATATGAAACTATTAATTATTAGATTTTTTATTTACAAGAATAATTTTATATTTACAATATTCTAAAAACTAATACAATTGTATTAAAACTAATGCAATTCAATATTTATCATTTAAAAATTTAAAAAGAAATAAATACGGAAACAATTTTTTATTCATAAACTTATAAACATTTACTAAATTATAAAAATACGTGAACCAACTATAAGGAATTCCTTATTATTTACCATTTTATAAAGTTCGAATCAACTGGCAATTAACCGATATTTTGTAAACCAATCTAATACATAAATAGTGTAATTAATCTAATAAATAGTGTTTATTATTTTTGTTGTCAATTCTCAAGAAGAAAGAAAATATATAAATTTACTTTTATATGGTTAGTTTTATTACAATTCTAATTATGTTTTTTTTTAAAGGATAATCATTGCCGTGGAGTAAAAGTAGTTAAAATAATATCGGTGTTAAGGGAAAAACAGCATCTGTCTTTTTTTTTTTGGCGGCACGTTTATTCAAGTTTGAAAATCTTCACAATTTAATTTCTGTCAACGATTCTCTGATCCTTTTGTGAATCAAACACAATTGCCAGTGAAGTAATTAAGTAAATCAATACTTACCGGAAACAAATAATTATTATTAAGCGTCGTCCTAATTTAGATGACACTGTAACAGTAAGGCCGAATTTGTCATTTGTTTCAAACAGCACATTGTATTGCCAGGCGACCTACAAAAAAAAATGATTTTCATTAGAATACGAATCGTCGTCAGAATTACTCGTTTAGTGCAGTAACAATATGACAAAAATCTGCATGAGCACTGGAAGAGCGAAAGATAAGTATTAAGAGATAGGAAAATGCTCTTAAAAATAAAGAAAAAAATGCCCAGTAAAATATTCAACTTTTATGGAATCGCATGTGTTAAAATAAGCTCACACAAAGCTTAAAATATAAAATAAACTGAGGACGCAATGCTAAAGCACACAGAGTCTAAATATAATAATAATATCAATGCCAAAATCTGCGAGTATTTTGAAAACTTTTAGAAAGGTGAAACATGTGGTTGAGTCATTTTGCTCGAGTGGTAGGTGATCAACTGCCACAAAGTCACAGTGGCAGGTAAAAGGCTATCATTCAGAGGAGCAGCATGTAGCCAACTTTCTTTAATATTGGCACGCAGTTGATCTCGAGGTTCAAGTCGGCCTCGCTCAAACCTTTGTTTAGATGAGAAGCATGACAGACGACCAGCTCCTTCTCTCTGACGCTTTGTTTTCCCAAGAAGAAAAGCGGATATTGCATCGCTTCAGAATGATTGTCTTTGTAACGCAAGAGTGGCCTATATATATATATATATATATATATATATATATAGTAAGAATATAAGCTAAATATAAAATAAGCTGACACAAAGCTTAAAATATAAAATAAACTGAGGGCTCAATGCTAAAGTCCACAGAGTCTAAATATAATAATAATATCAATGCCAAAATCTGCTACTCAGAGTTTTATGTAACAACAATCATCTGCTGGAACAGTTCTGGCTAATGATTATTATATGAAACTCTGAGTATCGAATTTTGGTAATGATATATAACTACTCGAGTAAGAACACAATGCAATTGGCCAGACGATTGCGTTTAACATGAATCATGGTGTTGACTTCAATGTCTACTTATATATATAGGATGTATATATATATATATATATATATATATATATATATATATATATATATATATATATATATATATGTTATATATATATATATATATATATATATGTTGTATATATATTTTTGTCATCCACAGACAGACTGTTTCGCTGTTTCACAGCTCATCAGTGTGGCTAGACGTCCGGTTGCCTCAACCCGACTGAATTTGCGTCAGTCGGAACTTCTAACCTCTAAGCCATCAGCGTACAGTACGGGATGAAGGTGAATTTTAGCGTGTTTATTTTTAGATTCGGATAAGCACACAGTGACTGAGAGTGACTCAATTCTATATATATATATGTTGTATATATATATATATATATATATATATATATATATATATATATATGTATGTATGTATGTATGTATGTAAATTATACTACTAGTAATACTCAGTTGGAAAACACCTCAGATAGCACAACTTGTAAGTCTATCAAAACAAATTGATACCCGAGTACGCGGCTATAATCAGCCCCTAAGTGTCTGTCTCGGAGCATTGTTTTAAATTTATTTTCAATGTCAGTCCTCCTCTGGTAGACGCCTTGTTAATGAGAAGGGGCTCGTGTTAGCGACTGGTGGAGGGCATAAGGTATCTTATTCCGGGGAAACGGTCTGGGGCTGGAGTTTATTTAGGTCTAGAGCCTTCTCGTTGTTTGTAGTTTAATATCGGTTATTTAACTATGTGTCGTTTCTTATACGAGCCATAAGTATGTTTTTCTAGGATTCACAGTAAATAGTTTTTGTACTACAGGTGTTCAATATTATTAATAAACGATGGGGGTTTAAACTTAAACGCGTTTAGATTAATGTAAATTAGTTAAATGATAGATTTATAGATTGTGGGTAATACCAGTGCACCCAATGGAATAAATCACTTATATGCGTACATATAATTATACATACACATATGTACATTTACATATCAATACATATATGCCACTATACGCACGCATGCACTACTATAAATATATACACATGTATTCTTATGTAATTTTGAATCTATTTCTATGACTACATTTAGTGATTAGTTCTCTCCGTTGATTTAATAGCTTGCATTGATCTTTATATTTTATTATCCTGATTTTTTCTTCTAAACACAGCTTGCACGTATCCCTGAAACTATTGGGGGTGTTCGCGAACCCTAAAATTTTCCAATTTATTTGAGGCTTCAAACCCTTTTCCTTCAATTCCTCAAATTTTTTCGAAAAGGTTTGGTGTTTTAATTTTGGCTTGGTGAATGAGTTTCTATGTGTATTGACTCTCTTTTAAAACTCTCCAGCAGAAATGCCGATGTAAATAATATGGGCTTGTCGTATTCTCTTTAGGGGTAATGGTTGCCTGGTATACTACCCTAGTGGATCTGCATTTGCCCTCTACTGGGCAGTTTTGCTTAATTCTATAATTACAGGTTTCATGTTAGATTTAGATTTTTTTCCCCATGGAATTTACTTAATATGTAATTGTTATGGGAGTTAATAATTTGGTACATATTATCAGTGCAGGAGTAGCTGATTTTGACTAGCTTCCTGTTGAATATCTTATTTAGAGGGGTTTTTATTTTATTGAAATGTTTAGTAATTAAGTTTAGGAAGTACTGTCCGATGTTGATACTTGACAGTTTGCAGAGGGGTGGTGGTGCACCAAGTGATTTTTCTTTTTCTATTTTTACACCTACATTACATTTTTCGTGTATCGGTATTACTAACAGACAGTTCATTTTTGAAACCATTTTTATGGAGGATCTCTTCGTATAGTTATTTATTCGTATTAAAGATTTTTTCAATGGGCAATAGTTTATTAATCCTGGTGCAAACGGTAGTGGGTATTTGTCTTAGGATTGCACTGGGTTGGTTAGAACCGATATTAATATAGTTGAGTGTTTCGTTCTCTTTATGGTAAGGTTTAAAGGTTTCATTATTAAGGTTAAAGGTGATGTCTAGGAAGTCAACTGTTTTAATGTTAGAGGATTTTTTTTTTGTAATTTCGCTGTTAGTGGACCATTACTAATAGGAATGAAGATGAGTCCATCATCCCTATAGAGTCCTATTAGTTCCGGTTTTATCATTCTGCTAAGCACATCTAAAATGTAAAAACATACTAGATCTGCAACTTGGGGACATCGAATTCGTCATTGTGGCGCTTAAGTCCAGGTGGAATTATTCAGTGTTAGTAGTGGCTTTCTCACCGTTAAGATGATATTAGTTTCATCGTCGTTATTTCTATACAGTTCTTTGCAAAGTTGATACTATTGACCAGGACGCCCCTAGTAATAGAGGACTAGAAGTCAATTATATGAAACTTAATGAACGTCGCTTTATTCTTATTCCTCATATTAGTGAACCATTTAATAGTGTCAAACTAATCCTTACAAAGGTTAGTACTGGTTGGGATTAGTAAATTGTCGGTTATTTTCTTAATTATATTTTTTGAGATTAGGCCTAGTTCTGTTTTTGTTGGGTTTAATAAACAAAAAAAAAAGAAGAGAAATATCGTTCTGATCCCAACTCATCGGACACAGTTCGTTTACATTTGATGCGTCTACACATGCGCACGAATGAGAGACGCTGTGAATTTTAAATTTCGAATTTTTTATTGTGTTTTGGGGATATAATCTAGCCAATTTCATTTAGATTCCTTTTCGTTTGTGATTAAATATCCCAGATTGGGATAACAGAAGATCTGCCAAGAATGGGGAAACGTAGGAACCTGGACTCAAATTTGTTGTCGATGAACCAGGGATTGAAGCATTTTGTGAAAATTTTCGTTTCTCCTTTAATTAGAGTAGCACTTTTTATGTCAAAATTGTGGTCAGTCTCGTTAGGGTGAACAACTAATGCGTTTAATGAGTTGTTTATTTTTTTTTAAATGTCTCTTTTGTGTTCATATACTCATTTATTTAATCATCTCGAGGTTTCACCAGTATATTCACTCTGGCAATCCTTGCAGGAGATAGAGTAAATTACTCCTTCAAGTTTTGGCTCATTGTTTTGTTTTGTATTGATTAAGTCTTTTATAGTTTTAGATGTAATTGAGCCATTTTGCTCGATGGGTTGAGGATCAGTTGGGACTTGATTCCGCGAGTGGATAACATGGCCTGCTTTACTGCGTGTGACAAAGCTACAGTGGCAGGTAAGGTTATCATTGGCAAGAGCAGTGTTGCGTTAAAGCGAAGGAACTGGCCCCTGTCCTGCTTCTCAACTATACCAAGGTTTGAGCGAGGCCGACTTGATGAGCGAGGGATCAACTGTTGGCATATATATATATATATATATATATATATATATATATATATGGGATTGGTGTATACGGAATAAATTCCAATAACCAAAAATACTATTCTTAAAAGAATGCTAAATACAGAGTGCAGCAAATATAATTTATTCGAAAATTATAACATAAACATGTTATAAAATCACTACAAAAATACCCATTTTGATTCAACACTTTAGCAACACCAGAAGTGTTGATACAAAATGGCGATTTTTGTAGTGATTTTAAAAACATGTTTATGTTATAATTTTCGAATAAATTATATATATATATATATATATATATATATATATATATATATATATATATATATATATCTATATCTATATCGAGCATTTTAAAAAAGTAAAGTAAGAAAGGTGGATTCTTAAAATTTTTTTTTCTCTCGTTGAGACGACTATACCTCTTCCCTATATATATATATATATATATATATATATATGTATAGGAAAGAGGTTTTATATATATATATAAATATATATATATACATATATAGGAAAGAGGTTATATATATATATATATATATATATACATATATAGGAAAGAGGTTATATATATATATATATATATATATATAGGGAAGATGTTATATATATATATATATCTATATCTATATATAGGGAAGATGTTATATATGTATATATATATATATATATATATAGGGAAGATGTTATATATGTATATATATATATATAGGGAATATGTTATATATATATATATATATATATATATATATATATATAGGGAAGATGTTATATATGTATATATATATATATATATATATATATATATATATATGAATATATGTGTGTGTGTGTGTGTGTGTGTGTGTATGCACGCATGAATAAGGTATATTTAGGTAACAAGTATTCATCGAAATAAGTTTGATTAAAAAGAATTGACAAGGTTTGTTTAATTTTTTATATTTTTCTAACCTATAGACTAACATTTTTAATTAAACGTTTCATTTGCCTGTAATGTAGTTGTGGATTATGGATCACCGTTTTATTGAAACTCAATACATTGTTACAAGACTTCTGTTCTCACTATTAAAACTTTCTAACAATTGTCGTCATTTTTGAAGCTACGAGTACACGTGTAATAATAAATAAATAATTGTGGAGGGGTTGTTCTAATGTCGCTGATTAAACTGGTTACTGCGCACTTTTCTGCATTTAGGGCGTCTGAAAAGATTTTCGATGGCAGAAGATAACAGAAATCTTGTTTATGAGACTTGTTTTTCAAAAGAAAATTAAAAATAAGTGTAAAAACTTACAGTAAGGTATACAACACCATTACCCCTTGCAGTTACATGAATACGCCGAACATATGATGGTACCTAAAAAAAAAAAAAACATAAAAAATAAAAAAACATATATATATATATATATATGTATATATATAACACTTATTGGTCAGAGTTAAATTAGACCAGGAAATAGTTGTATCAAATAGTGATCAATGCACACACACACACACACACACACACACACACACACACACACACACACACACATACATAATATATATATATATATATATATGTATATATGTAGGTATTAATACATGAAATTACCCGTGTATATCGGTACATGTGTACCTGTATGAATGACTGCACATGTAAAAGAACGTATGTATATGTGAAACTTGCGTGGATGTGTATACAATATATGACAAAGCAAGATCTCTAATATTACCTTCAAATATCACTCCATATTAACTTAAAAACTAAACTTTAAGTAAGAGAAATTACCAATCTAAAAATAGTCGCAAATTAAATTCATGAATAAAATTCAAACTGATAGAGATATCACCTTAATAATCAATTACAACTTGAAGTAAACTTATATTTTAAAATAAAATTTTAGTATTTTAATGTAAATTCTATGAATATTTTTCTAATCGTCTATTTCTTATTAAATCCCCAAAATTTTTGTAATAAAGTTTTTAAAAAAACTTAAATCGCTAACAAACATCAAATTAAATTCCTTATAGACTGTTTAAACATTCAAATTTATATCAAACATTATAATATTTATGAACTCTCAAAGCAAAACAACAGCGTCTATTTCAGGCCTTTCATTCCTAAGAAAGTTAGTGACACTTTCTCTCATGACTTCTTTTTCTCTTTTTCTCTTTATGTCTTTTTTCTCCTCTGCCCCCACTATATCAATATATAACTTCCGTTAAGTTAACCGATTTAATGTGTCAATGTCTTGACTTCCTCAAACAATATTAAATTTGAAAGAATAGAAATGTTACATCTAACTCAATCATGTCTCTCTCCCTCCTCATTTCCTCACTTCGTTAATTTACATATGCTTAATACTGCCCGTCAAAAATGTGTAAATTTCTTTTCATTTTTCGTTTCAACCTTTGGAAGTAAAGTCTGATGATCCGCGGTCTTTTAAAAGGGCTGTGGGGAAATAATTTATTACATGGAACCTTAAAGTGGTCTGTTTTTATTTTTATTAAAATTATTAGCTCTGATTTACATTGAGCTCTCTGAATTTTATCCTCCTTGGGTCTACCCATACGGATTACCTAGTTTTTCGTAAACTATATATATATATATATATATATATATATATATATATATATATATAAATTACTTACAGAGCTTTTAAATTAAAAAAAAAATAAGATACCAGACAATCACGCTACCTTAGTTTCAACATTTCGGTATCCTCAGGTGATATTGGCCTATATCTCCTGAGGATATGGAAAGTTTGAAACCAAGGTAGCATGATTTCAGAAACTACTTTCTAATGTTCATTTTACAGGATGCGGCAGAAATACTTCCCACATTTTAAACTCTCACCTGTTTGGTGCAAGTGAACTTAGCCAAGTGACAATGCCATCTTCATCTAGTTAATGTCTTATCATTTTTTCACATATCACTATAGCTTGGGCAGACGCACACCATGCGATTGCTGTAGAAACGTTGTATAAAGACTGGTGAATCTGTAATTGCAGCACGGAGAGCTTTTCGTGCTCATATCGGTTTAATTTTCTTATGCTTTTAAATGTAACGACCATTTTAAATACACATTTCTTAGCCATTTGAATGTAACAAACATTTTAACGACATTTCTTGACCCTTTAAATAAAATAGTTATTTTAAAGATGAACTTCTTAGGCCTTTGAATGTAACAAACATTTTAAGGACATTTCTTGACCCTTTAAATAAAATAGCTATTTTAAAGATGAACTTCTTAGGCCTTTGAATGTAACAAATATTTTAACGACATTTCTTGACCTTTTAAATAAAATAGCTATTTTAAAGATGAACTTCTTAGGCCTTTGAATGTAACAAACATTTTAACGACATTTCTTGACCCTTTAAATGAAATAGCTATTTTAAAGATGAACTTTTTAGCTCTTTGAATGTAACAAACGTTTTAAGGACATTTCTTGACCCTTTAAATAAAATAGCTATTTTAAAGATGAACTTCTTAGGCCTTTGAATGTAACAAATATTTTAACGACATTTCTTGACCTTTTAAATAAAATAGCTATTTTAAAGATGAACTTCTTAGGCCTTTGAATGTAACAAACATTTTAACGACATTTCTTGACCCTTTAAATAAAATAGCTATTTTAAAGATGAACTTTTTAGCTCTTTGAATGTAACAAACATTTTAAGGACATTTCTTGACCCTTTAAATAAAATAGCTATTTTAAAGATGAACTTCTTAGGCCTTTGAATGTAACAAATATTTTAACGACATTTCTTGACCTTTTAAATAAAATAGCTATTTTAAAGATGAACTTCTTAGGCCTTTGAATGTAACAAACATTTTAACGACATTTCTTGACCCTTTAAATAAAATAACTATTTTAAAGATGAACTTCTTAGGCCTTTGAATATAATAGCCATTTCAAAAACAAAGTTCTCTAGCCTTTAACTGTAACAACTATTTTAAAGACATTTCTTAGCCATTTAAATGAAATAATTCTTTTAAAGATGAATTTTTAGGCCTCTGAATATCACAACGATTTCAAAAACAAAAGTTCTGTTTCCTTTAAATGTAACAACCATTTCAAAGACAAATTTCTTAGGCCTTAAAATGTAACAACTATTTTAAAGGCAAATTTTGTACACAACTAAATGTAACGACAATTCTAGCCCATGATTGTGCCGTCTTAAAATCTATCGATTATTTCTAACACGGATTTCTGACGTCATAAAATGTAACGACTATTTCTAACATAAATTACTGATGTCTTAAAATGTAACGACTATTTCTAACATAAATTACTGATGTCTTAAAATGTAACGACTATTTCTAACAGATTTCGGACACCTTAAAATGAAACGATTATCTTTAAGACAAATTACTTACGTCATTAAATGCAATTAATATTCAAAGAATAATTTTATCGTATCTTTAAGTGTACAGACTATTGTTAAGACAAACTTCTTATCCTTTTAAATATAGTGACTACTTTTAAGACAAATATTTTACACCACTAAATATACGACTATTGAATTTCACACGCTTTTAAATGTAACAATACATTAGGAGTAATAATTAGTGATATATCAACATACTGTTGTGCTATTTAATATCAGTATCACTTTGGCCCCGGGGGTCGAGTTGTTTGGTCGAACTCTCTGCCCGAAGGCAGAGAGGAACCCGGACGAGGCTATGCCGAAGGGCAGTCTCGTTCGGGGAGGTAGACTGTCCCTGAACCCGTTTTACGGGTTCCAGTAGGGAATATTTTTGCCGTGCCTACGGGCTCGGAAACCCACGTTAAAGCCGGCCTTGTGCCACATGTAGCCCTTGTGGTGGTGGTGGTGGTGGGGGGGGGGCTAAATATTACTTTGCAAATGTATCAGTCCGCGAGTAGGCACAGGTCTCATTATAATTGTCATCATTGTCATTGCAGACAATTTTTTAAGGCGAAGTCAAGCGGTTTCTCTCCTGGTGTTACCCGTAATGTTAACCTTGGAGTTCCACATTTTTCAAGTGACAAGTAGGGCATCTGAACTGATCTTGAATGTCAGTACACGAGAGTTGGTCCAGACGAAAAAGGAAGGCTGCCGAAAACGTCTGGGTAGACAGAGGTCGTGTATGCACGTCCAGTTCATAGTTCGTTTTTGTCGCTGAGGACCGTTTTCAAACGAAGTGGACCGGTTACACCCATGGCGAATGGGTTCTAGTGTGGCGCACTGAACAAACACATGAACTATACAATTTTCTGTAGATAGGGTATCTGAAAATCATTTGGATGACTAAAGAAGAGAATTCATCCAGCAGGGTCAGTAACGCCGCTGAAGACGTCACACGTAGAATATTCCTTTTACTGTCATACATGAGCGTCAACACCTTGCGCGCTTGCATGGTATCGGCGTATTTTGGTGGTCATTTACGCCTTTCGATATTATCAGCGTATTTTTGGTACTGTCTTACGCCTTTGCATAGTATCGGCGTATTTCAGTAGTGTCTTACGCCTTTGCATTGTATCGGCGTATTTCAGTAGTGTCTTACGCCTTTGCATTGTATCGGCGTATTTCAGTAGTCTCTTACGCTTTTGCATAATATCGGCGTATTTCAGTAGTGTCTTACGCTTTTGCATAATATCGGCGTATTTCAGTAGTGTCTTACGCTTTTGCATAGTATCGGCGTATTTCAGTAGTGTCTTACGCTTTTGCATAGTATCGTCGTATTTCAGTAGTGTCTTACGCTTTTGCATAGTATCGGCGTATTTCAGTAGTGTCTTACGCTTTTGCATAGTATCGTCGTATTTCAGCAGTGTCTTACGCTTTTGCATAGTATCGGCGTATTTCAGTAGTGTCTTACGCTTTTGCATAGTATCGGCGTATTTCAGTAGTGTCTCACGCCTTTGCATTGTATCGGCGTATTTCAGTAGTGTCTTACGCCTTTGCATTGTATCGACGTATTTCAGTAGTGTCTTACGCCTTTGCATAGTATCGACGTATTTCAGTAGTGTCTTACGCCTTTGCCTAGTATCGACGTATTTCAGTAGTGTCTTACGCCTTTGCATTGTATCGGCGTATTTCAGTAGTGTCTTACGTCTTTGCATAGTATCGGCGCATTTGAGCAGTGTCTTACGCTTTTGCATAGTATCGGCGTATTTCACTAGTGTCTTACGCCTTTGCATAGTATCGACGTATTTCAGTAGTGCCTTACGCCTTTGCCTAGTATCGGCGTATTTTCGTGGTGTCTTACGCCTTGACATATTATCGGTGTATTTTAGCGACAAACTTTGTCGAAAGTAACGATAACTAGAAATACCCGTGAAAATTCACTTTTTTTCTGTTATAATTTCCTGATGAATGTTAATTTTGAAGGTAACGATTGAATACGATCATGGCGAGTTATACGGCAACAACATATCCGTAGAATTCCTCTATCGCATCGTTACACATTTGTGTGTAACAGCTTAAAAAACTATTGCAATAACAGTCATAAAGATGGTCGTCATTTAAAGATGTAAGGGGATAGAAATTTGAAATATTTGGAACTGACAACTGCTTCCATTTTACTGAAACAGGCGTTAAACACTCGTCTTTTATATTTTTCTTTGCTTTTCTTATTGAAACCTACCAGCGTCTCTGATATGTCTTTTCCGTCTTTCCGTGCGATCAAAACGGAACTAAGAGAAAGACAAACAGAGTTATAGTAAGGTAACAATTATAATAATATCAATAATAATAATATCAATAATATTAACAATAATATTAATAATAATAATATTATCAGCAATAATAATAATAATAATATCAATAATAATATCAATAATATTAATATCAATAATATCAATGGCATCAATAATAATAATATCAACAATATCAATAATAATAATATCAATAATATCAATAATAATAATAATATCAATAATATCAATAACATCAATAATATTAATATCAATAATATCAATAACTACAATAATAATAATATCAATAATATCAATAATAATATCAATAATATCAATAACATCAATAATAATAATAAATGCCCTGATGTTACAACAGACATGGTTCTTCACGACTTCTGGCCTTAACTGATTGTAGGTGTTAACATATATAATTTTTGTCACGGTGAATTAAGATGAGCTACAGTAAATATCTAGTTTAGTCTCACAGATTTGCCTGTTAATTTAATCTATTAGCTTGAAATTAAAGCGAAAATAAAATCTTCAAGAAAGACTTCAATATTAAAAATTAATTTTAAACCTTCGGTATCGCTTTTCATTGGAGGTACGTATATAAAAAGTATACTTTAATATCTACTTACCTTTTTCTTCTGGACAAGATATAAATTATTTTTCGTTATAGTTTTGAAACGGTGGATAAAACCTTTCTTGGCCTTAATGGTTACATCTGCTTTCGAGGTCTGCTTCAAAAACAGTGCGAATTTTGCCATAGCTTCCAGAGCCACAACAGTGTTCTATAATATACGACGGAAATATGATACAAGATATGATATACAAAGAAAAAAAGTGAATACAATACCAAGATATGATATACGAAGATTTGGTAGAAAGATATGGTATACGAAGAATAACTTGATAAAATAATGGCAAATATGTTTTCGATAATTAATAATATCTCGATTGATTGATTAATTATTGACCAATAAATAAAAATTCGATTTTGAAAAGCTTGCCGTAAATGGCGGCGTACAAGTCGACCTCAAGTATTCTAAATCAACATCTCATGTTAGAATTTCATCTGAAATCAAGGAAATATCATCAAAAATCGTTGCAATATATGACAAAAAGAAAGAGGTGATGCCACATACTCCTGGTGTTAGTTTAAAAGGATGCCTTCTTTTTTATATACCGTAAATTGTAGAGTACAAGTCGACCTCAAGTTTTTTTTTTAAACTGAAAATATTGAATTAAGCCTATACCTACCGTATAGGTCAACCTCCAAATATTCGATAGGTATCTTTTCTATAAATGCTTTCATGGTAATTGTTGCTTTTGGCTCTTCGCTATGGTACCTGGACTTTATGACGATAAGCGCAGTACTAGGCTGCTGACAAGGGCTCAGCAATTTACAGTTGAATTGGTTAGATGTAACCGTATGTTCAATGCTAACAGTTTCTTTTCTCTTACCTCTCGCTTCCGTCTCCATGTTTTCCAGCCAACTTTGATCTTCAAAAATTTAAATGCAATGTCAATTGTTATCTACTGTCTTCCTGATCACTCTTCTATTGTTCTCTCACCTTAATAATATTTCTGTTTTCTAATTCTTTCACACTCAGTAACCCCTTGTGTCATAGTTGCTCAGGGTGAATTTGATTTAAAAAAAAGAGTTTACCATTGGCCCCAAACTTAGGCCTACCGGTAAATGAAGTTAGGCTACAGTATACGATAACCTGTGTCAAAACTACATAAGGTCACAGAGTTAACTTATATTAGGTTGGTGCAAAAATAATGTCGTTTTTTGACTGAAGATGAACGTCAAAAAACGACATTATTTTTGCACCAACCTAATATTTTGAGACGCTAACCGTAATATCTTTCTGTATGCCTTGTGTAGCAAACAACCTACAACACACCGTTAGGTACCGTATATTGTATCGGTATAACATAGCGAACATGTAGAATTTGTCAGGTCTACTGATAAACACATTAAAATCAACATAAAGTCTTATAAAATATTAATGCCGTAGATTACACATCATAAAAGGTAGATTTTTTATACACTATTTACATTATTCGGACTATTGTCCTCATCTTTGTTGCCATATTTATCACAACGTTTCGGCCGTTGTACGCTCCGGCCTTCTTCAGGTGGTTGGAATGTCGAATTGAACCCTTTATTTCGCTCACTGGGATAGACTGTTCTAGTTCCACGTGCCATGTCTAATAGATGTCAGTTATTAGTTATCTCCTGTTAATTCCAATGATGTTCTCTATCATCATTGGACAATTCGTAAACTTAAGGAATCAGCACATATGCTAGGCCACAAAAATCTCCTGAACCGACCAGGCATAGAAATGAATACAATATGGGAACCAGTAATAAGGAGTGCCATAGAAAAGCGATAATAACAACAAAAAATTACAATATGATCTCTGGTAAAAACACGTAATGATAACAGCAAATATTTCAATATGAGCACGGGTAAAAAACGATGCTGAAGACATTAGATTTATAACATCCAGAAATTCATACCCATTCTCCTCAAGGACACATGGCACAGTGGATAAAGGCGTTAGTTAGATCCAGTTACAGGACCCAAAAAGTGTGAGTTCAATACCTGGTTAAGGCGGTAGAGAACTTTGAGAGGGAAATTAACAGGAGATAACTGATAACTGACATCCATCTGACATGGCACGTGGAACTAGAACAGTCTACCCCAGCGAGCGAAATAAAGGGTTCATTTCGATATTTCAACCACCTGAAGAAGGCCGGAGCGTACAACGGCTGAAACGTGGTGATAAATATGGCAACAAGGATAAGGACAATACTCCCAATAATGTAAATGGTGTACATAATACTTAATCTCAGAAATGTAGACAGAGACTTTTTATAGTACTGCTACGTATCATATGTTATTGTAAAACACTGTGTTACTTATCCACCATTTATATCAGTGATGTAAATAAGCAACCAGTGACGTCACTAACCTCATGCGGCAAAATGTACAAATGTAGGTCCATTATACTATACCTAGTTGTCTGATTGGCCGCCTGAGTTTTACGGTATTCTCAAACGGCCACGCATCTAGTTATTGACAAGCCTTCGTACGGGAACCGGTGTTTCAGCGTGATATAGCCGTAAGCAATATATTTAAGGAAAGGTTAGTGAAGATGATATATTCGACATTGCTTATAACTCAAGTTAATATAAAATAATTTTATTTCGGGGAAAAGAATGTGAAGGGCTACTTTGCCTTGTTAACTACAAGGAAAACATATCTACACAATACAAATTTTATTTCGGATATTTTCCAGATATTTTCCTTGTAGATAACCTCCCAAAACAGATATTTTTCTTGTAGATAACAAGCTGAAGTACATATTGTTTCTGGTAGATAATAATAGCTGGCCACTCGTATTCGAGGATACCCGTCTACTAGGGCGGCTCGCCAATCCCTATTGCAGACGCTCGCTCAGGCACATTTATGTTTGTTCAACACCCACAGAGCCAACCTGTGGTTTATGCTGCATCTAGGCTGAGCAGACCTTAGTTACAGTTTCTGGGAGAGAGCGTGTTATCTAGAGTGATCACAAAGGCCAGCACACTCAAACCCTCGGTCACGATGACTTGTAACTTCGTGCTTGCACAACTATCGACGGTCCCTCAAATTGTTCCGTCTATCCAATTTCACTCGTAAAGCTTGGGTCAACCCGTTGTGTGGTTTTCAGGCACTTTCCAAAGGTGCCGAACGCTGGCATCGTCCCCCCCTCCAGACCGATAATATCAGGAAGTCTCCTTCCTGACAAATCAACCGTGGTGATATTCGAACCCCCGGGTCTCATGGTCAGAAAGTGAACGTTCTAACCACTCGGCTAAGCGCGCATAGATAACAAGCCAAAGTAGACCCGAATCTGATTATACAAGTAATATTTTGGTTTTTACCTGCGTATTGGAATATCCGCCAATAGAGTTGCGTTTCGAAAGCAGCCAATTGAGAATCTTCTTTCCTTTTGAGATGTCTTTCTTGTGCGCGTACGCAAGCAAAGCATAGGCAGTTTGTTCAACTGCGTATGTGCCGCCCCAGAACATTGTATTACTTGCTGTAAAAGTAGAAAAATACACATTTATTTATTTAAAAAAAAAATATATTTAATTGACTAATACAGACATATGTCTATTTATTTTCATAATACAAGTTATATATATATATATATATATATGTATATATATATATATATATGTATATATATATATATATATGTATATATATATATGTATATATATATATATATATGTATATATATATATATATATGTATATATATATATATATATATGTATATATATATATATATATATGTATATATATATATATATATATATATGTATATGTATATATATATATGTATATATATATATATATATATATGTATATATATATATATATATGTATATATATATATATATATATATGTATATATATATATATATATGTATATATATATATATATATGTATATATATATATATATATAACTATATATATATATATATATATATATAACTATATATATATATATATAACTATATATATATATATATATATATAACTATATATATATATATATAACTATATATATATATATATAACTATATATATATATATATATATAACTATATATATATATATAACTATATATATATATATATATATAACTATATATATATATATATATAACTATATATATATATATATATAACTATATATATATATATATATATATATAACTATATATATATATATATATAACTATATATATATATATATATAACTATATATATACATATATAACTATATATATATATATATATATATATATATATATATATATATATATATATATATATATGTGTGTGTGTGTGTGTAGGCAGCATATCTTCATTCAAGCATGTTTCATTGAATAATATAGACGTATGAGGCACGGTGGAGTAATGGATAGCGGCTCGGATTGAGGAACCGAGTTCGAAATCCAGTCGAATCCATTACATTCACTTAAGCATTTATACCCTTGGGAAAGGTATGAATCCTTTCCTTCTGGCACATAACTAACTGATGTCTATTTTTATAATGATCCTTCCAGTTCTCTAACCAGTTTCGTGATGTTAAAATGTTTCTTTCCTATCCAAGTATTTTCGAAACTCGTCCAAGAATCCAGGGGTGAATTACACAAACTTATTGCAACTGTGATAAAATCTGGATTTCGTCGTGATTGTGATTTTATAACGTTCTAATTATTTTAAAATTTAAAATTTATCTGTTGTAGTTATGGATTTTTTGGGGAAAACAAGCGTCTCAGTATAAGTGAGCAACATCATATATCAGTTTAAATGACTTGGGAAAGATAGTAGAGGGGTTTTCCCGTTGCCTTATCCACCGATTACTTTTCTTTATTATCTGTGAATTACCATGATTTCTTGGGAAAAATAGTGTAATTGTTTTCCGTTGACTTCCCCATAGATTCCTTTTCATTATCATCTGTGAATTGCCATGACTTCTTGGAAAATATAGTGGAATGGTTTCACCTTGCCGTCTCCATAGATTCATTTTTTTATTATCTGCGAATTGCTATCTCTACCCTTTTAAACGTTATCCCTCCTCTTAACGCATCTATTTTTATCCCTCCACCCCTAACATCATATTCTCTAGTTCAGATTCTGTCTTAAAGTCTTCCTTCTTGGATTCCTTCACTTTGTGTTACTGATTTTAGCCTAATCAGCACGATTCGGAGTTTCCTTCACAACGCATTCGTTAGGAGCCGAGTATAGACTGACCGTTACATAATTTAAATTTTAACCAAAATATCTGGTTATCGCAATGTTGGCGTAGCCCATATATTATACGGGGATTACAGTTTTTTTTTCTAATTTAAAAAAATATTTGGGACTTAAAATAAACGGGATATATATATATATATATATTTGGAAACTCAAGGAAGAAGGAAAAACACCTAAAGTTAAATGGAAAATCCTAAGTCAAGCCAGAACCTACAATTTACTGAGCGAACCTTGCTTCCTATGTTTACAGGAGAAAATATGTATCATTGAACTCTTAAATAATACCCAATTATTAAACCAAAGATATGAGACTACCGTTTTCTGTAGACATACTAAAGATTTAACACTACAATCTTGCTAAATTCCCAATTCCATAACTATGAACCTTTTATAATTATATATACACAAAAAAAAAACGTTCTTTCGATTACAAAATAAATAGTGATAACCCCAACATAAAGAAATGCAATCCAACTTTAGAAATCTTATA
Source organism: Acanthosepion esculentum (assembly GCA_964036315.1). Taxonomy (NCBI): domain Eukaryota; kingdom Metazoa; phylum Mollusca; class Cephalopoda; order Sepiida; family Sepiidae; genus Acanthosepion; species Acanthosepion esculentum. The sequence goes on from OZ038510.1 coordinate 64,728,681, forward strand.
GAAAAACCCAAAAATAACAAAAGATAACTCGAAAATTTTTTTTACCTACTCAAATGTTATATTATCCCCTATCGCTATCTTCCCTCCCCTACCTCTCAAACTTAGGACGCTTTTGTGAGTTGACGTACCTAAACTTTGACCGATGTTTATCAACAAAAAAATGTTCACACACTATTCAGCATTAACTACCCGGTCCACCCAACACCAAACTGCTATCAACAACCACTACTGTTTCACTTAGATACTTTATGTATATTTTGTAAGTACATTTTTCTTCTCAAAAAATGGAAAATAGGAAATGACGTTTTACATCCGGGCTTGCCTACAAACAGGATCGTTCATAACCATTTTCGACCCTCACCCGTAGATGTGCAGTTAAAATGCACCGAAACCAAGTTGCATCTTTGTTGTGAGTAAAATGGTTTTGTCTATATGATAAAATTATAATAAGCTTATATAATCTGACATAGAAGGTGGTGAGGAATGGTGTGAGAGACATAGTCGAGTTTAGAGAGGGAAGGGAGCGTTTTAAAATTCATTTTTATATTTCTTTTTATTATAATAATTAATATTGAGGAATGAGGGGTTAATATATATATATATATATATATATATATATATATATATGCCAAAAATATTTCAGTGTTATGAATATTAATTTTTTATAATTTTTTATATTAATTTTTTATATTAAGCACAAAGTGAGATTACGTGTTCTTTAAAAAAAACGTAATTTATATTAAAAAATAGACTCCTCCCTTTTTTTTTAATTGCATTGCATTTTTTTTCTTTTATTTCTTAGTATTTATTATTCTTTCTTACTTGTGTGTTTTCTTTCTAATTCTCCTCCGCATCTATTTTTATCCTTCCATCTTTTAACGCATCTGTTTTTGTTTCCCGCCTTCCCTCTATACCATATTCTCTGTATCAGTTTCTGACTTAAAGTTTTCCTTCTTTGATTCCTTCTCTTTGTGTTTCTGATTTTAGCCCAATCAGCAATTCTAAAATTTTCACCTATTTAAAATTTCTGTAGATATGCTGTTGCTCAAAATCCTTCCAACGTCCTGGAAATTAAAATACGATATTGTCGATCAGTTGACTCAATGAGAACTTGGATCAATTGCGAAATAAATAAAACAAAAATGATAAATTGACAAAAAAAAAAAAAAAAAAAAAAAAAAGACCCCAAAAACGAGCAAAAGAAAATACAGAAAACCGGGAATAAAATGGCTTTAAGTCCAAAGACCAAGTTTAAAACTGGCGATCGCATGTCAGTACAGACGCAAAAGAGGTCTCGAGTCGCGTGCGGATATGTCTGTAGAAGCTAGTGACTGTATTCACTGGAATATCTTAGTATGTTCAAATACGGGCTTCTCTGCTACTTGTTCAGATCCAGGACGTTGTCAATTTTTTTATGCCAATAAAAGCGACAGGAAAATCGCCAATTATCAGCGCGCAGTTGGCGAGAGACGGTATTTATGAAGACAGTTCCCAGACGTACTTTGTTCCAGAAGTTGTATGCCGCGGTTTCTGAGGCGGTGTTATTTTGTTTCCTATCGTCTCTTTCCCTTCCCTGCCTTCTACCCACGTAACTCTTAAGAGAACAATCTGTTAAGTATTTCCGCCAACGTCAACACAGCCATGCCTTATTTTACAACAAAAACAAAATTCATTCTTATGGCCTGGGAGAAAAGAAAAAAAATTAATTACTTTTTGTCGCCCTAGGTAAGAGAATTCTCTCGACAGATTTAAAATGTGCATGTTTCTTCAGTTTAGCGTAAGTGCATAGCAAGATGCATAAAGTGTAGTCATTCATTCTTTTAAGATTTAGTCTGCTCAGATATCCCACGGCCTTTTTGATCGCCATTTTGGTTCTCCTCTGAAATATAAAAATAAAATAGGTTAAATTTGGTTGGTTGAACTTATTTAGCGGCATTTCAATCTCTATGGGTTATTTAATGCCGACATCTAAATATTTTGAAAGCAGTTGTATACCATCAACTACAGTTAAAATGTATTGTTGGTCGTTTTACTATAAATATGTATTGTTGGTCATTTTTTTTTATATAAAAATGTGTCACTGTTATTTTTACTATAAAAATGTTATTTTATACTTTTATAGTGTTTTGCTTTTGTTTGAGGTTCACTATTTGCCCATAGTTGGGACCCTAACAGGTGCTACTGTCCCGGGTCGGAATTGAATTGGGAACGACAATTAAAGGGTGGTTCCACGCTCCTCAAAAACTTCAATCTCCCGATTAGAGGTGTTTCTACCGGATGTAATTTATTGTTATACCCAGGACTATTGGAGATTAGAAATTAATGTAAAGAAGGGAATGACAAGAAAGAAACGGAATAAAGCTAAAAAGAAATTAGGTGATGAATAGTTTTTCACCCTACCGACAAAAGGTTACTAGCGTATCACTTACTCTACCACTATTTTCATGGTAGTTTGGGTGACCAACATTTTTGGGATCCACCAGTCTAGACCTTTACAGCTAGGATTCGCGATGAGACGTAAGCTAAGTTAACTCATCTTTATTCCCTTTGTACTGTGGTGAGAAAGAAGTTCCACTACCAGCAGTTTCTTCCTTCAGAACTGAAATAGGGAATGAGCTTCTCCAGTCACTACAAACTTAACTTTTTCAAGTCTTTTTATATCGATTGGTTTGGTTGTTACGGTTTATCAACCATTTGCAAGTTTTGTAAAGCTAGAAAATATTTTTATATTGTAAGAATTTATGGAGATAATGATTTTCAGACACTAGTCATAGTAATTAACTCACACCGGGTGTGGGGATGGGGATAGGTGGATTCCTATAATTCTCAATGGTATATGCGCGTTAAGTAAATATAACAAACCCGACTGGAATTGGAACTCGGCTCTCCGATTTCCAATTCCAAAACGTTGTCCAGTACACCACCAGCACACCCAAGCTTACAACGCCAATTTTTCCCAAATAGTTACCCATGTAGGTAATGACGAGGCTCGACGTTGCTTAACATGCGATATGACCGTAATCCTTCCAGTCCATGAACACAGCTTTCTATCCTACATATCATCACAATATGCTAACCTTCACCTTGATCTACCTTGTTAGACTTGTTATGCTAAGAATAGCATAAAAAATGAAAATATCAAGAGGAAGAAAAACGTGAAAGGGAGTAGATAGATTCGCCTATCTTTCGGTTCTCACTCCTCCCAGGTATTTTGAACGGGAGTAGAGGTTTATCCCTATGTTTTTTGTTGGTTTTCCGGTTGCTTCTAAAGTCTGCTTCGGCTCTATATTCCTAACGCTCGTTTTTTTCCTTACGCTAATATAATCTATCTTGGGTGGCTCTTGGGCTTGTATAAGGTGAACATTAGTAAGAAAAAAAAAAAAGAAAAAAGGACGATGAAGAGAAAAGGTCGAAAAATGATAATACTGGTGGAAGATAAACCAGAAAAATAATGGTCAGTCGGAGATACATCGTGTCCTTTTGATGAAGAGAAAAGAGCACGAAATGATAATACTGGTGGAAGATAAACCAGAAAAATAATGGTCAGTCGGAGATACATCGTGTCCTTTTGATGAAGAGAAAAGAGCACGAAATGATAATACTGGTGGAAGATAAACCAGAAAAATAATGGTCAGTCGGAGATACATCGTGTCCTTTTGATGAAGAGAAAAGAGCACGAAATGATACTACTGGTGGAAGATAAACCAGAAAAATAATGGTCAGTCGGAGATACATCGTGTCCTTTTGATGAAGAGAAAAGAGCACGAAATGATACTACTGGTGGAAGATAAACCAGAAAAATAATGGTCAGTCGGAGATACATCGTGTCCTTTTGATGAAGAGAAAAGAGCACGAAATGATACTACTGGTGGAAGATAAACCAGAAAAATAATGGTCAGTCGGAGATACATCGTGTCCTTTTGATGAAGAGAAAAGAGCACGAAATGATACTACTGGTGGAAGATAAACCAGAAAAATAATGGTCAGTCGGAGATACATCGTGTCCTTTTGATGAAGAGAAAAGAGCACGAAATGATACTACTGGTAGAAGATAAACCAGAAAAATAATGGTCAGTCGGAGATACATCGTGTCCTTTTGATGAAGAGAAAAGAGCACGAAATGATACTACTGGTGGAAGATAAACCAGAAAAATAATGGTCAGTCGGAGATACATCGTGTCCTTTTGATGAAGAGAAAAGAGCACGAAATGATACTACTGGTGGAAGATAAACCAGAAAAATAATGGTCAGTTGGAGATACATCGTGTCCTTTTGATGAAGAGAAAAGAGCACGAAATGATAATACTGGTGGAAGATAAACCAGAAAAATAATGGTCAGTCGGAGATACATCGTGTCCTTTTGATGAAGAGAAAAGAGCACGAAATGATAATACTGGTGGAAGATAAACCAGAAAAATAATGGTCAGTCGGAGATACATCGTGTCCTTTTGATGAAGAGAAAAGAGCACGAAATGATAATACTGGTGGAAGATAAACCAGAAAAATAATGGTCAGTCGGAGATACATCGTGTCCTTTTGATGAAGAGAAAAGAGCACGAAATGATACTACTGGTGGAAGATAAACCAGAAAAATAATGGTCAGTCGGAGATACATCGTGTCCTTTTGATGAAGAGAAAAGAGCACGAAATGATACTACTGGTGGAAGATAAACCAGAAAAATAATGGTCAGTCGGAGATACATCGTGTCCTTTTGATGAAGAGAAAAGAGCACGAAATGATACTACTGGTGGAAGATAAACCAGAAAAATAATGGTCAGTCGGAGATACATCGTGTCCTTTTGATGAAGAGAAAAGAGCACGAAATGATACTACTGGTGGAAGATAAACCAGAAAAATAATTGTCAGTCGGAGATACATCGTGTCCTTTTGATGAAGAGAAAAGAGCACGAAATGATACTACTGGCGGAAGATAAACCAGAAAAATAATGGTCAGTTGGAGATACATCGTGTCCTTTTGATGAAGAGAAAAGAGCACGAAATGATACTACTGGTGGAAGATAAACCAGAAAAATAATGGTCAGTCGGAGATACATCGTGTCCTTTTGATGAAGAGAAAAGAGCACGAAATGATACTACTGGCGGAAGATAAACCAGAAAAATAATGGTCAGTCGGAGATACATCGTGTCCTTTTGATGAAGAGAAAAGAGCCCGAAATGATAATACTGGTGGAAGATAAACCAGAAAAATAATGGTCAGTCGGAGATACATCGTGTCCTTTTGATGAAGAGAAAAGAGCACGAAATGATACTACTGGCGGAAGATAAACCAGAAAAATAATGGTCAGTTGGAGATACATCGTGTCCTTTTGATGAAGAGAAAAGAGCACGAAATGATAATACTGGTGGAAGATAAACCAGAAAAATAATGGTCAGTCGGATATACATCGTGTCCTTTTGATGAAGAGAAAAGAGCACGAAATGATAATACTGGCGGAAGATAAACCAGAAAAATAATAGTCAGTCGGAGATACATCGTGTCCTTTTGATGAAGAGAAAAGAGCACGAAATGATACTACTGGCGGAAGATAAACCAGAAAAATAATGGTCAGTTGGAGATACATCGTGTCCTTTTGATGAAGAGAAAAGAGCACGAAATGATACTACTGGTGGAAGATAAACCAGAAAAATAATGGTCAGTCGGAGATACATCGTGTCCTTTTGATGAAGAGAAAAGAGCACGAAATGATACTACTGGCGGAAGATAAACCAGAAAAATAATGGTCAGTCGGAGATACATCGTGTCCTTTTGATGAAGAGAAAAGAGCCCGAAATGATAATACTGGTGGAAGATAAACCAGAAAAATAATGGTCAGTCGGAGATACATCGTGTCCTTTTGATGAAGAGAAAAGAGCACGAAATGATACTACTGGCGGAAGATAAACCAGAAAAATAATGGTCAGTTGGAGATACATCGTGTCCTTTTGATGAAGAGAAAAGAGCACGAAATGATAATACTGGTGGAAGATAAACCAGAAAAATAATGGTCAGTCGGAGATAGATCGTGTCCTTTTGATGAAGAGAAAAGAGCACGAAATGATAATACTGGTGGAAGATAAACCAGAAAAATAATGGTCAGTCGGAGATACATCGTGTCCTTTTGATGAAGAGAAAAGAGCACGAAATGATACTACTGGCGGAAGATAAACCAGAAAAATAATGGTCAGTCGGAGATACATCGTGTCCTTTTGATGCGATGATAGGAGACAAAAGGAAGGTGAGGTTAGGAGAAAGGTGAGTTTAGAAAGGAGAGCGACTAATACAAATAAAGGATGCGCATTTATGTTTCATAGATTCCGCAAAAGTATTTGACAAATAACAACACACGGGTCTATTTGGATTGCTAGGAAAACCAGATCTATTTGGAATCGATAACCCACGCTTCATACTGGGAGTAAACGACCTCCATACGGATAGAGAATCAAACTGAGTCATGACACAAAAATTGAAAAGAGCGCGAGAGACGGGTGTGTTTTCTTCCCAGATTTATTCACCCTATACAGTAGCGCTATCCTAAGGCAACCGATAACTCTGCCATGATTTAGAAAGAAACAAATAGTAACAATTGACGCAAGTGAACACCTAATTTCGGGAATATTAGCTCAGGATGGTCATCCTGTTATGTATCTTTCGAGAAAACTGTCAAAAGTCGAATTGAACTACTTAAATATTGAGAAAGAAGCATTGGTCATAATATGGACGAAAAATGAGCACGTCAGTTTCTGATTGGAAAGAAATTCCTACTACGGTCCGACCATAGGCCTTTAGAATTGATATTTAATGCTAGGAATTTTATAAGGTAACGTCTTCGAGAATTCTAAGATAGGCCTTAATGTTAATGGCGTTTGACTTTGATATTGAATACGTGAAAGGCAATACCATTCCGCATGCAGACACTTTTTTTTAAAGCTTTTCACCCCAAGCAATGCTGGAAGCCACTAGCACGCAAGGGGTTACAGAAGGTTTGGAGGAAGAGCAGGTAGGAATGAAAGGGTAAAGGATGTGGAGAAGGGAAGTGGATAGATCAAGGCAACTGGAGATGTCGATTGACGTTACACTTAAATAGTTGGAGATTATATTTGTCAGGAAAACAGGAATAAGGAAAGGAGTTCCACAGGCGAGATGTTCGAGACATGAAGCTATTGGAGTAGAAGAGACGTCTGCATCTAACAGTTTCAACGGTGAAGGGGTGGGAACGAGATGCCAGCCTCGTAGGACGCTTAAATTCATGAGGTCCGGAAACCAGCGAAAGCAGCTCATCGGAGCAATTACCGTGAAAGTATTTGTAAAAAAGTCAGAGCGAGACAACGGCGCGTCTGTGAGAGAGCGACTGCAGACGAGATGACAGATCAGGGCCAATTACATTGCATATCCGTCTCTGGATCTTATCAAGAACCCTGAGGCAAACAGTAGGGGCTCCAGACCATATATGGCAGCAATACTCCATGCAAGGGCGAATGGTTAATTTATAGATTTGGAGGATCGATTCCGGGGAGAAAAATTGTTGAGATTGAGATTTATTACTTCTGAAAGTGAGAAAGAGGAGGAAAAATTCGAAGATACTTTCTTACAATGGGTCGAAACTGATATCTTGTCGATAGACAAATTAGCTGATGATACGAAGCGACATCCCATATTGAACAGTATATTGTTCAGTATAAAAAAAAATAAGTGAAATAATTGCTCAAGGGCAGAAATGCGATTTAAAGAGGTTGACCGTAGAAGAGACTGTAATTTGTAATGGAGACATAGTGGTTCCGGCAGCAACACAAAAGAGCGAAATTGTACACGAAAGAAACCGATGTAAGAAAGAAACCGAATCTTAGGCAATGTATAATCTCCTATAAATACTGGAAATCTCACAGATGAAGAGGAGACGTGAAGCAATATAGATATATGGATCTGCCGTCGAATCCTGTACAAAGTAGTAAAGGAAAGCGGGAAGAAAGGACTAACTATCAATTAGAAGATGACTGAATATTTTGGGTGTCAACAAGAGGAAGGTCTCAAAATGCGAACTACAAACTGGAAGAACTAAAATCTCGCAAGTACAAATATATAAATATCTGGGAAATGTTTTAACAGATTGTTGGCCATGTTCACCATAGTCTATGAATATAGAATCCAGCGCAGTACGTAATCTGTTCAATGAAACAGTGTTAAAGATTAACAGTCACGAGTCAGACACTCTACTGAATCTGACTATATCACCAGTACCACTAGCAGCAGATGTTCCGTAATTCTTCAGTCTTTGATCTCAAAGGCTGGCAATGCATATTCGGAGAAAAAAAACTATGGCCGCCTTTATACACGCCGGATTGAACATTTTGAGCCTTCTGATTGGTTAAACCTTCTATTGGTGAACTATAAAATGTGTCAGCTCATTTTGGTTGGCTCACTAGTACACAAAAGTTACCCCAAAACTCCAACACAGATGACGAAAAATATGGCAGCTAAATCCGAAGATATATTGGAAAAGTAAAAGTGCATTCCAGAAGCTAAACAAATTATTAAGAAACAGGCAATTTCTATTAGTAACAAACAAAAAGAGTGCTCAATTGCTATATAACATGGCAGCAAATGCTTAGTAATTTCCTCACAAAGAGTATCAAGGTACAGAAGGATACTGAGAATACTATGGACAGAATATGTGAGTATCTAGAAAATTCTAAGGAAAATGCTCCAACACTGCTTTATAGTAATTTACAGGTCAAATCCTCAATATCTATATTATATATTATCTACTTCTAAGCAATATCACTCTTCAGTATTATATAATTTGCATATTGATTTCAAAAAGTTTATTTCATTAATTAACTGTCCTTCATTACTGTTTTTCTATTCGAGGATTGTTTTGATTTTCATATCAAAAATAGTTCTGTTTAGGAATATCGTCTTATGTAGTGCAGAAAAGTGTTTGAAATTTGCATTTTACTTGACCTTCAGAAAGTTAGTATCTATTTGTAAAACTTTCCTTAACTGTAACAAGCCAATTTATAAATGAAATGTTCATTTAAAATTTTTGTTTCAAAGATTTCAAGCAGTGAATATATCTTACTTTGCGAAGAGATAGCGAGCGGCCGAAGCCTGCTAGTCTCCTATATATCTATGAATACTGGAAAACTTCTCACTGATGAAGAGGAGACGTGCACAAAATAGATATATGGATCTGCCTTCGAATCCCGTACAAAGTAGTAAAGGAAAGCGGGAAGAAAGGACTAACCATCAATTAGAAAATGACTGAATATTTTGGGTGTCATCAAGAGGAAGGTCACAAAATGCAAATTACAATTTGGAGGTACTAAAATTTCGCAATTATTAGGTTGGTGCAAAAATAATGTCGTTTTTTGACATGATCTTGAACGTCAAAAAAACGACATTATTTTTGCACCAACCTAATACAAACATTTAAATATTTGGGAAGCGTTTTAACAGATGGCGAAAAATATGACAGCGAAATCCGAAGATACATTGGAAAATCAAAAGTGCATTCCAGAAGCTAAACAAATTATTAAGAAACAGGCAATTTCTATTAGTAACAAAGAAAACGAGTGCGCAATTGCTATATAATATCAGTCCTTTGATATCGAAGACTGAAGAATTACGGAACATCTGCTGCTAGTGGTATTGGTGATATAGTCAGATTCAGTAGAGTGTCTGACTCGTGACTGTTAATCTTTAACACTGTTTCATTGAACAGATTACGTACTGCGCTGGATTCTATATTCATAGACTATGGTGAACATGGCCAACAATCTGTTAAAACATTTCCCAGATATTTATATATTTGTACTGATATGGCACTAAATGCTGGGTAATATACTCACGAGGAGATTTGAGGTACAGAAGGATACTGAAAATACCATGGATGGAATATGTGAGTAACGAGGAAATTCTTTCGAGGGTACATAATGAGGAAGGAAGGACTGGAGAATTTAACACTCACAGGTTATAGTAAACTAAGAGGGACAGATAGAAACAGCGAGTAAATTAAGTAACAAGTCTGTAAGTGTAATGCAGAACAAGGAGTGGGAAAGAAAATAAAAAGAATATTGCTAAGAGCTAACAAAGGATAGGAAGCTGTCGAGAGCCATGTCCGGCCAGGTTCTGAAGTGTCACAGTACATAAAAAAGAAAAATATACCCATCATAGAATGTTCGGAAAATGAAACACGTGTGATGTGGATTAAATGTTTCTTTTACAGGCATTTTCTCTCTCGCTAATCTCGATTAAGAAATGAGAAAGAAAAAGACATTCGCCATATTTACCGGTTCCAAATCTTTCATAGAATTTAATGCCATCACCACATAGGCCGTCAACGGGTCACCAAATGCCGCTCCACCCTAAAAGAATAAAATACAATTGAAGGAAGAATTGTTGTGATATACTGAGACAATAATTAATTTAGTATTTATTAAGAACACAATTTTATTGTCAATGATATTGCAAAACGATATATATCTTATCGAGAAAATTGTTTGAAAATAATTATTCGAAAACAATTATTCGAAAAGCATTTATTCGAATAATAAATTATTTGAGTGAAACTTAATCGAAGGGACAGTTATACTAAATGATAATTATTTGGAATACCTATTTGAAATACACATGTGGCCTTGCTTTGAGAAAGTCAGTACTGATTTACCTAAAACTAATATCACCTTTGAAGGATGGCATAGGGCTATTTTTTTGCAGCAAGTGTCAACCCACCATCCCACAATATAGGAATTCTTAGACACTCTTAAAAGAGCACAGGTTGCCAAAATATCAAGAGCGCAACGTAAATAGAAAAAAATTAGTGGCACCTTTTAACGAGTACACTTCACTAGTTGACTATTTAGATGCAGTATCATATAACTTAAGGTTATAAGGATTTTTTCTTACTAAATTGTTTTATTAACGATATTTGTATTTCGAAGAATTATCATTTGTGGATTTCGTCTTTTAATTTTTACATTTCTATTGCAATAAAGAATTTTGCATTTCGAATAATTATCATTTAGTATAATTGTCCTTTCGAATAATTTTCGTTCAAACAATTTACAATTCTAATTTTCGAATAATGTTCACATAATCTCATCTTCTGTCTCTTTGAATCCCGTTCTTTTATTGTCATCTCTGTTTCTTTCGGTCTAGGTGAGACCTTGCTTCTTAGTAGCTTTAATTGTATCGCTTGGTGTGCAAAAAGATTACAAAAGAATAGAGAGACTGAGGTAGGAAATATTTGAATAATTCTTTTACCTATTTTTAGTATATGAAACTATTCCACATTTGTCATAAAGTACGATATGTGATGCTAGGAAAAAAGTTGACTATTTACGTGCAGTGTCATATAACTTAAGGTTATAAGGATTTTTTCATTTGTCCTTTCAATTAATTTTCGTTCAAACAATTTACAATTCTAATAATTGTTATATATATATATGAATACATTTTTGTCGTCTTCCCTTACCTAAATTGAGGCCATCGACGAGAGATTGTACACATTGGAGACCTGCTGCGGATGGTGGGTACGGACCGACTCGAGAGCTACGAAAACCGCACCCAGGAACGCCGAAAGCGCATCGGACGCCACCCAAGCCGCGGTGTTCTACAGATACCGTTTCCGTACCTGCGGACGATTCCACGGACACGGTCCTTTAGGAACAAGTGATCTCTTCCCGCGGGGACCTCTCCGTGCCCGCTTACGTCACCGTGGTTTCGTCCGAGTAGCGACGAAACGCCACCGACACACACACGCATATATATATATATATATATATATATATATATATATATATATATGTGTGTGTATTTAGGCAGCAATCCTTCTTTCATGCACATTTCATTAAAAACGACTGACAAGGTGCTTTTATTTAGTTTTTTATATAATTTCTCGTACGATCTAATGTTTTTCTTTTCAGATGATAAATTATATAAAAACTGTCCGAATATAATCCTTGAAAATGGCTAAATGTATAGCGGAAAGCGCTCGGATAAGAAGAACATTCGGACAGTTTTTATATAATTTATCATCTGAAAAGAAAAACATTATTAGATCGCACGAGAAATTATATAAAAAACTAAATAAAAGCACCTTGTCAGTCGTTTTTAATGAAATGTGCATGCTATATATATATATATATATATATATATATATATATATATATATAAGATTACGTCACTTAGTATACTCCATAATTTAACTAGATTTTTCGGTTAACCTGATGAATATTTATGAGTCCCTTTTAAATTTAAAAATTTTCACCTTGGTACATAAATACTTGTTGCGAAATAATATCCTTACATTGGCCTTAATGTCCTCAGACGGACTTTATCAAGGCAAATTTAAAAGACATTCATAATTATTTATCAGCTGAACTGAAAGGTCAAGGTAAATTATGGAGGATGCTAAGCGACGTAATTTAATGTCTAATAAACGAAAGGGAGTAAATGTTGTTGAGATTTTTATTTATAAATACTTTGTTGGGATTGCTATGAAATGAGTGTGAAATCAGAAGTTTTTTGTTTGAGATGATAAGTGTGAAAAGCACGTTCTTCATATTAATCACAACAATATTAAGCATAGACATACAAGTTGAATAAATCTCAAGGCAAAATTGAACAAAGAAACAACGGTAGTCATGAATTCAAATTAGAAAAACACTGAACATTATACAATTACAATTTGGAAAAGCTTGTGTTTTGGTTATATGGATGTTTGACGAAATGTGAAATAAGTATTTTTATGAGTTACAGTTCAGGAATGTTCCTTTGTTTAGAAAATGTTCACATGTAATATAAGGAAAATTTATCGAGGGATAAATTTTAAAGTAATGTAATGCGAGATTTTTGTTGATTTTTGTTTGTTCTTGTTTTGACAGAGTTATTCACCCTGGACTGTATTTTTTATCTTAATGCTTGAATTACAGTTTCTGTTTAGTAGTGTAGATAACACTTTTTTTTAGAAATGTGCAATGAATTCAGAGAGAGACAGAAAGAGGTTGAAAGTTGAGTCAAGTGTTGACGCGCGATAAGTCCTTTTTAGTAAAAATGTAGATACACGTGGATCTGTGGGGAATCTCTCTGAAAGCGAATTACTGACTAGTGAATTGGGCTGAAATTTGTCCTTTTAGGTAATGGTAAAACAAATTTTTGGCGCTAAAACAAATTTTTTGGCGATGGATACACATTCTGGGGTTGTCTCGACCAATAATAAGCCGAGTTTCACAATGTGTGGTGTTGATTGGTTGAAACTAGCTTTTATGGAATAGTCTATTTTTTTAACGGGGGTGAGTGGAAAAATATGGACGATTCCACAACTTATTGCAAATTGAAATCCTTAACATGAAAGCCTTGAAACATAGGTAAAGATAAGTTTTCCTTTTTTGTCTTTATTCATATTTGTACTTTTATAGATATATCTGAAATTTTACATTTATTTATTTATCTCTCTCTCTTGTTTCTCTCTCTCTCGTATATATATATATATATATATATATATATATATATATATATATATATGTATATATATCTTTTAAAACTTCTTTATTCATTATTCTAGAATAAAGAGTTTTAAAGGCTTCTAAAAATCTTTATTCTACATTCAGCACCATCACTTTATAAGACACCAGAAATGTTGAAGCAAAATTGCTATTTTTGTAGTGATTTTATAACATATTTATGTTATAAATTTAGAATAAATTATATTTGCTCAACTCTGTATTGAGCACTCTTTTAAGAATAGTATTTTTTGGTTATTGGAATTTATTCCGTATACACCAATCCTATACTTGGATATATATATATATATATATATATATATATATATATATATATATATATAATGAAAAACAAAGACTTAATACATGTGTATAGTGCTCATATTTTGTATTGATGTTAACCATGTGTATTATGCATTTATTATTTGTTTGCGCTTTTAGAAATATCATATTTCCACTGTGACTGTCATTAAAGCAATGTATTTATTAAAATAGAGAGCAGTTAAATATATACTTAACCAATTTCGGTACTAGATGTTAATTTATATAAAGCGCTTCTCGTATAGATATATATATATGGATACTTGTTGAACTTAAATCAGTGAACTTTTAACCTTAGTAGAGATATACTAGATAGGTTATAAAGTCTTTTCGTATCCCGTTAAACTTTAAAAAGTTTATTTAGATTATGAAAGGTTTGGGACTATTGGTAATTTTATATACTTTATAATATAATGTCTAATTCTATCCTTTATATAAATAGATATTTTTCTCTATATATATTTTCTTCTGTATATCTTAATGTTTTTATTACTTATTTATCGAGAATCTCAGATAATTATATATTAAAACACACACACACACACACACAATTTTATTTTGAATACATCTATTTTACGTTTAAATTGAAATCTTTAGCCTGGTTCTGAATATTTTTCAAAGTTCTTAACCAACCACTATTTTTAATATAAATTATAACAGTTTTTTTTTTTAAAGTTGAATGCATATGTGTCAGAATCTTAACCGAAGAAGGATGAAGAGAGAATATTGATTTTACACTAAAAATCTTTTTTTCAATTTTGATTTACCCTTTACTTTTCTTAATTTAATGTATTCTCAACTGCCATCTTGTGTAACGACATATGTCCACAATCCGGATGTTAAATTAGGTCACCACGGGTCTCAGTTAATACAACTAAGACGAACTCTTTTGTTCTCACTGTCAACTCATGGATACATTTCCTTCCCCCACCACTTCCTACACGATAATAAATTTACGTCTTTCTTTCCTCAGTCTCTCAATATAAAATCATTATTCTTAATTTTAAAACCTGGAGTGGACATTTCCATTTCCATTTGGTTTACAGGTCTGAAGATTTGAAGCCGTTTCTTTATCGACTTCAATGAAATAAATATCACCTATGGTTTTTCATTTTTGCTCTTTGACATTGACCTCTCAACGGATCTATATTATCTTGGAAATTCCATACAGATTACCAATAATTTATATATATATATATATATATATATATATATATATATATATATATATATATATATGACGCGTTCGACGGAGGAGGGACGTATTCAACAAAAATTGAAAATTACTTTTTTCACTGCAAATTATTCATTATATCATATCCAAGTATTTTACAAAAAAATAGAGTTGATTACACAATATTTCAAGCTCAGTAACCATGCAATGAGTTGAGGTAACATAAACCGTAAATTTGTCTGCGGAATATCATTACATTATTGTTACATAATTATAATGAAATCATTAAGTTTTCTTTTGTCAAAAGCATTTTATTTTTGGCCGTATATTAATTTAAAATATTGTTTTTTACGGGCTTTATTTTTTTAATGGAATAAGATCATTCTAAATTTCAGAATTTCGCTATTGCCCATCAAAATGACTGGGAGAAATCGATCTAAAAACAACAATGGAAAAGAGAGGTAACAAAGCCTAAACGAAATAGCTGCAGTTTGTTCAACTTAGGAAACTTAGCATTGCAGCCAAATTATTCTAAAATGCAAGGGAGAAAAGAAAAATGCATAACAAAAAATCGAATATAACATCAAGATTTATATTATTTTTATTTATTTGTTATGTAACTAAATACATAATTGACGACAATGTTTCCATAAAACTTGATATTTCCTGCAATAAATTCTTAATAAATATTATTAATTTTATTCTTTTACTTAACTGTAAGGTAGTCCCACATTTACAATTCCATACGGCTAACCATGAAAAAAAATGTTGATTAAAACTGCCTCAAACCTTTAAGCACGTATTGCCACAAAATTATCAAATGTATTCAACATTCAAGACCCCTCCTCCGCCAAATGCGTCATATATCTCAAGAACAATTTTAGGAAGATCTGTGACAAAGTAAAAAAAAGTTTTTGTGTGACCCGTTTCGCCCATTAGGATATCACCAGACTAAAGATATGTTTACCTTAAAGCAATTCGCTAAGACGAAAAGTTATAGAAAGTGAATTAATCGCTAGATCATTAGCAGGACATTTACGGTCATGAATTTTTACGGTTCATCAACTCTTTTTGGTTTATTTAAAGCCGAAACATATTTTGGATTGTAAGAATATTTTTATATAGATGCTATTGTGTAGGATGTATAATATTCGAAACAAAAGTGAAGACAATGTTATTAATAGTCAAGAGTGGTCTCCTCTTGTTTTGTTACTCTCCTCTTTGAGAGAGCTAATTCTGTTTACTAGGACTATAAAAGGACACTATACGTGAACATTGTATTATCAGTTGAATAAAGCTTTCTTAAACCTACCCCTTCGTAATTTTATCATTACAATGATATCAATATGACAAACACATATTTATTTGCCTTTCCAGAAAGCAAAGCAAAGGTATGCATGTTTTAGTTTGTGCCATTGTGTTTCAAGTAAATAATATGTTTCATTTTAGTTCATAATGTCTAAATCTTAGAATTTATTTTCTAAAGCAATGATTTTAATTTTCTAGATGTAACTTCTAAAGAGTTTCATAAACTTAAATGATTGTTATGAATAATCAAGTGGTCTCCTCTTGTTTTGTCACTCTCCTCTTTGAGAGAGCTATTTCTGTTTACTGGGACTATAAAAGGACACTATACGCGAACCTTGTATTCTCAGTTAAATAAAGCTTTTTAAAGCCTACATCTGATAATGAAACAAAGTCGAAAATGTTTTTTTTTATTATTAAAGACGCGTTTCGATATGATTATTATGATAATATAGCTATGATTGGAATATTCATTTGTCTTGATTCTTCCGCACACAATATAGTCCTCTTGTGCAGTAATTGAGACAAGTTGAGATGAGTAAAATCGGTAAAAAAGCTGTTAACAACATTCTTCCGCGCCTAGCTTTCTGCAGCGAATGTATGCAAACAACGCCAGTAATGGCTACCGCCAACGACGCGAATGAATCTGAACGTTTACTGTTGATAACTTCAAAATGGTAGATTTTATCAAATTTATCAAGCCAGATTCGAATGAGGCACGTGCGATTACACATAAATGTAAGTATTCTTGAAATTTTTAATGTGAACTGAGCGCGGGTGTTACACTGCAAATTAACCCAAAATAGTAAAAATAAGATAACAAAAATCTAAATTTATTCATAACAATATTTGATTTAAACAATTCGGACAATAATAAAAGAAAATTACCTGCATTCCTCTATGAATTACTCTTCCGGTTTCATTGAAGTAACCAGCAGGACGTTGTTTCCTTATTAACCATAACAGAGACAATCTGAGTTTGTTTCTGTCAATGTAGACGTTCATACCTGTGTCAATCACTGTTTGGAAAGATTTCGAGATAAAAGCAGTTAACCTAAATAAAAAAAAAAATAAAAAAAATTATCCTGGCACCAGAAGCGTCACGCATTCCTAAGGCTGAATTAAATTAAAAAAATCAAAGGGCGTAACCTGATGACAAGGAATGCTAAATATGTCTAGATAATCTACAGTTTTTACATTGTTATATTGCCGTATTTACGATGTTTCGGCAGGTGTAGGTAAAATGGCGCAGTGGATAAAAGCGTTGGTAATAAAGTGACGAGTCGTGAGTTCAATACCTAGGCTATAGCGGAGTCGAACCAGAAATTGGAGAATTGAGTTAATAAAAGGTAGTAACTGACATTGAGATATCCGGAAGAGGCACGGCACGTGGAACTAGAACAGTCTACCGCGGTGGACGAAATAAAGAGTTCAGTCCGAAATTCCAATCGCCTAAAGAAGGCCGGAGCGTACAACGGCCGGGAATTCTTTGTGAATATAGCGACAAAGATGAGGACAACAGTGTAAATAGTGTAAACGATTACAACACCTCATCTCAGAAACATAACACAGATCCTGAAGAAGGTCGGTGAGTACAACAGCCGAAACACCGTGAATATGGCAACAAAGATGAGGACAACAGTCCGAACAATGTATATAGTGTAAATAATTAAAATACCTCATCTCAGAAATAGAGACAGATCCTGAAGAAGGTCAGAGAGCACAACGGTCGAAACGACGTGAATATGGCAACAAAGATGAGGAAAACAGTCCGAACAATGTTAATAGTGTAAATAATTACAATACCTCATCTTAGACATGTCTGGATAAGAAAATAAAAAATTTAACACTCTATAGGAAGGCAAGAGGCACAGAGGAAAACAGCGCGCATGACCTACATAACGAGCCTGTGTAAATGGTTGATAGAACAGAGATAAAGATATATAGCAGAAATACAAACTTTACAAGGACAGGAAGTTGCGGAGAGCCATGATTATCCACGTCCTGAAGATACACAGCACATAGAAGAACGAGCTTGTGCAAAAAGGTTGGTAGAACAGGGATCAACAAATAGAGCAAAGGACAAACTTTACTAAGACCTACAAACAACAGGAAGTCATGGAGAGTCATGTCCGCCAACATCCTGAAGGGACGCACCACAGAGAAGAAGAACGTGCTTTTGTAAATGGTTGTCAGAACAGGTTTCAGGAGATATAACAAAAAGTCAAGCGTTAAGTGCTACAAAGAACAGAAAGTTGTGGAGAGTCATGTCCGCCAACATCCTGAAGGGACACAGCAAAGAAGAAGAAGAAGAAGAAGAAGAAGAAGAAGCTTTTATAAATGGTTGGTAGAATAGGGTTTCAGGAGATATAACAAAAACATTATTAAGTGCTACAAATAACAGGAAGTTGTGGAGAGTCATGTACGTCTACATTCTAAAGGGAGTTAGTGCATAGAATTGCTGCTAGTGGATGTGCAAGTAGTTTCACAGTTCTCGTCGCGGAATGCATAATCGGGGAGCTGGGTTCAAATTTTGTTCCGGTCATTTTCGACCTTGGGAAAGGCATGAATCCATATCATATTCCACAAGTTACAGGTCAAATAGCAGCGCAGACTGCACTATTTAGTCTTGGCTGTCAGCCAGTCTAAGATAAGGAAAATTCTGAATCCCAAACCGTAGAGAAGGCAATGGGAGACCACTCCACTGCCTTCTACAAAAATACATGGTCAGTGACAGGTAATAAAGAAAAATCTTTAGACAGCCATGATCACATAAGTCCTGAATGAAGATAGCATTAAAAAAAATGGAATAAATGCCATTACCAAGCAACTGATTTTTTATTCGTCTCTCTCTTCCAAAAGCGAAGCACAGTATTAGGTAAGAAATTTAGAAACAAAGAAAAGAGTGTTGGGCTGTTATGTAATATTCAACCTCTTATATAGCAGTGAATGCTGGACAATCTTCCCACGGATAAGAAGAAAACTACAGGCAGCAGAAATGTGGCTATACCGAAGAATCCATGGACGAAGTGAGTAAGCAAAGAGGAACTCCTAAAGGAAATAGCAACAGAAAGAACATTTCTACTCAGAATCAGGAAAAGACAGCTGAACTTTCTTGGACACATAATGAGGAAGGAGGGTTTGGAAAACTTAGCACTCACGGAGCGTATTGATGGCAAGCAAGATAGAGGAAGGCAGCGAGCCACTTTCCTGACGAGATCGTGAGAACAAGTGACCGAATGAGGACAGGGACCTTAGCAAAGAGAGGAAGACTGATACGAGACACACGAGACAGGGAATTGTGGAGAGCCATGGTCGCGTATGTTTGGTCCATGGTATCCTCAGCATCCTTCTGTAGAACCACATTTTTGTTGCTTCTAGTCTCTTCATATTTGAGGAGATTGTCCAGTCATTCACTGCCATATAGGAGGACTGATATCACGTAATAGTTCAATAGCCTTTTCTTTGTTTCTAACAAAGTTTTTCCTTCTTAATACTCTGCTTAGATTTTGGAAGGCATCTTTGAACATCCCAGTGCGCCTTCGGATTTCAGTGTCCCAATTTCCGTCCTCTATTATGTAAAATTGTAATAATCATAGGGAATGGATTTAGCGATGTCTATATGGCGTCAGTTAGAGCACCTCGGCGTGGTGCAATGGCTAGCAAGCTTCTCTAGCTAGATCAATTACAACTGAAAAGTGAGTTCGATCCTCACTAGGTGCCCCATACTTTCGGCCTTGTGCCACATCTAAGCTTCGCTTAGAAAAAGGGCACCCCGCTGCGGTGTAATGGCTAGCAAGCTTCTCTAGCTAGAACAATTACGACCGAGTAGTGAGTTCGATCCTCACTGGGCGTCCCATACTTTCAGCATTGTGCCACATCTAAGCTACGCTTGGAAAATCACTATATGGCGTCAGTTTGAAACCGCCTTCACTGGTTAATGAACAGGACCTGTACGTGGCAGGTTCGTGTATCATTGGGTATAATGTTTGGTACGTGAACTACAACAAAAATGTAAAAGAACTTGGTTGGTTGGTTGATTTTTATATCAACATCTATGGGTTATTTAATGCCGAAATTGAAATATTTCGAACGCACTTTTATGCCGTCAACCTCAGACAAAATGTATTGTTGGTCATTTTGCTTTGAAAATGAATTGTTCGTCATTTCCTACTTTCAGGCTAAACGTATGTTTTTAGTTATATAGTTTGTACGTTATAAAATGTATTGTTCATTTTAAATATATATATATATATATATATATATATATATATATTGCTAGTAATTGCTAGTGAATGTATTGTTGGTAATTTTATTATAAAAAAGTATTGTTGATTTTGTGGGGGTGAGGGGTCACTATTTGCCCGTAGCTGGGACCCCAACAGGTGCTACCATCTTGAGAACAATAACAACATTTAAGATATGGTTCCACGCCCTTCAAAAGCTCTAAATTGCGATCAGAGACATTGCTTCTGGATGTAGTTTATTGTCATACCCAGGACTAAAAAATATAAAAGATAGATATTAATAATGATATATAATATTTTTTATGCAGAGGTTTCTGAGATATGAAAACTGTTTAAGGGTTCAACAAGGGCAAATGGTCGAGAAGGCTGACCTGAAGGGACGTAGTTTATAAAAGAGGAAAGACTGTGTATCTAAGCCATGTCAATGAATATGTCAACAGATAAAGACCGCTGTGTTATTTTTATATCGAGAAAAAAAAAGCAAAAGAAAATAGATTACTTACCATACACTCCCATATCTGTCACTTTGGAACGCACTATAAGAACCATCCCTCTTCTGAAATCGCAGTTGGTTCTGGTAACCTGCCAAGAGAGATTGCATATATAAAAACCATTATTATGTATTCTATTTCATCTGTGAACGGATTTGGGGTCGAATACAAAGAGTTATTACCGAATATAGGAAGCATTGTGGACACTGTTTTTCAGAATCTTCAAATGATCAGTTATTGGCTTGATCAAATCAAAATGCAATGTATTTCCAAAATAAAATAATTTGGATAACATTTTTAAGTCATTTTATATTTTAAACTTTCGAATGTTTAATGTTATGAAAGCTTGAATTTCAGATTTATTTTGGCGTTCTTTTTTTTTATAGAGACATTAAGTTCGTAAATTTTTCCAAATATCCGATAAATAGCATAATTTGTATAAACAATTTTCATTTTTAAACATATTAGCCAAATCTAAATTTTGCCTTGACTAGAATATTATTTAAAAAAATTCTAACAGCCTTTTCAAAGCTTGTCCATTTGAGTGCCATATACTTTGTTTTCGTTGTTTCCCGAAACTGGATTCGATTTCGTAAGATATTAGCGATTAGCCGATTATTCAGTGCCTTACTTTTAATAATGTTAATCATTTAACCTGTCTTTTGGTTTGGTTTGGTTTGGTTTGGTTTGTTTTACGGCATATCAACACCTCAGTGGGTTATATAATGCCGGCAAGATTTTTAATTTTGGTAATATTTTCTTCCAAAAATGCGTTGCTGTTAATATTATTTTAAAAGTATTGCTGGTAATATTTTTTTTAAATTTATTGCTGGTAATATTTTTTTTAAAAGTATTGCTGGTAATATTTTTTTAAATGTATTGCTGGTAATATTGTTTTTAAAAGTATTGCTGTTAATATTTTTTTTAAAAAGTATTGCTGGTAATATTTTTTTAAATGTATTGCTGGTAATATTTTTTCAAAAATCTGTTGCTGGTATTATTTTTCTTTTTCACAAATGTACTGCTGGTAATAATGTATTGCAGGAAATAATTTTTTCTTAAAACATGTATGGCTGGTAATAATTTTTTCCAAAAAGGTATTGCTGGTATTGAAACCTATTTTTATACTTTCATAGTGTTTTGATGCCTTTTTTCTGGGGAGGGGTGTAACTATTTGCCCATAGCTAGGACCCTGACTGGTGCTGCCACCCCTGGTCAGGGTGGACTTGGGAACACCAGTAGTTTCACACTCCTCAAGACCTCCTGATCAAAGGCTTTGCTGTCATATGTAGTTTATCGTTTTACCCAGGACGCGGATTTAGTTTATCGTCTTACCCAGTACGCGGATGTAGTTTATCGTCATACCCAGGACGGAACTGACTTTTATAATAATGCATGGAGAATTACAGAATTTCTTTGACAATAATGCTTCTCGTTGAAGCATGCAATGAGCGAAAATAGGATTTTTGTTTACAGACTTGAAATCCAGTTTTCCTATTTTTCATAGTCGATGCCCTATTGGTATACACTCAAACGCAAAATATAACGTTCCCTCTAGCTCGGCTACATTAACGCACACTTTAGCATCCGAAAGAATTATTTACACTATTTACAATGTTGTCCTCATCTTTGTTGTCATATTCACAACGTTTCGGCCGATTCGGTGATTGAAATTTCGAACCCAACCTTTTATTTCCTCCACTGAGGTAAATTGTTCCAGTTCCACGTGCCGTGTCTCTTCCGGGTCTCAGTTACAGTTATCTCCCTTTAACTCAACTCTCCACGTCTTTGTTCATCTCTGCTGTGGCCAGGTATTGAACTTACAACTCTTTGGTTCAAGTCACTGGATTACTTAAACCAACGCTTTTATCCACTGGGCCATGTCCGAAATTCCAGTCACAAATATAAATATAAATATAAATCTGAAAAAATGTTAGTATTCTTCCTAATAAATCTAAAATCTAAATCGATATCAAGGATGGTATTTTAATAATCCTCTAAAACTACATATGATAACAATATGAGAAAAGGATGAAAATCCTTTTTCCTGTCGCAATCAGGAGTGTCCAAGTCTCACACCCGTAGAGGAGGATGGATACGACCAGCGATTTGTAGAGCTTGAATTTACTCTGGAAGCTCTTCCATATGCTTTTCAGCATGGCTTTTTAAAAAAAATGTTTAAATAAGTTTCTTACGTCAAAATTACGAATTTTCAATTTTCCAGTCATCGATCAATGCCATTTCCTGACTCCTGTTGTCAAGCGATAAGAAACTTGTTTAAACATTTACTTTTTTTTTTCTTAAAAAAGCAGTGAAAAACAACTTTTTTTGCAAAGGAGGTCTCATTTTCTTACGTAGCCAATGAAGTAGCAAGTAGCTTCCAGAGATGTTAACAGACAAACAAGTAAGTGACGAAATATTACGGTAGACCGTATATGACAAAATATTCGTGACTTCATGCCCTGGATCCAAGTTACTCTTCGCCACTGACTGGCGTTATTTGTGTTATTCGCCATTATGTTTTGTTTTGTTTGTTTAACGGCATATCAACTCCTTGCTGTTCATTTAATGCCGAAATTTAATTCTTTTCGTGCTTTGAATTTATAAAAATATTATATATGTTATTCTGCTTTCACAATTGAATACATGGTAGAGGATTCTCAGCTTTTGTGCATATACATGTTTGTATGGACATAATTACTAGAGGTGGTGATAGGTGTGTTTTATGTTGTAGATTTTCAAAGGTTATATTTTGGAATACAGTTTGATTTCTTTAAGAAATTGTAAGATATTATATGAATTAATGTCATGAAAGAGTTCTTTCAGGCTGGTTGAATTTTTTCAACCTCCATGTGCTATCCAAAGCCCAAATCCAAATATCCTGAACTCAACTGCACGCCTTCAACTACAGATAAAATGTATTGTTGGTCAATTTACTATACATATGTATTACTGGTAATTTTACTATAAAATGTATTTTTATACTTTCATAGTGTTTTGTTTTTGTTTGTGGGGGGGTCACTATTTGCTCATACCTGGGACCCTAACTGGTGCCAACACCCTGGGTCTGGTTGGTGCTGAGAACAACAGCAATTACGAGGTGGTTCTACGCTCTTTAAAACCTCCAATCTACCGTTTAGAGGTTTTGCTGCCGAATGTAGTTTTTCGTCATACCCAGGACAACTATTCACCATTACTTTGGATTTCATTTCACAGATATTAATGGAAACGAATTTGTCGTGAGATATGGCCGCCTAATTGTTTAAAGGTAAAACTAAAAGTCAACGGCTTAAACACAAATGCAAATAATCACATTCGTTGTAAAGTAACGTTGAATTACAGTAGAAAATTACTTACCAGATCTCGTGAAATCAATAAGTTTCTTTTCTAGCGGTTTCTTAAGTGCATTTCGGCTTTTAAGATAAGAGTAGATGTAGATATTCGGGACTAAATTTAAAGCTGTTTGTTCACCACAGCCTCGGGGCAGACGCACGTATTTTCCGAGGCCCGCAATCGCAGGTCCCATGATGTCACCTGTGAAAATACATTACAATAGCGATTAAAATTACCCGTGAAAATACATTATAAATAAATGAAATGCATTACAATAAGTTACTTTATATATTTTTTTTTAACGACAAAGCCACTAAGACGCAGGTGAAAGAAACAGAAAAAACAGGTTGAAAGAAACAGAAAAAACAGGCTGAAAGAAACAGAAAAAACCCTTTAGGGTGAAAGAAACAGAAAAAACAACATTAGGGTGAAAGAAACAGAAAAAAACATTAGGCTGAAAGAAACAGAAAAAACATTAGGGTGAAAGAAACAGAAAAAAACATTAGGGTGAAAGAAACAGAAAAAACATTAGGGTGAAAGAAACAGAAAAAACATTAGGGTGAAAGAAACAGAAAAAACATTAGGGTGAAAGAAACAGAAAAAACATTAGGGTGAAAGAAACAGAAAAAAACATTAGGTCTAAAAAAAACAGAGAAAACATTAGGCCAAAAGAAACAGAAAAAAAACATTATTGAGGAGGAAGAGAATGGGCTGAAAAGTTCATAGGCTGCCTATGAAGTTGTGGTGCTAGAATTGGGAAGTCTTGCATGCATTGATTTCAACTTTTCTTATTAATAGGTTGGGATGAATAGTTCACAGGCTGACTATGAAGGAGTGATGAAAAAATATATATATATATATATTGAATTGGACATAGTCCGACAATTTATTTAAAGACATTTATGATATGTTTAACGTTCTTTTTATAGATACAAGTATTTAATTTATTATAAAACAGAGCATTTGCTTAAATACTTGTATCTATAAAAAGAACGTTAAACATATCATAAATGTCTTTAAATATATATATATATATATATATCAGACTTTACTTCCAAAGGTTGAAACGAAAAATGAAAAGAAATTTACACACTTTTGACGGGCAGTATTAAGCATATGTAAATTAACGAAGAGACTTGAGGAGGTCCAGACATTGACACGTTTAATCGGTTAACTTAACGGAAGTTATATATTGATATAGAAGGGGAGAAGAGAAAAAAAAATAAAAAGAGAAAGAGAGAAGTAAGTCATGAGAGAAGGTGTCACTGACTTTCTTTGGAATGAACGGATTAGACGCTGTCGTTTTGCTTTACTTTGAGCGTGTTATTTTGGGGGTTTATAAATATTATAATGTTTGATATAAATTTGAATGTTTAAACAGTCTACAAGGAATTTAATTTGATGTGTGTTAGCGATTTAAATTTTTTAAAAAACTTTATTACAAAGATTTTTTGAGGATTTAATATGAAATAGTCGATTAGAAAAAATATTCATAGAATGTACATTAAAGGAATAAAATATTATTTTAATATATATATATATATATATATATATATATATATATATATATATATATATATATATATATAGGCCATCCTAACACAGGATGTAAAATAGATTAAAGGTTATGTTATTCTCAACTACTACTTACCTGTTAAACAGGTTTCAATTCTTTCAGAACCTGGGATTACATACTTCGAGGGAATATGAATTGTGATTGTGGTTTTATATCTTTTTCTCTTACCCATATCGATCGCAATCTCCTTGCTGAAATACAAAGTATGTCCTTCGGGCTGTTAAAACAGAAATAAAGACAATATAAAAAGCACTTATCAGCCATAACTGTCTCAGGAGAATCAATACAATATGTCGAATCTTTTACATATTTAGGAAGCGAAATAAATTCTACTGAAAAGAGTGTGAAAATTCGCATAGCTAAAGCCTGAGCCACCTACTATAAAATGGATGTAATCTGGAAATTTGATCTACCAGACAACCTCAAGCGGAGATGCTTTCGTGCCACTGTAGAATAGGTTTTAATGTATGATGCCACTGCTTGGATATTAACTAAAACTCTAGATTTTAAGATTGATGGAAACTACACTCAGATACTGAGAGCTATACTTAATATCTCATCTCTATCTACCCATCCCTGATATTTCTACAAACTTACGCATACACACTATGCGAATTGTAGGACGCTGCTGGCGAGCAAAACAAGAACTTACGCGTGATCTATTGCTCTGGAAAATACGACCGAAACGACAAAGATTTGTAAAATAAAATACACTGTAGAGACGGTGTTATTGTATGGGGCCACTGTTTGAACTAAAATCATAGATTCTAAGCTTGATGGAACCTACACTCGGATGCTGAGAGCTATGCTTAACATCTCTTAGAGACCACATCCAACTAAATCGCAGCTCTATGGACCCATCCCTGATATTTCTACAGTCTTACGCGAGCACAGACTGCTGGCGAGCAAAACAAGAATTTGTGCGTGATCTATTGCTCTGGACATCTAACCATGGAGCAAGTCCGGCTGGTCGTCCAGTAACCATCTACATTGACCAACTATGTAATGACACTGGATGCCACTCATAATGTCTGAGACATGTACCGAGTTAGCTTGACCGGATCATTACAACCTTTCGTCTGTACTGCTCTCCAACCATCCTCAGGTAACCGAGAGAGAATTCTAAACTGACCCTTTTATTTAATCTAGTGTTCCCCTCCTACTGTTCATGTCTATCATCTAATTCTTGCTTTAGTACTGCTCAGTTATTGCTTCCAGTATGTGACCCACATCGATAGACGCCTGATGAAGACCAATGAGTAATACGGCCGAAAAAACAAAGATGTGTACAATCTAGGAAGCGAAATAAATTCAACTGAAAAGGATGTAAAAATTCGCATGGCTAAAACCTGGGTCACCTTGAATAAAATGGATGTAATCTGGAAATCTGATTTACCAGACACTGCTTGGTCATTAACTAAAACGGTAAAGTCTCTGAGATTGATGGAACCTACACTCGGATGCTGAGAATTATACTTAATATCTCTTCCCTTAAAAATATCATGGATGATGTCATCCAACTAAATCACATCTCTATGGATCCACCCCTGATATTTTTTATTAATTTTACGTGAACGCAGAATGCAGGGTACTGTTTTCGAGCTAAATAAGAACTCGCATGTGATCTACTGCTCTAGACACCTCGCCATGACACAAGCGGGATTGGTCGACCTTGATGCAGGACCGTGATGGTTGGCGTGATGTCTGAACAAGCTCGACAGAATATATATATATATATATATATATATATATATATATATATATATATATTAGGTTGGTGCAAAAATAATGTCGTTTTATATATATAAGTTGAACGTCAAAAAACGACATTATTTTTGCACCAACCTAATATATATATATATTGTCAGCTCTAATCAACATTATTTGAAAATGCGTATGTCATTCTTGATCTATAGGCTATCCATAAATGGTTACAGTAATAGTGATATCAACTGTTACTGTATATGAAAACATTCAGCATTCATTGAGCGGACAGTTATATCATTAAAAAGGTTCATTTGTTGATCTGATTGAATACATCATTTGACGGAATACACCATACAAAAACAGCCAAAAAAAGAAGGCAGCAAAGAAAGGTAAAACTAATAGAGATATCAACCATTTCCTTATATGCTACTGTCTAAGGCCCCGAAGTTCTTTGTGATTGTGTAATGCCAGTCTACAATGTTTATAAAAATGGAGTCTCCGCCAAGACCCATAGGCTTCACTTGCTCAAAGCCATTTTTAACCATTGATCTTGGAAAGTGATTGTCTACAGCTGACAGTTTAAATATTTCTGAACAGAGATAGCACCATCCATGACATCCATATGAAAGTATCGATCTAAAAAGGTTATTTAAGTACAGGACTCGAGTTTACAGGTTAATGTTTTTTTTCTATAATTTTGCGGCGTTGGACAAAACTACCCTAGACTTCTGTGTCCAGTTTCCTTCCTATTTCTTATAAATGATCCATACACCAAGGTATTTAGTATTTTATTACTTATTTTTTAGTATTTTAGTACTTATTTTAGTACTTATAGTATTTTTAGTATTTTAGTACTTATTTAATTTCCACTTTTCTGAATTTTTATGATCGATCCAGACCTTATCTAAACACTGAAAACATTTAAAAAGTAATTAAAAATAAATTAAATTAACAAGAGTTCGGCTTAACAGGGTTGCTATCTATACTTTTGCATGTCTGAAAGAGTTCAGCAGCATTTTGAAGCATGTCCTGGAATATGTGCGACGTCATACCATATAAATTCCGGCAATCTTAATATAGTGGTTATCGGCTCGGCGAGTCAAGTTCAGATTTCAGTCGAGGTCGTTGTATTCGATTTCATACGAATACCCTTGAAAAGGTAGGAATCAATCTCTCCCTCTAGATAGGGACGAAAGCAGGGAAGATTGCGTTCTATCGCCTTGGTTGGCAACCAGTCTAAGAGAAGGAAAGACGCTAAATTCAAAACCACCCTGAAGAAAAACGGGCCTCGTCAGGTTATTTTTCTCCTAGACACACCCAGTGGCTGCATTTTGTGCCGCGTCAGGTTGCCTTAGAGTAGATGAACATGCAAATGAATTGGATGAAATCATGACCCTGCCTCAAAGCTTGTGAAAGGCAGTGTAACAAAATAGCATATATGTGGCAGAATAAATCTATGTAAAAATATTTGAATAGTGTCGATGATTTAGTTTGTTTAACGGCAGACCATCGAAGAAAGAAGTTATAAATGATTTATTATAGGAATATATATTAAAAGATATACTATAAAATATGTTGTAAATTATTTATTATAGAAATATATTTCAAATGATTTACGATAGGAATATGTTGTAAATGATTTACGATAGGAATATTTTGCACATGATTTACGATGGAAATATGTTGCAAATGATTTATGATAGAAATATATTGTAAATTAATTACTATAGTAATATTTTATAAAGATTTTATTATAGAAATATGTTGTAAGTGATTTCCAATACAAATATGTTGCAAATGATTTATGATAGAAATATATTGTAAATTATTTATTATAGTAATATTTTATAAAGATTTTATTATAGAAATATGTTGTAAGTGATTTCCAATACAAATATGTTGCAAATGATTTATGATAGAAATATATTGTAAATTATTTATTATAGTAATATTTTATAAAGATTTTATTATAGACATATGTTGTAAGTGATTTCCAATACAAATATGTTGTAAATGATTTATGATAGAAATATATTGTAAATTATTTACTATAGTAATATTTTATAAAGATTTTATTATAGAAATATGTTGTAAGTGATTTCCAATACAAATATGTTGCAAATGATTTATGATAGAAATATATTGTAAATTATTTATTATAGTAATATTTTATAAAGATTTTATTATAGACATATGTTGTAAGTGATTTCCAATACAAATATGTTGTAAATGATTTACGCCTGAATTTCATTGCACTGGATTATTATAAAATCGCTTACAAAATCAATTATTGGGTTACTTCTTTACTGCAAATATATGATATGTGCGCAAGGTTAGAACGTCCGCTTTCTGAAAATGAGACTCGTGTTCGAATCTCACCAGGGTTGATTTGTCTGGGGTGACTTCTTCATGTTATCGAAATGGAGAGTCGGTCTCAGCCTACGGCACCGTTGGAAAGCGCCTGAAAACACGGTTTGACACGAACGTTTTGAATGAAATTGGGTAAACGAATTTGTTCAGAACCTGTCGGTGGTTTGTGCTAACATAAACACACATAGTTTCAGTATACGCAGCATATGGGCTATGTGGGTGTTGAACAAAAGCACAAATATGCCTGATCAGGTGCCTGCAACAGGTATTGGTTAGCAGCAATAGCAGAAGTGTGTGGTCGTAAAACGTAGGCTATTATTATTATTATTATTATTATTATTATTATTATTATTATTATTATTATTATTATTATTATCTAGTTATAGTTATATGGGTAAATATCAGGACAGACTGGATTATATAGCCTTGGGTGACAACCGGTCTAGGAGAAGGAAAACTGAATTCAATTCGGAGGGGGCCGAAGGCAGTTAATAACTCAGTATAATCTGGCATCCCCTGAGGCCTGATTTCTCTTTCCAGACGTCATACAATTGTGTGCCTTGGGATTGTAGGAGTGGGAAAGTGAGGGTTGCTGTGGCAAACATACCAATTTGCGCAAGACATCTAGCTGTGTCAGATTGGGTCATCATCGATTCTCAATGGAGTCCTTTAAGATTAAGATAATTCTAGTTATAGATTAGCAACTAGCTCCTATCGTTTTACTGTTGAACTGGCTAGATGCAACCGTCACTTCTATTGTTTTTACTTGCACTTCCCGCGTGTGAAACTCCCTTCCGCTTACTTGCTTCCATGATGATAACAATCTTCAAAAATTTAAATGCAATATCAATCGTCATCTTATGTCTTCTTGAATGTCGTTTATTTTTATTTTTTGTTCTTTTCTCAGTTTCCACAATTGTCAGTCTTCTCATTCTCTTTCACTCCTCACCCCGTAGCCCCCGTTGCCATATTGCTAGGGGTGAAATGATTAAAAAAAAAATCGAAAATGAGGAAAAAGAAATATCGATATGGTTCTCCACATTTTTCTTTACGTTAAAATCCTTCTAAGTTAAAAAATTTGTTTATACGATTTACATTTGTCGGACGGTAGTCCGTAACCAACGATCTTATTCATTGGGTCATGTATAATATGTTGCAAATGACCCAGTGGATAGAAGCCTTAGTTGAGTAATCCAAAAGTGACTTGACCCAAATAGTTGCGAGATCCATACTTAGCAGAGGGAACAAAATCTCGGAGAGTTACCAAGGTAAAATAACTGAAACTGAGATATCCAAAGGAATGGCACGTGGAATTAGAACAATCTGGCCCCGTGGACTAAATAAAGGGTTCAGTCCGAAATTCCAACGTATATCACCTGAAGAAGGTCGGAGCTTACAACGGCCAAAACATCGGGAACATGGCAATAAAGATGAGGACAACAGACCGAAAAATGTAAATAATGAAATAGTTGCAAAACTTCATTTAAGAAATACAGACAAATGTTAAAAGATATGTTATTCTTTGTTGTCTTACCAAGGCTATAGAACCCAGTTTTCACTATTATTTTTTTGAATATATTTCTGTGGGAAGAGGAGGACAGGTAGAAGTGATGGACCCATGCTTCTACCAAAAAAAATATTTTGAAATGAAATGACACACAGTAACTATTGTGGGAACCTGACATACCTACAAATGGACTCTTCCACACTTATATAATGTGGCTACCAATTTCTAGTAAAGAGGACGTCATCACGTGTGACACCTGTCGAACTCTACGGGCTCGGAAAGCCCACATTAAACCGGCCTTCTGCCACATGCGACCCGTGTGGGGGGTTGTTAAATATCGGCAGTCACCAGGTGTGACTTCTGTCGATCTCGGACGAGGCTTTGCGCGCAGGGTAAAGTTTCGTCCTGGGAGTTAGACAGTCCTTGAACCCGTTTATACGGGTTCTAATGGGCTTATTTTTGGCCGAGCCTACGGGCTCGGAAAACCCACATTAAACCGGCCTTGTGCCATATACGACCCATGTGGGGTTTGTTAAATATCGGAAGTGACCAGGTGTGAGTCACCAAGAGTGTATCACCGAGTGAGTCAGGACACCAGTGAGAGAAGTACTCTCCAGTCCACATACTTTGTACTACGTTTCCGTGAATAATATACCGTTTAACTTTATATCCGTGACTGTGTTATTTTTCTATGGTTTCAACACCATAACAGTAACCTTAGTTGGAAATCGAACATACCCTGCTGTCTCCATTTTTCGAACCGGTAAACAATTCCGCTGTTCAAACGTAAAACTATTAATGATATATAGAGATATTTGAAGATAATCGGGCACATATTTGCCGTTGGGCAATTAGTCGTTTTAATTGAAAAGATTTTTTTAAAGTAGAATATTGCGAATAAGAGAAGTTACCTTCACTTTAAGGTATTTCTTTAGTCTATCGACGAGGATAAATCTTCCCTTGACTTTTGTATACAACTCGAGTTCAATAGGAACATCGCCAACAGTTGTAGGACGAATTGAAAACCGGACGCTTTTATAAGATTTTGGTCCAACCTATAAAGCAAAAGATACAAACATGTAATTGCATTAATACTGATATTAACACAGGAAGGTTTAGTGTATCATCTCCTAATCGGATAATGAAAATCGGTTGAATGGCATCTCCTCAAGATCATTTGGCATTACTACGGGTGACCCCAGGGGCTATATACTTACTTTGTTTCTTATTTCCATTACCGACTCTCCCGATGTCCTCAAATTCCGATTTGAAAGGACCTTCAATCTGTTGCTTACCGGGACAAGAAATTTTTGTTTTTTTCATTTTAATAGCTCCAAAACGAAATTGGTCTCTTTTAATTATGTTAGAGAACCTTTTTTGTTTTCCATTAGTATGGCTGATGCTAGCCTCCAGAAGAGCAACTCATCTCGCCTTCTCGATCTCACGTTTGCCACTGGATTTTTGAGGATTTTTCTTATCAGATCCGACGACCAGAAACCAGAAAGTGTTTGTTTGCGATATATGGGAGACGTTGGCGTTTATTATATTTTAAGTCAGCCAACTGAAATAAGAAAGTGTTATTCATATATATATATATATATATATATATATATATATATATATATAACGATTGCATTTAGCATGAAATAGACTGTCGCTTCTGGGTGTTGACTTCAATGTCCACTTTTATATATACATACGCTCTATCCACTTTAACCCATAAATATAGCATACCTTAAAACTATATTTTATCATATATATATATATATATATATATATATACGAGAGTTGGCTGAAAGGTTCATAGGCTGACTATGAAGGAGTGATGCTAGAGCTGTGAAAACTTGCATGAATTAATTTCAACTGTTCTTATTAATAACTGCATTCTTTCTTTCCAAGGTAACCATGTATCTGACTTTTCGAAGAAGACGTTCATCCTGTTGGTCTAAAAGTTATCAACAGCAGATATAACGTCATTATTATTTGCCATACTGGTTCCCAGTCAAGTGTTTTTCTGATGATGGGGAACAGATGATAGTCAACAATAATAAAATTTCAAAAACACCACTTAGTTTCGTTTATTGCACATTGTATTGTATCACGTCGTGTTCTCCATAACTTGCCTGATTTTTCAGCTAAATTGATGAATACTTATGAACGTTCCTAGACTTAAAATCTTTTAAAAACTAATAACATTTTTCTTTTTTATATAAACACTTGTTACAAATTAAAATCTTTGCATTTACCTTCTCTCAGAGGAGGAAACGCGTCGGCTAAGATAAGTTTTCCTTTTGTCTTTATTCAATAATAACAACGAATAACAAATTCAATTACTTTGTAAAGACTCAAACAAGATCTTGTTACAAAACATGATATGACATTATTGTTATTTGGGTTGGGGGTTACGAGGGTGTGCTGAAAAATTTTGACACCACCCATTTCCCAAAATTATTATTTCGATTGCCAAAATTCAGAATACTGATTTTGAGAAGTGAATCGAACCAGGAGTTTTTCATTATCCCCGTCGTATTTGATGGTTTAAGAATGGGTAGCGCTGAAAAGTTTCCAGACAGGCAGAGAAGCCCTTTGTCCTAATACGTCTGGTCAGATTTTGGTAACTAAGTCGAGAACTTTTCAACACATTTCGTTTGTACGAGTGGTGATGAAAAGTTCCCGGATCCGATAAAAAAAAAAAAAAAAATCCGGTCCACTTTCCACATTCTGTTCTTTAATTGTTTGGTCAAAATCTGAGAAGGTCGGCTCACATAATTTTCAGCACTTTTCAGCACCCCCTCCATCATACAAAGTAAAATGTCGACTATCGTATTTGATAGCTTCAGTAAAATATCAGCTCTTGTATTCATTATGGGAAAACGCAATATGATCGACTTTTTACTGTTTATCAATCCTTTGTAGGTTATTTAAGCCGAAACGTATTATAGGAGGCTCTTTACAGTAACAATTGTTCTATAATCTAAGTAATGACTTAGCTAGACGTTGCTTAACTTCGGTAATCGAATAAGAATTATGTCAGCGTCATTTGACCGAAACGCTTTGTAAAGATGTGTTTTAGAAGTTTCTTACCTTAACATTTTTCCGGGCCGAGTCTCTGAATATAAGAGCAGAACTTTTAACAACCACGGAAACCTGTAAAAGAAAAAAAACTTTATCAGAATATTGAAAGGGTAATAGCTGGTACCGGATAAGTTGTCTGGGAAAACTTTGGACCAGAGTTGACTGGGATTTATTATGGCTTTGGGGATTATCGGGGTCAAGAATAAATATTAAAGTATAAAATGCACAATAAAAAGTTAAGGAAATAGAACATAAAAGATATAAATTCTAAATTATGGCCTATTTGAACTTTCTTATTTCACTTAAAATTTATAAAAAAATAGAATATAAAGATGGTTTCAAATTACACTATGATAAAAATGCTAGATATAAGCGGGTTTACGCTAAGGTTAAAAGCTAGACGTAGGTCAGATTTACACTAAGGATAATAAAACAGGCATAGATCCAGTTTACTCTTTATCAGTTTAAAAAAAGTTTATACCAGTTTTATGTCTATGTTTATTTATAAATTATGTACAACCAATAGGTTATTTTTTTTAAAATTCTGAATAGCGCTGTGTTTGATATGCAGAATTGTATTTTAAAGTATGCACATCTGACACTTCATTTTTTAAATGTCAGGGCGTAGGTTTTAATGTGTAAATAAATTAAATATAATTTTAAAATGCTTTTGTTTAAATACGTGACTTCAATTGTACTGGAACAGCTGATGAACATTTCATGTTATTTTGTAAAGCGTGTTACTTGTAAATCTGTGTAACCAGTTTTTTCAGTGTTATACGCAATTTCATATGTATGTTTATTTTAAATAATGTACAACTAGGTAGATTGCTAAAAAAGAGCATAGCATGAATAAAAAGGGCCTTAAACTTGATGAAAATAATTTTTGTTGTCTAAATATTTGTTATTATTAAGAGGAAAGATCAAAATATTTTGGGGGTAATTTTTTTACATTTTTAATTGTTCCTAGCACGTCCGGAATTTTCGTTAAAAATCTTGTTTTTTTTTTAATCAGCAAAATTGGCAGATAATCAATCATGTCAACCATTTTTTTCCATTTTATAAAAAAAATATGAAAATTTCAGTTTCAAATTCTTTTAAAAATCAATTATAATTTTTTCAAAATTTATTTTAAGAAAATTAGAGTGTTTCTGGATACTTAAAATGGAAAATAATTAGTTGTAAAACTTGATAATACATCCTTAACTGACCCATAATAATGTTAGGAGTTGAAACGTTATTTTTAAAAACAGGATAATTAACTTATAGTATGGCAGAGGAATAGTTTTAAATGTTTTAACCGTTGTTGAATATAGAAATGGCGGGTGGGTGCGAGTATTTTTTTTTAAGCAGTAGTGATAGATTACTTCATTAGTCATTTACAGGTTATATGGTTAAGTAGTAGTTTTTAAGTTATACAGTTTTATAGATAATTAACCAAAACAAAACTGGACATTGTTTGGCAAACAACCTAGGGTGTTTAAGAATGTCAAATTACTTCCTCGATTATCCGCTCAAGTTGTTGTCCATTTGTTAACCGGAACAAAGGATCCAAGTTCCCATTGGACCATTCAAAAATCAGTCCGCGCAGTGGATTGGTTATTAAGAACACCCATTCCAATGCGCGTAAGACGTAGTCACGTCTGTTCAATTAATATAAAGGCCTTATTCTGTGCTAGCTTTTGATAGCGGAGATGGAATCAGGGCTTGATCTTCCCTGATTGGAGCCTAGTTATGAGCGTATATTTAAAAAAAAAGAAAGGGAATACTACAGTGATATTTACGATTTGGTTGTACGGAAGGGACCTGAAAAAGCTAAATATAGTTTGCGTTTACACTAGGGTAGAAAATCTTAGACATAAATCCGTTACACACTACGGTTAAAAATTCGACATAAGTTCGTGTCCCACTAGAGTTAAGATAGGCATAGGTCGAGTTAATACTAAGGTAAAGAAGGTTTGTCAAGGTCTCGTTTACACACTAGGATTAAAACTTCGACATAGATTCGGTTCCCACTCGGGTTAAGATAGACATCGGTCAAGTTAATACTAAAGTTAAAAAAAGCTCTGTTTACACTGGAGCTAAAAAGCAAGACATACGTCTGGTAGACACAGGTGTAAAAAAATAGATATGAATGAGATAAATACTCGATTTAAAATGCTAGGCATTGGGGTTAAAAAGCAAGACATATGTCTGGTAGATAAAAGTGTAAAAAAAAATAGATATGAGTGAGATAAACACTCGATTTAAATTCCTTGGCATTGGTCAGGTTTATACTGGGATTAAAACGCTACAAGTTTAAAAAGGTCCAGTTTACACCAGAGTCAAAAAAGTTTATTCTCGTGTCAAAAATCGATACAGAGATACGGTTTATACTAGCTTGAAAAAGCTAACCAAATGCCTGGTTTACGTTTGCTTGCATGGGCTAGCCAAAAGTCCGGCTTACCCTGGGGTAAAACAACTAAACATAAGTCCGGGTTATACTAGGCTCACGAGATAGCCGTAAGCACGGTTGACTTAAGAAGCAAAAAGCTAGACGTAGGTCAGGTCAACATGCGATTTATAAAGATAAAAATTGCCTTGGTTCACACTAGGGTTAAAAAGCTACAAAGATTTTAATCTCTAGTTAAAAAGTGAAGAAAATGATACGGTTTACATTAGTTTGAATAAGCTAGCCAAAAGTTCGTTTTATTTTAGCTTGCAAAAGCTATCCACTAGTCCGGTTTATCCTGGGCTAAAACGAGTAGATATAAACTGGGTTTATACTTGGGTTAAATTGTAGCTATAAATCTCGTTGATTCTAGAAGCAAAACCTTGATGTCGGTCAGGTCTACATAAGATTTTAAAAGCTAAAAATAGGTTCGGTTTACGCTAGGGACAAAATGTTAGATACAATTTACTCTCGAGTTAAAAAGCAAGACATAGATACGGTTTATACTAGTTTGAATAAGCAAGCCAAAATTGCGGTTTACGTTAGCTTGCATAAGCTATCCACAAGTCCAGTTTACCGCGGAGTAAAACGAGAAGACATAAGTCCGGTTTATATTACTGTTAAAAGATAGCTATGGATCCTGTTGAATCTAGAGGCAAAAAGCGAGAAGTCGGTTTGATCTATACACATGAATTAAAAATCCAGTATACAAGTAGATTAAGAGGTAGACATAGATGCAGTTTACCCTCGACGAAAGGAAAATAGTGTATTGATATTTACCAGCTGGGTGGCCGTAAGGTAGTTGAAAACAATGACATTGATGAGTAATCGTTCTGTTCGTATTACACTGTACGGGAGATTGAGCATAAGGAACATTTCTTGGAACGAGAGGAACTGAAAAAAAAAGAGATATTGATAACCTATTATAATTGTTCTTATTTCTCGCTCCGTTAGTTAACACGACCGTTACGTCGCGTGGATCGAGGGGAAAAGCATTAATTGGTTTCAGTGAGAAAATGGAAGAAAGATGGGAAAAATAGAAGTGGGGGGGAGAGAGAGAGAGAGAACCAGATGAAGCTATTAAGAACAGATATTTGATCTGAGCCAAAAGGCTGCGAAATATCTGAACTGTCAGTCATTGGCGTGTTTATTCAGAGTAAGTACGTAAAAGTTCGCCTTTCTTTCAACCGTGCGCTGATGGATTAGGGGGAAAATCTCCGACTGTTGCCGAATCAGCCGGATTTCGATCCCGGCTTCTGTTAATTTGCAGTGTAACACCCGCACTCAGTTCGCATTAAAAATTTCCAGAAAACTTACGTTTATGTGTAACTGTACATGCTCCATTCGAATCTAGCTTGATAAAATCTACCGTTTTGGCGTTATCGACAGTGAAAGTTCGAATTCATTCGCGTCGCAGGCAGCCATTACTAGCGTTGTTTGTTTACATTCGCTGCAGAATAGTTATCAGTGTAGGTAGCATTGCGCAAACTGAGCGTGTGTACGTAAATAGTTCTCGTGCGCAGTAACTGAGTTAAATTTAGACAAGAAAGATCAGTTCCGAGTTTCCGTAGTCTTTAGCGTTTAGCATTCCGCAGCGAACGTATGCAAACAATGCGAGTAATGGCTGCCGCCAACGACGCGATTGAATCCCAAATTTCACTGCCAATAACTCCAAAAACGGTAGATTTATGAAATTTATCAAGCCAGATTCGCATGGAGCATGCACAATTACACATAAATGTAAGTATTCTGGAAATTTTTTAATGCGAACTGTGTGCGGATGTTACCCTGCAAATTAACCTCGGGTTGAAGCAATCGGATGTCTAGCCACTCTGATGAGCTGCGAAACAGTCTGTGGATGACTATATATAT
Source organism: Acanthosepion esculentum (assembly GCA_964036315.1). Classification (NCBI taxonomy): domain Eukaryota; kingdom Metazoa; phylum Mollusca; class Cephalopoda; order Sepiida; family Sepiidae; genus Acanthosepion; species Acanthosepion esculentum. The sequence goes on from OZ038510.1 coordinate 64,767,591, forward strand.
ATATATATATATATATATATATATATATATATATATATATATTTTATATATATATATATTTATTTATTTTATATATATATAAAATAAATAAAGATATCGTTGTGGTTTCTATAACAAGGCAGTGTTTGAAGTGAGTAGGTTGTTAGCCTACTTCACAACCCCAATCTGGTGGTTCAGGTTTTGAATTCAGAGTTGTCCTTCTCCTAGATCAGTTACCACCTAAAGCTATAGAACCTGGTCTGTCCTGCTATTTACCCATAGCTGGGGAGGGGGGGGGGAGAAGAGGATTCAAACCTTTTCCAAGGATATTAGCACATAAGTGAATGTAATGGATTCGACTGGAATTCGAACTCGGCTCTCCGATTCCTCAGTCTGAGCCGCTATCCATTACTCAGCGACTGCAATAAAAGTGCCATTTTTCAGACGCACAATATCGAACGATAGAAACCGATTTTAGAAATTGCCTGTCCACTAGGGTGGTTAGCTAATTCCCGTTGCAATCGCCTGCTCAGGCACATTTGTGTTCAACACCCACAGGGCCTATATGTTGCATATACTGCAACTATGTTGAGCGGATCTTAGTTAAAGCCTCGCGGAGAGTGCCCGTTATCTCAACGTGATCAACAGTGGGAACAAGGTCAGCACGATCAAACCCTTGGCCACGATGACTTGTCACTTCGTGCTAGCACAACCCCCGACAGCTCCAACTAACAAGGCTTTTCATGCATTTTCCAAAGGTAGCGCATAGTGGGATCGCCTCTTCCAGACCGATAACAAATCGACCGTGGTGAGATTCGAACTCGGGTCTTACGGTAAGAAAGTGAACGTGTTGACCATTCGACCAAGTAATAGGGCAAAAAAGAAAACAAAAATGTCCCCCCCCCCTAAAAAAAAACTGTTACCAAATAAAAAAATAAAACAAGATCTTGCCTATACCTCATAAATAATGGACTAATCCGTTTGATCGTGCGGAAAGATGGGAAAAGACAGTGTTTGGTTTTCAGGTAGAAAATGAAATAAATAAATAAATAATGAAAGAAAGAAAGAAGGGAAGACAGAAGTGGGGGGGGAGAATTAGATTAAGCACAGATACTGCACTTTGATCCCAGCCAAAAGCCTGAGAGGCGATCGTATTTTCTTGTCGCCTCACGATGGCATAATATGACACAGTTTATTGTAGGGAAGCCGAGCGCGTGCACCCGAGTAGGTCCCAAAATAGTCCAACACCCACAATCGTCGGTTTCCCTGATATCGATATTACTACCGACGCCTCACTTCTTTAGTGCAATGACGGGTGTCATGCCGCGGGCAGCTGTTTCCCGAGACCGGGCACCTCTCAGTAATATTTTCATTCACGCTCTGTCCGTAAACAGAGAGAAGTGGGTGTTATGGAACTTTTCCAGATATTGTCTGGGAACGCCATTACTTCGCGCAGGTGGTAGTGCGTACATAGCACTACTTTAATCGATTGATCAGATAGTTTGGTTTGGCGTATTTTTTTACGGCATATCAACCTAATTGGGTTGTTTAATGCCAACAAGATTTTTAGGAAAGGTTTGTATGTATTCTTTGTAAGAAATAAGTTACTATACCAGGTTTCATTGACGTGTTTTTGTATAGAGGGTCTTTGTCGAGAGTCAAATATATTGCAAGTAATTTTTTTTCAAAAAATTATTGCTGGCATTTTTACTATAAAAATATATTTTTATACTTTCATCGTGGTTTGACCACAGTTAACTATTTGTCCATAGCTGCAACCCTAACAGGTGCTGCCACACTGGGTCAGGGTGAACCTGCGAACAACAGAAATTAGGGGGGGCGGTTCTACGTTCTTCAAAAGCTCCTGATCAGAGGTCTTGTTACCGGATGTACTTTATGGTCAGATCCAGGACGCCATTGATCAGAGAATGATTACACTGACTCGGAAATGAGAGATCGTGCTTTTGCGAAGATAATTTGGCAACATTCCCCTGTCCATAGTTTTCTGTGACAAGTAGTCATCGAGTGGTAAAGTTGTGTCGTTTCTTTGAAGACCATGAAAATACTTAAAAAAATGTACCTTAAAAAACTACAAGAAGAAGATCGTTACCTCAATTGGTGTTTCCAAAATGCTGATCCCCAACATCGGATGGACGGCAAATACATTTGTTTTCCAAGTAGTTATGCTGTCAGGTGTGATCAATGGAATACGAACAAATCCACTGCGGCTAAATATATATATATATATATATATATATTTATATGTAAAAAAAAAGTCAGATTAAAAATAACAACAACAAAAAAGGAAAAGAAAAGCAAAAAAAAAAAAAATAAATATATTACTAGGTGCCCTAACGGTTATCGGCGTCAAAAGTTGAATCAGTGATCCGATTTCAAAATCTATGCAGAGTTTGCTACGTTCATTTAAAAAAAATAAAAGTTATCTATCTATCTATCTATCTATCTATCTATCTATCTATCACACACACACACACACACACACACACACACACACACACACACACACACACACACACACACACACACACGTCCCGAAAGAAGATCGCATATGTTCTCCGAAATTTCTCGAACATTCAGGCCGGTAAATGTAATCAATAATGTTTGATGAAAAACAGAGCATTTACTTAAATAAAATATATGAAATACGTATATAAATATACCCCCCACTCACTATATATATATATATATATATATATATATATATATATATATATATATATATATATATGTGCACATATATATATATACATATATGCGTACGTATATATATATATATATATATATATATATATATATATATATATATATATATATATATATCAATTATGTGGTGCGTGTTCAATTTATATAACGCAAATCATTCATACGAAAAGCAGATAATGACGTTAATGATATGGCAAGAATCACTCTCGCAAACAATATTAATAATAAAATACAATTAACCTCGAATCCGTTAATGAATGGTATGATCCTTGTTTATAAATTCCGGTTTTATCAGGTCTTATTTTTGCTACTAGCTTAGCTTTCAATCGTTTCATACGATCATCATCAGGGAGGGAATTAGGTAAGTTTTTTAAATCCAGGTAATAACAGGACATCGAAAGATAGTGTAATCCGAAAGAAGTGTTTTTTAGAAATGTGATATTGTTAACTGTAAGAATACATTTAGAGCGTTCAGTCACGACGCTGAGGTTGAATTTTTTTTTAAATTTTCAAATTGTGCGTTCTTGTACTCTAGAAGTAGACTTTTTTTAGTAAAAATGGCATGAACTAAATTGTTCAATAAATAGAGTAATGTCACAGTTATTATCAGGAATTCGCACGTAGGATCGGTTATTTTAATATCAATTATGTGGTGCGTGTTCAATTTATATAACGTAAATCATTCATACGAAAAGCAAATAATGAAGTTAATGATATGGCGAGAATCACTCTCGCAAACAATATTTAATAATAAAATTCAATTAACCTCGAATCCGTTAATGAATGGTATGATCCTTGTTTATAAATTCCGGTTTTATCAAGTCTTATTTTTGCTACTAGCTTAGCTTTCAATCGTTTCATACGATCATCATCAGGTAGGGAATTAGGTAAGTTTTTTAAATCCAGGTAATAACAGGACATCGGAAGATAGTGCAATCCGAAATATATGTGTGTATATGAATTCTCGCTTTTAATACAAATAATGAACGTATAATTATCTAACTTAATGTATATCAAATTTTACAGTATTTCTGCCAATAAATCGGTCAATATAAGCTAGTGCGATAATAAATATTAAATAGCATTAGAGAGTAGTAGAGGTTTGAGGATTTGGTCAATGCAACCGGAAATGTGTTGTGTCAGGGTTTCTATACCAGGAACTATAGGACAGCCGGGCGGATGGATCTTCAGTGATTCTATCAAGTCCTGCATCTTGTGTGGGTTACTATTGATGTCCTCTATGGAGAGGTTGGTGGTTCTGTCTTTGATTATTTTAGGGAGTTTTCACTCACAACATTTACACCCCCGGTACTCACGTGGTATTCAAACTGCCAGCTGTGACAATTCCAATCTCGTATATTTACTTTTCTGTCACAAATGCGAGAAGGGGAAATATGCAGAAGAAACCGGAACAAAGTTCCGTTTACGGTTCAATAACCACAGAACAAACATCAGGGGCAACAACAATAACCAGGTCTCTGTACACTTCAACCAACCTAGTCATAGCATCGACGATGTCGGGTGCATGCTTTTAGCGTCTTGGTTCGGTAGCCGGAAGCATAGACGCAGATCCTAAAGTAAATTTCCACATAGAGCGATTAGACAGAGACTTGGGTTTCCACAAGTATACCCATTATCAGCAACACCACTCCTCGGATGAGTAATCCATCAACCCACATTTAACTCTAAATTTGAACAGCCATGACCTACCTACTATATTTTTATATTCTACCGCCTATGATTTCCCTCATGACGCACTATTCAGTAATGGAAGTATTGCTATGTACACTGGCTACTTTCCGTTCAATCTCATTTATACCATCTTTGGTTCTATTACTATGGCTTCATTTACATTTTATGCTTATGTAAGAAGTGAGGAAAGTTAGTATAAATACATATTAATCCCTATCTATAAAAGGCAGGATGTGTGTGTGTGTGTAACGAATGCACGGCCGCAATTTTCGACGGATTTGCACCAAAATTTACATGCACATACTCCAAGTTAGTGGAAAGACAAAGACCGACTTTGGATTTCCCAACTCCCATCGATAGTGGAAATAATCGATTTTTTCATGCTTCTACGGCAGTTTTCATGTAGTTTGCAGCCATTTTCTACTGGTCAGAGTGAGAGCCTATAGCTGGCTGCCACGAATAGACAGGAAGATTCTATTGGCCAGCGTGAGAGCTAACAGCTTACTGACACGAATGTTAACTAGCATGCTAGCATGCAAAAAATCGATAGCTGCATTCGTCACAAGTGGGAAAATTTTTAATCTGCATGGCACTTTATTCCAATTGGCTCATTCGCTTGCGTAATCTCAACGGTGATTCTGATTCCGCAGAACTGGGTTGGGTGTGAAAAAGTATTTGTTGTTAACATTCTTTTTTCATTCGGTTTTTCCAGTTACGAGTCCTTTTTTTAAAGCTGATCGTTTTGTGTTCATTTTGTTTAGTTCTTTTTTCGTAACAGATTTAATGTTTAGTATAGAGCTTAGAAAAAATTCGCAGTGTGAGATAGGCAAGAAGTGAGGCATGTAGCAACATCAGCACGGAAAAGGACACTCCTTTAAAGGCAAGGAAGGGCAAAAATATTTTAAGTCAAGTGATAGCGATTGCTGTATGAGTCGTACGATTTTTGAATCAAGCCCGGGCAACGCCGGGCCATGCTGCTAGTCCTGTATATGCCTTTATATCTTTACATGTATTGAGATTCATATATTTGTGTGGTGGCTTGTGTATATTTAAATGTTGTTATGTGCACTTATGTACGCATGTGCATCTATATATGTATATGCTTTTTTTTTTTTTTTTTTTTTAAGCGTATCACCCCAAGCAAGGCTGGTGGCCACTATCACGCATGGGGTTACAGAAGGGTTGGAGGAAGAGCAGATAGGAGTGGTAAAGGAGGGGATGTGGAGAAAGAGAAGGACGGAGAGTCGATCAAGGCAAGGGGGTTACAGAAGATTTAGAGCGAGAGCAGATAGGAATGAAAGATGAAAGGAAGTGGAGAAGGGAAGTGGATAGATCAAGGCAACTGGAGATGTCGATTGACGCTACACTTAAATAGTTGGAGATTGTATTTGTCAGGGAAACAGTAATAGGGAAGGGAGTTCCATAGGCGAGATGTGCGAGACATGAAGCTATTGGAGTAGAAGAGACGTCTACATCTAACAGTTTCAACGGTGTAGGGGTGGGAACGGGATGCCAGCCTCGTAGGACGCTTAAATTCATGAGGCACAAGCGAAAGCAGCTCCTCGGAGCAATTACCGTGAAAGTACTTGTAGAAAAGGCAGAGCGATGAAACGTCGCGTCTGTGAGAGAGCGACTGCAGACGAGATGACAGATCAGGGCCAATCACATTGCATATCCGTCTCTGGATCTTATCAAGAACCCTGAGGCAACCAGTAGGGGCCCCAGACCATAAATGGCAGCAATACTCCATGCAAGGGCGAATGGTCGATTTATAGACTTGGAGGATCGATTCCGGGGAGAAGAATTTCCTGGCCCGGCCCAGGGAACCAACTTTCCTCTCAGCCTTCCCTTTATTTTTTATTTTATTTTTGTACTCACATTTTTTGTTAACAATAGATATCAAAATTTTTATCCATTTTTTTTCCTTCACTTTTTTTTTTCATTTTATTTAATAATATTTTATTATTATATATTCGATTTTTCCTCCTCATTTCTTTCATCACATCATATTTTAACCACAACTTATCTTTCTACACTTGACAACTTGGTCCGACAATTTTTGCTACCCCGAGTCGTCTTTCCCACTCCCCAACCTATAACTCTCTTCATCTATAGTTATAATCTCACTCCCCACCCACGACACGCACTAGTAATAATAGAAACTTTAAATTTAAATTTATATTCAAAAAGCGTTTCCCACATCGAGGAATCAGACAGAGATCGGGTTTTTGCTAACAATACAATTCCCATCAGAAAATACACTATATACAAAAACATCTGTCGGTAAGTAATTCCAATTTCACTCTTTATTCCTAGGTTCGTTGATGTGGGACATAGGCGTGTCCAAAAATTCCGAACTTAAAACCTTTCTCTCCGTGCTTCATTTCTGTCATATGGCTAATAATTAATACTTAATAAATGTTTATCATACTGATTGTTTTGGTGCTCATTCGTTTGTCCTTGTTTTATTAACCAACCTATCTATTTTACATATTATAAGAAGCATACGTGGACACTTTTTTCTAATTTTATATATATATATATATATATATATATATATATATATATATATATATATATATATATATATATATAATAGAAATTGTAAGGAGGATTTGATAATTATAATTAAGTAATTCATTGAGTCTGAAAGAAACCTCAACAGAATGCAGAAAGCACTGAACGGCCGTTTCGTCGTATATTTGGGACTCATCAGCAGTGCGTATCCAGCTGAGTTCAGCCAGGGAATATGTGAGCGAGCGGCGCTATATTGAGTCTGATTTGCTATCTCTTCGTCTGGTGTTTGCTTGACAACCTAACTGTCAGGGTTTCAATTCTCGGTAGTAGATGCGCACTGCTGATGGGTCCCAAATATAGGACGAAACGGCCGTCCAGTGCTTTCTGCATTCTGTTGAGGTTTCTTTCAGACTCAATGAATTACTTAATTATATATATATATATATATATATATATATATATATATATAAATCAAACGACCAGATATAAGCAACCGTATACGCACGTGTCAGCCTGCATACACAGGCAGGCAAATAATCATCAAATTTATTAATGAGTTGTAAACAACAGTGTTCGAGGTGGTTAGATAGAGCAAAGATATATATTAATAAATATACATTATACGTATACATATACCTACGTTTATGTTTTTATAGAAACATAAGATATATTTTACGCCTGATGAGCTGGGAAACCAGTGAAAGTTACGTCTGACACCAAAACGTGTATATATATATATATATATATATATATATATATCTCCGTCGGCCCGATAATGCAAGCCTCGAGATTAGTTGGCTAGTTTACGTATCAGCCAATCACATTAATTCTCGCATTTCTTACACATCTAGGCCTTTCAATGGCGGTATTTATGATAGTTTGCAGTGTTCTGTGATTTTATATCGATCTTTTGTGTTCCAAATGAGGGTATGTGTAAAGGGCTGCGTCTTCGCACTGAAACTCCAAATGAGGTTCTGTCTCCTAAGGGTTAATTGTTTTATCATCAGTATAGATACTGTGCTGAGAACTAATACCATCAAGAACGTCACAGATGAAAATTAAGAACAAAGTAGGACCATGGATAGGGCCCTGGCGAGCATTAATTCAGATAGAGCTAGAAGAGTGGCCATTTAAGACAACATTCATTTCGCGATTTGATAAGAAAGACTGAATTAGTTCAAAATTTTGTCCAGAGATACCATAACTTGTGAAGAAGTCCGGTAAGTCAAACCCTTTTAGATGCTTTCGAGATCTGTCCAAAGCAACAGCCCGAGGTCCACTCTTCTTATCTTAAGCTTGATAGCTGTCCTGACAGCTTCACATCAGATTTCTCGTTCCTCCCGTGGGAACCGGCGGAGAAATCTCCCTTCGAGACACCTGCCAAAAGAAAACTACACACAACCCTTGCTGCAAAAGACGAGGCCTTTGCTGGAATTTTTTACTCTCACATTTCTCGTTCCTCCTGTGAAATAGCGGATAAATCTCTCAACAAAATAACTACTAGACTCAATAACTTTGTTAACTGGGAAACCCCATTCCCCTCCACCACGCAAAGTACTACTATTTGCATTCGTTTTTAACCGGAAATAAAAGCTGTTGAACAGTTATTTCAACCTTTGTTTTTTCACTCACGCTGCAGAGCACAAACACACGCAACCGGGAAAAATTCTTACATAGATCCTTTCAGCAATTATCGTTAATACATCACCTGTTGACATAGAGAAGCGAAAGCCATATTACTTATCTGAAAGGAGATACTGCAAGGTGATTATTACTAAAATTATGATACACTAGATAGACCCGTGGAAATTTCACGTTTTTTTATTTGAAGTTTCTGATGAACTTATGTCTTCGGTTAATGTTTAAATAAACTCATGGCGAGTTCTATGACAATAAAATAACCGTAGAAATTCCTCTATCGCATCGTTAACTATTTGAGCTTAACAACTTTTATAAAATATTGCAATAACAATCATAAATATGAATGCTGGTCGTTATTTAAAGAAGTAAGTAGGTGCAAATGAAAAGATTTGAAATTGATGACTTTTTCCATTTCACTGAAACAGACGTTAAACATTCCTATTTTCAGTCTTTTGCTTTCATTCATTTCGTCTCTAGCACCAAGGAACGTCTCTGGTATGTGTTTTTTTTTTTTCAGGCAATCAAAACGGAATAGTCCATTATTTATTAGGTATTGGTAGGAGGTGTTAGAACTTCCCTTCTTTCTTTTTTCTTTCTTTGTGTCTTTCCTTGTTTGTTTCTTTTTTCTGTCCATCTTACTTTTCTTTCTTTCTTTCTTTCTTTCTTATTTATTGTATTTCTACTATACTCTATCAAAACGGAATAGTCCATTATTTATGAGGTATTGGTAGGAGGTGTTAGAACTTCCCTTCTTTCTTTTTTCTTTCTTTGTGTCTTTCCTTGTTTGTTTCTTTTTTCTGTCCATCTTACTTTTCTTTCTTTCTTTCTTTCTTTCTTATTTATTGTATTTCTACTATACTCTATCAAAACGGAATAGTCCATTATTTATGAGGTATTGACAGGAGACGTTAAACACTTCCATCTTCCTTTCTTTCTAACCAAATCCCCGAACATTTCTCCTCTTAATAATAATTTAAATATAATTCAGTAGGCAATGTCTATTTATAGTAATTTTTCTTGTGATTTATTTTTTGGCGTTTGGCTTTTTCGGTTTGCGTCGTCCGTCTGAAAAAAAGTCGCATTTATCGCTGTCGTCATCGGTTCTCGGGCTTTTGGCTGTGGTCAAAATGTAGTATATGTTCTTATCAGCTTAATCTGATTCTCTCACTTCCCGTCTTTCTTTCTTTTTTTCTTTCATTTTGTCACTGAAACCAAATAATGTCTTTTGCGCTAAAAACGCGGAATATATCTTATATTATTTATTGACAGAGAGTAAGGGTCGTGCTAACTAACGTAAGGAGGGATAAGCACAATTATAATAGGATAATATTGTTAAAAGACACTTACCCAACGTATTTTTCCATCCATATCCAAACCTCCTCAAAACGGTCGCGAACTTTGACTGTAGACCCCGTCGTACGCGGAGGTCTTGGTCGCGGAGTAGGCTGTTTCATATCAACCACAGTAAACCTCACTAAAATAAATAGGAAACATCTTTACTACATATAAAATTAAGAGAAACATTAATTAATATAGATTTACTGTGTTTGACGGCATAAAATAGGCATGGCTTTATTAAATATACCCACTTTACAGCAGATTACAATGAGGATAATTTCCTTTAGTAGATTTAGCTGCTTATGAGCCACATAACAAAACTCATCATCCGTATTCTGATGAATAGAGCGCGCAGCAGAACCAGGCCAGAGATAGGACAAGAACAGTGCGGGTTCGGGGCAAGGAACGCGATATTCATGCTCAGAATGTTATCAGAAAGAGAAATACAAATACAGAAGGACGTGTACCTGTGTTTTACAAACTACGCAAAGGCGTTCGACAAAGTCCGTAACAAAGATCTGCTAGAACTGCTCGCCAACTTTTATATATTTGGGAGAGATATCAAAATAATGAAGACCCTAAACTGGCAGCAAACGGTCTGCATGCGGATAGAGAATGCGTTCAGCAGATATACAAAATAGAAAGGGGCTTAAACCAAATTGTGTCTTCTCACCGGATTTATTCAATCTATACAGCTAGGCAATTCTTGGCGGCCACAATCTTCACAACATAAGATACGCAGATGATGCAGTGCTGACAGCAGACACGGAAAGGAAATTACAAAACCTCGTACGGAAGGAAACTAACCATAAACTATAAGAAGACAGAATGCGTGGTCATCAATAAAAAGAAGGAACCTGAAATGCGATTTACAGGCCGGGGACACTAAAATCAAGCAGGTGCGGAAATTTAAATATCTGGGAAGTGTTCTGACAGAGGACGGTAAGTGTGACGCTGAGATCTAACGACGTATTGGGATGGCCAAATACGCATTCCAAAAGCTAGGAGAGTATTACGAGACAGAAGGGTTTCGTTGGTAACAAAGAAAAGAGTACTGAACTGCTACGTGATATCTGTCCTCCTTTATGGCAGCGAATGTTAGACGGTCTCCTCAAAGACGAAGAAGAGACTCGAGGCAACGGAGGTATGGTTCTACAGAAGGATGCTAAGGATACCATGGACCGAACATGTGAGCAACGATGAGGTTTTGGAGAGGATTCAAACAAGGAGAAAGCTTATACTTAACATGAGGAAAAAGCAGTTGAAATTTCTGGGACACGTAATGAGAAAGTAGGGCTTGGGAAATCTGATACTCACAGGTCGAATAGAGGGAAAAAGAGACAAGGGAAAGCAACGCGTGACATACCTAGCGGGCTTAAGCAAGCGGATGACGGAAAAGTGTTTGGGAGAAGTAGCAAAAGGAGAAAACATACTGAGAGCTACACGGTATAGGGAAGAAGTGGAGAGCCATCATCGCCTACGGAACACGGCACATATATGAAAATCACTACATTACGGCCACTATGCCACCAAATTAATAAACTAACGCTTTTACACAGTAGGCCATTGTTCTGTACGGGTAAAAGCGCTGTTTTTAAAACTTGATGACAAAGTAATTTGTAAATTTGCTGACAGCTATTCAATTCTCTCTTCCTCATGTATGTCGCACCTTCTTTCAGAACGTGAGAGATCATAGCTCGCCACAACTTCCTATCGTGTTATCTCTTTTATTATGCCTCCTAATTCCTTATTGACACTATGTATACTCGGACTATTGTCCTCAACTTTGATGTTTTTATCACAACAGTTCGGTTGTTTTCACTCCGGCCTTATATCGATCTGGGTAATCTATAGGGAATTACGAACTCTTTTATTTAATCTACGGGGGTAGACTGTTTTCGTTCCACTTCTCATGTCGAGGGAGATCGTCTCGTTCCCCGCACAGTGGCACAGTGGGTAATAGCATTGGTTTGTGAATTTGGTGAGATAGAGGTTGTGAGTTCAATCCCTGGGTCGTGTAGTGTGTTTTTGCGCTCAATGGAAATGGACTAGCAATGACTGAATAGCATTAAGAACTAAACGAGATCCCTAGGACGGAAGGTTAATATTAAAGAAATAAAAAAAAAACGTTAGAGATGGAATAAATATACCGAAGAACTCTTCCAGGATGAAAAGAGAATAACCTGAAATACATAAGATCGGCGGATTGGAGACATAACAATATGAAGTGGAATCTGCATTGGCCAAATTGAACAGAAACAGATTAGCAGGTCCAGGTGGAATTGCAATAGATATGCTGGAGTTCTTAGACGATTTTGGTAAACGAATTCTACAATCTACCTAAGAAGACAGTTGTAAACGAACGCAGACTCTATCGGGCAATTAGATTAATGAGTCATAAAATTGAAACTTATAATCCGAATTCTGATGAATAGAGCGCGCGGCAGAATCAGACCAGAAATAGCAGAGGAACAGTGCAGGTTTTGTCAAAGATACTGAAACTAGGCACGCAATATTTATGCTCAGAATGCTACCAGAAAGTGCAATATATATAACAGAAGGATGCGTACCTGTGTTTTATAGATTATGCAAAGGCGTTCGAAAAAGTACGCCACAAAGATCTGTTGGAACTACTCAGCAACATTGACATATTTGGGAATTTGAGTTTTTTGTGGCACCTAATGACGAAAAAGAGCTTGGGAAATCTGATACTCACAGGACAGATAGTTGGTTGGTTGTTTGGGGTTTTATGGCATATCAACCACTATGGGTTATTTAATGCCAGATCCAGTATTTACTAAATATATCAAAAACGTATAGCTGGCAACATCATTGTTTCAAAAAAGTATAGCTGGCAACATCATTGTTTCAAAAACGTATAGCTGGCAACATCATTGTTTCAAAAACGTATAGCTGGCAACATCATTGTTTCAAAAACGTATAGCTAGCAACATCATTGTTTCAAAAAAGTATGGTCGGCAACATCATTGTTTCAAAAAAGTATAGTCGGCAACATCATTGTTTCAAAAAAGTATAGCTGGCAACATCATTGTTTCAAAAATGTATAGTTGGCAACATCATTGTTTCAAAAACGTATAGCTGGCAACATCATTGTTTCAAAAACGTATAGCTAGCAACATCATTGTTTCAAAAAAGTATAGTCGGCAACATCATTGTTTCAAAAAAGTATAGCTGGCAACATCATTGTTTCAAAAAAGTGTAGTTGGCAACATCATTGTTTCAATGTGCTGGAAAAGACCTGGAAGTTCACTATTTTCCCATAGCTGGGACCCCAACAGGTGCTACCACCCCGGGTCAGGGTGGACCTGGGAACACCAGCAATTAAGAGGTGGTTCCACGCTTCCTCAAAACCTCCTGATCAGAGGCCTTGCTGTTGGATGCAGTTTAACGTCGTAACCAGGATGACAGGACAGATATAGCGCAAGGGGGATATAGGAAAGAAACGCATAACATATTTGGTGAGCTTGACCAAATGCATAGCGGAACAGGGCTTAAGAGAAAAAACAGAAAGACAAAGTTTATTAAGATCTACAAGGGAGAGGAAGTGGGGGAAGATGGGTTCATGAGAGGAATGATTGGAGTAAGTGAAGGAGGAGTAGTGAATGAAAATGGGGAGGAAGTGCAATAAAGGGAAACAGAGGGAGCGGGTGAAGAGGGATTCATGCGAGAAATGAGTGAAGTAAGTGAGGAGAAGGAGAGAATGAAAATGGCGAGTAAGGTCAATAGAGGGAAATAGAGGGGCTTCATGCGAAGAATGGGTGGAGAAGTGAGGGAGGGGAAGAAAAGAAAGAAGGGTGGAAAAAGCAATTAGGAACGTTTTTTTTTATCGTCTAACCCCCTAAATATTAAGTGTCTACTGTGGGATAATATGAGAAAAGAAAACATTATTAAGGAGGCTGAACAATAAATTAACAGGAATTAAGAAGACAAAAAACCTTTGGAATATCAAACTTGACTGGAATGCCAGAAGCCTGAAGAGAGTTCCACAATGGAGAATTTCAAGAGAAAAACTCTTAGGATGGAACGTACGTTTACATCTACTCATTTCAACTGTAAAATGTGGAGACCTTGCCGCCAATCTAGTACTGCGCTTAAATTAATAAAATCTAGGTACCAAAGATGAAAGTTCATCAGAACAGTTAACATGAAAATATTTATAAAAGAAATGCACATTACGACGGTGAGAAAGTGGCTGAAGCCAAGATCCCAGGTCAGGAACAATAACATTGCAGATTCATCTTTGTACTTTATCAAGAATCTCTAAATACATTGCGTAAGTACCAGATCAGATGTGACAGGAATATTTAAATATATAGACGAATGCTAGATTTACTCCTCCCCGGGTTTTAAAAAGGAGTAGAGGTTTATCTCTTGTTTCCTGTTTAGTATTGAATTTCTTGTTCCTTCAAAATCTTTTCATTCTTTTTTCACTTCCAGTAACCCCATTTAGTGGCATTATCTATCTATCTATCTATCTATCTATCATGATAAATTGCCCATACACGGATGGACTCTTCCGTGTTACAAATAAAAGCAGGTGCTGCTTTTGTCAGAGAGAGTTTTTTCCCCAACAGTTAGCTCTGACAACTCGAACTTGATATTCTTGCTCGTTTGTATATTATTGTATTACCGATTTTCGTTACTATATTTGTTAACTCAAATCCACACTTGTGTCTTTATTCTGGCCACAACAACTTGGCGACGAGGACCCTTAAGGACCTCTAAAGGACTACGTGGAAATTGTCAATATTGGCTCTACTCAACAGGACTTGACAATCCAGAAAAGGAAACCGAACGGGAAAAAAGTATAACTAACTTACACTGAACTTTCTAAGAATTCATATCTCTCAGAGGAAGAAAAAAAAGCACTCGTGATTTTTTTTAGAAGAAATTAAGCATATTTCGTTTTTTTTCTCCTCAACTAAATTCTGTTTCGGTTTAATCCTGAAAAAAGACAGTTAAACATGGACGAGTTCAAATCAGCCATAATCGAATTTCTTAAATGCCAACGTGAAAAGTAAACGCTTAAACTTCAAAAGCGTATTGAAGAACGGCTGGCATTACTAAAACAAACGGAAATCAGATAACAAAAATTTGAAGAAATTCTACTTCAAACTCAACAAGAGCAAAGAAAATTGCTTGAACAGGAGACGAATTAGTGAAAACGAAAATGCGTTCTCACAAAACACGATCTGGGGCGCAATAGACAATTTTGAATATGCTCCAGACGAGGACGTAACGTTCGCTTCATATTTTAGAAGGTACGGGGATATATACGCCACATACTGTTCGAATTGGGCAGACACTAAGAAGGTTAGCCTACTACTTCGAAAACTAGCCACCATGGAGCACACCAAATTTGTGTACTATATTTTACCCCGTAAAACAAGCGAACTGACACTTACCGAAGCGGTTAAACTTCATGCAGAACTTTTTAGTCCTAAAACTTCACTTTTTCATAAGAGATGGAAGTGTATGAATTTAACCAGAAAGGATAGTGTAAATTACACTACATTCGCGTCAGTCGTGAACAAACATTGCGACGATTTTAAACTCTCATAATTGAGTTTGAAATAATTTCAAGTGTCTGATATTTTTTTTCAGGGACTCATTTCATCTAAAGACGCTGAAAATAAACGTAGTTCTGAACAAATTGGAAAACGAACCAAACCTTACTCTTCAACAAATAGCGGAAGACTGTCAGATTCCTAAGCGTGTGCCAGGATTCGAAAAATATCGAGGAATTTGGCATAGTACGCAAGAAAGTTACGCCGAAAGACAAAACAATCTAATTCTCCCTCTGTCAAATCCGTCCCAAAAGAAACAAGACAACTTCTAACCCGTGTTCCGGTTGTGAATCACTACACTGGTATTAGGTTTACCCATACCGGAATAAAAAGTGCCTAACTTGTAGCCGTAGCGAGCACAAGAGCACACACTGTCGAGCGAGAAAAAAGGTTAATACCTGCGTAAAAAAACACAAAATCGGATGAACAAGATGGGTTAAACAGGAAATACGTGCAAATCCTCAATAAAAATATCAAATTACAGTTTGATTCTGGGCCAGATTTGACAATCATAAATCTACACACTTGGAAAAAGTTGGGAAAACCAACCATGCTAAGATCTAATAAAATGGCCAGGTCCGTGACAGAGGAGAAAATCAAGTTTGAGGGAGAACTTATCACAAATGTAACTTTGCAGGGAAGAACGTAAAAACTAAAAATGTACATATTAAAGAAATCAGATTTTATTTGGCACCGACTGGATGGAGAAATTTAAGTTGTGGAACATGCCAGTTTATTCATTTTGCCAAAAACTCGAAAACCTGACCACCGAGGCAAAAAATCTAAAAGATTTAAACTTTTCCGGAAGTTTTTTTCTGGTGGCCTTGGTCGGTGAAATAAGATGACGACAAAATTCGAGTTAAAAGATAACATCCAGCCAGTTTTTAAGTGTGCCTTTCGCCTCTTTACCACAAATAAATGGTAAACTCAACAGACTAGAAAGAACCGGGGTCTTGTCGAAAATTGAATACAGTCAATGGGCTTTGCCGACCGTCTGTGACAAAGTCAAAGGAGATTTGGGTTTGCGCCGATTTCTCGACGGGGCTTAATTCTGTACTCAAAGACTATCACTATCCTTTACCAAGCCCGCTAGAAATTTTCTCGCAACTAAATGGAGGGATTTTTTTTTTTTTTTTTTTTTTTTTTGAAAATCGACCTCAGTGACGCATATCTTCAAATACCGGTAGAGGAAGAATGTTGTAAGTTGCTCTGTATCAACAACCATCGCGGTTTGTACAAGTTCAACGTCTACCTTTCGGGATCAAGGTCGCGCCGGCCATCTTCCAACAAGTAATGGACACTATGCTGAGTGGTCTTGACTTCGCGGTCGCATATTTTGACGGCATACTAATAAACAGTCAAAATGTAGAACAACACAAGGAACATGTTCATAAAGTCTTCTCAAGAATTCAGGAGTACGGGTTCAAATTGAAAGAATCAAAATGCGACTTCTTTATGGAGAAAATTAAATACGTGTGTCATATTATCGACAAAGATTGCAGAAGACCAGACTCAGAACAGGCTACTGCAATCAAGGACATGCCAGCTCCCGAAAAAGTCTCTGCATTACAAAGTTTTTTAGGATTGGCAAACTACTACCAAGTGTTTATACCTAATATGCACAACTTATGTTCTCCTCTAAAGGAACTTCTGAAAAAGAGACAAGGACTGGGAGTGGACACCTTAATGCCAGGGGGCATTCGTCAAAATAAAAGTATTGACGTCAGACTTGTTTCTCACCCACTATAACCCAGACCTGGATATTATAGTTGCCAGCGACGCCAGCTCGTATGGTATTGGAGCATGTATTCTGCATAAGATGCCAGATGGATCTCACAAACTAGTTGCTCACGCCCCGAGAACACTTCTTTCTGCAGAGAGGACCTACTCTCAAATTGAGAAGGCGTCGTTAGGGATTATTTTCGCAGTAACGAAGTTTCACCGGTACATTCACAGTAGTCACTTTACATTGCAGACGGACCATAAACCATTATTTATTCGGTTCTAAAAAAGGTCTGCCTGTACATACAGCAAATAGACTACTGAGATGGGGAACAGTTCTTTTAAATTATTATTTCAAGACAGTTCCTATCGTCTAAAAAAACTGTCATGCCGACGGAATATCCAGATTAATTCCGAAACACAGGGAACTTCTTGAAGATACTGTGATTGCTTCTCTTCGAACAGAAGGAGAAATTAAAACCACGTTATGCAACACGGTAAGGGAGCACCCTGTAACTCTCGACCAAATCAAACGAGAAGCTCTAAACTATGAGTTTATCAGGCGAACCAAAATCAAAATGCGCGAAAAGGACCAACAGACTTCAGATATTTACTGCCTATGCGACGAAGTCCTGCTATATATTGAGCGAGTCGTCATTCCCACAACGCTACAAAGAATTTTGAAAGTTTCATGTCGGCCATCCAGGGATTTCAAGGATGAAAAGCTTTATGCGCAATTATGTGTACTAGCCGAACATGGACAAGGATATCGGAAACATCGTAAAAATCCTGTAAAGGCTGTGCATTGGAATCCAAGGCACTCACAATCAAATATAATCTTTGGCCTAAAACGGACCGACCATGGTCCCGAATACATGTGGACTTTGCGCTCCCGCTAGATGGATTCTATCTCTTAGTAGTAGATAGTTTTTTGAAATGGCCCGAAGTTCTTAGATGTAGAAAACCCACTACAGAAGTTACAATCACTTTCCTCCACGAACTGTTCGCCAGATTTGGGGTAGTCGATTGTCTAGTGTCAGACAATGGAATACAATTTACGTCCGGCGATTTTTAAGGATTTTTGTGAGACCTTCCAGATCAATCATATTACGATCTCCCCATATCACCCAAGGTCCAACGGACAGGCTGAGAACTTCATTGTTACGCTGAAAAGAGCCCTGAAGAAAGCTATGGACACACCCACAGAAAAATCTCTCGCAGTTTCTTCAGGTGTAAAGAATTACGCCCAACGAGAACACACCGTCATCATTACCCCCCAGCCGAGGTAATGTTTGCGCGTAAAATCAGGTCTGTGTTCGACAAGCTACTCCCCAAACAAACAAAACCTGGACGAACAAACACTGTACCAAATAAACACTACCAACTCAGAGAGAGTTTTTTTTCCGGATGTTTCGGGATAATAAATCTTACCATACAGTAAACCTCTACATTGTATTGGGTGAACACTAGTAAAAGATATATAAGTATATTAGGAAATGTGCCAGTAAAGATTCTCAGGGATCCCGGGGCAAATAAGATTTTGATGCTACACTTGTGTTACCCACTGAAATGTTTTATGTTTTGTAACTTTTTTCCCTCTGAATGACAAAAAAATCAATGACTTCAATACTAAGTAGACTTATTTCATTTTATTTTATTTTATCTCCACCACCAACTGGAGTAGATAAGTTCGCTTATCACTCGGTTCACACACCTCCCTGGTTTTTTGAAAAGGACTATAGGTTTATCCCTTGTTTCCTGTTTAGGATTGGTTTTCCGGTTCCTTCTAAGCCTACTTCAGCTCTATACTTCTAACACTTTCCTACGCTAATATAACTCCACACAATAACTCTCTACCTTGAGTAGCTCTCGGACATTCCATTAGATAAACATTAATTAGAAAAAAAGATTCTGGCGAGAAATAGGGGGAAAAGGAGAGATGGCGTTCATGAATAAAAGAATGAGCGGGATATAGCTAGAAGGGAAATGGGGAAGTTGTGGGGTGATATGAGGGAAAGGAATAGAATATGGTAAACAGGAATAAGTTCGATTCCTAAAAGAAATTCGGTAAATGGAGGAATAAGAGGTGCATTGACATTATGCTAATCTCTGAAATGGGTCAGCCCTTGTAGGTATGATACTACATCTTCAGTATGTAGGGAGGTTATAATATAATCTAAATCACTTACGTTCTTGTCTTCTCTGATGTCGAATTATGCCATAGGTTGGTATTCTATTACTCAACCACTCAAGACCACACCACTGAAATAAAAGTAAATGATTTAGATTAGCCCCTGAGGACTATGGCGTCGTGCTCAGTGTTATGATTACCGCCACTCCATTGCCTAAGATCTGGGTAGGTAGATATAAAGGAAAGAGATACAGTTATCCGTGCTGCAGGCTCCTCCGCCTCTTTACGTGGCTGGAATGACCCAAATGGAAGGCAAATACTGATAGGCATGTTTCCAGCGCAGTTGCATGGATTTTCCAGGACATAGTTGAATACAACTATAAACGGCTTTAGGGAATCCGAATTTTTCCCCCTCAGGGTCGGCTCCCGAAGCTGTTCCTTTGAGTGGGTATTGCCGCAAGGAAGCGGAGGATATTAAAACAATATTTACCTTCGATCAAGTCTGTTGAGGGGTAAAATGTGTGAAAAGCTGAGAAAAGAAATAACCTTCAAACACAGCTTACAAATTTAAATAATTATATTAGTGTGTATAAAAGTAATTTCGTTTGCTTTTAAGCTGAAAGAAATAAGTTATAAATTTCTTCACAAAGTTCATACGAAAACAACAAAAGAGAAAATGAACTGTGTTATAGAGTGGAACATATGAATGCGGCCGTTACGGGAGAATCCGAAATCTACGTTATGTCATGTGTGCGTAGAGTAAATATAGCAGAAGTTAGATAAAATATCAGTATCTGTCTATATTTCTGAGATGAGGTATTATGAACATTATTTACATTATTCGGACTATTGTCCTCATCTTCGTTGCCATATTAATACAACGTTTCGGCCGTTGTACCCTCCGGCCTTCTTCAGGTGGTTGGAATGTCGAACTGAACCCTTTATTTCGCTCACTAGGGTAGACTGTTCTAGTTCCATGTGCCATGTTTAATAGATGTCCGTTATCAGTCATCTCCTGTTAATTCCCCTCTGAAAGTTCTCCACTGTCTTAACCGGGTATTGAACTCGCACTCCTTGGGTCCTGTCACTGGATCCTTACGGACACATGGCACAGTGTGTGAATTCAATATCTGGCAAGAGTGAGTTCAATACCCGGCTAAGGCAGTGGAGAACACAGCTAATGACAACTAAGCCCGAAATACATTGTCTTTTGTCTGTTTGTCGCTTGGCATTTTCGTAATATAAACTGATTTTAGAACAATATTTACCTTCAATTACGTCTAATACAAGTCTTAATACAAAATTTGGGCAACAAGAGGATTGTGTTCTGGATGATATTCCATGCGCAACGCCTGTACTACTGATTATCATCTACGAGGCCTGGATAGGTAGATAGGGTGAACACTCTTTTACATATGCATTAGATCATGGGCGCTTCGACGTGGTGTAATTGTCAACAAGCTTGTCTCATTAGATCAATTGCGACTGAATAGTGAGTTCGATCCTCACTAAGTGCCCTATACTTTCGGCCTTGTGTCACATCTAAGCTACACTTAGGAGATCATTTGGGGTACTTCGACGTAGTATAATAATTATGAAGTTTGTCTTACGATATCAATTACAACTGAATAGTGAGTTCGATCCTCACTGAGTCCTCTATACTTTTGGCCTTGTGCCACACCTAAGCTACGCTTTGAAAGTCACCATGAATTATACTGACTCTTCCGCTGTGTTGATCAACGAAGCCTTTCCCATGAGTGGGCTTAGCTGCACGGGAGCAGAAATCTTCAACCCAAACGATTCAATGTTTGTTCATGTTTCTCCACTGCACAAGGGTAAGTGGATATGAAGGCCTCACAGTATTGAAATGGTTCAATGGACGGGCAAATGTATGGTTTAGACGGCGTCGTAGGGGTTGCCTGCACTTAGTTGAATACATCCACAAACAACCTTACAGATTCAGACTCCATATTTTCACTCGGTGTTGATTCCTGAAGTCATCCAATTAGTATGTAAAGCCTTCACATTTATTTTTAAATAAAAATTAATTTTATAATATTATGTCGGTTTGTCTCGATGAAAAATCGCTATATGTAGTCATTATGGTAACTGTAATATTAATAAGAAATCATTTTTAGCCGTTTCTTGTCCTGGGTATGACGATAAATTACACCCGACATCAAGTCCTCTCATCGGGAGAGTGAATGTTTTGAGGGGCGGGAAATCCTCTTAATTGCCGTGACTGGGGGGGGGGGTACAACCTGTTAGGGTCCCAGCTATGGACAAACAAAAACAAAAACCTTATGAATGTATAAAAATACATTTTTTTATTGTAAAATTACCATCAATACATTTTTATATAAAATTATCGACAATACCTATTTATAGTAAAATTACCATCAATACATTTTTATATAAAATTACCATCAATACATTTTTATAGTAAAATTACCATCAATACATTTTTATATAAAATTATCGACAATACCTATTTATAGTAAAATTACCATCAATACATTTTTATATAAAATTATCGACAATACCTATTTATAGTAAAATTACCATCAATACATTTTTATAGTAAAATTACCATCAATACATTTTTATATAAAATTATCGACAATACCTATTTATAGTAAAATTACCATCAATACATTTTTATAGTAAAATTACCAACAATACATTTTTATAGTAAAATTACCAACAATACTTCAATCAACATGAAATAACACTTTCATGACATTAATCCATATAATATCCTACAATTTCTGAAAGAAATCAAACTGTATTCCAAAATATAACTTCAATAAACTAAAACATAAAACACACATATCACCTCCTCTAGTAATCATGTCCACACAAACATATATATGTACAAAAGCTGAGTATCATATACCATGTGTTCAATTGTGAAAGCAGAATGACATATCATATTCTTATTGCTTCAAAGCTCTCTAGAAATTTAAATTTCGACATTGACCCATAAGGAGTTGATATGCCGCTGAACAAGCAAACTCGAATCCCCTGTATCATCTACCATGTATTCAATTGTGAAAGCAGAATGATATATCATATTTTTATTACTTCAAAATTCCCAAGAAATTTAAATTTCAAAATTAAATGACTCATGAAGGAGTTGATATGCCATTAACAATCAAATAAATTGAATCATATTATCTGTTTCCCTGTAAGGAAACATTTGGCATTCATTGACCAAGCAGCCAGTAGTGCCATCGGTTTAAATTTAAAAGAATCTTTCTCTTAAAACAGTTGTCAGGATAATAGATTTTTTTCCAGAAGCTGTTATCGCTTTTTCCAGCAGTGATTGAGTTTTCCGTCCTAATCTTTTATTTGGAGTATATATAATATCTTGATTTAGCCATTATCTGACTTCGCATTAGATGTGCTATCCATTTTAATTGTTGCGTCTGCTGGTAGTCCTCAAGTGATATAGTTTCTTTTATTTGGTTCAATTCTTTGGTTGTCAATTTGTAGAGTCAGTCCATAATGTTCAAAGAAGGATGATCTTTACCAAGACCCACATGCTTTATTCGCTCAAATCCATTTTTTACCATTTATCTTAGAAAGTGGTCGTATACAGCTGACAGTTTAGATATTTCGGCATTAAATAACCCATAAAGAGTTGATATGCCACTAAATAAACAAACCCAAATCCTCTCATCTACCATATATTCAATAGTGTCTGATTTTAGAATCAACTTTACTCTTGGATTCAAATATTAAAAAATAGAAAATATGAACCCTGAGCATCTGTATATTTCTATCATCAAGATACAAGCTTATTTAAGCCTTTACAATAAAAATCTAAAGGTTTGGACACTAAGAAATCTTTGAATGCAGTTTCTGCATCTTCTTTGTAGCAGAATGTCAAGATGCTTGAATAGAAAGGAGTCAGGGGGTGAGAGATCAGGGGGATATGGTGTAAAGTTTTGTATATAAAGAAGGCCCTCAGGTTTCACTCGCCCAAATCCTTTTTTCACCATTGATCTTAGAAAGTAGTTGTATACAGCTGACAGTTTAAATATTTCTGAACAGGTTTGGCGCTATGCATGACATCCATATAAGAGGCTATTTAACAACATGACTCGACTTTTCAGGTTGATGTTTTGGCTTTGTAGCAATTTGCGGTATTGGGAGAAACTATCTCTGGCATAATCGATTCTATGTTCAAATTTCTTTACTCCTATACTAAATTTGGCGCTATTAAACTTTGGCACCCCCCTAAAAAGTAAAATATAACCAGATAAATTTATAAAATGAAAAGAATCTTATTTTATTTGTAACAATTTTTAAAAAAAGTTTAACTTCATAAAATTAATTTAAAATGACAACAGTTGGGCTGCTGCAATTATTAATAATTAAATTTAATTTACAAGCACTAATGGCTTTAAAAAGCTTCTGTCAATGTGTTTCTGTTGTCAAAAGTTTCTAAAAAGAATGT
Organism: Acanthosepion esculentum; assembly: GCA_964036315.1. Taxonomy (NCBI): domain Eukaryota; kingdom Metazoa; phylum Mollusca; class Cephalopoda; order Sepiida; family Sepiidae; genus Acanthosepion; species Acanthosepion esculentum. The sequence continues at coordinate 64,791,385 of OZ038510.1, forward strand.
CAGAAAGATAATGAAATGCGTTATTTAAAATTAAAATCCACAAATTATGAAACAAATATTAAGAAAAAAGGGAAATCTACTCGTATTGTTTCTTAAATTAAAAAATAAAGACATAAACATAGTGTGGTTGGCAATATCATGGTGGGTGCGAAAGTGTAATAGCGCCATAAATTTGATCTATACACGGAGATATTTTAAGTGTTTAGTATTTAATAATTCCATTTTGAATTTTAATGATTGATTCAGAGTAAGTGCCATCACTGCTTTCCTTCAAATTCCAGATCGTAGTTTCTGTTTCGGAAAAGGTTTATTTTGAGTCCTATCTCTCGGAATACTTGCAAGTGGGTATCGATTTTCTGTTCGAGATCTTTCTTATCTTAAATATGAATACCTATGTCGTCACCATAGTGCCCTCCGGCCTTCGTAAGGAAATTCTGAAATTAACCCTTTATTTAATCTACTGAGGTAGACTGTTCTCATTCCACTGCTCACGTCTAGGGATATTGTCTAGTTCTTATATTAATTTAGTACTGCTCAGTTCTTGCTCCCCATTTCAGCTGAGTGCAAGTACATACTGCCCGATCCAGGGATTGAACACACAATCACTATGTCACTAAATTCACAAACCAGGAAACGTTGTGATAATAATAAATTTAAGGACAATAGTCAGAATATAGATACTGTAAATAATAAGAGCAATTCATCACAGAAATTCAGAGAGAAAATAATTGTTTCTTAAAATAAGCTTATTTCCAGACAACAAAATTACGTGTAGACAAACTTACTCATAGAGTTGGATGATTTTCTACGTCTATGAATTAAATGTTCCTTTTCTTCATTCGCAAGAAGGGTGGCCCGGATAACAAACTATATAATAGTGATACTGACTTTTTTAGTATGATGTATAAATATGCATTGAATGTGACGAGAGACTACTGAAGAAGACTGGAGCGAACAATGGTCGAAAGGTTGTGATTATAAAAACCAAAATGACATTGCTGCTCCGAAAAGCAAACCACATAATAGTGATACTCTCATTTCAAGACAGATGTCTAAATATGTACTACATGTGTCGAGAAAATCCTGAAGAAGCCTGGAGCAAACAATTGTCGAAAGGTTGTGATTATAAAAACCAAAATGACATTGCTTCCCAGAAAAGCAAACCACGTAATAGTGATACTATCATTTGAAGACAGATGTCTAAATATGTACTACATGTGTCGAGAAAATCCTGAAGAAGCCTGGAGCAAACAATTGTCGAAAGGTTGTGATTATAAAAACCAAAATGACATTGCTTCCCAGAAAAGCAAACCACGTAATAGTGATACTATCATTTGAAGACAGATGTCTAAATATGTACTACATGTGTCGAGAAAATCCTGAAGAAGCCTGGAGCAAACAATTGTCGAAAGGTTGTGATTATAAAAACCAAAATGACATTGCTTCCCAGAAAAGCAAACCACGTAATAGTGATACTATCATTTGAAGACAGATGTCTAAATATGTACTACATGTGTCGAGAAAATCCTGAAGAAGCCTGGAGCAAACAATTGTCGAAAGGTTGTGATTATAAAAACCAAAATGACATTGCTTCCCAGAAAAGCAAACCACGTAATAGTGATACTATCATTTGAAGACAGATGTCTAAATATGTACTACATGTGTCGAGAAAATCCTGAAGAAGCCTGGAGCAAACAATTGTCGAAAGGTTGTGATTATAAAAACCAAAATGACATTGCTTCCCAGAAAAGCAAACCACGTAATAGTGATACTATCATTTGAAGACAGATGTCTAAATATGTACTACATGTGTCGAGAAAATCCTGAAGAAGCCTGGACCAAACAATTGTCGAAAGGTTGTGATTATAAAAACCAAAATGACATTGCTTCCCAGAAAAGCAAACCACGTAATAGTGATACTATCATTTGAAGACAGATGTCTAAATATGTACTACATGTGTCGAGAAAATCCTGAAGAAGCCTGGAGCAAACAATTGTCGAAAGGTTGTGATTATAAAAACCAAAATGACATTGCTTCCCAGAAAAGCAAACCACGTAATAGTGATACTATCATTTGAAGACAGATGTCTAAATATGTACTACATGTGTCGAGAAAATCCTGAAGAAGCCTGGAGCAAACAATTGTCGAAAGGTTGTGATTATAAAAACCAAAATGACATTGCTTCCCAGAAAAGCAAACCACGTAATAGTGATACTATCATTTGAAGACAGATGTCTAAATATGTACTACATGTGTCGAGAAAATCCTGAAGAAGCCTGGACCAAACAATTGTCGAAAGGTTGTGATTATAAAAACCAAAATGACATTGCTTCCCAGAAAAGCAAACCACGTAATAGTGATACTATCATTTGAAGACAGATGTCTAAATATGTACTACATGTGTCGAGAAAATCCTGAAGAAGCCTGGAGCAAACAATTGTCGAAAGGTTGTGATTATAAAAACCAAAATGACATTGCTTCCCAGAAAAGCAAACCACGTAATAGTGATACTATCATTTGAAGACAGATGTCTAAATATGTACTACATGTGTCGAGAAAATCCTGAAGAAGCCTGGAGCAAACAATTGTCGAAAGGTTGTGATTATAAAAACCAAAATGACATTGCTTCCCAGAAAAGCAAACCACGTAATAGGGATACTATCATTTGAAGACAGATGTCTAAATATGTACTACATGTGTCGAGAAAATCCTGAAGAAGCCTGGAGCAAACAATTGTCGAAAGGTTGTGATTATAAAAACCAAAATGACATTGCTTCCCAGAAAAGCAAACCACGTAATAGTGATACTATCATTTGAAGACAGATGTCTAAATATGTACTACATGTGTCGAGAAAATCCTGAAGAAGCCTGGAGCAAACAATTGTCGAAAGGTTGTGATTATAAAAACCAAAATGACATTGCTTCCCAGAAAAGCAAACCACGTAATAGTGATACTATCATTTGAAGACAGATGTCTAAATATGTACTACATGTGTCGAGAAAATCCTGAAGAAGCCTGGAGCAAACAATTGTCGAAAGGTTGTGATTATAAAAACCAAAATGACATTGCTTCCCAGAAAAGCAAACCACGTAATAGGGATACTATCATTTGAAGACAGATGTCTAAATATGTACTACATGTGTCGAGAAAATCCTGAAGAAGCCTGGAGCAAACAATTGTCGAAAGGTTGTGATTATAAAAACCAAAATGACATTGCTTCCCAGAAAAGCAAACCACGTAATAGGGATACTATCATTTGAAGACAGATGTCTAAATATGTACTACATGTGTCGAGAAAATCCTGAAGAAGCCTGGAGCAAACAATTGTCGAAAGGTTGTGATTATAAAAACCAAAATGACATTGCTTCCCAGAAAAGCAAACCACGTAATAGGGATACTATCATTTGAAGACTGATGTCTAAATATGTACTACATGTGTCGAGAAAATCCTGAAGAAGCCTGGAGCAAACAATTGTCGAAAGGTTGTGATTATAAAAACCAAAATGACATTGCTTCCCAGAAAAGCAAACCACGTAATAGGGATACTATCATTTGAAGACAGATGTCTAAATATGTACTACATGTGTCGAGAAAATCCTGAAGAGGCCTGGAGCAAACAATTGTCGAAAGGTTGTGATTATAAAATCCAAAATGACGTTACTGCTCCGAAAGGCAAACCATTTTATAGTGATACTCTCACTTGAAGACTGATGTCTAAATATGTACTACATGTGTCGAGAAAATCCTGAAGAAGCCTGGAGCAAACAATTGTCGAAAGGTTGTGATTATAAAAACCAAAATGACATTGCTTCCCAGAAAAGCAAACCACGTAATAGGGATACTATCATTTGAAGACTGATGTCTAAATATGTACTACATGTGTCGAGAAAATCCTGAAGAAGCCTGGAGCAAACAATTGTCGAAAGGTTGTGATTATAAAAACCAAAATGACATTGCTTCCCAGAAAAGCAAACCACGTAATAGGGATACTATCATTTGAAGACAGATGTCTAAATATGTACTACATGTGTCGAGAAAATCCTGAAGAGGCCTGGAGCAAACAATTGTCGAAAGGTTGTGATTATAAAATCCAAAATGACGTTACTGCTCCGAAAGGCAAACCATTTTATAGTGATACTCTCACTTGAAGACTGATGTCTAAATATGTACTACATGTGTCGAGAAAATCCTGAAGAAGCCTGGAGCAAACAATTGTCGAAAGGTTGTGATTATAAAAACCAAAATGACATTGCTTCCCAGAAAAGCAAACCACGTAATAGGGATACTATCATTTGAAGACTGATGTCTAAATATGTACTACATGTGTCGAGAAAATCCTGAAGAAGCCTGGAGCAAACAATTGTCGAAAGGTTGTGATTATAAAAACCAAAATGACATTGCTTCCCAGAAAAGCAAACCACGTAATAGGGATACTATCATTTGAAGACAGATGTCTAAATATGTACTACATGTGTCGAGAAAATCCTGAAGAGGCCTGGAGCAAACAATTGTCGAAAGGTTGTGATTATAAAATCCAAAATGACGTTACTGCTCCGAAAGGCAAACCATTTTATAGTGATACTCTCACTTGAAGACTGATGTCTAAATATGTACTACATGTGTCGAGAAAATCCTGAAGAGGCCTGGAGCAAACAATTGTCGAAAGGTTGTGATTATAAAAACCAAAATGACATTGCTTCCCAGAAAAGCAAACCACGTAATAGTGATACTATCATTTGAAGACAGATGTCTAAATATGTACTACATGTGTCGAGAAAATCCTGAAGAAGCCTGGAGCAAACAATTGTCGAAAGGTTGTGATTATAAAATCCAAAATGACGTTACTGCTCCGAAAAGCAAACCATTTTATAGTGATACTCTCATTTGAAGACTGATGTCTAAATATGTACTACATGTGTCGAGAAAATCCTGAAGAGGCCTGGAGCAAACAATTGTCGAAAGGTTGTGATTATAAAAACCAAAATGACGTTACTGCTCCGAAAAGCAAACCATTTTATAGTGATACTCTCACTTGAAGACTGATGTCTAAATATGTACTACATGTGTCGAGAAAATCCTGAAGAAGCCTGGAGCAAACAATTGTCGAAAGGTTGTGATTATAAAATCCAAAATGACGTTACTGCTCCGAAAAGCAAACCATTTTATAGTGATACTCTCACTTGAAGACTGATGTCTAAATATGTACTACATGTGTCGAGAAAATCCTGAAGAAGCCTGGAGCAAACAATTGTCGAAAGGTTGTGATTATAAAATCCAAAATGACGTTACTGCTCCGAAAAGCAAACCACGTAATAGTGATACTATCATTTGAAGACTGATGTCTAAATATGTACTACATGTGTCGAGAAAATCCTGAAGAGGCCTGGAGCAAACAATTGTCGAAAGGTTGTGATTATAAAAACCAAAATGACATTGCTTCCCAGAAAAGCAAACCACGTAATAGTGATACTATCATTTGAAGACAGATGTCTAAATATGTACTACATGTGTCGAGAAAATCCTGAAGAAGCCTGGAGCAAACAATTGTCGAAAGGTTGTGATTATAAAATCCAAAATGACGTTACTGCTCCGAAAAGCAAACCATTTTATAGTGATACTCTCATTTGAAGACTGATGTCTAAATATGTACTACATGTGTCGAGAAAATCCTGAAGAGGCCTGGAGCAAACAATTGTCGAAAGGTTGTGATTATAAAAACCAAAATGACGTTACTGCTCCGAAAAGCAAACCATTTTATAGTGATACTCTCACTTGAAGACTGATGTCTAAATATGTACTACATGTGTCGAGAAAATCCTGAAGAAGCCTGGAGCAAACAATTGTCGAAAGGTTGTGATTATAAAATCCAAAATGACGTTACTGCTCCGAAAAGCAAACCATTTTATAGTGATACTCTCACTTGAAGACTGATGTCTAAATATGTACTACATGTGTCGAGAAAATCCTGAAGAAGCCTGGAGCAAACAATTGTCGAAAGGTTGTGATTATAAAATCCAAAATGACGTTACTGCTCCGAAAAGCAAACCACGTAATAGTGATACTATCATTTGAAGACTGATGTCTAAATATCTACTGGATGTCGATTATATGGTATGCCATATAATCGCTCAAATTTCAAAGGTGGCGTCTCTAACTGTTGAGTCTTGACTCATTGTTGTATCTCGACTAATGCATGGAATAATAATGCAACACCAAATGTACTTAGAACAAGAATGTATTATAACAAGAAAGTGTACACAATATTTACATCTAGTATTTCTGTATATTTCTGGGAAGACCGTTCCTGGAGAATGTGTTGACTAAATCGCAGTCGGGCAGAGTCTCTAGTTGGATCTCGTGATTCCCCCCTTCCTGTCTTCCGGTACCAACCATATTTATATGGTCGGTACCCCGCTATGCAGATTAGGTGGATCCTACCACAACACTAACTATTTGCTGCTAAACTTTAATTCAGATTTTTCATCTTATATATACTTTCCTTTATCAGGACCTAGGCGATCATGGTTCTCCTTAACTTTTGCTTTGGAAAGTAAATTTTGTGCCTTTACCGTCCCTCTTTTTACTCGTTCTGTTATCCATTAGCTACAACTGATCAAATAGGGAAATGGTCGTTTGCCCTTGCTTCTCATGTCTTTCCTCTGTCCTGTGAGTGTTAAATTCTCATAGCCTTTTCCCGGACATAAAAAGCCAGTTCAACCAGCCGACTATATGCATACACTCACACCTACACTCGGTTTTGTTTGATTGATTGATTTGTATGTTTAACGGCACATCAACACCTTATGGATCATTTAATGTCGAAATTTAATTTTCTTAGGTGATTTGAAGTAATAAAAATATGATATATGTCATTCTGCTTTCACAACTGAATACATGGTAGATGGGACTCAGATTTAGTGCTTGTACACATTTGTGAGTCGACTGATTCTGTTTAGTGGTATATCAACACCTCTATGGGTTATTTAATGCCGAAATCTAATTATTGTGTAGATAGGTTTATATTTTCGGGGTAAAAGGCATATCGAGAAATTGCCGGAGTTTTGACAGGAAGAATGATGTTCACTAGCCAGAAACGTCGTAAAAATTATAGAAAAAAGTCTGGACGACGCCGTGACCTCAAAAGAATGAGTCACTAAATATTTTTGCACACCTTAATATTTAAATTTGAATTAATATTTTTATTCGAGCTTGTTTTGAAAGTTGATGTAATTCGTTTCATAAGTTTCATATTATCTTAAGGATTCATTTACATTTTCGCAGCACTATATATATATATATATATATATATATATATATATATATATATATATATATATATATATATATATAATGTGTGTATGTATTATGAAATCGACTGGGTCCGACAATTATTTTTTAATATATATTCTATTTATACGTTATTCTTTATAGATACAAATATTTAAGTAAATGCTCCGTTTAAAATAAACAGTACTAACTATATTTACCGGACTGTAGGTAAATGGGATAGCAAGTCAGGCTATATGACAGTTCCATGTAGGATACAGGTTCAATTCTCGTTGGAGGACACATATTTTCTATGAAAATTTCTCAGACATTCGGGACGGTAAATGTCAATCCAAAACGACCCACCATTCATATTTACATCGATATGTGTACCAGTTCTCTGTATTTGGCTCACCCAAAAGGAAGAAGCATTCATATTTACATAGATATGTGTACCAGTTCTCTGTATTTGGCTCCCCCAAAAGGAAGAAGCATTCATATTTACATAGATATGTGTACCAGTTCTCTGTATTTGGCTCACCCAAAAGGAAGAAGCATTCATATTTACATAGATATGTGTACCAGTTCTCTGTATTTGGCTCACCCAAAAGGAAGAAGCATTCATATTTACATAGATATGTGTACCAGTTCTCTGTATTTGGCTCACCCAAAAGGAAGAAGCATTCATATTTACATAGATATGTGTACCAGTTCTCTGTATTTGGCTCATCCAAAAGGAAGAAGCATTCATATTTACATAGATATGTGTACCAGTTCTATGTATTTGGCTCACCCAAAAGGAAGAAGCATTCATATTTACATAGATGTGTGTACCAGTTCTCTGTATTTGGCTCGCCCAAAAGGAAGAAGCATTCATATTTACATAGATATGTGTACCAGTTCTCTGTATTTGGCTCACCCAAAAGAAAGAAGCATTCATATTTACATAGATATGTGTACCAGTTCTATGTATTTGGCTCACCCAAAAGGAAGAAGCATTCATATTTACATAGATATGTGTACCAGTTCTCTGTATTTGGCTCACCCAATAGGAAGAAGCATTCATATTTACATAGATATGTGTACCAGTTCTCTGTATTTGGCTCACCCAAATGTGCAACGTCATCTTCTATCTCCTTAAATCTTGTTCCTTCATTGATCTCTCTCCTTAGTTGACTCCCAGTAGTTACTTGTAATCTAGTGGTTTTTATAGCCTTATATAAGACGAAATAATTTTAAAAAAATCATTAACAGAATAAGTAGAATTTACTTACACGTAGCAAACTGGTAACACTATTGACGTAGTACGGAATTATAAAAGCACGCCGACGCATAAAGCTGTTGGCGATCTGCAATAGATAGAAAAAATCGATTTTAACTATTATAGCACAGGAAAAATATTAACTTTAATGAAATGCAGGATGATATATATATGTAACACTATTTAGGAACGGCAGGTTAATTAATCAATTGATTAACCACATAAGTTTATTACGGGGATACTTAAACCGATAGATATAACGAAAGACATACTGAGCGATTACTTACACCGATAGATATAACGAAAGACATACTGAGCGATATTCTTTTTGTTTTGTTATTTTCCCAAACAGAGTATCGGTGGAGAAAAAAAAGATTTTTTGTTTTGTTATTTTCAAGTGCGAATTCAAGATAACCACATTACTTTCTCGCGGAAGTGTGATGCTGAGATATGCCAAATTATCTGCGAGGACAAAAGAAGGAAAGAGAGAAAGAAGAGAAAGAAACAGAGGGACAAGACTTAACAACTTAGATGATAAGAGAAGGAAAGAATGCCACCCACAAAAGCGATGTTGTTTTGAGTAGGGGAATGAGGAAAATTCTGATGGTCATTTTTTGAGAGATACCAGAGCTTCTGGGCAGATAAAACATTGGCTGTGTCAGGATGACGAACTTGTGTTATCAGTAGTTGATGGGTCGTCTGCCGACCGCACGCAGGGCCCTCGATCGAGATGTCGCCTGGACAGGACATCTGCATTTTGTTTAGGTTCGTTTGTGATAACGAAGGCTATGTTAGGGTATTTTAATTAACCCAATTTCGCCAAACAAAGAATCGTCTACTTAATGTTGACGGATAAACCTGGTTGAGAAAAAAACATATCCCGTGAAGTTGGATAAAATTGAGATTATCAGTTGATGCCTATTGGCCGAATAGCCAGGCGGAGATGATCATGTGACGCAGAGAGGAGGCCTGCCACCGCCCATTGAGAGGATAGGTATGAGATGTTACTGCGAGGAAGTGGGAAAACCGTTGACGCCCTCTAAAGTATGGTGAGATACCCATATGAGAGCAGAAGAGGGTGGGAGTGGAATAAGATTTCCAAATACGGAAAATGATAATTATTTTTGGCCGAAAACAAAGAAAATCCTTATTGGGGATTTGAAATCAACGTGGTGGCCACACCACGTCCGACCCCACGCCAGGTTTTGATCGGCGTCCATATAAGCAAACATCTACGGGTGTTTCAGAGAGTTCGCAGAGGAGAGTCGAGTTCGGAGAGTCGGGTCGAGTCCAGACAGTCAGTCAGAAGAGTACAGCCAGTACAGTAAGAGAGAGACGCGCCTCGCACAGGTGACCGCACGATTCCATGCCTTCCGACTTAGACTTCTAACCAAGAACAAATTTGTTGGTCCGACTTTAGATTTTCCACCAAAACAAGTTTCCGAATTAGACTTCTAACCAAGAACAAATTATAGAAGTCTGACTTATATTCTCCATACAGATATCCAGAACTAGTTAAGGAACGCAAAAGTGTTACAATCCACATTTTTTTCTTCGGGCTGGGAGAGAAAGAGAGAGACGCACTCCTGTAACTCAACAAACCGACATAAAATTAATCACTATTCCTAACCAGTCGCTCGCCTTGAAGTTGTTGTTTGTGCTTTTGTTTTTTTTGTCTACATTTATTGTGCAGTATCACCTTGACCCGGATTCGGCTGGCACTACGGCCCGACGTCTGATTGATCTCGTCAACCTAAAATCAAATCACAACGTGGGTAGGTTGAATCGGGATCAAAGCAGTTGCTTCGGTGACCAGGCGTTGGAAGCGAGCCGAGTACGACAAGTTGGTACTAGAACCCAACAAGACTTCAACCGATGTCCCAGGGTTAGCCCGTCACAAAGGACCGACGTCACATTTTGGCGTCGTGACTGAAAAAGAAGTTGGGTGTCACAAACGGTGCCCTGACAGAGGACGACGGGTGTCACAAATGGTGCCCTGACCAAGGACAGAGGAGGGTTGGGTGTCACATATATGATTAAAGAAAAAAAACCCTGTGATATAAATATTCACGTTAAAACGTTCTTTTCTTATACGTAATGCTTATTTACCAATTTATATATGCACTTTTTGCTCATGTACTTTTACATACTATGATAAAATATTCTTTGATGAAGCAACCCATCACATTTTTTTAGTAATATTGGAATCAACATATTGCAATAAACAGTACTGTGCGATGAAGCAAGAGGGAGAAAATGTTTTCATTCGAACGCTCTTCTGAGAAGAATAAATCATTAGATAATATAGATTTGACTGGAATTTTGGATTTATTTGTTTCCAACTATATATGTTTTCTTTTTTTCTTTATATGCTCAAAGACGAACACTCACCATATCATTTGAGATATATTTGGGTTTTTTCAAGAATTCAAGTCTTTCATCAACCGCTACAATATAAAGAGTAGAGCCACTCGATGAAGCCATATTTAAAGTTGTACGCATACCAGCACGATTCTTAGCGGGTGTATATAATCCTGTAACCTGTATAATGAAAAACAAGATATATTAAAAACAAGTCATGTGATCAGGTGATAAACGGACATTCCAAACTTGAATGTATCTTTATTTTTTAATCAATTCATGGGGATAATGCCACTAAGACAAAAGGTGATGGTGGTGGTGCCCACCACCATCACCTTTTGTCTTAGTGAAAAAGAATGAAAAGATTTTAGAAGAAATCGGAAAATTAACGCTTATTAACGCTTATTTTCATTCACTACTCCTGATCCCTTACTCGACTCAATCCTCGCATGGATCCCTCTTCAGACACTCCCTCGGTTTCTCTTTATTTCCCTTCCAGCTTATTTTCATTCTCTACTCTTGATTCTTCATTTACTCGACTCAATCCTCGATTGGATCCGTCTCCAACCACTCACTCTGTTTCTCTTTATTGCACTTCCTGCTTATTTTCATTCACTACTCCTGATCCCTCATGTACTAGACTCAATCCTCGTTTGGATCCCTCTCCAACCACTCCCTCTGTTTCTATTTATTGCATTTCCAGCTTATTTTTCTACACTTGATCCCTCATTTACTCGACTCAGTCCTCGTATGGATCCCTCTTCAATCCCTCACTCTGTTTCTCTTTATTTCCATTCCTGCTTATTTTCATTCACTACTCCTGATCCCGCATTTACTCGACTCAATCCTCGTTTGGATCCCTCTCCAACCACTCCCTCTGTTTCTATTTATTGCACTTCCAGCTTATTTTCATCCACTACACTTGATCCCTCATTTACTCGACTCAATCCTCGTTTGGATCCCTCTCCAACCACTCCCTGTGTTTCTCCTTATTGCACTTCCAGCTTATTTTCATCCACTACACTTGATCCCTCATTTACTCGACTCAATTTCTCGTATGGATCCCTCTCCAACCACTCCCTCTCTTTACTCCTTATTGACCTTCCAGCTTATTTTCATTCACTACTCCTGATCCCTCATTTACTCGACTCAATCCTCGTATGGATCCCTCTCCAACCACTCCCTCTCTTTACTCCTTATTGACCTTCCAGCTTATTTTCATTCACTACTCCTGATCCCTCATTTACTCGACTCAATCCTCGTATGGATCCCTCTCCAACCACTCCCTCTCTTTACTCCTTATTGACCTTCCAGCTTATTTTCATTCACTACTCCTGATCCCTCATTTACTCGACTCAATCCTCGCATGGATCCCTCTTGAACCACTCCCTCTGCTTCTCTTTATTGTCCTTCCTGCTTATTTTCATTCACTACTCCTGCTTCCTCACTTACTCGATACAATACTCGCATGAATCCCTCTTCAACTATTCCCTCTTTTGCCCTTCCTGGCCATTTTCATTCTCTCCACCACCTCCCTAATTTAGGTGAACCACTCTTCCCCGGTCTAATCAGGCTGAATTAATTGTTCTGCTGTCTCGTGCTTGACCTTTTCTATTTTTTCACACAAGTCAGACAAAATAGTATATAGTTGTCCTCCCCATACGTCTGTCGGCTTCGGTTCGTGGACGATCACCGAAGTTAAGCAACGTCGAGCCTGGGTAATAGCTAGATGTGTGACCGCTTGGGAATACCAGATGCTGTAAAGTCGGATATGCGGGTGGTGTAATGTTTAGCGTCTCGGAATTATTTATCGGAGAGTGGAGTTCAAACTCCAGTTGGGTCCGTTATATTTATTTACGCGGAAATACACTTGAGAAAGGTTTGAATTCACCCTTCTCCCCTCCCCAGCTATGGGTTAATTAGTTAAGACTTAATGCATTAAGTTATTATGATCCCACCCCACAAAAATTATTACAATCTAAAAATATTTCACGCTTTAGATAAATAGCAAAGTGTTGGTTAGTCGTAGAAAACAAATCGAGCAGTCGTATATACGTCTGCATAGACACATTGTCAACGATTTACTACAGGAACGGGTTGTAAATGCTTTACAGGAGAAATGATTTACAAACGTTTTATTAAACAGGGTAAATGGGTAAATTGTCGACACTTTATATTTTTTTAAATTTCACGCATGCGCATTGTTTTTTTTTCGACTGCACAGTAGAGTAGGGGAACCGTCTGTTAGAAAAAGAGCACCATGATGCAATTCCTTCTGCCAGAAATTTGGAAACGTCATGCTGTACTGCTTAGCATTCGTGTCGGAATTACCAATACGAACATTTCAGAATGTTTGCGTGCCAATCCCAGGACAGTACAGAGCATTCGGAAAGAGTTGGATGAGTCAAATAGGGATTGGGTAGCTCGGAAAACTCACTTTGATCGTTCTGAGAGAAAAAAAACTCCATTCACCTTCTCACAGAGCCGCAGACTCAACACGGAGGCCTACATCAAGTGCCTTGAAGAGGTAGTGCTGCCCTGGGTCAAGAGGATGGCTGCTGGAAGACCCTATGTCTGGTAACAGACTCTGCATCATGCCACACAAGCAGGAGAACGCAGTCACGGCTGTCAGACAATTTCTGCGACTACATCACCCCTTACATCTACCTACCTAACACTCCAGGCAGTAACGCCTTTGATTATGATGTGTGGGGCGCAGTTGGACGAGAAACCAACAAAACTACTGGTAACAACAAAGATGAACTGAAGGCAAGGATTATGGCAGTATTCACAACTTAAACAAAGAGACCGTCCAGAAGAGTTGCAGGAGATTCTGAAGTCGTCTGGAGGTTGTGGTTGAGCAAATGGCGATTTTATGAATAAATTTACTCTTTAGAATTTCAAGATATTTTTGTGCAATTTTTGGTACATTTATTTTAAAATGAGATGCCAGTTTCATTTTCATTTTTTTTTTTTTTTTGTGCGTAATTTAGACGACAATTTATCCATCGCACCTTGCTGCAAATGATTTAATATTACTGCATGATTTACTACAGAAAAGCTTTGTAAAGGATTGACTGATAATACTGCCTCATAATCATATATTTGGATGAATATCTTTTTAAATCTGTGCTGTCTATTGGAAGACGTTCTAATAATATTAGAATGGCTTCTTACATATCATTTTTCTGTGGAGTAATGGATAGCGGCTCGGATGGAGGAATCGGAGAGCCGAGTTCGAATCCATTATATTCACTTATGTGCTTATGCCCTTGGGAAAGTTATGAATCCTCTTCTTCTCCCCCCAAGCTATGGGTAAATAGCAGGACAGACCGGGTTCTATAACCTTGGATGGCAACTGGTCTACCGCAGAAAGAAATGGCAGCCTACTGCGAGAAAAAAACTGCCACGTCAGTCATGTATCGAAAGATACACGATCGCCTAAGTGTGTATCACACATAGCTGACTGGTTTCTACCAAGAAGACACAGTAATGGATAGCGGCTCGGATTGAGGAATCGGAGAGCAGAGTTCAAATTCTAATCGGGTTCATTGCCTTCACTTACGTGGAAGTGATTCATATCCTTGGTATGAATCAACCTCGTCTTTCCCCAGCAGCTTGGTTGGCAATTAATCTAGGAGAAGGAAAACTCTGATTTCAACCATCAGCTATTTTTTAGGTCCTCCTCTAAGTTCCGAGAGGAGGGGCGAGGTAACCTCAACATCCCCGGTGCAAAACAAACAGGCAAGCCATTGCACTATTCCACCTTGGATGTCACCATGAACTACAATTGTGAAATGTTGACCGAAGCGGTCCAAAATATGACTATCACATAACAAAAACAGTCCTGGGTATGACGATAAACTACATCCGGCAGCAAGACCTCTAATCGGGATGTTTTGTAGAGCGTGGAACTAACTCTTAGTTGGTATTGTTCCCAGATCCACCCTGACCCGGGGTGGTAACACCTGTTAGGGGGGAAATAGTAGCCCTTCAAATTGAGTTAAAAAAATGTAATGGATAATGTTTTTGCAATTCTAATGAAGTGAAGTAATGGATAGCGGCTCGGATTGAGGAATCGGAGAGCTGAGTTCGAATCCAGTCGAATCCATTATATTCACCTTTGAAAAAGTATGAATCCTCTTCTTCTCCCCACCTAATTATGGGTAAATAGCAGGACAAACCCCGGGTTCTATAGCCTTGGATGGCAACTGGTCTACCGCAGAAAGAAATGGCAGCCTACTGCGGGAAAAAATCTGCCTGTTAAAAAAAGCTGTGAAAGTATAAAAATAAATGTTCATAGTAAAAAAGATACCAGCAATAACTTTAAAAAAAATAACCAAACTCCTATTTTAACTACTTCAAATCTCCCAAGAAAATTAAATTTCGACATGAAATTACCCATAAGGTGTTTATATGCTGTTAAACAAAGAGACAGAACATAGCGGAAAGAAACCAAGAATTACCTGATATTTGAAATCAACGCTCAGCTTAACTGGCATGACATCAATAAGAACGGTGCCATGAACCGTGATGCAGGTGAAAATGATCTTGATGCCAGGTATCCACATCTTGGACGTTTTCAAATTCAGGTTGAGAAAGTATCCATACATATGCACGGTGCCATGATCGATGAATCGATTATCTTTCATAATCTGAAAAAAAGAGAAGTTATTTTTTAAACATTTATATTTATCAAAAAATCCCCGATGCCTTTTCTAATTGTCGTCAGCGGTACAAGATTACTCTGTAAATCTAATTAAAAAAAGAAAAAAAAAGACTAAAAATTTTGGAGGTTCTTCACATCAAAAGACGACATTCCGTCATCACTGAAATTTTTTTTGCATCTCGGAGCGCACGTATTAAAATTTTGAATCGTTCTCCCCTATTTCTATTTTCCCTACTTTCCAGAATATTTCTTTGTTGGAAATGTTATCAGTCAAAATTCTGCTTTTGTTTTATACAACTATTATTTTTGACTATTTGTACAACACGTTCCCAACAAGCCACTCAAGGTGAAGCGTTACTGAGTGCAGTTGCTGTAGGGTTTTGAAAGCAAGATGTGAATATTATGATGATAATGACGTTAAGATTGTAAGGATTGGGGAAATATTCTCTCGGGAGTTTGTTCCATGAAGTAACTGCGCAGAAGAAATCCACTTACCTTAAAAAAAAAAAAGGCTGAGGGGTGTGAGCCTTCCGATTCATGACACAAAGAAAAACGGGTAGACTAATAACGTCATTTATAATGGAAAGTGGAAGGTGATGGAATAGCCCGGATGGACTACCTATGTGTTGGCTACGGATTAGTGTAACTGCCTTCGAACGCATATCAACTCAATGGCAGTGAACAAGAGAAGGTTAGAGGAAGCCGTCGAGGTGGAAAGTAAATTTGCCGGTATTTGGACGTACGGATCTGTGAATTCTTGACAGTTTGCAAAAATTATAGGGAAGAAGCTGTCTTAATAGAACTTCCTCCTTACTTATGGAATACGAAGCAAATGATAATGATGCATGGCATGGCGGGTGCAGTAACATTACACAAGTCAGACTTGTTGTGTCCATAAAGAAATACATAAATGTCCGTAAAATTAAAAAAAAAAAATGAAAGTGTCAAAAATAATTATAATAAAATAGTTATAACAATTATAATCATCATCAATTCCCTCTTTCTAAACCGACTTTTCTCCTCCGCGCACAAACACGTGACATGCTCACTATCAGACATGCAGTCAACACAGACAGGCTGTCAACACGTATGTTAACGAAAATTTCGGCTCCTTTTTCTTTTTCAGACCGTAATAGAATTTATCTCTTGGCACTCAACAAAAATTCGAGCTAAGAAAACCACAAATTATTGTATCTGGAGTATGCCCTTAACTCACTTGCAAATCATTGTCGTGACATCGTCGATGTTGATTCATTGAAGTGGAACTTAACAGAAGCTTGGAATTAAGTTTTCCTTGACACTATCCGCAAAGCTACTGCCTCCTGGTTACCACGATTACAAGTACACTTCAAAAGTTTGAAGCCACCCCCACAATTAGTATGGGATGATATTGAGAGACGAGTCAAAAAAAGAAAAAGAAAAAGAGCTCTTAGAGTCATTGAAAAAAAAAAGAATAGATTCAGTTATCAAACTTATACTTAGAGATACTTTGGTAACGAATGCCAAACATTTCTGCGGCAGTAATCAAGCTTAAAGGAGGATATTTTGACGAGAGCAAAATATAATCTTAAAATGCATTTTTTCTTCTTGTCATAATAAAATTATGTTGAACCTTCAGGCAAACATTTCGAAATCTACATACTGGACAAGGGACTGAACTTAATTGGTCCGAGTTAGATGGAAACACAGAATAACGCCTTACGTCTCCTAATATAGGGTTTTATCAGTAAAAAAGGCGGCAAATGTATCCTTCGAGAGAATACATCAGCTCTAATTGGTTCATTTGAGTGGCCTTCTAAAAGTTCAGATGTGAAAGCTATGGGTCACTGTATCTGAAGTATATTCCTAACACAATTGCAAACCATTGTCGTGACACTATCCGCAAAGCTACTGCCTCCTGGTTACCACGTTTACCACTTTGTGTTGAACATTCAGGCAAACATTTCGAAAGTCTACAATGATTGTTCTGTCCGGGAATAAATTATGATAGCTAAATAAATGTATTTCTGAATTTACCGTTTTTTTTTTGTTTTTTTTTTTTACTACGCACCCTATATATATATATTAGGGGTAGAATCTCTGACTGATACCAAATCGGTTGGGTTTCGATGCCGGCTTGAAGCAATTTGACGTCTAACCACACTGAAGAGCTGTGATACAGCGAAACAATCTGTTTGTGGATGACATATATATGAATACAAGATGAAAGTTCTTGTGTTTTTATGATCAACGCTACTTTCCAAAATGAGAATAGAATCTGTAAAGAAAGGAGATCAAAGGTCGAGGAGAGGGTTTCTGCACTTTAACCTGGAATTCTCACACTGTGATGGCAAACAGAAAACCGTGCTGGAACGCCCTCTAGTTAGTAGTAACGATGCTGAAGCGCCTGAAGTATACCTTCTCGTCGGGCTATCAAATACTGAATGTACTGCTTCTGCTGGCACAGTACTAGATCTATAATCACACATACACACGCATCTCAAGTATGTTTGAAAAGTAACGGGATTGGTGTCACAAACAATTTATTTCAATTTCAAGCAACAAACTACATGTTTTCCATTCAATGTAATACCTCATGACTCTAATACACTTCTCCATACTTCTCTGCCACGCTTCTATGCGCTGCTGGAAGGATTCTTCCTGGATGTCCTCGGCTACGTTGTTACGGCCCACCTGATAGCACACATTGAGCTTTTTTAAATCGGTATCACCCCATGCAAGGCTGTAAAGCCATTAAGACACAAGGGGTTACAGGGTGTGGAAGAATTAGAGACAGAAATACTATATATTATATATAGTAATCAGGAGGAGAGTAGATAGCGATTGATATTGCATTTATTTTTTTTAGATCAAAGTTGGCTGGAAAGCATGGAACCAGAAGGGATTTCCACAAGCGAGAAAAGAAACTGTTAACATAGAATTTACGGCTACATCTAACCAGCTTAGCGGTAAATTAATGAGATCTCGACGCCAGTCTAGTCAGTCAGTTATGTGCCATGCGTGATACACGCTTAGGCGATCATGTATCTTTAGGTATTTGACTGACGAGGCAGATTTTTTCCCGCAGTAGGTTGCCATTTCTTTCTGCGGCAGACCAGTTGCCATCCAAGGCAACCCGCTATATCCTGCTGTTTACCCATAGCTGGGGGGAGAAGAAGAGGATTCATACTTTTCCCAAGGGTATTAGCACGTAAGTGAATGTAATGGATTTGACTGGAGTTCGAACTCGGCTCTCCGATTCTTCAGTCCGAGCCACTATCCGTTAATCCATCTGCTCTTAAATACAATAAGAGCTCATCCGAACAATTACCATGAAAATGTTTATAGAAAAGATACACCGAGAAGAAAATTTACGGCAGTGAGAAAGTAACTGAAGCCGAGCCGCCAGATCAGGACCAATAATATTGCTGATTCTTCTTTGGATTTAATCAATGAGCTCAAGGTAAATAGCAGCGGCACCGGATCATATGTGCCAGCAATATTCTAAGCATAGAAGAATGGTAAATTTATAAATATGTAAGATTCTGGAGAGAAAAATCATCGCGTATGACACAGTGAACCACATTTCTTAGCAGCTGATCTAGGAATGGATTAAATATCGTCTTTCCACTTCATGTCAGCTAAGAACGTTAGCCCAAGAAAGCGCAACGTATCACTTTCCTGCAGGTTAGCATCAGTCATGCTGATGGAATGCAAAGAGGGGTTTGTCAGATGATTAATGGAGAGAAGTTTAGTTTTAGAGGCATTAAAATTAACAAGCCATCTTTTGCCCCAGTTAACAACAGATTGAAGGTCGTTTTGGACACCGGCTGCCATTTTGACCTTGTCGGACTGATCAGCCTTATTATTGAGGCAGGTGTAAATGGTTGTGTCCTCGGTGTAGATACCAATTTGGGAGTTGATGTCACCGTGAAGGTCATTAATGAAAAGGTTGTGACCAAGTAATTGGTTAAGCAATAACAAAACAAGAGCAGATAAATAGTGTATTTGAACAGTAAATACAACAGAAATGTGTTACACGACTTGGGAGTGTGTGTCGGTTGACCAGCGTTCAGTCTATATCACTGTTAATATTTAACAGCCCCCCCCCCCCACGAGGGATGTATGTGGCACAAGGCCGAGTTTA
Organism: Acanthosepion esculentum; assembly: GCA_964036315.1. Taxonomy (NCBI): domain Eukaryota; kingdom Metazoa; phylum Mollusca; class Cephalopoda; order Sepiida; family Sepiidae; genus Acanthosepion; species Acanthosepion esculentum. The sequence continues at coordinate 64,811,070 of OZ038510.1, forward strand.
CCGTGTGTTCTCCGAGTCCGTAGGTTCGGCCAAAATATTCCCTTAGAAGCCGCATAAACGGGTTTAGGGACTGTCTAGCTCCCCGGACGAAACTTTGCCTTTCGGTAAAGCCTAGTTCGGGTTCCTCTCTGCTCAAGGCAGAGAGTTCAACAGTTGAAGAGGCTATAGCACTGTTTCCCCCGAGGCTTACTTTCCTACTACTTTATAGTAAGTGGAAGAGTCCACAATAGCCTCATTAGAGGGCAGGAACCACAACAGATAATTAAAATTATTAGATTAGGTCCAAGGATGAAACCTCAGGGACACCCGCGTTAGGACGAAAGGATCTAGACAAGTGGCCGTTTAGGATAAATTTCATTTCACGATTTGATAGGGAAGATTATATGAGTTCAAAAATGAGTTTAGAAAGAACTGGAGCCGCTTCAGGAGCGTATTTTTTAATGTCTATTACAGGGATACCATCTGGCCCACATGTTTCGAGGGGATCTAGGTTAGAGATGCTAGCAGAAACCATGCATATGACTGAGTTCTAAGTGGGAAGTTAGGTAAAGAGACTCCAGATGAGTCAAGAGTAAAGCTTAAGGAGAATTTACGGGTAAAGCATTTAGTTAGGTAGAGGATGTTAACATCTCTAATCGATTGAAGAGGTGATGGATAGAAACCTTATATTTATTTAATATCCTATTACAGAGCCGCCAGTAATCACGAAAGCCAAATTTGTTAGATGCTATGAGCTTCAAACTGGGACTTAGCTCATTCAAGGACTCATTTACTTTTATTACAAGCAGCAACGAATATGCGTCTGTTCTGACGAGCGCTGTCACGCTGATATAGCCGAAAATAGTGGTTCCTGTGGGCTATAGCAGCAGAGAATGCTGGTGTGAACCATGAAGAGGATTGAGGTTTCACCGGGTATTTCGTCTGCGCCGTCTTTGAGATGCTTAACCAATTCAGCTGATCAGGGCTTCTAGGAGTTTCCCTAAAAGAGTTAGAAAGCTAATCGGACATTATTTGGAAGGATTGGAAGGTTCAGCCAAGTTCTTTAAGAACTGGAACAACATATGAGGACGTCCAGCAAGCGGGAAAGCAAGAGAGAAAAGGGCCCAGTTGGGGAGCACATTTCTTAATGACTATTACAGGGATACGATGTTGCGAAGCTCGGCAAGATCGAAGTGAGGTAAGAAATAAAAATAGTCTTACGGAGCAAGATCAGGTGAAATAGGGAGATTGTTGCGATGTTCTTCTCGTTCTGGAACTTCGGGATGCTCAAGGCTTTGTAAGCAGGTGCATCGTGGTGGTGAAGTAGCTGCGATTTGTCCTGCCACAACATTCCTCTCTTCTCATCCGCTGAACGAAGCAAACGCCGGAAGTATCTCTTTGTAGACTTACTGATTGATTGTCTGGCCTTGTGCCAAGAACTCACTGTGGACGATGGCTCTCACATCGAAGAACGGATAAGTCCAGTTATTTTCAGACAGACCTCGTGTATGAATTGTAATCAAAATTCGTAAATAACTATATAGGCCATACTACAACATGTTTGACACGAAGACTCACACTACACCTTTCTGACCATAGCTCAATTAGATCTCATTTAAATACTCGTGGAGATCTACTGAACCCTATTCACGACATACTTGTTGACAACACAAATATAATAGCATCGTCTACATGTAAAAGAAAAAAAGACTAAAAATAATTGAAACCTTATTAATAAAAACAAAAAACCAACACAATAATCCAACTATGAATATAGGCACAATATCTTGACCGTGTTTTGAAAATGAAAACATTATATACAACAACAATCTATTTGCTGTTAGCAGTTAATATGTTTCAACCTTGAACATTGCTAAATGTATAGCCGAAAGCGCTCGGATAAAAAGAACAGTTGGACAGATTTTTATATATTTTAACTACAGAATAGAAAAAAATTATTAGATCGCATGAGAAATTGCATAAAATACTAAATCAAAGCACCCTGTCTGTCGTATTCAATGAAATGTGCACGAAAGAAGGATTGCTGCCTAAATACACACATATATATATATATGTGCGTGTGTGTGTTTGTGTTTGCGTATGTGTGTGTGTGATATGTGTGCGTGTGTATGTATGTAATATAATGAATATCTTACCAAGTAGTAAACCCTTTTCAACATGTCGGTACTTTCAATGAGAATATTTATGTCATCTCCGGCCTTCAATGAAGAAAGAAAATATATGTAATGTCAAACAGTTGATAAAAATGAGTGAAAACGGATATACATATATGCAAAAGGGGGTATTATATAAACAAGGGAAAAAGGGATGAAATATAAAAGGAAGGAAGAGGCGGAAGAATGAAAATGATAATAGGAAAAATAAGCGAGAAGAAAAGGGAAATGGAGAAGGAGAAGAAAAAGAGGGTGAAGAAGGAAGTTAATAATAATAATAATAATAATAATAATAATAATAGTGATAATAGTGAGAAGAAAAAGGAAATGTAGAAGAAGACGAAGGTGGCCAAGAAGAAGACGGCGAAGAAGGACAATAATAATAATAATAATAGTGAGAAGAAAAAGGAGATGTAGAAGGAGAAGACGAAGGTAGCCAAGAAGAAGAGGGCGAAGAAGGACAATAATAATAATAATAATAGTGAGAAGAAAAAGGAGATGTAGAAGGAGAAGACGAAGGTAGCCAAGAAGAAGAGAGCGAAGGATGGTAATAATAATAATAATAATAATAATAATAATAGTGAGAAGAAAAAGGAGATGTAGAAGGAGAAGACGAAGGTGGCCAAGAAGAAGAGGGCGAAGAAGGACAATAATAATAATAATAATAGTCAGAAGAAAAAGGAGATGTAGAAGGAGAAGACGAAGGTAGCCAAGAAGAAGAGGGCGAAGAAGGACAATAATAATAATAATAATAGTGAGAAGAAAAAGGAGATGTAGAAGGAGAAGACGAAGGTAGCCAAGAAGAAGAGGGCGAAGAAGGACAATAATAATAATAATAATAGTGAGAAGAAAAAGGAGATGTAGAAGGAGAAGACGAAGGTAGCCAAGAAGAAGAGGGCGAAGAAGGACAATAATAATAATAATAATAGTGAGAAGAAAAAGGAGATGTAGAAGGAGAAGACGAAGGTAGCCAAGAAGAAGAGGGCGAAGAAGGACAATAATAATAATAATAATAGTGAGAAGAAAAAGGAGATGTAGAAGGAGAAGACGAAGGTAGCCAAGAAGAAGAGGGCGAAGAAGGACAATAATAATAATAATAGTGAGAAGAAAAAGGAGATGTAGAAGGAGAAGACGAAGGTAGCCAAGAAGAAGAGAGCGAAGGATGGTAATAATAATAATAATAATAATAATAATAATAATAATAATAGTGAGAAGAAAAAGGAGATGTAGAAGGAGAAGACGAAGGTAGCCAAGAAGAAGAGGGCGAAGAAGGACAATAATAATAATAATAGTGAGAAGAAAAAGGAGATGTAGAAGGAGAAGACGAAGGTAGCCAAGAAGAAGAGGGCGAAGAAGGACAATAATAATAATAATAATAGTGAGAAGAAAAAGGAGATGTAGAAGGAGAAGACGAAGGTAGCCAAGAAGAAGAGAGCGAAGGAGGATAATAATAATAATAATCATAGTGAGAAGAAAGACGTCGAAGAAGGATAATAATAATAATAGTAGTAATAATAATAATAAAAATAATGATAATAATAACAGTAGTAGTGAGAAGAAAAAGGAGACGTAGAAGAAGACGAAGGTAGCCAAGAGAAGACGTCGAAGGACAATAATAATAGAAAAAGATGTAGAAAGAGAAAACGAAGATACGGATGAAGATCATCATCAACGACTAGGAGATGTAGAAAGAAAAGACGGATTTAGCAAAGATGCTGTAGTCGGAAAATAAAAATAACTATAACCTCACATCACTTTCTTCGTCTGCCGCTCCATCTCTCAAGAAGAGAGAGAGAGAGAGAATAGCTAAAAAGTCTATCAGCCGTGCTTCAATTCGTTTTGACACTTTGGTTACCAATTTTTCCAAGACAAGCGACATTTGTACAAAACTTATAATTTCAGTCATTTTTAAAGTAGTTTTTATACTTGTAAAAAGAGTTTTTACAAACATAACTTGAAGAACATAGACATACTATTGAAATATTATTAAACACTGTCCAACACTGTCTTTTCTTTCCGTGTTTTGTAATAATAATAATAAACTATCAAAATACAAGGACCTTGAAACGGAAATCTAAAAAAATGTGGCACATTAGGACATCAACTATACCAATTGTAGTTGGGGCCCTCTGGTTAACTGGAAAAGGTTCCGATAGACTCATTGAAGGGATTCCTCATGCCTTAAAGAAATACCAAAACTGACAAGTACAGCCCACATCTTACAAAGATCCTTACATTGTTAATCTTCATCATATTTCGTTCTCAATAATGATTTAATAGTGATATACTTACATAGCACACTGATCTTTTCAGGGTGGTTTTCACATAATGATGTGATATTGCCTGGAACATTCTTATATAAATATCTCTAACGAGTGTGTAGATGCATTCTTGGTAGTGACCATAGTAGTATATCTACAACATATAAAGAAATCAGTAACAATAAAAAAGTTTAATTGCAAATATCATCAGATAGTTCGACTTATTTTAACAGTAATGCAAAAATAATATAAAAATAATATGCTCTGTAATATATTGATACTTTTTCTGTTTGTATTTTCAATTTTTTTAACATAAAACAGCACAGCTTTTGGAAAGCATAATACTAATGGAGAATCGCGTATGTCAAATCGAAAAATTAAAGTCCTTCCTTTAAGCAAAAAAAGTGAACGTTCTCGATTTAATAGGGGCATAGATCATCGTACGCTGATGTTAAGTTCTACGTCAAGCACAAATCTTATGTTCATAACTTTGCTTTTTTTAATAATGATTTAATGTTGTAAATAATATTAATTAATACTTAGTGAATACCACATGGCACCCAATACGAGCTACAGTAAGATGGGATCTTCTGTCCGTTACATGACTTTTATTACAGAATATTGTTATAATTGATCTGATTTATTATTAGTAATTATTATCTTCTTCTTTGTGTGTCGTGCCCTCTCAAGACGTAGGCGATCATGGCCCTTCACAATTTCCTGTCTTTCGTTGTTCTTAATAAATTATATCTTTTGTTATTTCTCCACAGTAAGAACATATCTTCTGTCCTTCACATAACTTTATTACAGTCTGTTGTTAAAATGTTTCTAAGTTATTATTATTATTAATATCTCATTTTACTTAATAAGATATACGGTAAGAACGAGGCTAACATCAGTTACATAACTTTTATTACAGTAGTATATTGTTCTAGTAATTGTTCTATTCTGTTATTAGTTATTGTTGGTAAGCTCTTCTTGTTCCTAATAAGTCCAACGGCAAGAAAGAATTTTTTATCCGTCATATAACTTCCATTACAGTATATTGTTGTCATTGTTCGGTTTTATATCAATTATTATTTATAATCTTTTATTGTCAAATTAATAAAGTAAATTTTATGAAAGAAAATTTTAAAGCTAAAATCATATCTCTATATTTTCGGTATTTTCACTTGCTTAATTCAGCGGTTCCCAACCTTTTTTAGCTCATGGCTCCTTTTGAACTCAATTTTTTTTGTGGCCCATGAAATGATTATACAGTGTAACCCGGATATAAGAGAGTTGTCGGGACCGGAGACGAAGTATCTTATATCCGGGTTTGGTCTATTATATATACATTAACACAGGCTCTAATTTGGGACCAGATAAAAATCTCTCTTATATCCGGGTTTCTCTTATATCCGGGTTACACTGTAGTGTAAAAATTACTTTCATTGTACATAGAATATATTCAATAACGATACAGGTATGTCTATTTATTAGACAGACACAATTACACAGGTACCTAGAATATATTGCTTTTTCTTGAACATAATTAAAACACCAATTAGATATCAAGAAGTCATTAATAAGAGTTTATGGATATATCCACTCATAAACATATATTGTTATATTCGCAAAATCAGTGTAGAACAGTTAAAGGTGTCATGGGCAAGATTTTCACAAAACTAAAATGATGTCATTTTCTTTCTACAGTCAGAACAAAAAAAAAACGGTATTTTCAATTCTTGACTAATTAAGTTATTCAAGCACTAAGTAATTAGTAAATTTTCATAATCTAAATATATTAACATTATTTACATACATTTAATTTCATTAATTTAAGGACTAGTAAATAAAAGCTGTATGAACCATTCAATAAGCTGTGGCTCAGGTATTAGCTTGGTGGCCCAGTAAAAATGATATAATTTCTGAAATTTAACCATGGCCTATTTTGGTCATAGATTGGGAAACACTGATATAGAGAATACAGGGAGAGATGGATCCATGCCTTTCCAAAAACAGTGGAATCTGAACATAAGAAGCCTCAGTCAAAATTCAGTTGCCGATTCCATTTTTCCTCTATATGGCACAGAACAAAAAGTTTCACTATTAAAAAAAATATATAGTTTCAAAAATATCTATTCAATGAGATTTCTTGTCCCTGATGCATCTTTTTTTTCTATATTAGGATCCATGTTTGTCAAAGACAGACACAGATATTAAAAGTGTTTTCTGGTATTTGATAATAGTTGAAACACTCTGCTAAACCCTGATTTTACTAGGTTTTTCACAAAACTGAAATGGCGTCATTTTGTTTCTACAGTTAGAAAAAAAAAACGATATTTTCAATGCCTGACTAATTAAATGTTATTCAAAAACTAAGTAATTAGTAATTTTTCACAATCTAAATATATCAAAATTATTCATATATTATATTAATTATTTAATATATATTTCATTTCGTTAATTTAAGGACTAGTTGTCAATAAAATCTCTATGGACCATTGAATAAGCTGTGGCCCATATATTAACCTGGTGCCCCAATAAAAATTATAAAATTTCTGTGGCCCACTTGAAATTTGTCTTGAACTATTTTGGCCATGTGGCTATAGGTTGGGAAACACTGGTTTAATGTATCCAGTGTGTCTCAAAACATATTGATTAGATAGAAACTATCGTATTCAGTTTAAACTCGTTCTAAGCAATGTACGGCAATAAAAGTGTTCATTTACTTACTGTTAACCTGCTGAAGTATTTATGGGGTAAGCCAATTGTCACAATACCATCCAGAGGAATGCAATACAACTTGGAGTAAATTTCATTGTTGCGAGTAAAAGTAACGTTCAGTTTATTTTTGACATCATCCCATGTTAATGGCTTGCCATCTACACGCTTGATGTATATCTGGAATCAACAACGAATTCAGCACAATGCAATCTTCAGATACTCGGCGTTACATAATTTTATTAAATGTAACTGATAAATGCAATGCCGGCACAGTTGGTATATTATACAAGTATTACTGGTTTAAAAAAAATAAAAATGGTGTATTTAAAATAGATGGGATTTTTTAAAAGTATACGGGGATTAAACATATTAAAAATATTCATTAAAATAAACGGACCTAAAAGTATAAAAATATTATTTAAAATAGATGGGATTTATATTTTATATTTAAAATAAACGGGAATTAAAGCTATTAAGAATATTCATTAAAATAAACGGACCTAAGAGTATAAAAATATTATTCAAAATAGATGGGAATTATATTTTATATTTAAAGTAAACGGGGATTAAATCGATTTAAAATATTTATTAAAATAAACGGACCTAAAAGTATAAAAATATTATTTAAAATAAATGGGATTTATATTTTGTATTTAAAATAAACGGGGATTAAAGTTTTTGAAAATATTCATTAAAAAAACCCGACCTAAAACTATAAAATATATTATTTAAAATAAATGGGATATATATTTTCTCGCTAACTCATGCAGTAATTGAACGATGTGAGTTCTCGGGCTGTCAGGTGAGTAGCTCTTTGCACTCAAGTACTGCATATATGCGCCTTTAATTAGTTAAAACTTTATATTTCAGTTTCAACACTTAGAGCCTTGCACGTTGTTCTTGGACTTCTTGTAAGCTGCTTGTTTGTCTTTTGTGTGTGTGTGTACGTGCGTGTGTATTAGTGCGCATGTAATAGGAGTATGTAGGCTTTCCTATCGCCTGGACAATACTCCTTCCCCTTCTCTTGAACAAGAGTAGAGGCTCACCCCTTGTTTCTTGTTTAGGGGGGGGTTCTGAAACTTTTCCTTTTCTTCTCTCTGGCCTCCCTAGCAGTACTGTCGTGATTCTCCTGTGATGTGTGCAGTCTGTGGCAACGCCTCTTCATCCTGAGGGCACCTGGTTGTTGTTAAGAGTAGTTAAGAGCCCTAACTCTTGCGTAGTGTCTGTCAACATCTACTCCTCGCTCAGCAAAGAACTTCCTACCTACAGAACATTTTTCTGTTATCAACGAACTGACTGGGACTAGTTCCGTGATTTCTTTCGCGATGTCCCCTGGAATGTGGTCTTTAATCTCCCCGTTCAAAAATGCTCTTCCGAGGTCTCCTCCTGTGTAAAAGCTGGAATCGAAGCTTTCATCCCCGCAAAGTAATATAAGGTTAAATCGCGCTCATCCTCTTGGTTCTCTGCTACTTGCTCAGCTGCCATTGCACATAGGAATCACTTCTTCCGCCTGTACCGTAGTGCCACGTCAGATTGCAACAGACGTCTCTTTGTCTCAGCCCGTAATGAATGCAAGCGTGTCCTCAATGAAGCAAAGTTACTATTTGCTGATAGAATGAAACAACGTATTGCATCTCGCAAATTCGGTTCCAAAGATTATTGGCGTCTCTGCAAGAGCGTACTAAACAACAACAAACCCACAATACCTACTTTATTCAACCAATTTGTCGTCCTAGTGCCTTGCTCGGAAATTCTCATCCAATTCAATGCTCGACTCGTCCGGTGTATCCGCACCCGATTACCCCCTAACCCGCCCTTGAACTGAGGCTCTATTGAGCGAGTTGCACATAACCTCATCGTTGGTACTGGGCATCACCTCTAAATTAGACTCCCATAAGGCTGGCGGTGGGGACGGGATACCAGCCATTGTCCTGAAGAAATGTGCTCTTGAACTGGCTCCTGTCCTCTCCAAACTATATAACTACTGCCTCAACGACTCTTGCTTTCCAGCCTGTTGGTAGTCCTCATCTGTTGCGTGTGTATTTAAGAACTCTGGAGACCCATCTAACTACCGCCCTATCAATCTCATACTACTCTTCGGCAAAGTCTTTGAATCTTTAATCAACGCCGAAGTGGTTAAGCACCTTACATCCCATGATCTGCTCTCTGACAAGCAATATGGTTTCCGCTTTGACCGATCTACAGCTGATATGCTCACGGCCATAATTGAATTTGTTTACCAAGCACATCACAATAACGGAGAAGCTCGTGCCGTGGCTCTAGATATCTCTAAAGCGTTTGATAGGGTTTGGCATGTCGGCCTCCTTCGCAAGCTTCAGAGATACGGTATTTCAGATGATTATTTGACTTAATACAACCATTCTTGTCAAACCGTGTAATGAAGTTCGTCCTAAACGGATTCTCCTCCATTTCTCTTCTCACGAACGCAGATGTTCCCCAAGGCTATATCCTGGACCCTACTCTGTTCCTTATCTTCATTAACGATCTTCCCGATGTCATCAGTTCCCAAGTAGGCATCTATGCAGACGACACCACCATTTACTCCTACTTCAAAAGCAAATCTGGTATGGCTGACAAAACTAACCTGGCTGTTGATCTCGAAAAGGACTTCCAATCGGTTGTTGACTCGTGCAGGAAATGGCTGGTTAACTTTAATGCCCTCAAAAAGCGAAACTGCCTCCCAGTAGATTGTCTGATGTTCAACTCCACGAGAGCACCTCTTTGCGACTGCTTGGTCGCACAGTCTCCGCTGACCTTAGATGGAACAAATACATTGAATCAATTGCTTCATCTACCGCAAGGAAAGTTTGTGTCGCTCCAGAAATTTTTTCTCGCCCGAACCCAGCTTTCAAATCTATTAATCAACCATTCACCCTTCCATGGAATACTGCTGTCATATATGGTCTTGGGCTCCCCGCTGTTCGTCTTAAGGTCCTCGACAAAATCCCGAGACGGATATGCAATGTGGTTGGCCCTGATCTGACATCTCGTTTACAGTCGCTCAGAGACATGCCGTCGCCTCCCTCCGTCTTTTCTACAAATACTTTCACCGTAACTGATCCGACGAGCTACTTTCGCTAGTTCCCAGACTGCATGAATTTAAACGAGTTACTAGGTTGGCATCTCAGTCCCACCCTTTCATTGTCGAAACTGTTAAATGTAGCCGTCTCTTCTACTTCAATAGCTTCATGTCTCGCACTTCCCGTCTGTGGAACTATCTTCCTCTTCCTTGCTTCTCTGATAGCTATAATCTCCGACTATTCAAATGCAATGTCAATCGACATCTCCAGATGCCTTGATTTAATTCCCCCGTCCTTCTCTTCATCCTTTCCTTTATCACGCCTCTTTACTCTTGCTCCCAATCCTCTGTAACCCCTTGCGTGCTAGTGGCACTACCGTCTTGCTTCGGGTGAAATGCTTAAATTTGTTTTTAAAAATCGGGATTAAAGCTATTAAAATATATTCATTAAAATAAACGGACCTAAAACTATAAAAATATTATTTATAGTAGATGGGATTTATATCTTATATTTAAAAATTAAAAAAAAAAATGTTATATTTAAGATAGACGGGATTTATGTTTCATATTTAAAATTGACGGGAATTAATGGTTTTGTTTTATATTTAAAGTAAACAGGAATTAATTGTATTAAAAACGACCGAGAAAGGAACTGATTAGATTAAAGATCACGAAGTAAAAAATACCACAAAAACATTCTTGAAGTGATCAACTTACTCGATATGACCTTGGATTTAAATACTGGTTTTTACTAACCGTATACCGAAGATCTACATAGATACATTAAAAATGAATCCAATCAACCACCTACTATTTTAACTAATTTTCATAAATCCGTCCGATTTAGTTTATCTACTAACTCCAGCAATAATGGAAAAGTTGATAATAATAAAATTAAATATAGAAAATCATTAGAACTAAGCAACCATAAAGTATATATAGTTAGACAATCCTGTTTCCCGTGCATTTCACTCTTTAGACCAAAGTTAGAATATTTTGACGCGTTCCGAATTCAAGGAGAGATGACGCGTTCATCCATATACATAAAACAATATTTACAGTGTTTCGGACAGACTTTGAATCCATTAATTACTTGAAACTTGCGATTTCTACAGGTACCATGCAACCAAGGTACTATCTGGCGCATGCTCGGAACATCGATGACTAAGTCGCTTCACCCAGCAGCCTTTACTGGTGAGGAGGGTGGCTAAACAACCAGCAGCTTTATAATCAAGACCTCCATAGTTGCACGATGCAGCCGGTGCAACGATTAGATAGCATCACCGTGCGAAGGGCGTGTCTCAGAAGGAAGTCAAAGGATAGGGCGATGAAATCAATGACCACTTGTCCAAAAATGGTTATCAATCAGATAACCATTTTTGGCTCTCACCAGTCGGGATGCAGCCGCGTCGAAACAAGAAGGCATATGCAGATAGGATTTGATTATAGTGCAGAACCAACCACCCTTTTTGAGGGGCTGAATACAGAGACCTGGTGCAGTACGTGCCAAACGTAAACGACCCTCTGCAGGTTTTGAATTCAGAGTTGTCCTTCCCCTAGACCAGTTGCCATCCAAGGTTATTGAACCCAGTCTGTCCTGCTATTTACCCATAGCTGGAGGGAGAAGAAGAGGATTAATACCTTTCGCAAGGGTATTAGAACGTAAATGAATATAATGGATTCAACTGGAATATATATATATATATATATATATATATATATATATATATATATAGAGAGAGAGAGAGAGAGAGAGAGAGATTTGAAAAATATAGTTTTAAGGTATTCTATATTTATGGGCAAAAATGAACGATATCAGAGATGAAGAGTATATAAATATAATATAGAACACTGAGGTCAATATCATGTGTTTACCTGGAAAGATGTTAATAAGAATTGTTGAAATTAATATATGCAAAGTTTCACAGTTCTAACATCATCTTTCATCGTCAGCCTATGAACTTTTCAGCCCACCTCAATATATTAAAAAAATCTTCTCCGATTAAATGATCAAAAATTAAAGTCACGTTACTCACAGTGATCTCGTTGCACATTCCCGGTTTCATGGCAAAACTGTAAGGAGCGTCGATTTTTATTGGTGCCTTTATAAGGTTGACAAACATTGGCGCCGACAAGATATCCAAATCTGTCTCTTCTTCAATGACTCTGGCCGTAATTGTCAATGATATATAACTTGGCATGCCGGCATATCGGTAGATGATACTTTTACATTGAGTCAGGAAGAATTCTTTCAAGTAGAATCTGTACTTGAGGTAGCCATTAAACTGAAATCAATTTATTATTTTGAGAAAATTATACATGAAATTTATTTGCATCCTAAAATCTTTGGATGAATAACGTATTTAAACTTGATCAATTCCGAATGAATTTCTAAAATGAGGAATTAAAACAAATTGGTGTATACAAACTGGAGACCACATAGGGGTTATTACAATTGTTGCTATTTTGAAGATAAATAAATTTACTTCATTTTGATACCAGTTTCATTATTCTGTCTGGTCTAAAACGTGCTTCATATGATTGGAGATTGTAATGAAAACAGGACAAGAGATTCTGTCTAGTAATCTTTTGTCCTGTTTTCATTACAATTTATTTAATTAAGAATCATACTACGCGTCTACTTGACAAGCGGAAGTACAGCTTTTATAGTGTGGATTATCAAAGGGGAGATAATCCATATTCACAACAGAGATATTACTTATCAATCAAATCTCGTAATTCTGAAGAGAAATAAATTTACTCCATTTTGATACCAGTTTCATTATTCTGTCTGGTCTAAAACGTGTTTCATATGATTGGAGATATTACTTAACAATCAAACGTCGTAATTCTGAAGAGAAATACATTTACTCCATTTTGATACCAGTTTCATTATTCTATCTAGTCTAAAACTTGTTTCAAATGATTGGAGATATTACTTATTGTTATGGTCCAAAGTCCTGGTACCACGGTGATGGTCCAAGGTAGAACCAATGAAGAATAACTCGTACACAGGTATGGAATAACACAGATATATTACAAACAGAAATATATACAGAGAAGTAGAAGTATTAGTAATGACTATCAGATTTGGTTAGAGTGAATTATGTTGTCTCGACAAGTATCACTATTCCAATGTTTTTACAATAATCCTCTCTGCTCCCTCTTGAGGCGCAGTATTTATAATGTCCATTATTATTATGGGTAAGTTCCCATAACACTTATCAATCAAACCTCGTAATTCTGAAGAGAAATAAATTTATTTCATTTTGATACCAGTTTCATTATTCTGTCTGGTCTAAAAATTGTTTCATATGATTTGTACGTATTAATGAACTGTTGGAATTTTGAAGACACCAGTTGCATTATTTTATCTGATCTAAAACACGCTTTATATTATTTCAGGCCTTATTTGAATGTATTGAGAAATTCAGGTAAAAACTTTAAAAAATGAAAACTTACTTTAAAAACTTTCTCAATGCTGATTTTTTGTCTTACATTAACGGATATTCGAAGAATTACTTTTCCCTTCACCGGTCCGCCAAATGAATATCTAAAATATAAAATATTCTATTAATGGAATTGGATAAAGCCCAAGAGTTTTTCTGAATACGAGGTACACATTATCTTTTACACTTAAACTATTAAAATGTGCATAAACAGTCTTCAGATAATGGTACATTTAATATTGACCGTTTTCGTATAAGTAAACATTTGACAGCCAGTACTGCTTTCGGTTGAAATTTATAAAATCCTCAGGAAAACAGGTTTCTCAAGTCCAGTAGCTGTTATCGCTCTTTCTAGTAGCGATGGCGCTTTCCTTCCTAACCTTTTAGTTGAAGTAGAGTTGAATGGTAACAACTTTATTTTTTTAAATCATTTCACTCCAAGCAAAGCGACACAGCCACTAGTAAGCAGGTGGTTACAAGGATTAAAAGAGAATGAGAAGACTTTAGCGAGGAGGAAGGAAAAAAGTACAATAAAGGAACAGGATTCTGGAACGCAGAAGATGGCGATTGACGTTACATTTAAATTTTTTAAGATTGTATTATGTCATTATTTTCTCTTTGAGTTGCATTAACTTTGCGGGAAACCTGGCTTGAGCCTTCCCAGTGAAATCGATTCTGCATAGGCTCGGTCGGCACGCCCTATCCTCCATCATGCGCAGGAAGTGCTCCAGCGCCAGATCATAAAGTATGGGCGACAGCGGACAACCCCGATGAACCGACCGGGATAGCGCAAAGGCGAGGTAGATTTTTTTCCCGCAGTAGGTTGCCATTTCTTTTTGCGGTAGACCAGTTGCCATCCAAGGCTATAGAACCCGGTTTGTCCTGCTATTTACCCATAGTTGAGGAAAGAAGAAGGGGATTCATACCTTTCCCTAGGGTATTAACACATATGTGAATGTAATGGATTCAACTGGAATTCAAACTCGCTTCTCCGATTCCTCAATCCGAGTCGCTATTGAGCTTAAATTCACAAAGTTTAGGCACCATAGCCAAACGTGATATTTATTTCCGCTTCAGTACAGAAAATGTGGCACAAGGCCAAAAATGCGGAATGGGGAAAAAGGACGGTCTTCTTCTGTCTTAACATTAAAATTAGCTAGCCACAAACACTGACCCAAACACGCAACAATATTCCTTCCACCAAAATAACGCATTCTTACTTACCTTTCTTACTACATTCACCATAATACCACATTGTCTCTATGAAAGTCCTAACTAGTCCCCATATGTACAATTCATTGTCTGTGGGGGTGGGGATAAAACAACAATTTAAAAACTTACCCCAATGAGAATTTACAATATGAAAACAAAACTATTTACAAGAAACCAAATAAAATAGTGTTAGTAATAAAAAAAAAACCTCCACAATCTCTAAATGTAGCAGAAACATCAGTTAACTGGATCAATGCGGGACTATAATAATATAAACAACAAATACGAAAAAATACACACCCCCACCAAAAAAAAAAAAACTCGAAACGAAAGTCCAGAGAACTGACGTGCGAACAATTACCATTAAAATATTTATAGCAGAGGCACCTCTGCCAAAACCTTCTTATTGAATTGCTATTGTGAAATCTTTATTCAATATAAACTATGTCTGTACCATACCTTCCTCTCACAATAATGTTTATGTAACGGTTGGCTAGGTAAAAGGCTGGAAGTCCAAGATGACTAATGTATTTATCACCGCTCAGGGTAACTTTTATTGGCGGCAAAACTGAAAAGTAATTAAAAAAAGTAAGTTAATACTTGTAAAATATATTTACACGAATATAATTTCAGAGTCCAGTCTTGACGGTGTTCAAAAGTGATTACGCGGCGCCATGAAAATAAATTAATTTATGCCTAACAATTCTTATCCCACTGACGAAACGTGACTAGCCTCTCAGCACTCCATCATACTTACTATGGCAAATATTCGAACGAGTTATATTCCTTAGCCCCACCAGGTCAGACTTTAACGACCAGGACCTGTTATGCCATTCTCTTTCTGTTCCTTTGGTAATGAGTAAGCTTTCCTGGAACTGTTACTTTCTGGAAGAGACTCCCTAGAGGATGCTTCCCTGAAAAGTTCAGTCTTAAGGTATTCAAGTACGTCTTAAACAACCCAACTGACTTTATTATCATTTATTATCGTAAATAAGCAACAATCAAATTAACGAGTGTAACTTTTAAACGACAAATATTTAAGAAAAGCACTATTCATATATAATAAATAATAATACCTGGCCACTCGTATTCGAGGATACCCTTCTATTAGGGTGGCTATCCGATCCCTATTGCAGACGCTCGCTCGCTCAGTCACATTTGTGTTTGTTCATCCCCCACAGAGCCAAACAGAGGTTTATATTACCACTATGCTGAGCAGACCTTAGTTACAGTTTCTGGGAGAGAGTGTGTTATCTAGCATGATCAACAATCTGAACAAGGCCATCACACTCAAACCCTGGATGCGACATAAGATCGTTTTAACGCGGTGAGCACCGTACGCATATTTATGAATATGGGTCAAGGATAAAAATGTTGTTTTTTTTGCCCACCCCATGCGATCGCTGTCACGCTGGCATCAGTATTATGCCGACCCAACCTCTTTAGTACAATGAGGAAGGTGCTGCCACAATGTTGCAATTTCCAGAGCTTAGCAACTTATCCCATCTAAAATAAGGAGATCCTTCGCCCCATTTACAGCACAGGGGCCTTAACCACGCCTCAGTAAACCCTCGTTGGCTAATACAGCGTTTCTCAACCTGGGTTCCCCGGAACCCTAAGGTTCCTCAAAAGGTTCCCAAGGGTTCCACGAGAACAATTGCGATAAGCTAATGCACTTTTGACTTTTTATTTAATTTCATATACGTTATTTTATTAAACAGACGCAATATATTCTTGGTTATTGCAATATTGTTATATAGACATCATTCTGTCTAACCTTCTGTGAAAGAAGAGTTTCCTACTATTCATAGGAAACAATTAATATATTGTTGCAGTTTTTAACGTCTTACAAGCCTTTTATTTAACAAGTATCAAGAGCAAAAACAGAAATCGTCTCCTCTCAGTTGAGAATGAAGTCCGTGTGCGTTTATCTAAAATTCGGCCTCGAATTAAATATTTATGTAGCAAAAGACAGGCACAGGTTTTCACATTAGAGAATCATGTTTTACTTTATCAAATGGCTCTGAAAGTAACATTTTCTTAGCCCATTTATTGGTTCCCAGGACATTTTGTATTGATATACCTTATGTCTTTTCAATATGGCCAGTAAAAGATATAAAAATAAAAAAAAATGATGCAGCAATTATCAGTTTTCGTTCTGTTTACATTTATATTATAGGTATATGATATAGGTTATTTATGTTTATTTTTTACGTTTGAGTTTAGAATTTTTTTTTCTGTGTGAATGAAAACTTCCTGGTGAAGTATTATAAACGAAGAGTATGAATGTTATTCAGCATTACCGAAAAATTTCACAAAGAAGTATTAATTTTTCCTTAAACCAGTCATTCAAAAATATATACTATAATATTTACCACGTGAACTACGATGAAAATCAAATGAGAAAGATATGGTATATAATTTTGTTTTTGCAGGGTGGGGGGGGTTCCTTGAGACATGTAATTTATTTTAAGGGTTACGCAAGGGTAAAAAGGTTGAAAAATAATAATTTATAACTCTACAGCCAGTGGATTAATGACAATGTAACGATAGGTAGAGAGATTTCTAGATGGAAGTCAACGACCAAGGCAGATGTTTTTCCCCCAGAGACAGAATTAACGGACACATGTCCATGACAAAGGCGAACATTCAAGTTATAGGAATTCGGCTGCGTTTTGACCTGGAGAGGGATGGACTCCGACAAGTCTACTTGCCCGCCCAAGCCACGCTACGCATGAATTAATATGTTTCCGCCTTTCAGCCAGGCGACAGGACAGGTGATGGTAATGATCACTGTCGATATTTCTCAAGATTTTATCACTTTGGAGTTAATCACCCACATTGAGAAAATATTTGTGTCAAGAAAGTTTCTTGCATTATTTAAATCAGTCGGACTGTTATCATCTTCATTGACATATTCACAACGTTTCGGCCGTTGTATGCTCCGTCCGTCTTCAGGTGATTAGAATTTCGAATCTAACCCAATTCGTCCACCAGGGTAGATTGTTCTAGTTCCACGTGTCATACCCCTTTCGAATGTCTCAGTTATTTCTCTTTAACTCAACTCTCCAAGTTTTGGTTCACCACCACTGTGACCTGGTACCGAACTCACAACACTTTGGATCTAGTCACTGGATCTAACCATCATCTTTATCGACTGGGTCATGTGTCCTTTAGGAACTAAAAAAATCTATGCCCGTGGATGAAAGAAAGGGTTCGATTCGAAATTCCATTCATTTGAAGAAAGCCGGAACCTACAACGGCCGGAACCTTGTGAATATGGTAATGAATATGAGGATAACAGTCCAAATAATGTAAATGATGCAAGTAAACATAATACCTCATCTCAGAGATATAGACAAAGACATTTTCTCTCTGGGAAGTTAGAAACTACTGACGACAGAAAAATGTGACATAGAAATGCAAAGAAAAGAATAGTCCTGATCTGCAATATCAATACTCCTAGCTGGCAGCGAATGCTGTACAATTTTCTCACTGATCTTTTAAAATCAATTCATCACAAGCAATAGCGATAATACTGTAATAGGTTCCAGCATGGATGTCTTTCATGAGGAACTACTATATAAGTAACACCGGTTCACCGGAAGAGTTCTTCTTAGCTTACTTACTCGGCAGTACTGTGTGGCTGGTTTGAACGCTGATAACAGCATGTATTCTAACATGATCTCCTATTAATAATAGTAATTTAAAGTTACGCCAGTATCCTGGAATCTTATTCAAATACCACGAAGAAGGCAAATGAGGGGTGTTCTTTGAGTGAAACAGAATGAAAATACTTTAGAAGAAATCGGAAACCCAATGCCAAACAAGAAACAAGGGACAAAAGTCTACTCTTGTTCAAAAGTTGTGTAAAACGGAACAGCAGGTGAAATTATCTACTCTTATTGAGGAAAAATGAATAAATAAATAGTAAATGAAATTTCAGAGTTTAGGTGTTAAATCTTATAAGTATAGCCCTGCAGTAGACATTACAAGAAACCGGAAGGCCAATCCTAAACAGGAAACGAGGGATAAAACTCTACTGTTAAAAAAAATGCGACAAAAAGGGAACGGAACGATAAACAAAAACTATCTATTGAAAAAAAATAGTAAATAAAATTTCAGAGTTGAGGCGGAGGCGTTAGAAGCATAGAGTTGACATAGACTTTAGAAGGAATCTGAAACCCAATCCTAAATAGGAAACGAGGGATAAACCTCTACTCTTTAGTATCTGTCTATATTTCTGAGATGAGGTATTTTACATTATTCGTATTATTGTCCTCATCTTTGTCGCCATATTTATTACAACATTTCGGCCGTTGTGCGCTCCGGCCTTCTTCAGGTGGTTGGAATGTCGAAATAAAGGGTTCAGTTCGACATTCCAACCACCTGAAGACGGCCAGAGCGCACAACGGCCGAAATGTTGTAATAAATATGGCGACAAAGATGAGGACAATAGTCCGAATAATATAAATAATGTACTTCTACTCTTGTTCAGAAGATCGGGGAGTAGTGTGATCTGGAGGCAATAGAGATATGTGTCTACAGAAGGATAATGAGAATACCATGATTGGAACATATTAGCAACTTTTAAGGATATAATAGTATGTCAATAGTGATTCGTTTTATGGCATAAGAACGCCTAGTGACGAGTTGAAGCAGGAAATAATTAAAATAAAACAATGGACAAACACGTGTAGACTAATTAAGCGCCGAGGAGAAAAAAGAAATAAAGCATGAATAAAAATAATAAGTAGGAGGCATAAAATTATTTTGGAGACGGTTCCAGGAAGATTCTCACCTGAAATAAACCAAGTAGAAATTATGAAGATATAGTAAAAGTAAATTTTCTTCATCTAGTTTTCTCCGAAGCAAGATGGCAAAAAAAAAAAAAAAAACCAAAAAAAAAACATGTCGTCTTCTGAGAGTTTATAAATTCCAAAGAAGAATTTTTTACGTGTTTCTAAAAATATTTTTAGTCGAAAATGTTCAGTTCTTTACCAGAAATTCAAGCTTGGGTTTCGGATTGATCTCATTCTCAAAAGTCATGTTAATGAAGAAAAGAAAGACGTGGGGATCTCTTTCAGAAAACATGCAATAAATCAGGTCTATGAGAATCTTCTTTCCTTTTTTTTTCATATTCCAACATTTTATAAACAAGGGGGCTTCCTGGAAAAAATGATATCATTTCGTAATCTAATAACTTGACCAGTTCTCGTTCAAATGACCTCAACTTTTAACAGCATGTGTGTTCAACCACCTCAAAATTCTCTGCTAATGTCTCCTGATTCTTTTCTTTACAGGAACAGAAATGTTATTCCCTGGAACAGAAAAGGCGTTCCGTCGGTTAGGGCATGCTCGAACTGTAAAAAAAAAGACTGTGCAGTGTGCATTTTTGAAAGAATTCGTTAAAAATGCACCAACTGCAACGCAGATTTGGACATGGCACAAAAACATTCAAAGAGGAAGGCTGTCTGTGTAAGGCAAAGGGATCTGGATGATCGCCAGTATTGGAAGAGAAGGTCGAACGGGTCCGGGAAACATTTTTGCGAAGCCCCAGGAAATCCATAAGAAGAGAAAGCCTGGAAGTCCATTTTGGCGTGAGGCAAGGAAACGCTTATAAATGACACTCGACAAGTTGCAGCTTGTTCAGGCGTTAAAGACAGATGAAAATCTTGAAAACTTGTGAAATCATTCATACCTTTGAATTTATCATTCAAATTTTAATGATTAAATCTTATTTTGTTCAACGATAATACCGCTTAGTTTCATTTGCCGAGACTATGTAGCTGCTCAGATATTTACATCTCAAATCATATCAAATCTTTTGAAACATCTTGTGTTAGAATTGTACATGTTGAAATTGTTGTCATGTTCTGACAGTTTACGTGATGTTGCTGAAAGACATTAAAATCTGAGAAATAGACGATTAAAAAATAAAATAAAATATATAAGAATAATTAATAGATTAATATTCTGTTAATTTCAGGTTTACCTGGTATTAATGCACCTGATCGTACCGGTTGAGAAACGTGGGCTTAGAGTTATCAAGAATAGGAAGTTTTGGAGAATTATGATTGCCTATGTTAAGAAGTGACACAGCACATAAAAGACGAAAAATCTTGTAACTTACCATATTTTCCAACTTGGAAAGGTTCAAACTTATTCAAATTCTGTAAAAATAAAAGAAACGTGTTCAATGAAGCAATAAGTGGAAATCATGAGAAACAGGCCGATACCTATGAAGGCTGTTTAGAATATCGGTGCTAGTAGTTATAAAATATAGCAAAGAGTACTTACAAATAAAAGTAGAAATAACGTGTTTAGCTAGTCTCTAAAATAGAGAAGATGTTACCTTTCAGATAATCTGCCTTTGAAACCCCGTATTGCAACTGGGCTCGAGGCTTGAATTAAAACTTTCAAACACGTGATAGGCGACAGTTCTTTACTAAATTCAGCTCAATTTGACAAATTGTCACCGGGTGAAACACACAGTAGGTATTGAACGCGTTACACGAGTAAAATGGATTTTAAAACGACTTTTTCAAACGCAGTGGGGTAAAAATCCTATACATAGCAATATATTAAGCGTAGCTTAGATGTGGCACAAGGTCGAAAGTATGGAGGGCTCAGTCGTAACTCATCCGGCAAGCCAAGCTTGCTAACCATTACACTACGTCGATGTGTCCTAAGTGATTTTCTTAGTGTAGCTTAGATTTGACACAAGGCTGAAAATATGCAGGGCTCAGGTAGGATCGAACTCAGTACACAGTCGTAATTGGTGTAGTAAGAGAAGCTTGCCAACCGTTACATCACGTGGAAGTACCCATAAATTATTTTCAAGGCGTGGCTTAGATGTGGCACATGGCCGAAAGTGTGGCGTAGTCAGCGAGGATCGAACTCGCGATAGTGAGAACTGATTCCATTAAGTTGGCGAACTGCTCTTGAGAATTATTTTTCAAATAACCTTTTACGGTAGACGCCCTATTCCTACTTACAAAGCAGTTGGACTCGAGCATGATGCACTCAGTGAGGGACTAATTCGTTAAATTAGCGGAAAGCTCTTGAAAAGTAATTTCTTTAACAGCGCACTAGGACAGACACGTTACGGTAGATGACCTATATCTATTTACAAACCATTGCACATTTCGATTCGAGCATGGAGCACCTATTGAGGACCTAATCCGTTAAACTGGCGAACTACTCTTCAAAAGTATTTTTCTAAAAACACACTACGGTATAAACAGAGCACCGCCCGGGTCGAATTCAGCATGGAACCCTCAGTGAGAATCGATTCCATTAAGTTGGCGAACTGCTCTTCAGAAATATTTTTCAAATAACCTTTTACGGTAGACGCCCTATTCCTACTTACAAAGCAGTTGGACTCGAGAATGATGAACTCAGTGAGGGACTAATTCGTTAAATTAGCGGAAAGCTCTTGAAAAGTAATTTCTTTAACAGCGCACTAGGACAGACACGTTACGGTAGATGACCTATATCTATTTACAAACCATTGCACATTTCGATTCGAGCATGGAGCACCTATTGAGGACCTAATCCGTTAAACTGGCGAACTACTCTTCAAAAGTATTTTTCTAAAAACACACTACGGTATAAACAGAGCACCGCCCGGGTCGAATTCAGCATGGAACCCTTAGTGAGAATCGACTCCATTAAGTTGGCGAACTGCTCTTCAGAAATATTTTGTGAAACAATGCGCTACGGTAGACATCCAGTGAGAAACGAATCATTTAAATTGTTGACATTCTCTTCTGAAGCATTACAGTAGACACCCTATACACAGAAGACGGCTCGCGCACCATATGCATCCCATGCATTACATTTAGCTCGCGCGCCATATGTAACCCGCGATATATCCCAGTGTGTCCTCAGAGTGATTTTCAAAATTGTAAAATTGGGGACTCGTTCGCATGTGAAAGATTCAGTTTTGTGAAAGCCCGAAATTATTCAACTAATATTTTACTGTATTTGCCTCTAATGAATCCTTTTCATTTGATGTGTTTTTTTACGGCTTATCAACCCTTTCTGGGTTATTTAAAGTTGAAACATATTTTGAATTGTAAGTTTAATTGTGTTGTTTTTTGTGGGTTATCACATTAACGATTTTTGGGAAATAACGCAGATTTTTTCCAGATTTAAGTCCTTCTATTTAACCCATAGCTGGCGTACCTTTCCACAGAAAAAGAAAATGAAGGAATTTTCTTGTCCCCACTCTCGTTTGTAATTTGAATTACACTAAAAAAAATTAAAAACAAACAAAGCATCGAAACGAAAGCATTTCAACTGACAGGAAGAGGAGCGACTATGCGGAATCAACTGCTGCATCTACTTCAAGTAAACTTGGTTCACTGTGTCGTGCCATAACATTTTTCTCGTCCGAATCCATCTTGCACGTTTATAAATTTGCCCTTCGTCCGTGTATTGAATACTGTTGCCATATCTTGTCTGGTGCTCCTGCTATACATCAGTTCCTGTAATGTAATCGATCCTGATCAGGCATATCGACTTCAGTTACTTTCTCACCGACGTGACCTGGCTTCACTCTGTCTTTTCTACAAATATTTTCATGGCAACTTTTTGCTTTTTTCCTTTTGTGTCCCGACTACGTGAGTTTAATCGTGCTACAATATTAGCAACTAGGTCTCACCATTTCACTGTTGAAAAAGCTAAATGCAGCCGACACGTCTACTCTAACAGTTTTTTTTTATCGCGCTTCCCACCTGTGGAAATCCATTGCTTCCCTAATAACTAGAATCATCAAAGATTTAAATACAACGTCAACTGCCATCTTCTGTCTTCCAATTCCTTTATTGTCTTTTCTGCAATTCTCCCCATTCTTATTCTCTTTCACTTTCACACCCTGTATCCCCCCCGTGTTCCAGTAACATTATCGCCTTGGTTGGGGTGAAACGATTAAAATAATTCTTATATAAGATAGGATAGGGAAGCGAATTTTGAACTATCGGCGAGACTTGCATTCACATGATCTCCCGCGAAATATATCAGTATTGTCATAAAATCTTAATGAGTACGAGTAAGCGTCATGAAGTAATAGGTTTTGTTACTCGAGTACTCAGCAAACTATTTACTATCACGTTATCCTCAGTGTCAGCCAATCAGACACGACTTTTCCGAAAACAACTGTCACAAATGGAAACAAAACAAAAAATGTAAAAAAAAACAAAAAAACAAACGGAATCAAAATTAAATGTAGAAACCCTACCTTCTGTTTCATGCGGATATGCCAGTGCCCTAAAGGTGGTTGATCAGAGAGTTGAAATTCTTTTGAAATAACACCTGAAAATTAAATAAATAAGACGTTGAATATTTTCTTCCGTAATATCTTCAACGTGGCTACCGGAAGTCATAGTAAAGGAATACGTCGTTTTTACATGTGGGCGAATGAAAGCCAAGCGCTTAAGCTGAGTACGTGATTTAAGTGTACGTAATGAAAGCTTATATAAAGCGATTATTAAGAGAATAAGTTTAAGTAGATTTTAACGGCTTACCAATTCTTTGAGATTTTTAAGTGGCTTTTTAACGGTAACATCAACTCTAGATTTTTAAGTGGATTTTTAACGACATATCAAATCCTGAGAGTCATTTTAGGCAAAACCTGATTTATTTTGGTTTATATTTTGAGAAAATGGAAAATATTTTTTAAAAATATTTTCAGATATAATCCAAATGATTTTAGGAATGTTATGATTCTATTTATTTTAATATTTTCGAATAGTTATTTTAAGTTTTTACCTTGAAGAAATTAAGTCTTTTGCTTTCAATATCAATGCTTTCAGTTAGAAAATATTTGACTCATATTGGGTTTGGCATTGGGATACCATGCTGGTTTTTCTTGCTCCAGTATAAATAAATGCGTAATTTTTTATGTGACTTATTCGTAGTCGTGTTATAGTAATCTCTTCTTTTCAAGATTTTCCATAATTGCAGTTTTTTTCTGAGGGTTGGTAAAATTGTATCTAGTTTATTTTGCGTATTAGAGTTGTAAGGGCAACACATGTACTCCAGCCGCTTTAGCAGTGGTGTTTCATGGGCAAGATAGCCTGACGAAACTCAACTCTCTCTAGGCTGGTTTGAATTCAGAGTTTTCCTTCTCCTAGACTTGTTGTCAGCTAAGGCTTTAGAACCCAGTTTGTCCTGCTATTTGCTGATAGTTGGGGGTGGTGAGAAGTAATAGATCCATAATTAAGATGAAGAGAATAAAGAAAATATATTAACCGCTGAAAAAACAAGAAAAAAAGATGAACTATTTTTTGACCACTGGACGCATGAGATCTACGTGTTAATAAGGATTTACGCCATATTCGGAATGCGTGGGTGTTCTATTAAATATACTAAGAAGACAAAATAAATTGAAAAGGGCTCCTTTTTTACTAAAAAAAGATGTTCTTTCTTTGTATAATTTTTCGTTGTGCGATCTCGAAAATGATATCCAGTCTGTGATTAACTGCAACAAAAAAGGTTTTCCATCTTAACGCCTCAAAACGAAATTGCTCTCCTTTAACTTTTACTTCCTATTCAGCATAGCTGACGCTAACATCATGGCGGGATTCTCGGTCTAACAATATCCACTCACATGTCTGAGGATACCCGCGAGGAGATTAAGTCGTTACGGTCGTCTAGGTATAATGTTTTACACTGATATGGCTGGGACTAACATCGAGGAGAATAAGTCATTGCAGGCTCATCGGTCACTTACCCACTGATATCGCTGAGTCTAACCGCGAGTAGAATAAGTCATTGCAGGCTCATCGGTGACTTTCCCACTGACATCGCTGAGTCTAACCGCGAGTAGAATAAGTCATTGCAGGCTCGTCGGTCACTTTCCCACTGACATCGCTGAGTCTAACCGCGAGTAGAATAAGTCATTGCAGGCTCGTCGGTGACTTTCCCACTGACATCGCTGAGTCTAACCGCGAGTAGAATAAGTCATTGCAGGCTCATCGGTCACTTTCCCACTGATATCGCTGCGTCTAACCGCGAGTAGAATAAGTCATTGCAGGCTCATCGGTCACTTTCTCACTGACATCGCTAAGTCTAACCGCGAGGAGAATAAGTCATTGCAGGCTCATCGGTGACTTTCCCACTGACATCGCTAAGTCTAACCGCGAGGAGAATAAGTCATTGCAGGCTCATCGGTGACTTTCCCACTGACATCGCTAAGTCTAACCGCGAGTAGAATAAGTCATTGCAGGCTCATCGGTGACTTTCCCACTGACATCGCTAAGTCTAACCGCGAGGAGAATAAGTCATTGCAGGCTCATCGGTGACTTCCCCACTGACATCGCTAAGTCTAACCGCGAGTAGAATAAGTCATTACAGGCTCATCGGTGACTTTCCCACTGACATCGCTAAGTCTAACCGCGAGGAGAATAAGTCATTGCAGGCTCATCGGTGACTTTCTCACTGACATCGCTAAGTCTAACCGCGAGGAGAATAAGTCATTGCAGGCTCATCGGTCACTTTCCCACTGACATCGCTGAGTCTAACCGCGAGTAGAATAAGTCATTGCAGGCTCATCGGTCACTTTCCCACTGATATCGCTGAGTCTAACCGCGAGTAGAATAAGTCATTGCCGGCTCATCGGTGACTTTCCTACTGACATCGCTGAGTCTAACCGCGAGTAGAATAAGTCATTGCAGGCTCGTCGGTCACTTTCCCACTGACATCGCTGAGTCTAACCGCGAGTAGAATAAGTCATTGCAGGCTCATCGATGACTTTGCCACTGACATCGCTGAGTCTAACCGCGAGTAGAATAAGTCATTGCAGGCTCGTCGGTCACTTTCCCACTGATATCGCTGCGTCTAACCGCGAGTAGAATAAGTCATTGCAGGCTCATCGGTGACTTTCCCACTGACATCGCTGAGTCTAACCGCGAGTCGAATAAGTCATTGCAGGCTCGTCGGTCACTTTCCCACTGATATCGCTGCGTCTAACCGCGAGTAGAATAAGTCATTGCAGGCTCATCGGTGACTTTCCCACTGACATCGCTGAGTCTAACCGCGAGTAGAATAAGTCATTGCAGGCTCATCGGTGACTTTCCCACTGACATCGCTGAGTCTAACCGCGAGTAGAATAAGTCATTGCAGGCTCATCGGTCACTTTCCCACTGATATCGCTGCGTCTAACCGCGAGTAGAATAAGTCATTGCAGGCTCATCGGTGACTTTCCCACTGACATCGCTGAGTCTAACCGCGAGTAGAATAAGTCATTGCAGGCTCGTCGGTCACTTTCCCACTGACATAGCTGCGTCTAACCGCGAGTAGAATAAGTCATTGCAGGCTCATCGGTCACTTTCCCACTGACATCGCTGAGTCTAACCGCGAGTAGAATAAGTCATTGCAGGCTCATCGGTCACTTTCCCACTGATATCGCTGCGTCTAACCGAGAGTAGAATAAGTCATTGCAGGCTCATCGGTCACTTTCCCACTGACATCGCTAAGTCTAACCGCGAGGAGAATAAGTCATTGCAGGCTCATCGGTGACTTTCCCACTGACATCGCTAAGTCTAACCGCGAGGAGAATAAGTCATTGCAGGCTCATCGGTGACTTTCCCACTGACATCGCTAAGTCTAACCGCGAGTAGAATAAGTCATTGCAGACTCATCGGTGACTTTCCCACTGACATCGCTAAGTCTAACCGCGAGGAGAATAAGTCATTGCAGGCTCATCGGTGACTTTCCCACTGACATCGCTAAGTCTAACCGCGAGTAGAATAAGTCATTGCAGGCTCATCGGTGACTTTCCCACTGACATCGCTAAGTCTAACCGCGAGGAGAATAAGTCATTGCAGGCTCATCGGTGACTTCCCCACTGACATCGCTAAGTCTAACCGCGAGTAGAATAAGTCATTACAGGCTCATCGGTGACTTTCCCACTGACATCGCTAAGTCTAACCGCGAGTAGAATAAGTCATTGCAGGCTCATCGGTGACTTTCACACTGACATCGCTAAGTCTAACCGCGAGGAGAATAAGTCATTGCAGGCTCATCGGTGACTTTCCCACTGACATCGCTAAGTCTAACCGCGAGTAGAATAAGTCATTGCAGGCTCATCGGTGACTTTCTCACTGACATCGCTAAGTCTAACCGCGAGGAGAATAAGTCATTGCAGGCTCATCGGTCACTTTCCCACTGACATCGCTGAGTCTAACCGCGAGTAGAATAAGTCATTGCAGGCTCATCGGTGACTTTGCCACTGACATCGCTGAGTCTAACCGCGAGTAGAATAAGTCATTGCAGGCTCGTCGGTCACTTTCCCACTGATATCGCTCCGTCTAACCGCGAGTAGAATAAGTCATTGCAGGCTCATCGGTGACTTTCCCACTGACATCGCTGAGTCTAACCGCGAGTAGAATAAGTCATTGCAGGCTCGTCGGTCACTTTCCCACTGACATCGCTGAGTCTAACCGCGAGTAGAATAAGTCATTGCAGGCTCATCGGTGACTTTCCCACTGACATCGCTGAGTCTAACCGCGAGTAGAATAAGTCATTGCAGGCTCGTCAATCACTTTCCCACTGATATCGCTGCGTCTAACCGCGAGTAGAATAAGTCATTGCAGGCTCGTCGGTCACTTTCCCACTGATATCGCTGCGTCTAACCGCGAGTAGAATAAGTCTTTGCAGGCTCATCGGTCACTTTCCCACTGATATCGCTGCGTCTAACCGCGAGTAGAATAAGTCATTGCAGGCTCATCGGTGACTTTCCCACTGACATCGCTAAGTCTAACCGCGAGGAGAATAAGTCATTGCAGGCTCATCGGTGACTTTCCCACTGACATCGCTAATTCTAACCGCGAGTAGAATAAGTCATTGCAGGCTCATCGGTGACTTTCCCATTGACATCGCTAAGTCTAACCGCGAGTAGAATAAGTCATTGCAGGCTCATCGGTGACTTTCCCACTGACATCGCTAAGTCTAACCGCGAGTAGAATAAGTCATTGCAGGCTCATCGGTGACTTTCCCACTGACCTCGCTAAGTCTAACCGCGAGGAGAATAAGTCATTGCAGGCTCATCGGTGACTTTCCCACTGACATCGCTAAGTCTAACCGCGAGTAGAATAAGTCATTGCAGGCTCATCGGTGACTTTCCCACTGACATCGCTAAGTCTAACCGCGAGTAGAATAAGTCATTGCAGGCTCATCGGTGACTTTCCCACTGACATCGCTAAGTCTAACCGCGAGGAGAATAAGTCATTGCAGGCTCATCGGTGACTTTCCCACTGACATCGCTAATTCTAACCGCGAGTAGAATAAGTCATTGCAGGCTCGTCGGTCACTTTCCCACTGACATCGCTGAGTCTAACCGCGAGTAGAATAAGTCATTGCAGGCTCATCGGTGAGTTTCCCACTGACATCGCTGAGTCTAACCGCGAGTAGAATAAGTCATTGCAGGCTCATCGGTGACTTTCCCACTGACATCGCTAAGTCTAACCGCGAGTAGAATAAGTCATTGCAGGCTCATCGGTGACTTTCTCACTGACATCGATAAGTCTAACCGCGAGGAGAATAAGTCATTGCAGGCTCATCGGTCACTTTCCCACTGACATCGCTGAGTCTAACCGCGAGTAGAATAAGTCATTGCAGGCTCGTCGGTCACTTTCCCACTGATATCGCTGAGTCTAACCGCGAGTAGAATAAGTCATTGCAGGCTCATCGGTGACTTTCCCACTGACATCGCTGAGTCTAACCGCGAGTAGAATAAGTCATTGCAGGCTCGTCGGTCACTTTCCCACTGACATCGCTGAGTCTAACCGCGAGTAGAATAAGTCATTGCAGGCTCGTCAATCACTTTCCCACTGATATCGCTGCGTCTAACCGCGAGTAGAATAAGTCATTGCAGGCTCGTCGGTCACTTTCCCACTGATATCGCTGCGTCTAACCGCGAGTAGAATAAGTCATTGCAGGCTCATCGGTCACTTTCCCACTGATATCGCTGCGTCTAACCGCGAGTAGAATAAGTCATTGCAGGCTCATCGGTCACTTTCCCACTGATATCGCTGCGTCTAACCGCGAGTAGAATAAGTCATTGCAGGCTCATCGGTGACTTTCCCACTGACATCGCTGAGTCTAACCGCGAGTAGAATAAGTCATTGCAGGCTCATCGGTCACTTTCCCACTGATATCGCTGCGTCTAACCGCGAGTAGAATAAGTCATTGCAGGCTCATCGGTGACTTTCCCACTGACATCGCTAAGTCTAACCGCGAGGAGAATAAGTCATTGCAGGCTCATCGGTGACTTTCCCACTGACATCGCTAAGTCTAACCGCGAGGAGAATAAGTCATTGCAGGCTCATCGGTGACTTTCCCACTGACATCGCTAAGTCTAACCGCGAGTAGAATAAGTCATTGCAGGCTCATCGGTGACTTTCCCACTGACATCGCTAAGTCTAACCGCGAGGAGAATAAGTCATTGCAGGCTCATCGGTGACTTTCCCACTGACATCGCTAACTCTAACCGCGAGTAGAATAAGTCATTGCAGGCTCATCGCTGACTTTCCCACTGACATCGCTAAGTCTAACCGCGAGGAGAATAAGTCATTGCAGGCTCATCGGTGACTTCCCCACTGACATCGCTAAGTCTAACCGCGAGTAGAATAAGTCATTGTAGGCTCATCGGTGACTTTCCCACTGACATCGCTAAGTCTAACCGCGAGTAGAATAAGTCATTGCAGACTCATCGGTGACTTCCCCACTGACATCGCTGAGTCTAACCGCGAGTAGAATAAGTCATTGCAGGCTCATCGGTGACTTTCCCACTGACATCGCTAAGTCTAACCGCGAGGAGAATAAGTCATTGCAGGCTCATCGGTCACTTTCCCACTGACATCGCTGAGTCTAACCGCGATGAGAAAAAGATATTGCGATCTTTGCGGTCTAGCGATTCCCATTGTTATTACCGAGGCTAATACCTTCCACTGACATGGCTGCACTTAAGCCTGTGGAGACCCCCGTGGAAAATAAGTCGTGGAGGTCGTATCGGTCTAACGTTTTCCACTGACACGTTTGAGGATACTCCCTAAGAGAATAAGTCGTTGCGGTCGTCTCGGTCTACTGTTTTCCACTGACATGGCTGATGATACCCCCTAGCAGAAGACGTTACTGTCGTCTAACATTCTAACGAACTCGACACAATTCACTTTTCCACTGACATTGTTCTACGAGAAAAAGATATTGTGATCTTTTTGGTCTAGCGATTTCCAGTGAGATCACCGAGGATAACATCTTTCACTGAGATGGCTCCTTTCAACTCCGAGGAGAATTAGTTATTGCTGTTCTCAGTCTAACAGTATCCACTGACATGTGTGAGGATACCCCCGAGGAAAATAAATCGTTGCGGTTGTCTCGGTTTAACGTTTTCCATTGACATGCGACGAGAATAAGTCGTTACTGTCATCTTGGTCCAAATCTTTCCACAGACATGTCTGAGGATAACCCCTAGAAGAATAAGTCGTAACCGTCGTCTGATGATACTCCTATAGCTGTTTGTCTGTTTTTTTGTTATATATATTTTTTTAGATTGGTCGCCATTTTGAACGCTTGCTTTTAGTCTTTAACACGAGGAACTCGACACAATAAAGGCATCACACTAATCCCGTGGTCGGTAGTTTTATCCTCCTGATTCACACTTTTGTTAACCATATCTTTACTTCCGTATTATTGTCTGAACATTTATTTAATGAAATCTTATTTCATACGTTTATTTTACGTTTGTATCTCTGCGTGTAAAATATTGCGTCTCCACTGTCGGCTCAAACTGTTGCAAAATGTAACCTTCTTGTAACTTGCTTTATCCGTGAACTCACCGCAACATTGAAATGTATTCCTGTAGAAATATTTATGCATACATATTCATGTAAACGAAGGGCTGACAACTAATTTTAACTCGAAACCTCAAAAGGGTAATTTGCAGTTCAAGCCCCGCGCTCACTTTATAATAAAAATTTCCCGAATAGTTCCATTTAGGTGTAAATATACATGCTTAATTCGAAAATAACAAAGAAATGTTGATAAAATCTACCGTTTTGGAGTTATCGACAATAAAAGTTTGGGCTCATTGGTATCGCGGTGGGTGAAGTTGAAATTAATTCTGCACCTCATAAAAACATGCTTCGTGATCCTTTTGAATGGTATTTAAGCAAAGTTTCTAGACAGAAAGAACAATAAGGAGATACAACTATCAATAAACGGCAACAAGCTGGACTTCTCTTACACGTTCACCCGTCTTTCTCACCAAGCTACGGCACACTTATACTTTCCTTCTCACTTTCTCCCTTGCCTCTTCTTCCTCACACATACACGTGAAGAAATCACATTTCTTTTTATCGTAATAATCTGTTACAAACAAGGACGAAGGATGAAGAAATCACATTTCTTTTCATTGTAATAATCAATTACAAACAAGGACTGTAAGAACTTTAGCGTTTCAACTCGAGGGTAATTTGCAGTTTAAGACCCGCACTCAGTTTCTAATAAAAATTTCCCGAATAGTTCCATTTAGGTGTAAATGTAAATGCTTAATTCGAAAATAACAAAGAAATGTGGATAAAATCTACCGTTTTGGTGTTATCGACAATAAAAGTTCGGTCTCATTCGCGGTGAAGTAGAAATTAATTCTGCACCCCAAACGAAGTTTTCGCTATCTTCTTTTAACCATTTATTTTACAAATGGTCTCAGTTTCATGATCAAGCCTCCAATGTATTTGTCATTACTTGGGTTAATTTGTAACATCCGCGCTCAGTTCGCATTAACAATTTCCAGAATACTTACATTTATGTGTAATTGTAAATGCTTCATTCGAATCTGGTTTGATAAATTTGATAAAATCTGTTTTGGAGGTATCGACAGTAAACGTTCAGATTCATTCCCGTCGCGGCAGCCATTACCGACGTTATTTGCATCCATTGACTGCAGAGGGCTATGAGTAATATTCACTAGTCTTGATTTTACGCACAATTGAGCGTGTGTATGTAAATAGTTCTCTTGCACAGTAATTGAGAGAAGTTGAGACAAGTAAGATCAGTGAAAATTGTCAATTAACGTAAACATTTACGTAAACTGTCAGCTAAGTGTTGAAACTTGACTAATGCATGGAATAATAATGCAACACAAAATGTACTTAGAAGAAAATGTATTGAAACAAGAAAGTGTACACAATATTTACATATAGTCTTTTGTATATTCCTGGGAAGACCGTTCCTGGAGAATGTGTTGACTAAGTCGCAGTCGGGCAGAGTCTCTAGTTGAATCTCTTGATTCGCCTCCCCTGTCTTCCCGGTACCAACCATATTTATATCGTCGGTACTCCACTATGCAAATTAGGTGGATCCTACCACAACACTAAGGTAGAAAATACCTTAAATTTCCAGGCAAGTAAGACACTGCCTTAAATTATCAACTAAGATAGAAAGTGACGCAAATTTTCAATTAAGGTAAACATTTTCATAAAATGTCAGCGAAAATAGACAATGCCTTAAATTATCTTTCAAGGTAAACAATAATATTAATACTACTTTTAATACTGGTTAATATTACTGTTGTTGATAATAACCGAGAAATCAGCTCCGAAAAGATTAAAGTTAGATTTTATTGAATCGATAAGTTTATTGGTTAATAAATATTTTCCCAAATTTTAAATATCTATTTTAAGGGTTAATTTGCAATTACATTTATGTGTGATTGTACATGCTTCATTCGAATCTGGCTTGATAAATTTGAGAAAATCTACCGTTTTGGAGTTATCGACAGTAAAAGTTCGGATTCATTCGCGTAGTTGGCGGCAGCCATTACTGGCGTTGTTTGCCTACATTCGCTGCCGAATAGCTATCGAGGGTAATATTCACTTGTCTTGATTATTATTAAGTAAGATCAGTAAAAAAAAGCCCGTTAACTACACACTTCTACGTTTAACTTTCTACAGCGAATGTGTGCAAATGTAATGCGTACTGGGCGCGGTTGCTAAACTGGAAATTAACCATTACTTGTTACCGTTGTTTGTTTGTATTTTCAGACGAACTTGTCTTATTTAAATGTATTTATTTGTCTTTCTAGTTTTACCCTTTTGATTCTTAATAAACCTGCCGATGTCGTCTTGTTCAGTTTTAATTGACTTTATCTGGCTGTCTTCGTTTATCTAGCTGTCTTCGAGCGTACGACACGGGGCGGAACACTATCATTCAGCGGACCTGAATCCAGGGTATGATGGTGATTCATTTAGGTGAGTTTTAAATGTATCAGCTGAAGTAGTTCTTTGGTCAAGTAGTGATACAGCTGTAAACCCTATCTCCGCACTACTTGATATCACTACGCGACAGCTTGTTACATGACCTGTTGGTAACCGCCATTTCTTTTTGTACATTTTAGTTCCTGCAAATAAAGTCATGTGAAGAACACATGTATATATTTTTCTCTCCCAAATGATGTATTGTTTTCTTGTCACTAACACGATGAGTCAAGTTGCCCCTTTGTTATTAACCGTGAGTCACAACAGAGAGCCCACCGTAAACAAGGTTATTTCATCTTGCACACTCCAGGGGTACAAATTCCCTAAGTTAGGTACCCGAACCTTAAACTATATAACAAAGACTAGTATTCAAGCGACAAAAGTTATTTATGAGGTATTAGCAGGAGACATTAAACATTTCTTTCTTTCTTTCTTTCTTTCTTTCTTTCTTTCTTTCTATCTATCTATCTATCTATCTATCTATCTATCTATCTATCTAATTATTGTTCACTGAAATCAAGTAGCCTCTCTTTCCACGCGATCAAAACAGAATAGTCCATTATTGAAAAAAATTTTAAACAAAGTAACTATAAACAAAATGTTTTTTGCTATCCTCTGCCAGCTGCAATGATGGAGAAAACATTACCCGCACCATCACCAGTGAGACACGTTTCAAGAGACACTCAGTTTCGCGAGGCTCGTCCCATGCTGCCAACCCTCCGAAGGAACAACATCGAACGAGGACCAATAACCCCAGAAGTCTCCACTGCCACAGGAGTAAAAACAACCTATCAGCAAGAGAAGGATATTTAACTATTTTTTTTTTTATCTCCGCGTCCCGTAATTTTTTTTTTATTAACCGCGGACCTGATCAAATTACCTATAAGGTATGGAAGGACATAACGTTCGTGCGAACTAATAAAGAGGGCGCAAAGCACAATTATTATTTGATTTACAAGTTCAATGGGTATTAAAGGCAGCATTGATATAGCGACGATAAAACGATTGGAACAAACTCGTCTTAAACGTCTCAAGGCACATTGTTAGCTGACTGAGTGATGACTCGTCACTGAGGGACATAAGCCGCCCCACCGGAAACAAGGATATTCAATCTTGCACTCTCCAGTGGTACAAGTACCCTATGTTAGGTACCCCATAAACCATATAGCGAAGATCGGTATGCAGGAGACAAAAATATTTAGCTACCTGTTCTGCTTGTTTGGTTGTACCAGATCGCCATGATGTTGTGAAATGGATCCTATTGAAACAAAAGACATAATATTAATAGACATACATGGTAAAAATGCAATATGATGTCTACATAAGTGCATTAGTAAGTCAGTAGGCACTAGTTCGCTTGTAAAAATAGAAATAATATACACTATTTACATTGTTTGGATTATCGTTCTCATCTTTGTTGCTATATTTATCACAACGTTTCGGTCGGAATGTCATGTGTCCTTGATGGCACAGTGGATAAAGGCGTTAGTTAGATCCAGTCACAGGACCCAAAAGAGTGTGAGTTCAATACGTGGTTAAGGCAGTGTAGAACTTGGAGAGGGGAATTAACAGGAGATAACTGATAACTGACATCCATTAAACATGGCACGTGGAACTGGAAGAGTCTACCCCAGCGAACGAAATAAAGGGTTCAGTTCAACATTCCAACCACCTGAAGAAGGCTGGAGCGTACAACGGTCTAAATGTTGTGATAAATATGGCAACAAAGATGAGGACAATAGTCCGAAGAATGTAAATAGTGTACATAATACCTCATCTCAGAAATATAGACAGAAATGATATATTTGAACATTTTTTGTAGATTAGCATTAGTTAGTCCCTTTCTCAGACCAGGACATTTATCAGCAATATATATATATATATATATATATATATATATATATATATATATATATATATATATATATATATATATATATATATAAACACATTTTCGAATCGATTCCTGACTTCATACAGAGTTATCTGTGCTTAGATTATATTTGCAAATGCCATGTTTGAAACTGCGTATATGTTAATCAGGCCTTTCGTGCTCCGGCAACTCCCATGGTTCCAAGTTTCCTTAGTACAGCGTCGCTATAGGGGTTGAATAAATCTACGGAGAAGACACGACCTTGACTACCGCCATTTATATTTTTGTATAAGTGCCCAATTCATTTTCTATCCGTATGCAGGCGGTCCGTTCTGGATTATTCTCACATTCTTTCCAAATATTCAGTCTGTTGTTAACTGGGGCGGAGGTTGGCTTGTTAATTTTAACGCCTCCAAAACTAAACTGCTCTCCATTAATCATCTACGAGATTCATTTCAGACTTCCATCAGCATGGCTGATGCTAACCTCCAGGAAAGTGACAACTTACACTTTCTCGAGCTAACGTCCTGAGCTGACATCAAGTGGAAAGAATATATTCGGGCTCCATGTTTTCGAGTCAACTTTAATCTGCAAAAAATTACACGCAATCTCAATCATTATCTGTTTTACTCCTGATTCTTCTTCTTTTGTTTTCATTTCTTAGTAACGTTTGTCTTTTCTAATTCGTTCACACCCAGTAACCTCTTAATGGCTTTACTGTCTTTCTCGGGGTGAACCCGATTAAAAAAATAGATCTAGTTTTTCTACCAGCCTAGATAGATTGTACATTAAGTTTTAATTTTTTAAATTTAAAAATGATTTTCTTATGCTCTATTTCAATTTAATACAACCACCTTTAATATCGCATACAGAATATATTAATGGCTATGGCTGAATGGTTAGTACATTTTCAGTTTTGAGACGCAGGTTTGAATTCAATCATGGTCGATTTTGATAATATAGACCCGGGGAGATCTCCAAGTGGTGGTACCTTTGGAAAGTCCCTTTAAAACATTACCAAGGATTCATTCAAGCTTTGAGAGAGAAATTGTGTAGACGGAATTGTTCGTTGGTGCTTGAGCTAGCATGAAATCAGAAGTCATCGTGGCTGAAGCTTTGAGGAATTGTTCGTCTCTGCTTCTGCTAGTTCAAATAGTTCTTCGTGCTGTACCTTTAAAATGCTTTTCGACCATCTTCCCAAAGTCTGACAAAAGAAGGCTTTTTGCAAGAGAGTCTTAGTCGGGCCTAGTACCTTTTAGTACCCTTCCCGTTTTATGATAAAGAGGCTTTTTGGCCAAATGTTTATTCATCAGAAGTAACATATCAGGACTAAATTTAAGTTAGTTTTGATCTTTGAGTATTTAAGTAATAAAACTAATATAAAAAAGACCGTATTTAACTTTTTCCCTGAGAGTTTTGTAAATATCACTAACCTAAGATTATCTAAATAACATTAAAGAAAACCTAAAAACATTAGCCTATTGCCTAAGGGCTGTAAATTCATTTATATATCAAAACGCATTTCTACAACAACGAAAAAAAAATCAATTGCAATGAAAAAGAAAATAAAAACGAAATTGTTGCAATTTTAGAAAGAGACGGCGCATATAGAATGGAACTTAAGACAGAAATCCAAAGTAATGGTCAGTAGCACAAGCAACACCAGTGCCAGCGTCATTATGGACGTAGAACCACCGTGGGAAGTGTACAGCTTCAATTACTTGAGAGCAACCCTATTAAAAGATGCAACTCAGAAGTCCGAAGACTGATCGCTTCGGCCACAGCGACTGAAAAGGATGTCGAAGACCAATATCAGCTTCTGTACCAAATTCAAGCTCTAGAAATCGCTGGTCGTATCCATCCTTCCCTGAAGGTGTGAGAGGGGACACTCCCGGTTGAGGTAGAAAAAAGGATCCATCCGTTCCTGAACAAATGCTTGAGAAGGCTCCTCCGCATTTCCTAATGGGAATACAAAACCAATGTACCGAGCAAGGTCAAAAGTCTCGTCGGCCGACAGGAATCGCTCCTTGCCGTTATTACACGTCGGAAGATGTCATCGTTTGGCCACGTCACACGGCATAACATCCTCTTGCAAGGCCATCATTCAAGGCAGTGTTGAAGGCGGGCGAAAGCGGGGACGGCAACGTAAAAGCTGGTCAGGCAGCATCAAAGAGGGGACGGCGATGGCCACACTGGAAAGTATACCGATGTACAACATCAGCTTCCGTAGCAAGTTCAAGTTCTAGAAATCGCTGGTCGTATCCATCCTCTTCTACGGGTGTGAGACTGGACACTCCCGGTTGAGGTCGAAAAAAGGATCCAGGCGTATAAGAACAAATGCTTGAGAAATCTCCCCTCGCATCACGTACGGGGAGCACAAAACCAATGACTATGTACGGAGCAAGGTCAAAAGTCTTGTTGGACGGCAGGAATCTCTTAAGCGTAGGAAGGTGTCATCGTTTGGCCACGTCACCCGGCATAACAGTCTCTACAAGACCACCATATACAAGGCAGTGTTAAAGGCGGACGCAAGCGGGGACGGCAACGCAAAAGACAACATGAAACAGAGGACGGACATGACAATTCCAGAACTCCTGAAAGCTACTGCCAACAGATCTGGAGGTTATCTGTTTCTTCTGCTCTTAGGTGACCCCGACGATTGAAGTAATCAAGGGACTGATGATGATGATGATGATGATGATGATGATGATGATGATGATGATGATGATGAGGCAAGAGCGCATTCTACAAAACAAACCCAAGTTAAACCCAAGAAAAAATAAGATCTTTCAGGTCCTCCATACTCACCGGAATTAGCAGCTATAGATTTTAATTTGTTTCCAACGTAATAACATATGTACTAGAACATTCCAAAAGAAAGAAATTGAAAACTGTCTTTCAAAAAAAAAAGAAAAAAAGAAATAAGAAAATGAATCTTTCAAATCGAAAATTTTCCGTTCCGTTTATTTCCGGTTCCGGAAAATGAAGCTGATTACCTATTTTATAAATTATGTTTGAATGAATTTAACCAACATTTGTTTTTATAACCTTTCTGGTGCGTCTTAATCACTTTTCGAACCCGTTAATAATGTTAACTATAGTTAACTTACATTTGCTTTCATAGCCTTTCTGGGAGAAGGTAAGTAATTTTGAAAACTGTAATAATATTCAAATATTTTTAACTTACATTTGCTTTCACAGCCTTTCTGGAAATTCCTGACTAATTTTGAAAACCTTATTAATATTTAAATATTTTTTAACATACATACTTTTAATTACGGTTGAACTTGTGTCTAAGAAGAAATTCTTTTTTAGACAATTTGTTTGTCTGGTAAACGTTTAGGCTAAAGCAAGAAATGGAGTTTGAGCATTAACAAGCTGTCCTCGTCAATTGAATAAAAAACAAAATTGAACAGACAACAGAACACAACCCGGGCGATATCTCCGCATTGCGTTATCTGGAAATACAGAATTACGAACATTTACTTACGGAAATTTCGAGATCAAAAGGTTCCCTGATTACGTTCAGGTCATTTTCGAGTCCAAAACATCGGAAACGAACTGCAAAATACAGACATTGAATTCGGCTGTCACATGACTACTGAGAAGTGACTAAACGAAAGACCAAGCAAATATCGTATATCAGGTAAAAGTAGATGTGAATCAAATCAGGTAGACAGATGAATACGAACACTCAGCCAGCCAGATACAAAACGACACACGTAGGAAACAAAACAGCAACAAAATATGAACAAAAAAAAAAAAAAAAAAAAAATTCTAAACAAGGACACAGATAAATAAATGTGACGAAAGTGGGATTACTTCCCTTGGAGTAGAGTCACGTGGTATGAGAGTATAAAATAATTCGCGGACTTTCAACAGTCGTTTTTCTCTTTTTTTCTGTTCACTGAAGACCAGCTGCTGCTGAATATAGAAATCATTCTAACACAAACGCCACTCTCATGCACGCTCGCACACTTACTAACAGTTTCTAAAAAAATGTAAGTTTTGTGTAAAGGCATTGATTTCAAGTTAAACAAAAATGTTTGTCATATTCTTGTTAAGTTTTGTTTGCAACTACCTTCATTTCGACAAAAGATAGTGACCACAAATTACAGATAGATAGATATGAACACGTTAGATGGACAGATATGAACACCATTATATATATATATATATATATATATATATATATATATATATATATATATATATATATATATATTACAGAGAGAAATAGAGATTGTGAGAAAGAGAAGGAGAGAGACAACGACACACATAGGTATGGACATGATAGATAGTAAGAGAGAAAAGTAGATAGATAAGAACATGATATAGACAGAAAACAACACACATTAATAGTTATGTACTGGAGTAAAATGTGTAAAAAGCGAAGAAGAAATAATCTTCAAACATAGCTTTACAAATTCGACAAATAATTTTATTATTAAGTGTAAGTGCTTGGGTCTGCTGGCCTTGTTCAAATTGTTGATCACGCTAGATAACAACGCCCTTTCCCAAAAACTGTAACTAGGGTCTCCTCAGCATAGTTGCAGTATAAACCACAGGTGGGTTTTGAATAAACACAAATGCGCCTGAGCGCCTGTTCTAGTAGACAGGTATCCTCGAATACGAGTGGTCAGCTATATATATATATATATATATATATATATATATATGTATGTATAAACACACACACACACACACATATATATATTAGAGAGAGAGAAAGAAAGAAATAGATACATGAGAGCAGTGTGTGAATAGATAGAGTTGAATAGAATTATATATATATATATATATATATATATATATATATATATAGAGAGAGAGAGAGAGAGAGAGAGGGAGAGGGAGAGGGAGAGAGGGGGAGACACAGAGAGAGGGAGGCAGAGAAAGAGAGACGTACAAAATTAAATATGTGTATGCGTATGTGTATAATGATAGATTAGTAGAG
This sequence comes from Acanthosepion esculentum, assembly GCA_964036315.1. NCBI lineage: Eukaryota > Metazoa > Mollusca > Cephalopoda > Sepiida > Sepiidae > Acanthosepion > Acanthosepion esculentum. Next base: position 64,851,986 of record OZ038510.1, read on the forward strand.
AGATATGAACAAACTTAGATAGATACATATAAACAAACTGAGATAGATAGATAGATATGAAGAAACCGAGATAGATAGATCTAACACAAAGATAGATAGACATGAACAAACTGAGACAGATAGGTATGAAGAGACTGTGATAGATATGATGAAACTGATATATATGTATATACATATATATATATATATATATATATAGGTCAGTAGATATGAACAAACTGGGATAAACTGATAGATAGAAATGAACACAGATAGATATGAAACAGAGATTGATAGATATGAGCAAATTGAGAGAGATTTATACGAAGAGAACGTGATAGATAGATATGAGCATATATATATATATATATATATATATATATAGGTTGGTAGGTAGATATGAACAAACAGAGATATAGACATGAACAAACAGAGATATAGACATGAACAAACTGGGATAGATACATAGATATAAGTAAACTGAAATATAGTTAGTTAGATAGATAGATAGATAGATAGATAGATAGATAGATAGGAACAGATAGATAAGATGATAACAGTTTATTTTTCGCAATTGTGTAACACTTACCGAGGTCATTCGGTTTGTAAAAAGGTTTATCTTTTTGAATAAAAAGTGCCGATGTTTTGGGCTGATTGTGGTGGTAACTCCTGTAAATATACTTGGAATGGTCGAATAAAATCATTTTGTGGATTGTGGCTCTTACTCGGATAACGTGTCTGTAACGCGAATGGATGTGTCTTGGGTTCTGAAAAAAAAAGTTTAGATTTTTGAGAGAACATGACTCTCTACTTGCAGAAAACCTAATCATTCATTTAAATCTATCAAGCTCTAACTGATTTAATCTCTAGAATAGATTATGTTTTTTATTTACTGCTTTAATGTTTCTAATGATTTATTTAATGTCTAGCCAATCGTTATAAATATATCTTCCTAAGCACTTTATACGTGATTAAATATAGTTACAAATACTAACCGGATATCATTAAAATTATTAGGTTGTCACACATGAAATGACGAATTTTGATTGGTTGTTGATCCGATCATCTAACGAAGTAACCCGCTTACTATATAAAAAAAATCTTTATTATTCCTGACCCTTCTTCTTTCCAGATAGTTTTTCTTCCAACATATTGTTACTCATCAGCGCAATGAAAATAAATTACAATGAAACAATGTCGAGTAATCTTACTGTATGAGTACAAACTGGGAAAAAGAACCATTTTTGCATCGAATCAATACATACGATGAGAAATTGATATACCGTGACAATAGTAAGAGAGGAATCCAGTAGTTAGATGCAAGTGAATCACCAGAACAATACCCAAAACCACTACTGCACACTAAAATATTAATGGTTACTTTCAAAGGGGTTATTCATTATTCATTCTTGTCTCAAGGAAAAACACTCGTGTTGTAGAGAAATTGAGTGGATTATCTAGCACTGTACAGTGAACCAAATTTCTTAGCAGCTGACCTAGCAATGGTTTCAATATAGTTTTTCCACTTTATGTCAACTGAGAATATTAACTCGAGAAGGCGCAACGGGTCACTTTTTTGGAGGTTAGCATCAGCCATGATCAGTTGAATTTGAATGTTGGTTTTTTCAAAACAACAAATGGTATGCCAACGGTATACGAATCAACAATTTTTTCAACTACCGTCCTACAAAGTACCGTCTTGGGCACAGTGAGAGGAAGTAGACATTGCGACAGTCACTGAGTAGCCTGGAAGATAATTCATAGAGTCTCAGACATTGGCACGCAACTGAGATATATGGAGGCAGCTGGTCAGGTGCTCAGTTGTGTAACGACTCTACAAACACAGCTAGTCAAGGGATTCAAGATTATTATGAAGACATCGTGTCCTACTCACTTAGAAAATGGCTGTAATAAAGTAGAGACAGAAATAACGTAGCGAAGAGCTCATCCGAACAATTACCATGAAAATATTTATAGAAAAGACACAGTGAGGCAACCTTACAGCGTTGGGCCGAGCTGTCAGATCAGGACCAATAACATTGCTGATTCTTGTTGGGATTTTATCAAAGAGTTCCACATAAATAGCAGGAACACCGGCCCATATGTGGCAGCAATATTCTAAGCATGGAGAAATTATAGACTTACAGACAAGTAAGATATATTCTGGATAGAGAAATTATCTAGCACAACACCGGGAATTGATTATCTTAGCAGCTGACCTAGCAATGGATTCAATGTAGTCTTTCCACTTCATGTCAGTTGGGAAGGTTAAACCCCAGAAGGAGCAATGATTCACTCTACTGGATGTTACCATCAAACATGCTGATGGAAGGGAGAAAGGTGTAACTCACATGATGAATAGAGAGCAGTTTAGCTTTAGAGGCGTTAAAAAGCCATTTGTTGCTCCAGCTAAGAACAGACTAAGTCGTTTTTAAGATCAACTTAATTTGAACTTATCGAACTGACCAGACTTACTATCAGGCTAAAATGGTTACGTCATCGGCGTAGATACCAAGTTGAGAGCTGATATCATCAGGGAGGTCGTTAATGAAAATTGAAGTGTAGCACGGATAGAGCCATCAGGGACACCTACATTAGTACAGATTTTGAATCAAGTTTCTAGTCAGCAGTGACCGGCCACAACTGCAAGTTTCATACGTTTTCGCGCAAACATCAGGTTACAGTAAATTGTCGTGTGTGAAAATGGGAACATTTGTAGCTCTAGCTTTTGGGGGACAAAAAATTTACGAACCATTTCTTGTCCTAGCTAGGAACAGAACAACGAAAATATGGTTGAAGTTCGTACGATGTTGCCAAAAACAAATTTGGGGGATGCTAATTTTTCGACATATATTAAAATTTTAAATATTATACACGGTATTCTTAAGACATCACCCACGATTCAGTTTTGTCAATCAAACATTGATAACCAATAATGTAGTTTACCGGTTATTGTCAAAGAAAATAGAATTGGTGTACCGTGTGCAAATTCTAGCCACGCCTGTTACTTTTATTTGGGGTCTTGAAACTGCCGTTTGAAAAGGCAGGACTTTCCCAAGTAGTTGTGGATTAAATATCAGAGTAGACTATATTCTTTAGCTTAGAGAGGTAGCGAATCTAGAAGGAAAATAATGAATTCACCCCCACAACCTGTCCTTCGAAGTCATAGCAATCACAGATAATAAAGAAAAGGAATCTGTGGAGAAGGCAACAAGAAAACACTTCGCTAAATTTCCCAGAGAGTCATAGCAAATTCACAGATAATAAAGAAAATGAACCTGAGGAGAAGGCAATGGGAAACCACTCCACTATATTTCCCAAGAAGTCATGGTAAATGACAGATAATAAAGAAAAGGAATCTGTCGAGAAAGCAACAAGAAACCAATTCGTTAAATTTCCCAAAGTGTTATAGCAAATTCACAGATAATAAAGAAAAGGAATCTGCGAAGAAGACAATGGGTAATCACTCCATCTTCCGGGGAGGTCATTGTAATTCACAGATAACAAATACGATGATAAAGATAAAATGATAATAATAAAGAAAAGGTAGAAGGCTATCGAAAAATATTCTACTATTTCAAGAAGTCATGGTAATTTACAGATAATAAAGAAAAGGAATCTGTGTAGAAGGCAATGAAAATTCTACTATCTTTTTCAAGAGGTCATGGCAATTCACAGAAAGGTGTTTCTCTGTAGAAGACAAAAGAAAAAACATTGTAATATCTTTTCCAAGAAGTCATAGCAATACACAGATAATAATGAAAAGGAATTTGTGAAGAAGGCAATGGAAAACCGTTCAAGACATGGTAATTTACAGATAATAAAGAAAAGGAATATACGGAGAAGGCAATGGGAAAATATTCCATTTTTCGAGATGTCATGGCAGTTCACAAATAATAAAGAAAAGGAATCTATGGAAATCCATAAAATTCTTCGCCCCGTAAGCAACTAAATGTACCAGATTTATGCAATAGAAAAAGGTGGGAAGAGCAAGCAAATTGTTTGTTTTTTATGGTAAAACGGACAACGAGGGTTATACTTATTTAGAGGAACAAAAGCAGGAAGTTGCGGAGAGACATGATCGTCCACATGCTGAAGAGATATGGTAGATAAAAAAAGAATTTCATAGTAATTCTTCGATATAAGGGGGGAAATAAATAAAAATTCGTAATCGAAAAAAGTTACTTACGATTGTTACAACTACGGAGTTGCCTAAAATGCAAAAAGGAATAAATAAGGAAATGTACAAATAATTAAATGCATTCGAAAATATCTATCAACAATGCAGTTTAAAATACTCTGGGAATAATCATTTTACTGACAACAATTTCTGATTATTCTATAGAATTGTATTAATTCTACGCGTCTCTTTAATACAAGGTGTAATATATTCAAGTTCGGCGCGAGGAATATTCGGCTCGAAGAAAGTTTTAATTATTAAATTAATTAGATAAAAATTAATTAGATTAGAACTTTTTACACGCTGAACTTTTCATACGGTAATTTGATGAGGGCGTACTTACCAGACACGCCGACTTTGTCTTGCGAGACAACTTTTATTTCTAGAATTTACATTACCTATCTATAAGACTACCATTCGTCCATTCTTAGAATATTGCTGCCACATATTGTCCGGTGCCCCTGCTATTTACCTGGAGCTCCTTGGTAATATCCAAAGAAAAATCAACAATATTATTGGTCCTGATCTGGCGACTCTGCTTCCTTTACCTCCCCCCCACCTGGCCTTAGGGCTGCGTCTCTATAAATACATTCATGGTAATTTTTCGTATGGGCTCTTCGATATGGTATATATTGTTTCTGTTTTATTCTCACTCGCCACAGACAATGAATTGTATATTTGAGGACGAGATAGGACTTGATGAAGATTCTGATGTATTATGGTGGATTAACTAAGAGTCTTGTATCACATCTTTATGAAATGTTATTTGTTATTTTTTTTTCCTTTCCATTTATTTATTTATATTAATTGAAGTGAATTTAGTCCTTACGCTTTTCGAAAAGCTTTGAATTAGTTCTGTATTTTTTTCTTTTTCGCTGTTTTATGCAAAAAACCGAACGGCATGAGTTCTCGGGCTCACAGATGAGGATCTATTCGCATTCAAGAAGTGCAAGTTGGGACTTAAACTAAGTTAAAACTTTATATTCCAGTTTCAACTCTGAGTGCCTTGCAAATTGTTCAAATGTTGCTTGTTTGTCTTCTTCTTTGTTGCTTTTTTTTTCTGTGTGTGTATGTAATAAGATTTGATAGGCTTTCCTATCGACCGGTCAATACTCCTCCCCCTTCTCTAGAACAGGAGTCGAGGCTAATCCCTTGTCTTTTGTTTAGGAAGGGGTTCCCGGTACTTTTCCTTTCCTTTTCTCTGGCCTCCGTAGTAGTACTGTCGTGATTCTCTTATGATGTGTGCAGTCTTGGCAACGTTTCTTCATTCTGAGGGTACCGGGTTGACAGTTTTCTGGTTAGGGTTACCGACTGGTAGTTATGAGCCCTAACTTTTGCGTAGCGTCTTGAGCGGCTGCTCTGGTCAACAATTGCATACCGTCGGGGTGCCTGTAGTGCAATGTCGCGCATGGAAAGGTGTCCCTGCACGTACCTCCTTTGATGAACGTCTCCTACTACTACTTCAGGTCTTCTCATTTTCATTACCAACATTACCCAGCATGACGACAAACAATCAAAAAAGCAAACCTAAACCAGCTCTAAATAAATCGCCTAATCCCTTTAACATTCACCTTTTCTAAAACTGTGGCATTGGAACTAAATTCTGCCGTGCGGAATCGTTCCTCACTGAGAAGTATCCTGATATACTGGCTCTCTGCGAGACCAACCGTAACTCGCTCATCCCCTCATCTGACTTCTCGATATTTGGGCAGCAATCCTAAAGGATGATTTTCTTTTTCTTTTAACTGAATGTACATGCTGACTGTCTTTGGAAAATAAAACTTTCCTATAACTCTAGATACATACATAAAACAATCCATATATTCAGTTAAAAGTAAAAATAAAATCATCCTTGATAATGGTTAAAGTTGTAGTCGAAAGCGCTCGGACATAAAAAAAGCAAAACATTTGATCAGTTTCTACATAATGTGTGTGTGTTTGGTTGAATAATCTTGACATGTTATTTCTATTTGTTTTTAATTTAATCCTGTCAAATTCACGAATCAGTTTCTTAGTGCTGTTACAAAACTGAGTAAGAAAAACCCAGTAGTTTTGGTTATTTCCTTTATTTTCCCCAAGTAATTTCAGTCCCATCTAAGATCATGTTCAGCGGTGAATTACTAAGTTAAAAATTAATGTAATTGATAGTTGTGAATATTTTTGTAAATGCACATGAACTTTGCTCTGTTATAGTAAATTTACGTTAAGAAGATGTAAGTAAGGTAACTTAGTTTAAAGTTTTTTTTTATTATTAATGTTTTAGATATACTCAACCTGCAATTTAAAAAAGAAATGTTTTTACAATTTGAGCATCCCAAAACGTTGTTTTTGTAGACATTTTAAAACATTGTTGCTATACTCATAATTAATTTTATTTAGTGTCGGTTGTATTTTTCATATATATAGCGCTTCGAGAATTTGAATTTTTTTATTTTTATGATGGAGTATACTTGTATTGTCAATTATTATTTCTCTAAAACGTGAATGTTGACAGGAATGTTCTTTTAAATGTTGTGTAATAGAACTAGAATCCGACATGTCTAAAGTAAGCCTTCTTGGCTGTGTCGTCGTCGTGAAACCAACATATATATTTACGTATTTGTCAGAGATTCAATCTCCTAAAGGATATATACAATGTTGGTATTTTGCAAAACATTAGATGACGGAGAAGAGTTATTGTGGATGATTAAGTTGGTTATATTAAATTTAGTATAGTATATAATTAGTTTTATTTTTTACTAGGATCAGTGGGGGATCTATTAATACTTACGAGTTTTTTTTTACAATTTTTGTAAGGATTTGTTTTCAGTTAGAGTGTATTTAATTTTGGTAGGTTGATATATTTAGGTTTATATATTTGATGAAGTATTATACTCTTTTTGGTTTATGTTAATATTTCTAATTTGTTCACCAACAATGCAATTAAGAAAGTCATTTTTAATAAGAGTCTAATTAATTTTTTTAATTCCGTGTAGAAATGTTTTATCGTGGAAGAGTTAACATTTGCACGATATTAAATTTTGTATATTTGCTGTTTTGTATTCGTCAGGATATTCACTTTTATTGTTGAGAGTGTACGTGTTTATGTTAATTAGGTTTTTAGGGGAAGTAGTAAATATATTATTATTGGTGTCTATCAATATATCAAGAAAGTGAATTATCTTGTTTATGTGAATTTAAGAACGGTGTTCTTTATATATATATATATATATATATATATATATATATATATATATATATATATATATATATATATATATAAAAATAATAATATATATATATATATATATATATAAAATTGTTTATTTAAAAATTATAACATAAATATGTTATAAAATCACTACAAAAATAGCCATTTTGTTTCAACACCTGCGGTGTCTTATAAAGTGATGATGTTGAAACAAAATGGCTATTTTTGTAGTGATTTTATAACATATTTATGTTATAATTTTTAAATAAACAATTATATATGCTCTACTCTGTATTGATCACTCTTTTAAGAATAGTAATTGTTGGTTATTGGAATTTATTCCGTATACACCAATCCTAGACTTGGATATATATATATATATATATATATATATATATGAAAAGTGTGTGTATATAAATATAAATATGTATGTGTGTATGTAATATATTATTATTTGAAGTATATATATATATATATATATATATATATATATATATATATATTTCAATTGAGCACTGTTGAGTGATAAGCTAATTCTATAAACAACAGCCACCTGCACTAATGCAAAGGTCTTCAGTAAAATGAATGGAGCACTTTGGCTGATTGGCATTTGTTTACATTTGTAAAAACCATACGGTAGATTTAGTTGTGTAACTCTACCGAGTGAAGATATCTCTGGCAGACACCTAATCAGTTGTGTTTCAATCCTGGCTTGAGGCATTCGGATGTCTAGTCGCACTGAGGAGCTGTGATACAGCGAAACAGTACTGTCTGTGTGAATGATATATATATATATATATATATATATATATATATATATATATATATCCGTGCCTAGAAAAATCCGGAACTTTAATTATTTACAATTAGATTCTCCGACCAACACATATGGGTCTTTACGTCATAAATAACCCTAATTGTGCTGGTAAATTTAATATGGACATGTTTTCCATCTTGAGTAGGTTCACTCTAATTACCACTTAAAAATATTGGAGCCAATGTATATCTTATCTATGAAACTTTCCCCTTGCAAATAGAAGAATTTTCTACTTGGTTTACAATTAATTACCATTTAATTTTTTTCTTCACATATTCTCCTTTCCTCCTATTGATAATGTATACCTGCATTTATACCTTGATTTTTACCTTGATTTACCTCTGTTGATCGAGGTTCGAAACCGGTTAGCTAGCCCTTTTTTTCTTTTCCTTTTAATTGTTATCATGTGTCGTAATATTAAAAATAAATTTGTTTATGGTGGTTAGTAAGTTATGTACCACCAATTAAATTTCATATATATATATATATATAGTTTACGAAAAACTAGGTAATCCGTATGGGTAGACCCAAAATCTAGAGAGCTTAATGTAAATTAGAGCTAATAATTTAAATAAAAACAGACCACTTTAAACTAAATATTAGCTCCTTATAAAATAAGTTGAGCTCTCTTTGGATTACCTCCCAACGGATTATCATAAGGATCTACATTCCCAACCTAAAATGGATAAATTTACACCGGATTACTCACTCAAAAACATCCCTTACCCTACTATGGAATCTTTCACCATTTCTTTGACGGAGAAAATCATAATTTACTTATTACTGCCCGTCATAAATGTGTAAATTTCTTTTCATTTTTCGTTTCAACCTTTGGAAATAAAATCTGATGACCGCTGTCCTTTAAAAGGGCTGTGGTGAAATAATTTATTATATGGAACCTTAAAGTGGACTGTTTTTATTTAATATATATATATATATATATATATATATATATATATATATATATATATATATATATATATATATAAGTGAATATACATAATATCTAACGTCGAAGCACGACTGGGACTTTCATACATTTGCATGAAACTCCGTACTATTGACGTTAGATATTATATATATTCACTAATATATACTTATAGCTCTGTCTCATAACATTGAGCACTGTATTTATAACACCCGTGGAGGAAATATATATATATAATTACGTAAACTTTTTTGGTGCGTGTATGTATGTTTTTTATCATACACATCTATCTCTCTCTCTCTCTCGCTCTGTATATATATATATATATATATATATATATATATATATATATATATATATATATATATATATATATAATATAAATTCTAACGTTCGCACCATTAATTCAAGAGAGGGCTCAATACCAAAAGTAGAGTAATAGTTATTTATTATAATTTTTTACATACGGACAAAAACAATTACTCACGACAAAGATACATTTTTGTTTCGATGCGCAGGCTGGTGAGAATCAAAAGTGGTTATATAAATACCTCTGGTTTTCACTAGTCGAGATGCCTGCGCATCGAAACAAAAATACATTTTTGTCGTGAGTAATTTTTTTTGTCCGTATGTAAAATAATATATATATATATATATATGCAATTTTATATATATATTATTTATATGTATATTATTTATATATTATATATGCCTGGTACTTATTGGAAAGCGCTCAGTATAAGTGATAGAGCTAACATATTTAGTTGGATTGATGTGAGTTTGTGACCCTGCGTTTCACGCTATTTGTGATTGTCAGACAAACTGATTAATTTTAAAATTTTGGATTTATATATGGTTGCGTATATCGGTGTTTTATGGTAGTGGGAGGAAAAATTGTCGTCGGAACGCCACTCATACATACGCAGACATACATTCACGTTCACGCAGTGGATCTCACACAAACATAAACATATATGAACAGTGTGGGACTGGGCGCATATACACATCCATGTGTCATTGCGTACATACGTACGCAATAGTCGCTGTATTCAATGTTGGATTGTGTAGCGAACTTCTTTCGTGAAACCGGTTAAGCTATTTTTTTACATTCAATTCCTATTTCGATATTTCCACTTTACGCTAATGTAAATCATTTTTGCTACATTTATCTTGTTGCTTTAATATATCCGCTTTAATCACTATGATTAAATTTTTCACCGCTTTTAAAATATTCAAAACATAATTTATCTGAAATGTGATATTAGGTCAGAGAGAGCCCCAAAATACCGTCATGATTGAATAATGATAATACGAATTTGTATCAATAAAGATTTTTCACAAAACATGCTGTAAAGTTTGCCACAGAAGCAAGACAATCTATGAATGTACATAAACATCTTTTATTTCATTCACTGATTTGAATAGCGTTGCAAGAATACTTACCAGGTTGGATCACAGTCTGGTCAGCAAAATTACCATCGATATATATGGTAACAGTAGCAGGAGATGTTGTACCGTAAATTATAATATAGACGTCATAAAATATGCCTTGTATATAATTTCTTGGCATATACACCATATAGGATTTTTGTCTGAAAAAGGGAAAAAAAATGACATTTTCGGAGACACAGACAGAAGAAGAGAACATTTAACCACACATATCAATATTCCACGAACAAAGAATATTAGGCCACAAAGTCACATGTGTCGGGATATCAGATTGAATACAATTGTTGCTGTCAACTGTACGAGGCCCGGGAGCCACTCGAGCTAGATGGTTACAAACTAAAGGGAACAGTTTATGCAGATTTATGGGGGAAGATAACGGTTAATCCTAGACCTAAACAGGCCAAGATTGTAGCGATCGCGACAAACATCCTCTTGGGAATCGATTCCACAGCAGTTCGCGAGAACATATAGATTGTTTAGCGGCATATCAACATCTTTATGGGTTATTTAATGCCAAACTCTAAATATTTTATAAGCATTTTTATGGCTTTAATTACGGATAATTTGTCCATCATTTTATACTCTCAGGGCAAACATATGTTTTTTAGATATATAGTTTTAGATGATAAAATGTATGGCAGGTAATTTTACTATAACAATGTACTTTTATACTTTAGTGCTGTATTGATTGTCATTTTGCGATAAAAATGTATTACTACTGGTCATTTTTTTAATAAATATATTGCTGGTAATTTTGCCATAATATATTTTTATACTTTCTTAGTAAACCAACAAACAAAAATGAAGACAATATTTGCCCTAACAGGTACTACAACTCCGGGTCTGGGTGGAACTGGGATCAACCGTAATTAAAATGTGGTACTACACTTCTCAAAACATCCAATCTCCCGATCAGAGGCCTTACTGCCGGATGTAGTTTATCGTCATACAGAAGGCAATCCTGGGAAGAAGCTGTTCGAGTGGAACTTAAATCTCACAAATACGAAGATTTTCCTCCACATTGTTCAGAGCATGGTGAGTCTTAGCCTTAAAACATGTAACTAAGAAATATAGTTCGTCTGAGCACTTTCCATTGAAATAGCGATAGAGTGGCGATAGGTTTGTGGGGAAAGGGGTTGTAGGGTCGAAAATGGTTTATCACCTACAAATACGCGCATACGCTATTGGACTCTGTCGCGACTGGAAAGTGAAGTGTGAGTAGCTGCTGTGGATATATGGCAGCAGCACTCTATTTTAGGCCTGATCTGACTCTTGTAAAGGTAGATGATGGCAAGAGGAGTCAGGCACATATATGGCAACAATACTCCATTTTGGGCCTGTTATGGCTCTTGTAAAGGTAGAAGATAGTACGAGAAATTAGGTATTTTTCTAGAGTGGTAGAGGGAACTGACTATTTTCCAGAACCTTTAGCGATGGATTGTATGCAAGCATTTTAAGAACAAGATCAAGAAAGGTGCATTTTTTTAATAATTTCATTCCAAAGCAGACAATAGTCACTAATCCTTAAAAAATCCCCTATTTTTTACGAACAGACCAATAAATTTAAGTAGATCGCGATTTTTTTTATGGCTCTTTTTTACTTTTCTACTGAGTCCTCGTTATAAACGCATTATACACATTACGCTCGAAACAAACCAGAAATATGCTTTTCGTTCTGTTTCTATTTTTATAAGTTGGGTAGCCTACTAAGTCTTTAATATTAAGTCGCTAAGGCGAAGATATTATCAATTAACTACTTAAGGGTAATAAAATTTAAGAAGCACTTAGAGTTCAAAAGCGTATCTGAGTCCTTGTTGGAGAAAAAATATATTCTACCTTCTCGCTTCTCTCTCACATGTGGGAGATGGCGAGCCTCTAACTCAAACGGTGCGATGTGCCTCATAAGTGCGGCGGAAGAGGATAGCAGGTGAAGCAGAATGATTGAAAAACAATCAAAGATTAAGAAACAGATTAAAAAATTCATATGCCAAAAATAAATATGATTTCAAAATTTAAAATCTTATTATAGATTACTTGTAACTGCATGCATGAGTCCTAATATAAATAGTTCTAAATAATTATTGACTGATTTTATCATTGTAATATTTTCGCATTATATCAAGTATTAAGAATATAGTAACTAGTCGTTGGCACCACAAAAAGTATATATGATCCAAGGATGAAAAAATAGTCGTTTCGTTCAAATGCTCCTGAAAGTAACCTCCTCCCCCTGTGCATTATTTATCTATTTCTTAAGGTAATAGTATTCATAAAATATTTTAATCATTTGTCAATAAGCTGTAAGACTGTCAATAAAACTTTCAATACCTTAAGACAATGGTTCCCAAACATAGGTGCGGCGGAAGAGAATAGCAGGTGAGGCGGAATGTTTGAAAGACAATCAAAGATTAAGAAACATGTTTCAAAAAATTCATATGCCAAAAATAAATATGATTTCAAAATTTAAAATCTTATCATAGATTACTTGTAACTGCATGCATGAATCCTAATATAAATAATTATTGACTGATTTTATTTTTGCATTATATCAAGTATTAAGAATATAGTAATTAGGATCGGCAAATTGGAGGAGAGAGTTAACAATGATAATGTTATCGGTTATCTCCCTTTAACTCTCTCTCTCTCTCTCTCTCTCTCTCTCATTGTTTTTTTTATTGTGATATGTACTTTTTATCAAATAACTTTTGGGGTAGTGCGAGCAAATTTCCATTTCGAAAATGCGACCCAGAGAAAAAAAAAAGAAGTTTGGGAACCACTGCTCTAACTGCTCCTATCGCTACTTCAATGGAAAAAGCTCAGATGAACTAGATTCCTTGGTTCTGACAGGTCAAACCTTCACGGCTAAGACCCGCCATGCCATTTACATTGTAGCAAATAACCCACATTTCTTCCGTATTTCATCGGTGAGAAGCAAGTTCCGCCCGAACAGCTTCTTCCCGCGACCCACTGATCTATGGAACAGACTCACAACAGGGCGTTTCTATGATCACAACAATCTTTTCAAGGCTAGCGTTAACACTTATCTTCCTCTCCTATCCCCTTAACGTAACCCTCTACCTTTAGAGACTCTTGTACAAAGTGAACCTCACTGTAAAAAAAAAAAAAAATCGCAACATATTACTTCTGAAATGTTCCACCAACGCAATTTAACTCACAAAGTATGGGGGTCCACAGTGGGGGTATGGTTTTCAGGCAATTCCCAAAGATAAAGCTATTATTGGTTAACTACTACAGGATCATAGAATTTAAGAATATTCCCAACATATTAACTCTAAAATAGCAAATATACATTTAGAAAAGCTGTAAACATAATGAAAGAACAATAGCGCATGTTCACTGACAGCATCAGATGTCTTAATGTTGATAAGATCGATGTTTTATACGTTACATGGTACGATGGGTAAATTGTCGCTATTTTATATTTTTAATTTCGCTCATGCGCATTGTTTATTTTTTATTTTCTTTTGTCGACTGTACAGTATAGTAGGGTCAGTTGGGCACCGTCTGTGAGAAGAAAGAGCACTATGACTCAATTCACTGTGCCATAAATTTGGAAACGGCATGCTGTACCGCTTGGCATTAGCACCGGAAGCTCCAATCCGAACATTTCAGAGTGTTTGGGTATCAATCTGAGGACAATGCAGAGGGTTCTGAGAGAATTGGATGATATATCCAGTCAACATCATGGTGTTTGGAGTGATCACTACTGATGGCGACGTTCATTAATCTTCCCACAAGGCCTCAGACTCAACACGGGAGCCTAAGCCTACATTTGGTACCTTGGGGAGGTAGTGCTGCCATGGGTCAAGAGGGTGGCTGCTGGAAGATCCTACGTCTGGCAATAGAACTCTGCACCATGCCACACAAGAACCCAGTCATGGCTGTCAGACATCAACCCTTACATCTGACCACCTAACTCCCCAGAGTGCAACTCCCTTGATTATTACGTCCTGGGTACGACGTTAAACTGCATCCAACAGCAAGGCCTCTGATCAGGAGGTTTTGAGGAAGCGTGGAACCACCTCTTAATTGCTGGTGTTCCCAGGTTCACCCTGACCCGGGGTGGTAGCACCTGTTGGGGTCCCAGCTATGGGAAAATAGTGAACTTCCAGGTCTTTTCTAGGACATTGAAACAATGATGTTTCCAGCTATACGTTTTTGAAACAATGATGTTGCCAGCTATACGTTTTTGAAACAATGATGTTGCAGCTATACGTTTTTGATATATTTAGTAAATACTGGATCTGGCATTAAATAACCCATAGTGGTTGATATGCCATAAAACCCCAAACAAAAAAAAATCCCTTGATTATTATGTGTGGAGCGTAGTTGAGCAAGAGACCAACAAAATTCCTTGTAATACCAAAGATGAACTGAAGGCAAGGATTATGGCAGCATTCACCAACTTAAACAAGGAGAGCGTCCAGAAGAGTTGCAGGAAATTGCGAAGTCGTCTGGAGGACGTGGTGGAAGCCAATGGCGATCCTATTGGATAAATCTATCTGTAGTATTTCAAGATATTTTTGTGAAATTTGGGTGAACGTATCTGTTAAAAGGAAATGTCAGTGTCGATTCCATATTTACGTAATTTAGACGACAATTTATCCATCGCACGCTGTATTTATTATGCTTCTTCTTTTCCTTTGTGCCGTATCCATTCGGGACGTGGGTGTTCATAGTTCTCCACAATTTCCTATCATTTGTATCTCTTAGTAAATTAATATAAATGCATTATATACTTCGCGCTTTAAACAGATTAGCAAGATGCTTTCTCTTTTGTTTCGGTTTTCATAAGCTCATCCACTAGGTAGAGCCGATTAAATCTTACAAAAATAGACGGACTATGATTGTAGTGTAACGGTTATCGGTCAGAAAAAGCAGATTCTGCGAACTGGGTTCAAATTCCGACCGAACCTGTTACGTTTGATTCGCATTAGAAACCCTTTGGAAAGGCAGGAGCCCATTTCCTGTCCGTTCCTCGGCCATTCGGTAAAATAGAAGAGTAGACGGGCCTCTCTAGCTTTGTAGCCAGTCTACTAGAAAGGCTGTTCAAAATTTAAAAGCACAGTGAGGCAACGGAAAACCACGATAGATCTATCTATCGCAATATGTTCATTATCTATCTATCTATCACCGTTTGTTCACCTTTCCTTTCTTTCCGAATATGTTCATTAACTATCACAGTTCGCTATCTAAATCATTTCATTATCTATCACCGTTTGTTCATCTTTTCTTTCTTTCTTTCTTTCTTTCCGAATATGTTCATTATCTATCATAGTTCGCAATCTATCTATCTATCTATCTATCTATCTATCTATCAAATAATGAAAATGACACTGTGGAGAGCAGACATCACCTACATCCAGAAAGCATACGGTGTTTGAAAAAACAAACTGCATAAATAATTTCAAAATACTTACATTTGAGGCCGGTGGGCCGTTACAAAAGCAACCGGTACACACACCGCAAGTAGTGCTAAAACCAGGAGCCTCATCCTGCAATCTATAAAAACACAATTGAAATCAAATTTTAAAAAGTCAACAAAACATGTTCAACTTGTTTTCCTTGTTATTCAAGCCGTCAGAATGGTAGTTTTCTAAACGTATATTAGATGTGGCACAAAGCCGTAAGTATGGGGCACCCTGTGAGGATCGAACTCTCTGTTAGGTCGTAATTGATCGATCGAGACAAGCTTGATAACCATTTCGTCACGTCGAAGTGCCCGAAATGATTTTCTAAGCATAATTTAGATGTGGCACAAGGCCGAAAGTATGAGGATCGAACTCACTACTCAATCGTAATTGTTCTAACGCGACAAGCTTGCTGACCATTACATCATGCCAAAGTTCTTAGATGTGGCACAAGGCCGCATGCATAGAGCACACAGCGAGGATTGAAATCACTATTCAATCGTAAATGATATAGCGAAAACAAGCTTGCTAACCATTACACAACAGCGAACTGCCCAAATGATTTTCTAAACAGAGTTTATATGTGACACAAGGCCATATGTATGGAGCACCCATTGAGAATCGAATTCACTATTCAGTCGTAATTGATCTTGCGAGACAAGCTTGTTAACTATTACACTACGTCGAGGTGCTCGAGTCGTAAAAAAGTGTGAATATATTAAAAAAAAATCCCCCAAAACAAATGATTCATAGAAAGAGGACATGAGTATATATAAATCGCGAGAGACTCTGTATCCTTCATAAATTTGCAAGAGATGAAAATAGCTTGGGAGAACAATGTCATAGAAAATTAACTGATTACAGTACCCGCCTAATCTATTCCCAAACTTTAATTAAGTGATCTAACATTAGATTTCTTTCTTATTTGGTGGGGATCGGGGAAAGGACTTGGATTAATTTAAGAACTATTGCTAATGACCACACATCCTTCATTCTGATGATTTCCCTTACTACCTTGTATAATAGATCCTGGAGTTTTCCATAACTACCTTGTCTAATAAGTCCTGGAGTTTTCCCTTACCACCTTGTATAATAAGTCCTGGATTTTTCCCTAACTACCTTGTCTAATAGGTCTTGTTTTTTTCTGTGCCAGCCATCAACACAATGTCAATTGCGTATCAATTTTACATTATTTAGACACGCACTATTTGTTGTTCATGATGACGGTAGTCTTTGAGTATAGAATCCAGAGGTTGGCAGTGAATATTTCGAAGACAGTAGGGAAGCGTAGTTCAGGTTAACAGTGGATATCACGATAACATAGCAGAGCGTAATTCAGTAATTCTTCCTTCTGTTCATTCGCTTGACAGGTAAGCATTGGACATTCGGAGAGAGTAAACAAAATGGCCGCCTTTATACACGACGGATTGAATATTTCACGTGTCCTGATTGGTTAACCTTCTATTGAGGAACTATAAAGTAAGTCAAGTCATTTTAGTTTGCTCACTAGTACAAAAGGGTAAACAAAAATTATAACACTATTGTCCTCATCTTTGTTGCTATTACCGCAACGTTTCAGTTGCTACACCCTCCAGCCTTCATCAGGGGCTTGTTGATACGGTAACCTTCAAGGAATTTCTAACAGACCCCATTATTTAATCTATGTAAGGAGCTTGTTCTCGTTCCGTTGTCCATGTCTAGAGATACCTCGTCTAATTCTTATTTAGTACTGATCAGTTATTGCTTGCCGCGTTTTCTGCTTCTTCTTCTTTGTGCCATGTCCCTTTACAACATAAGCGATCATGGCTCTCCACAATTTCCTGTCCTTTCTAGCTCGTAATAATTTTTTTTATTTCTCCTAAACCTTGTTCCGCCATTCGTTTACTCAAGCTTAATAAGTAAAGTATGCGTTGTTTTCCACTTGCCTTCAATCTGTCTTGTGAGTATCAGATTTTCCAATCTACTTTCCTCATTATGTACCCTAGAAATATCAACTCTTTTCCTGATATTAAGTATAAGTGTCCTTTTTGTTTCCATTTTCTCTAAAACTTCGCCATTGCTCACATATTCGGTCAATGGAATCCTCAGCATACTTCTGTGGAGTCACATTTCTGCTATTTCAAATCTCTTCTTCATTTTTGAGGGGATTGTTCAATGTTCACTGCCATAGATAATGACTCATATTACGTAAGAGTTCAATACGCTTTTCAAATCTGCATTTTTCTGTCCCAGGACAAAACTCAAAATACTATGTCACCAAATTCACCAAGCAAAGATTTAATGCACAAGGCTATTTTGTATATCTAATGTTGTTAAGAATGTGTCCACCAGTAATAAATCCGGGTTGGATATTTAGTTTTAATCTTAGAAAGTAATTATACATTCTTATTGCCCAAAGTAGAGTCCAGTAGAGTTATAAAAACCCCAGAGAATTTCTTTCCAAAAATATATTGCTGGTAATATTTTATACTTCAAAAATCTATTGCTGGTAATATTTAAACTTCAACTTTGTATATCTAATGTTGTTAAGAATGTGTCCGCCAGTAATAAATCCGGGTTAGATATTTAGGTTTAATCTTAGAAAGTAATTATACATTCTTATTGCCCAAAGTAGAGTCCAGTAGAGTTATAAAAACCCCAGAGAATTTCTTTCCAAAAATATATTGCTGGTAATATTTTATACTTCAAAAATCTATTGCTGGTAATATTTAAACTTCAACTTTGTATATCTAATGTTGTTAAGAATGTGTCCGCCAGTAATAAATCCGGGTTGGATATTTAGGTTTTTAGGTGTCTATATTGAATGAATACAGTAAAATCTCACGTCCTTGTCGTACAGGCATTATTATTTTTGTGTAACGTTTCTATTCATTTTCCTTCGTACGCAAGAACTTTGTTCCCTTTGATCTTGTAAGAGTTCTCCAAATTAATATCATGTTAAAACAAGTTGAAGCTATAAATCAATTCATAAAAAACGTTTAATTTCCACAGTTGGCTATGATAAAGTTGGCGCTTGGAGTCAGATTTCTTAATTGTTTGGTTTGGTTTGGTTTACGGCATATCAACACTTCAATGGGTTATTTAATGTCGACAAAATTTTTTTATTTCTGGTAATATTTTTTTCAAAAAATCTATTTTTGGTAATATTTTTTCTTCTAAAATCTATTTCTGTTAATATTGTTTACAAAAATTATATAACTGGTAATATTACTTTTAAAAAAAAATCTCTTGCTAGTTATTTTTTTTTCAAAAATGTATCGCTGGTAATATTTTTTTCTTCAAAAATCTATTCCTGGTATAATTTAAACTTCAAAAATCTATTACTTCTGATATTTTTTCAAAAAATGTATATCTAGTAATATATATTTTTTTACAAAAATGAATTGTAATAATTTTTTACAAGAAAAGTATTTCTGTTATTGAAACCTATTTTTACATTTTTATAGTGTTTTGACCCCAGTTTAGGAGGTTGACTATTTACCCATAGCTGGCATCCTAACAGGTACTACCACCCCGAGTCAGGGTAGATGTTGGAACACCAGCAATTAAGAGACGGTTCCACACTCCTCAAAATCTCCTCATCAAAGGCCTTGCTGCCCTGTCGGATGTAGTTTATCGTCTTACCCAGGACACTTCTTAATTGAACTCTGGCAGATAACGTGTTAATAACAACTGATATATCGATTGACGTGTCGACCTGTCATTTCTGAAGATGGTCGTGTTACTGTCGGAGCGAATATGATGTGTAAGACCGGAAATTCTGAATGAAACAAGCGCACATCACTGACACAACGCATTTCAATTAAGTATTTTTCAATTCTATATACACACCCCTGGTCAAAATCTTAAGATCAGATACAAAAGGGTTAAAAAAAATATAAAATACTGTTACTTTAATCAAAATATATGTGCTAAACCAGAAAAATCCTTTTTCAATGTTTGTTTAAATTAATCAATTAAAAGCTTAAAATGTTCACTTATTTGTTGATAAACTAAATTTTCTAATTCAATGTAAATGTTTCGCAAATATATTTTGATTAAAGTAACAGTATTTTATATATTTTTAACCCTTTTGTATCTGGTCTTAAGATTTTGACCAGGGGTGTATATTAGGTTGTTTAGAATGTACTATTATAATATCAACTTTCATTCCAGAATGAAAATATTTAAACAGTGTTTAAATCGGTCAAAGTTAGGGATGCCAGTGATAATCCCGAATTTTAAAAAAACCCCGAATGTTGAAATCCCGAATTTTAAAATCCCTAATGTTGAAATCTCGAATTTTAAAATCCCGAATGTTGAGGTCCTGAATGTTGAAATCCCAAATTTTAAAATCCCGAATGTTGAAATCCTGAATTTTAAAATCCCGAATTTTAAAATCCGGAATGTTGAAATCCCGAATTTTAAAATCCCAAATATTGAAATCAGGAATTTTAAAATCCCGAATGTTGAGATTCCGAATTTTAAAATCCCGAATTTTAAAATCCCGAATGTTGAAATCCCGAATTTTAAAATGCCGAATGTTGAAATCCCGAATTTTAAAATGCCGAAAGTTGAAATCCCGAATTTTAAAATCCCGAATGTGGAAATCTCGAATTTTAAAATCCCGAATGTTTAAATACTGAATTCTAAAATTCCCGATTGTTGAAATCAGGAATTTTTAAATCCCGAATGTTGAAATCCAGAATTTTAAAATCCCGAATGTTGAAATCCAGAATTTTAAAATCCCGAAAATTGAAATTCCAAATTTATAAAATCTCGAAAAATCAAAATTCATAAATTTAAAATCCTGAAAGATCAGAATCCCGAAAAAATAATCTTTGGGAGAAATTGAAAAACAAATCTTGAAAATATCTTTATTTCTAAACATTTACAAAATAGCGATTAAATAGCGCTTATACATTTGAAATATTCGGAATTCATTAAATAATATAAAACCATAATATGACATAGGCGATGGTAAAATTTAGTAAGTAATGTTAGTATTTATCACATTATTGGGTAGTCTCAAAAAGAGCTGCATCACGTAAAAAACGAATGTGAACGCATTCTCCAAGGAGAGTTTTGCCGAAAAAGAAAAATAAGTGTGTTTTATCGTGATGAAAGTGTTAGAAATATAGTTAACAATCGTGAAAACCAACCAGATCTTATGAACTGTTTTAGCGTTTTTGCTCATAATCTTTCATTTAAATTATTCATTTATTCTGGTTTTTTTTTATATATTTTTAATGAATTTTGAATGTTTCAAATGTATAAACACTATTTAAACGGGATTTTGTAAATGTTTAGAAATACAGGTATTTCCATTTTTTTTTTAATTTCCTCCCAAAGACTATTTTTCGGGATTCTGATCTTTCTCGATTTTAAATTTGGCATTTCAGTTTTCGGGATTTTAAATTTCTGGATTTCGACATTCGGGATTTTAAGATTCGAGATTATAACCTAAATCCCAAAATACAAACCTGTATACATTTCCGACATACTCAGTCAGTTATGTGCCATACGTAATACACGCTTAGGCGACCATGTATCTTCCGATGAGGCAGATTTTTTCCCGCAGTAGGTTGCCATTTCTTTCTGCGATCCAAGGCTATAGAATCCGGCCTGTCCTGCTATTTACCTAGAGCTGTGGGTGGGGGGAGAAGAAGAGGATTCACCCCTTTCCCAAGGATAGTAGCACGTAAGTGAATGTAATGGATTCGACTGGAATTCGAACTCGGCTCTCCGATTACTCAATCCGAGCCGCTATCCTTTACTCCACCGGGCCACGATAGTGATGCCTTTAAGACAAAATCCTAAAGGTTTGGACGCCAACGAATCTTTGGATGCTATTTCAGCGTCTTCTTTGCAACGGTATGTCTTTTGATTTAAGAAATTGAAAAAAAAGTGGTAGTCAGTGTCTTGTATAGAAAGCGCTTTAATTGCTAGAACATCCACATTAGATGTACGTCCAAGGTCTTATAACATTTCACCTATCTTGGCGGATCTTTTATTATTCCAATTCGGGATATTAAAATGAGAAAAGTTAAAAACAATTAATACGTTGTTTGCAGGGATATTTATATCTTATCTAAGAATGTGACTTAGTTATTTGCATTTAGCCTACTGTTTTTATACAGTTTCTTTGCACATCTCCTTTGAACGTGGGCAGTGAGAAGTTCGGTCGTCTTTCTACACAACAGGATGCTCATTTTAAGTGAACTAATTATAATCCGATGATTAGGCCGGATTTTATTTGGTTGCTATGATGGGAACAGAAATTTATGAGATCATTTTCATTAGTTGATTTTCGGTGGATATTAAAGTTTAAGCTGCTGTTAACGCGTCAAAGTTAGGATGCTTGTTCCCGTGGGTAGTTGCATAATTAAAAGAAACAAATTGTAGTTCCAACGAATGATTTATTTTTATGGAAATATTTCGGATGGCAGTTGCCAGTGTTGGTCACTCATTAATTTGACTAAAAACAGTATTGTTCAACGGCGTTACTATAGTTGTATCTGCGATTACAAAGTCTCTACTACAACGAGAATTACAAAAGTGGTAACAAGTTTTCGTTGACATCACAAAACTTTTATCGTGTAGAACTCTTTCCATCTCGGAGAAGTGCTGCAACTAATTGTGACATCTATTCCACAAGTGGAGTCAGGATCTCTCGATAGCTGTCCTTAACTCCCTGGGATTTATAGATACAGTATCTTGCGTGCGAATATATCTATCACTCCAATAAAGGCTCGATTGTATGTATGTATGTATGTGTGTGTGTGTGCGTGTGCGTGTTATTCCAAAGTCAAAGTTTACTGGTGTGATTGGTAAGTTATGGGAAGGGGATTTGTCCAGATACTCATTCATTTACTATCTTTCTATGAATAGTGCGGCTTTCTACTGGCGAGCCATTATATTCAGATGAGACAAGGTGCGATGATACAGGGACAAGTAGATTCATCTTTCCAAGGAAGATTCATCTTTCCAAGGAAGAGTTAGCATGAGCAGACCTAGCCGAAATTCGAAATCTGTTCTCTGGTTCTGTTTTCCATATTTGTAACTATTATGCCTCTCAAAGCAAATGTCTATTTTAATTTTATTTCAAAAGTATTATACTTTCCCATTAAAAGAAAAAAAAACCCTGTAAAGTGTCTCTAAGAAAATATTGTGGGATTCACTTTTTCCTTACCCGTGACTATTTTTGAAAATGACTATTCCTCTTCTCATACTCCGTTATAAATTAGTTCTCTTTCTGATTCAATCTATATGTCGGTCGGATGTGAACGCTAAGAAAGCAAAACCCATAATAAATAAAAGTCGTCTTTTGTGCAGGGGCTCCGAGCATCACATTCGGCCCACAAAACAAATTCCTGCAAAAATCTAAAGTACAATATAAAAGAAGAATCACGAACGTTGCAACCAAAGAAAAAAAGATGAGTCTGGGGACCACCAGATTTGCTCTAAAGATATATGTTGTATTCTGGCCGTATTCTATGTCAGTCTATGTGATTTGACAGGTCAGCTGTCGACACCGATATGTTCTTGACGTCACCACCATGACCTCGGTCAATCGATCTGCCAAACGCACTAACTCCAGGCCTTACCAACTCTACCCACATTCAAAATGGCCAGCACCTGTTAAACCACAATTATAAAAATGGTACACCTCACCGACAAGGTGCAGTTCGGTTTAACGTAACGCCGTCACATCAACTCGACACTAATGACCACCGGTCTATCCACACGGCACATCAGCGTTAATTTCGACAATGAAGAATGACGGATCAACACCGCCAACGACACCCCACTCGTGATGCCACATGTGTATACTTCGCGAACTTATATTGGTGAATCAATACCAGATAAGTCCTTTAGTTGTGCGAAAAGGACTTATCTGGTATTGATGTACGTTATCATTGATCTGGTATTGATGTATGTTATCATTGATCTGGTATTGATGTACGTTATCATTGATCTAGTATTGATGTATGTTATCATTGATCTGGTATTGATGTATGTTATCATTGATCTAGTATTGATGTACGTTATCATTGATCTGGTATTGATGTACGTTATCATTGATCTGGTATTGATGTATGTTATCATTGATCTAGTATTGATGTATGTTATCATTGATCTTGTATTGATGTACGTTATCATTGATCTGGTATTGATGTATGTTATCATTGGATATAATGTATATATTCTGAAAATTGGTCAATACATACTTGTTGAAATTGTAATCGATGTTTGTTTTTTTCCTTTGCAACCATACGCTGGATATAACACTCTATAACTATTATGCTGAACACTGAGAGTTTGATTTCCCGATCATTACAATATTAGCCTCTTCAAATTTAGAGTTAAGAATTATCTCTACCAACATAACTATATAATCTGCACTTCATAGTTCCTAATTTTACACACATACAAGATAATTAAAAAAACACACCACCTTGAGTTGCTCTTCTGCCTTGCAATGGGAGAACATTAGTAAAAAGAAATAACTTTTGTCACGTCAGTGTATATAATATTGAATGAATTAACAGCAATTTTCTCGAGCCATAATCCGTATTCAGTTTTTATTTGGCCCTTAACTCTTTAACGGCCTTGCAGGCGATGGATTATTGCCCGCCTTACAAAATTTTTTCCCAAAGCCACAACGTTGCAAACCAATCGCGACTCTATCGTTAGTTTGGTAATGGGCATGACGATAAACTACATCCGGCAGCAAAGTTTCTGATCGAGAGATTGGGTCTTTTAAGGAGCGTGGAACCACCTCTTAATTGCTGTCCACCTTGATCCAGTGTGGTAGCACCTATTAGGGTCCCATCTATGGGTAAATAGTGAAACCCCAAATAAAAACAAAAGAATTTGAAAATATAAAAATATTTTTTTATAGTAAAAATACCAGCAATGCAGTTTTATATTAAAAATGACCAATAATACATATTTATATTAAAATTAACACATTTTATCTGTAGATGAAAGCATACAATTTCGTTCAAAATATATTTAGTTAAAACCACAAATTTGTGTTCCAAATACTTATATTTTGGCATTAAATAAGCCATAGAGGTGTTGGTATGCCGCTAAACAAAATCAACCAACCAAACAACCAACATGAAAGAAATTTCATGATATTAATCCGTATAATATCCTACAATCAAACTGTATTCCAAAATATAACTTCAACAAAACTACAACATAAAATACATATATCACCGTCTCTAGTAATTATGTCCACACAAACATGTATATACTCAAAATCTGAGTATCATCTACCATGTACTCAATTGTGAAAGCAGAATAACATTTATCATTTTTATTACTTCAAAGCTTCCAATTAAATTTGGGAATTAAATCACCCATAAGGTGTTGATATACCATTACACAAACAGATCAAATTAAATCTAACGCTATTTCCATGGAATTTGTTCATACAAGCTACATTCTACGTTCTACTAGTTCATGCCTTCACAGCTAAGACCTGCCATTGTTATCTAAAAACCATTTTCATTCCTCTCGTATTCCATTGATAAGGAGAAAATTCCATTCAGAAATTTTCACAAGAACTGCTGCTTTGTTGGACACTCTCGAGAGAATGGTTTCCCGACGACTATAATCTTAACCTCTTCAAGTCTAGCGTCAACCGATATCTAGCCTATATGTCCTCACAATATACACCTTGCCCTCATTTCTTACGTCCTAACAACAATATAATTCAGTTACCATCTAGTTTGAGTGGCTCTTGGGCCTTATATTGAATGGTCGATGGTAAAAATAAAATGTTAATGATTGGTGAAACTAGGGAATGTAGCTCATTTCTGATGAACTAGTTTCAGGAATAGTTACACCAATCCAGACATTTACAGCTAAAACACCCAATGCCACGTCCACATGGTTGAATCATTCTCATTCCTTTCGTATTCCAGTGTGGAGCTACATTCGAACAGCTTCTTCACAAGAGTCACTACTTTGTGTAACAGACTCCCACAACCACTACACTCTTAACCTCTATATAGAGTGAACCGTTATATATCCTTCCTATTGTTGCATCTTCTCTCATGGACGGTGATCGCTAGATGTTCTTAGGCAGCAATGGATGACATCAACACAGAGAATTTTAACTTAACTAATTTTGTATGTCGACATGTACTAACTATCCGGTGGTGGTTGTTCCCCTCACTGGGGAGCCATTTCAGACACGAAAGTCAATACGCCGACATTATTTGCCGGTTAAAACTCGACTCGCTGAAAAACCTCTATCATTCCCACGCTAGCTCATCCAATCAAAATCGACTTCCTTATTATGTCTTGTATCTGATCCCTAAGGTCAACCTCAGGAAGTCGGAGCCGAGATACATTTCCGCTAAAAATAATAGTATACTAAACTATTATTTAACATTATCATCGTACTCAACAATTTTTATGTCCGTAAATCAACATCAATAAGTAACTTGATATATTGAGTGGACCCTGGAATTTGTATTTAGAAAGACGTTTCGTACCATAAGTTTCGTTAATCTTCGTATAAGCAGTAATGAAACGCTTTGTCTTGGAATGCACAAAGCCTAATTCAAAGAAATTTCTGGATAGTTGGAATTAGAAAGTCCCTTGTGTTTTTTTTCTTAAAAAGAAAAATCGATCCGTCTTCTGTATTTGAATCTCAAACACAGGTATTCTCTTATTTTTATATTGATATAATTTTATAATTTCGAAATTTAGAATTTTACAGTTAACTATGATCCAAAGGCGAATTGAGGCAAGCAGAGTATTAAGAGACAGGAAAAACTTCGTTAGAAACAAAGAAAAGAGTACTGAACTGTTGCATGATATCTGTCCTCCTGTATGGTATTAAATGCAGGACAGTCACCTCAAAGATGAAGAAGACACCTGAAGCAACAGAAATGTGGTTCTACAGAAGAATGCTGAGAATACTATGGACCAAATATGTGAGCAATGACACCTATACTTAACATCAGAAAGAGACAGTTGAAATTTGTAGGACACATAATGAGAAAAGAGGGCATGGAAACTCTGATAGCCATAAGACAGATTGAAGGTAAGAGGGACAGAGGAAAGCAGCACAACTTAGCTAATGAGCTTGTGTAAATGGTTGGCAGAACGGGGATTAGGAGAGATAGCAAAAATAAATACCTTACTAAGAGCTACAAAGTATAGGAATATGTGGAGAGCCATAATCACTCACATCCTGATGGCACATGGAAGAAAAACAATTACATGCTTAATTATAAAAAAAATAAAGACAAGAAAGAACAAAAAATATGGCGGATAAGACCGAGTATGTTTGTCTATAAATTTAGGGAGAGGTCATTACGGTCATTCCAATATGGATTCGAATCAATAGAATCAATTAGTTAAATGTAGAAAATAAATGCTTAAATTTGATCTGATCTGATGAAAAATCTTATTAAGATGTCAAGGTATACAATGCAACAATTTTCATCTTTGCCTGATCGTTTACTTGCCAAATTTGCTTGCAGGTGTGGATAATTTGTAAGCATTTGCGAGCGTGAGTAAATGAATGGTAGAACAAGGTTTAGTAGAGATAACAAAAAGGCAAAACTTATTAAGAGCCACCAAGGACAAGGAATTGTGGAGAACCATGATCTGAAGAGACCCGGTAGAAGAAGAAGAAGAAGAAGAAAATCAGGGGACAGTTTCAGGTCTTACATTGCAGAAGCTCCCCTTTGTTAAAAAAACACAGCTTCAAGAACTGTCTCACTCATTTCTTAATGTATCCGTTCAGGCATGGAAAGTTTTATCCCACAGAAAAAAAAATACCAACAGAAACTAAATAGTAAGCCTTTTATCTTTATATCACTATATAAATTTATAGTCGCTATATTAATTATATCACTAT
Source organism: Acanthosepion esculentum (assembly GCA_964036315.1). Classification (NCBI taxonomy): domain Eukaryota; kingdom Metazoa; phylum Mollusca; class Cephalopoda; order Sepiida; family Sepiidae; genus Acanthosepion; species Acanthosepion esculentum. Next base: position 64,879,830 of record OZ038510.1, read on the forward strand.
ATAAATTTATAGTCGCTATATAAAATATATCGCTATATAAATTTATAGTCTCAAAATTGGGAATTCTACTATTAACTGTAAGATCTATGATAGTAATGTTTGCAAAAGACAGCAAAGTTCGTCTTTCAGGTCAACATTCCCCACAACAAAAAACATCCCTATTGCAACGTAATGCAATGTGTTAAGCAGTTATGACGGCAATATGGGCTTCCTAAAATGAAAAAGAATGTCAGATTGATCCCTGTCCAGAGGTTACTCCATTTTTTTAAATTTCTGATTTGCGTTATTTAAAATGACGGTCTGAGTAGTTGCGATGAAAAGCAACTAAAAGTCAAAATCAAAGAAATACAAATCGAAAATTAATAATGGTCGAAAATTCTTCATCCAATAATAAAATACGAGATATTAATAATTGTTTGCTATTGCCTATAACTTTGAATAGTTGTGATAGGAAGTAAGTAAAAGTTAATTAAACAGATTCAAGTAAAAAAAAAAAAAATGTCGACAATTTATTTAAAATTCAAGATCATATTACCACTATGAAAAGTAATTCAAATTAGTATGAAAGATGTACTAGTTATTGGGTTGGTGCAAAATTATCAGGCGTTTTTGTATTTGTTAATAAAAATTGTTGTTTGGTTTACTTTTTTAATAAAAATATTTTATTTTCAGGTTATAAAAATGCGCAATAATCATTTAAAAATGTTATTGTTGAATTGTTATGTTTCTTTTTTTATAATAAATATTGTTTAAAAACGCCTGATAATTATGCACCAACCCAATAAAAATTAAAAATGCTTATGAATTATATTTTTTTCTTTGGGTTTATGATTTTCTTAAATCGATGCGCCATTATTTACATTCTAGGCGTATTTTTCTGTAAATTTAACTTTGTGCTCCATTCCTAAAACACACAAGAGAGCTGTTGCCACGTAGACACTTGATGCCCTTTGTAAAGTAATTGTCAGCTATATCATCTCTCAGTGAGAGAGTTGGTTCAGTCAACCCCGTATGCATTGTTTCTATGATGCAAATTAAACAAAGCTTGATCATTATCTGCACGAAGAAATAGGCTGTTGGGTAATATTAAGTAAGTCTCGAAGACCATTATTAAATGTTGTGAGTTTGATTCGCAACGTGGGTCCTAGCTTGTTAACCTGCGTCATTGCATAAATAATCACCTAAGCTTAGCAAATATCTCGGATGCTTCTTCGCTGTGGGGTAAGCGTAAGTGAACTCATCTACTGTGTATCGAGTTCGATTATCACTGGGTGTCCGGAAATTGCGGCTTTGGGACAGAAAGATTCCCCACGTTCGCGAACGAATGTTATGTTGAATGATTAAAGTCAGTTGTCATAATATTTTTTTCAGTTACAATCCAAGCGAAAATGATACAGTTAGCTGACGCAAGTCTCATTAAATGTTGCAGGAGTTTTAGAGACGGTTTCTCCTTGCCGTTGACAATGACGTTTCCCTGCCTTTAAGATGTGATCCGAAACAAAAGTCTTCACCAGCATATTTAACAGGCTACCGATATTCCAGGGGGATTATTTTTTAAGGGCTTAACCCCCAATGATTATAATACCCGGTGTTTCCAAATGACCCCCCTAGTCTCGATAATATTGCAGTAATATAATAGCCGGAAAAAATAGCAATTTTTATCACAAGTCGCCTCTTTCTTGGCTCTTAATCAAAATTTCGCCTGGCAGATCCTTAAAAAAAAGAATAAATTAAGAATAAATGGCCGAAAACATATTTAAAGGATTTATATTTTTCTGAAAAACATGGTAACCACAATATTCTGAAGATGGCTCCGAAATAATTGTTCATATATCAAAACTTTACTTTTAAGAGTAATCTAACCGTAAATTACGCTTAAAAATTAAAATTAAAGATTTGAGGTACGAACAATTGTTTCGGAGCCATTTTTCAGAATATAGAGGATAGCATTTTTTTCTGAAAGATATTAATCCTTTGAATGTATTTTCGACCATTCATACCTAATTTTTAATATAATATTTAATTTATTTTTAAATATAATATTTTTTTTTTTTTTTTTACAATAATGTCCCCCCCCCCAGTAACAAAAATTAAGAGTCAGAAGAAGTAGAAGTTTGCAGGGTAAGAAGTGCGGTTTATGGGAATATGTGAGGATAATAACATTTGACCTTATACTTGGCCAGGTTAATACTATAGTGATCGGGGAAGCATCCTCTTGGGAGTCGGTTCCAAAAAAAGGTTCGTGGAAAGAAGCTGTTCGAGTGAAACTTACATCTCATCAATGGAATACGAACGGAATGAGGGGGTTCGCTACAATGGGCGTGGTATGGTCGGTCTTACACGTGAAGGTTAGAACTGATGGAACTAAGGAGTGTAATTCGTCTAAACACTTTTCATGCAAATAGCGATAGATGAAGCGCGGGGCTTGCCACGTTTAATCCGTGGAAAATAAGTCATCACCGCCGAGGACGCAGAGGCACATTTGGACTCTATCAAGAAAGTTAAAAAAAATTACAATTATTGGTCTTATGTTCTCCCGGTGTACACTTTAATTGCCAAGAAGGGTCGCAGTGTGTAGTCGGGAAGATGGGAAAAATTGTAGACAATTGTATACAAGTCGATACTCGATCAGTATCGTCTGGGTCACCGTGGAGACGGGGTATGGTGTTGAAAGACCAGAAACCCCTAATGAACCTCGGCTAGAAACATCACTGATGATGTTTACCAAAGCATCCAATAGATATATTTTACGTAATAAGTTGTACTCAATTTCATGACAAGAACAGCAGAAAGAAATGTCGGACTATCTTTTTTATACTAAACTTCATCGAATACGAGAGCGACCCAAGGTATAGGTTTATGTTAAAATGGTTATGGTGAATGAGGTGTGTGGTATGAATGCAAGGAGGGTGAGACGCCGTGAAAAATATGTGGATAAGGAGGATAGACAAAGATTTACCCTTCACTTGAAAGTTGAGATTCTGGGTGTTCAGGGAAACCCCAACAAGGGAGTGAGTCGCACAAAGTAGCAGTTATTGGGGAAAAATTCTTTTAGTAAAACTTTTTCTTTACATTTGGAATATAGGGGAAAACGTGGGTTATTCGACTCTGTGAAAGTAGCATGACGTGTCAAGCCTATAAAGTTCTGAACTGGTAGAACGAAAGAATAAACCTACTTTGCCATGGAATTAGCGATAGCGTACAGCATCTCAGTTAATCTAAGCCGGCGTAAATTTTAAAGTTTCAGGTGCGAAATTGGCATTGGAAATTGACATTGTTGATTGAATACTGTTTTTTTTTCTAAAAAGGTCAATTCGAAAATGCACCTTGGAAGTCTTGGAAGGACTATTCTGAGATATTATAGAAAGCTTGGAGGGAAATATAGATAGATAATTATTCTGTTATTTTATCGGTCGTTTTGTCATCATCAGAAGTCTTTTATTGCCTTTTTAGTGGAGATGATTATTTAACCGGTGAGAAAAAAATCTTTAAAAAAAAGGAAAAAAAAAAAAAGAAGCTTTTACCATTTGTTTAAAAAAAAAGTTAATATTAAAGTTAAAAAAAAAAAAAAAGATGGAAACCAAATTTTTACTGATGGGACAACTAACCAAAAATTCGCGAATTCATTCGATTCTAATAAAGACTTACCTTTTTTTAGCACCGTGAAGCGCTGCCAAGAAAGAAAAACAGGCTGCAAATTTTAGACAAACTATTTGGTTCTATATTTGCTGACGTATTGAAACAGAATGTTGCCTCCCTTTCCAAAGTAGAGGAAAAATAGTTGAAACTGGTTTTATGTAAGCTCTTTTATACGAACTGCAGCGTTTCCATTCAACATAAATTGCCCCAAACCTTACGTAGCATATCAATCAATTCACTCATGATCTTTGATTTACTTAAAGATCTTTTATGGAACTCGACAATGTACAAGCGTGACTTGTTTCAGTGATGAGTTGTAAAAGTTCAAATGTTTTTCAACACCTGACGTTTATTTGCTTTAAGGTCATTTTATTTTAGAGAATAAGCTTAGACTCAAACATTCGTTCGCCTTGTGAAAAATTTCTTTCTTTTTAGCCATGAGTGAACATAGTCAGTCCAGGTACCTTTCTTGAAATTCCAGAACCACTTGTTGTTTAATGTGTCTCTGTGTGGGAAATTGTTAGTGAATATTATCGAAATATTTTTTTATCGATTTAACACCTATATTTTACAGAGCTTAGTTTACTTTCACTTACGCCCAAATACCCTCGATAAAGGTATAAATCCTTCTTTTCTCCCCTGCAGCTACGAGTTGAATAGCAGGACAGACTGCGTCCTATAGCCTTGGTTGGCAACTAGTTTGCCGCAAGTAGAAACTTACAACAACATACTGCTGGAAAATCTGCCTAGTCATTCATTCACCGGAAGCGTGTATCACGCATGACACTTAACAGATTCTGAGTTTAGTTTAGTCATGCAAGCTACAGAATCAAAAGAAAAAGAAAGGGAGATTATATATCGCTAATCAGCCTTATAGAAATTTTATTTGAAAAAAATTAATTTCCTAAGTTAGGATTTACCACTACAACACAACAAAATCCGAATTCAAGAAATAATAAAAAAAACAAACAAACAAAAACTATCAACAATTTTAGCCACAGACAATTCCACAAATTACAATTAAAATTTAATGGTTTGGTTTATTTAACGACATTTAATGCCGAAATTTTATTCTCTTGTGAGATTTGGTATTTTTTCTCTCCACAACAACTATTGTAGTTTTTTAGTTTTAGCCGGACACACACATATACAGACAACTGCCCTTTATATATGTACAGATGATAGTTTTTATACAGACTCATTATCACCCAAGCCATTTTTTTTTGTAAAAACATTATCATTGTAAGATTTGTATTTACGAAGATATTTTTAAGTTAAAAGAGGAAATAAACAAATGATAATTATTCGAAATAAAATATCGTCAATAAAACAATTTGGTAAAAAACATTCTTATAACCTTAGGTTATATGACACTGCACGTAAACAGTCAACTACTGAAGAGTACTCGTTAAAAGGTGCCACTAATTTTTTAAGTTTTCCATTTACGTCGCAATATTTCTTGGCGCTCTTGATAATTTGGCAACCTGCTTTTACTTTTGCAATATGAATTTGTTGCAAGTCCTGTTCTCTTTTAAGATCGTCTAAGAATTTCTATATTCTGGGATGATGGGATGACACTTGCTGCAAAAAGCCCTATCCCATCCATCAAGTGGGTTATTAGTTCTAGCTATATCAACATTGACTCTCTCAAAGCAAGACAACATACAAATTTTAAACATAGGTATTTCGAATAATTATCATCTGTACATATATAAAGGGCAGTTGTCAGTATATGTGTGTGTCCGGCTAAAACTAAAAAACAAAAAAACTACAATTAGTTCATGTCAATGTAAATAAGTATACAGAATCATTATCGCCCAAGCCAGTTTTTTGTAAAAACATTATCATTGTAAGATTTGTATTTACGAAGATATTTTTAAGTTAAAAGAGGAAATAAAAAATTGATAATTATTCGAAATATAAATATCGTTAATAAAACAATTTAGTAAGAAAAATCGATCGCGCAAGCTAAAAGTTAGATTTGCTAAACTCGAAAGTTTATTGGTTAATAAATATTTTCCACGATTTTTGAATATTTATTTTTAGGAGGGAAAATATTGTTTATCATTTTCTGAAGTGATCTCTCAAATTTCATAGCAGACAACAAACATAGTTGTCTGAAATTTCAAAGCCTTAAGCGCGTTTGATATAACGTCGCTGATTGGTTAATAAATGCGAATGTGGAAATTCAAATTTCATACTTTTTGCATATAAATGAGTTGAGATTCTTAGTGATATTACTTAAATCTATTGAATTTTTCTACAATTATTTTTAACGGGGTTCCACATACATATCTCTCTTTATATACTTTTCTCTTTCTCTCTCTCTCTCTCTCTCTATATATATATATATATATATATATATATATAACTTTATTTCAGTTGAGCTCTCTGGGGAGGAAGTGTGAGTTTGTAAACAGTGACTATCAGTGATTATAATGTAAGACTATTCGGTAAAGCGAATCGAGTTCACTCAGTCACCGTATAAATACGCTTCATCCCTGACGTGAGCCAACAGCTTAGGGTTAGAATCTCCCACTGACGCCAATTCAACCGGGTTTCGATCCTAACTAGAGACAACCGGACGTCTAGCTACACTGATTAGGTGTGATACAGCGAAACAGTCTGTCTGAGGATGACAATATATATGAGGATAACAATATATATATATATATATATATATATATATATATATATATATATATATATATATATATATATATATATATATATATCTTCAAATATATTTTTCAAGTATTACCTTTCTTAAAAGAAATACTTTCCAAAGTCAACATCCATACCATAAATTAAAAAGACAAAAAATGTCAACTCAAGACCTTTATATATTTAATACTAGCAGTATGGCCCGGCGTTGCCCGTGCTTGATTCCAAAATCGTATATAGCAATCGCTATCACTTGACTTTTTGCCCTTCCTTGCCTTTAAAGGAGTGCCCTTTGCCGTGCTGATGTTGTTACATGCTTACTTCTTGCCTATCTCACACTGCGAATTTTTTCTAAGCTCTATACTAAACATTAAATCTGCTACGAAAAAAGAACTAAACAAAATGAACACAAAACGATCAGCTTTAAAAAAGGACTCGTAACTGGAAAAACTGAATGAAAAAAGAATGTTAACAACAAATACTTTTTCACACCCAACGCAGTTCTGCGGAATCAGAATCAACGTTGAGTTTAAGCAAGCGAATGAGCCAATTCGAGTAAAGTGCCATGTAGATTTAAATTTTTCCCACTTGTGACGAATGCAGCTATCGATTTTTTTGCATGCTAGCATGCTAGTTAACATTCGTCTCAGTCAGCTGTTGGCTCTCACGCTGGCCAATAGAATCTTCCTGCCTATTCGTGGCAGCCAGCTATAGAAAATGGCCGCAAACTACATGAAAACTACCGTAGAAGCATGAAAAAGTCGATTATTTCCACTATCGATGGAAGTTGGGAAATGCAAAGTCGGTCTTGGCCTTGTCAATAACTTGGAGCATGAGCATGTAAATTCTGGTGCAAATCCGTCGAATATATATATATATATATTATAAATAAATAAAAATTCAACAACAACATTAACTCACTTTCATTTATTAGGTACTAAATTACATCCATTGGCGTCCTGCATCGTTTGCCTTTCCCTGCACAGTTAGCTTTGAGAATATTTTATAGCGTTCTTAAATTTTAAAATTGAAAGCTTAACGATATTTTCCTCCACTTTATCTCTTTGTATAAATAAAAATTACAAAACAAAATATTTACATTTACATCGATAAAGTCCCCCAGGGGACGAAACACGTTGGTAAAGATTAGTTTTCCTTTTGTCTTTTATTCATACTCTCTTTTGGTATGTATTGTATTGATATCTGAAGTTTTACATGTCCTATTATAATTGTGTATAATTTTGTCCCTCCTATCTTTAGTTCGCACGACCATTTTGCCTTGCCAATACCTCATAAATAATGGACTATTCCGTTTTTATTGCATAGAAAGAGCGGAAATACACTTCTTGGTTTCAGTGAGGAAAAGAATTAATGAAGGAAGATAGAAGTGGAAAGAGAGAGAGAGAGAGAGAGAGAGAGAGAGAGAGAGAGAGAGAGAGAGAGAGTTAGAGAATTAAATTAAGCCGAAGGCAGATACTACACTTTGATCTCAGCCAAAAAGCCGAGAAGTAATGACGACTGCGATAAAAGTGACATTTTTCAGGCGCACAGTATCGAACGACGGAAACTGATGAAGGCAATCGCTAAAAATCTAGTTACCATAAATAAAGTAACATCACTTGCTGAATTATTTAAAAATTATTATCAAGAGAAATGTTCGTAAAACGGGATTTGGCTAGGAAGGTAGATGTATTTAACATCTCCTGCCAATACCACATGAAAGACTATTCCGTTTTTATTTCATGGAAAGAGAGGAAAAGTCACTACTTGGTTTCAGTGAGGAAAAGAACGAAAGAAGGAAGAGAGAGAGGGCGGGATTAAATTAAGCTGAGAACAGATACTACACTTCGATCTTAACCAAAAGTACGAAAAAACGATTGTAATTTTTGCTGCCCCACGCTGGCAGGATGTGACACAAGGTCAATGTATAGCAGCGCGATCGCAGTCTATAAAAAGCTCAGTCCTCGCAACCGTCGGTTGTACTGGCTTCGATATTACTACCGATCATCACTCTTTAGTGCAATGAGGGAGATACAGCCGCGGATAGCTGTTTCCCGAGACCAGGTACGTCTCATTTATATTTTCAGTTGTACTCTGTCCGAAAACAGATGCACAACTGTTATTATTAGTTACTTTGTTTAATAAATTCATTTCGTTTCGCCTTGAAAAAGTCTACGTCGGACGAAACGCGTCGGCAACTATTACAGTTTTCCTATTGTCTTTTAAATATATATATATATATATATATATATATATATATATATAGGCAGGGTTATAGTAGTTCCAACGAGAGATAAGTGTGTATAATAAAAAGAAGAGAGGAACCGCAAACGTTTGGTTGTAATGTGGATGTTTTTAAAAATATAATATAGCTGGCCACTTGTATTCGAGGATAACCGTCTACTAGGGCGACTAGTTTGCGCAAGCGCATTTGTGTTTATTCAATACCCACAGAGCCCACTTGTGGTTTATACTGCAAATACGCTGAGTAGACCTTAGTTACAGTTTCTGGGAGAAAGCGTCTTATCTAGCGTTATCAACAATTAGAACAAGGCCAGCAAGCTCAAGCTCTCGGCCACAATGACCTGTGACTTTGTGCTAGCACAGCTATCGACAGCCCCCAAGTGTTCCGCCTCCCCAATTTCATTCAAAAGGCTTGGGTCAACCCGTGGTATTGTTTTCAGGCACTATCCAAAGGTGATATATATATATATATATATATATATATATATATATATATATATATATATATATATATATATGAACAATTTCACAGAGTTAAACTGTAGAAAAAGACAATATTTATAAATGTAAAAGACAATAGGGAAACTGTAATAGTCGGCAACTATTTCAGTTTTCCGACTGTCTTTTACATATATATATATATATATATATATATATATATATGTGTGTGTGTGTGTGTGTGTGTGTGTGTGTGTGTGTGTGTGTGTGTGTAATAGAGATTTCGCGGGGATTCTCGAGGTTTAAAATCCTCTGAATTATATACAATAAATAAAATAATCAAATTTCTGTTTAATTTTGTTTAATGTCAAGTAGATATAAACGGCTATTTTTTTAGCTAACTCGTATTTTGTTAAAATTCTTTACTTGAAAAATGTTTCGATTTGGTGCGGATTTCTGTAAAATTTATCACGAGAAATTTGCATCGTGAAATGTTGTGCACTTTCCGACAGAAATAGATTTTATTTTGCATTTACAACATCTGAAAGGACTTTATTTTTAATCATTTATCCCGAAGGAGGGCAAAAAAAATCGCTAAGATGCAAGATTTTACATATATATATTTACGTACTATATTAAATGAAATGGATTAAATTCGACAAATATTTTAATATATTTTCTGTTTATACATTATTTTTATGCATAAAACTTATTTGAGTGAATGCCCTGCTTTAATTAAACAGCAATTTCGTAGAAAACATGCGCTTTCCGTCTGGGATACGAGTTCACTTTCTCTCGAACATTCAGGCTTGTAAATGTAATTAATAGTTTAATTAAAACACAGCATTTACTCAAATAAGTTGTATATATAAAAATAACGTATAAACAGAAAATATATTAAAATATATATTCTATAAAAAGATGAAAATATTTTACCTTCTGGACAACCCGGGTTTCAACCGTGAGATTTCATCCTATTTTACATACATTTTGTATTTGTTGAGTCTTGACTCATTGTTGAATCTCGCCTAATGCATGGAATAATAATGCAACACAAAATGTACTTAGAACAAGAATGTATTATAACAAGAAAGTGTACACAATAAGTACATATAGTATTTCTGTATATTTCTGGGAAGACGTTCCTGGAGAATGTGTTGACTAGTCGCAGTCGATCAGAGTCTCTAGCTGGATCTCGTGATTCCTCTTCTCGTCTTCCGGTACCAACCACATTTATATAGTTGGTAGTCACCTATGCAGATTAGGTGGATCCTACTACAACAGTATTCAAATTTAGCTCTCGTTTAGCGGTCGAGCACGTTTTACGTTCCGCTGTTTTTGATGAAGATCTTTTTTCGAACATTGCACAGGCGCACACAAATATGCAAGAATTTAAAATCCAGCACTCACTGAAAAACATTTCAATACCTAGTCGGCATGAATATATGATAACCTTTTCTCGCTAGAATGAGATGGAGGGCTTTGTTTGTTTCACGGTTGAAAAATTTTTTATCGTAGTAACCTAATCTGCCAGTTCAATTTTCTGGACGGTGCATTGAGCCCTTTTTTATATATCCGCCTGTGACACGGTAATTTCCTCGCCTATTTTCACATATGTATTCATAAATTTAATTATAAAAATTAATTTAAAATCCATAGTTTCGCTCCATTGTCAAGCGATGTTAGGAAAAACTTTCTAAGAAATTTACTTAATTTATAAGTGCAGACAATATTAATATTATGAGTTGTTAAGGTTAAGGAGAATTCAATCTATTTTGATTAGGGGTGGTTGGGTTTTAATTTCCCTAGATAAACATATGTATTCAATGTATATTACTTACAAAGTCAGGTTAAGTTTAGGTGGGGTGGCGGTGTCTGTTAACAAACATAGACATCAGTTATTCAGCAAGTCATATCAGTTTTCAATGACAAAAAAGAACATTTTGTCATTTTTATTTAACCGCTTAATTCATATTTCTATACACAAAGATTTTCTAAAAGGATCATTTAAATTTGTGTAAGTCATATTTTTAATATTTAAACTTTATTCCTACAGATTTAAAGTGCCATTATTCCTTCTAATAATTAATATACTATACGGTATAAGGAAAATATTTGACAGTGCCTACAAGAAATAGCTATTTCATTTCTCTGATTTAGTAAATCTTTATTTTTCAGAAACTTAATAATGTATAATTTTTCATGCATGATATATATATATACATATATATGGGTCAAGCTCTAGCTTATTTTTTTAATTAATTTCCATTTTACCGTTAGTGTTTTATTGGTTTCTTTTACGTGCCAGAAATATTTATATAGGGACGTTTGATTTCGACATTTATTATTATTAAAGGACGTGTGATGTTGGTTCCACCCTCTTTTGAATTGATTCCGTGTGCATCCAATGTAGAATTTAACTATGTCTGGATCTTCAATAGATGAGACATTGCATTGATAAATTATTGATTCAATACGGCATTTATTATTAAGAGGGCAGTTTTGAGGATTTCTACAGTTAAATAATTTTTCTTTATTTTCATTTCTTTTTATTTTAGGATCTATTTTTTGATTTTGGTATAAGTGTTTATTCAAGATATTAGCATTATGTTTCTTAATAATCATTTCTAAGTTTTCAATACAACTGTAAGTTAATTTTTGGGTATTTTTTATCAAAATGTTTATCAGTTAATGCAAGGAATTTTTGTCCTAACTTATTTTTTACCATTTGGTTGTATGGGGGTGTATACTAAATGATGTTTCTATTTTTTCTTTGGTGTCCATTTTCATTTTTTATATAATTGAGTTTTGGGCATTTATAGCAACTATTCTTTAGAGATTTATTATAGAAATTACTATGTTCATAGAATATTTTCTCATTTGCTGAATTTTTACTGATTCTTTTTTCAATAGCTGAAGGTATATGCTTAATTATAGATGGAGGATGATTAGACTTGGGGTGTATATACATACGATTAGTATTCGGCTTTTTGTAAGGTAGTTATATATTATTCATTAAATCTAGTGTTATATCAAGGAAGATAACATTTTCATTTTAGCATTTACAATAATTAGTCATTTAAATTCTCTATGTAATAGTTTTCTAATTTTATCAGTTTTAAATGTTCGTAGAATTACTTGCAACCATAAGTCCATCATCTCTGTACAATCCAATGTCATTTATGCTAATTTCACGATATGCAGTAAGATTATATAATATAAAAAACAATAAGGTCAGATGACTGCAGAGTCCAATGATCCCATTGTGATGTCGAAGTTGTCATTAATATTTTTAATCCATTGCTTGCCATTATGAATGAGAACTGATTTTTTCGCATTCATAACTATGTTATTCTGTACATGTGTATGTCTGAGTATTGTGTAGAAAATCCATAGCATTCATGAAAATTTTTTTTGATATCAATTGGCAGTAATTGTCAATATCAAACTGTAGTAGTGTACAATTTGGTTTCTCCTTGATATTAGTAACTTCTTTAGTATTGATCCAAAGTTTTAATCTAAGGTAATCCTTTATTTTTTGGTTGACCCTTTCTAGGATTTTCTGGATAATTCTTCCGATTTCAGATCGGGTAGGGTTGATAATTCTTGTAGTCGGATTAGCTTCGACATCGTGTTTGTGATCCTTTATGTTTATACAGAACTCTTTTTTTGGTAAGTTTACCTACCCTATCACTAATATTCAATTTATCTGTGATATTTTTTCTACTAATATTAATATATTGGAAATAGCTTTTCTTTTCATGGAAATATATGTTATTTATTATTTCCAGTAAAGCATTTTAAAATCCAGACAATTTTTGAATTAATGGTGCTGTTTTTTTTACAGCTAAACCCATATATTTCAAGATTGTTTGATAAGTATTGACGTCGAAGGAAAAAGTAAGCTCTCGATCTCACCCTTCGTATAATTTCCACTGTTCTGTTTTTTGCATTAATGTTACGAAATAATTCCTTTGTTGGTATTTGGAATGTTCTTCAGAGAAATTCCAAAATTTATTTGTCCATGTTTTTACGATTTTTATTTTAAAATAAATATTGAGATACATAGATAGATAGATAGATAGATAGATAGAGAGAGAGAGAGAGAGAGAGAGAGAGAGAGAGAGAGAGAGAGAGAGAGAGAGAGAGAGAGAGAGAGAATTAATACAAGTAAAAGGTTTCCCACTTAGCTGATTGATGTTACCTTTAGTACCCCGACTCGAGAATTTCGCAGACGGACCCTCCGGAAATCACTCCGTCCACTCGTCAGAGGGTATCAGCAGTTGACTCTCTCTCTCTCTCTCTCTATATATATATATATATATACATATATATAGAGAGAGTCAACTGCTTGGCTGACACAAAATTAGTTGTGTTTCAATCCTTGCTTGAGGCATTCGGAAGTCTAGTCGCACTGAGGAGCTGTGATACAGCGAAACAGTACTGTCTGTGAATAACACACACACACACACACACACACACACACACACACACACACACACATATATATATATATATATATATATATATATATATATATATATATATATATTTATCCACTGTGCCATGTGTCTTTGACGATCTAACTAACGCCTTTATCCACTGTGCCATGAGTCGCTGAGGACACATGGCACAGTGGATTAAAGGCGTTAGTTAGATCCAGTGACAGGACCCAAAGAGTGTGAGTTCAATACCCAGTTAAGGCAGTGGAGAACTTGGAGAGGGGAATTACCAGGAGATAAATGATAACTGACATCCATTAAACATGGCACGTGGAACTAGAACATTCTACCCCAGTGAGCAAATTAAAGGGTTCAGTTTGACCTGAAGAAGGCATGAGCGTACAACGGCCGAAACGTTGTAATAAATATGTGTACATAATACCTCATCTCAGAAATATAGACATATATATATATATATATATATATATATATGTGTGTGTGTGTGTGTGTGTGTGTGTGCGCGTGTGTGTGTGTGTGCGTGCGTGCGTGTGTGTGTGTGTGTAAATAAAAACATATGTAATTATTTTAATATACTATCAATTTTTATTCGACTATGGAATGTCACTTTTCTGAAAAATGTTGCTTATGAGCAATTTAATGATATTCTGTTGTAGCAACACTTCACAAGGAAAAACAAAAATAATCATAAATGATCGAATAAGCAAACTAACGTTCACAGATGACGTGATGTGGAACGATTATATTGAATCAATTTCTAGGTTTGTTGCTAGTAAAGTCGGTTTATCGGGTCATGTTAGACAATCTCTAGAAATTATGTTAAATATTTATACGTCTACCATACATCCATCTTTTAAATATTGCTGTCACATCTAGTTTGGTGCTCCTGCTATATATTTAGAGATAAAATACAAAGAATCTGCAATGTTATCGGTTCTGATCTGACACCTCGGCTTCAGTCACTTTCCACGTGCATTTTCTATAAATACTTTCGTAATTGTTCTGTTGAACTTTCCACTATGGTATATTCATTTGGGTTTCATTTTTAAATGTTATTATTTTTATCCTCCACCCCAGACAAATTGTACATATGGGAACAAATTGGGATTACATAGAGTCTTTGAGGTATTATGGTCGGTGTAGTAAGAATGGTAAATCAGAATGTCTTGTTTTAGTGTAAGGAATATTATTGCATGTTTAGGTCAGTCTATCCCAATCCCCACGATGTCTATATGTAACAATGACTAACAGTTTCTTCTCTCACACTTCTCGCTTGTGGAACTCTCTTCCGGCTTCTTGGTTTACAGCCAACTTTAATCTATAGAAATTTAAATGTAATGTCAATCGTTATCTTCTGTCTTTCTGTTCTTTTATTGATCTCTCTCCACATAGTTTTATTTTCTCAAATTCTCTAAAACTCAGTAATACATTGCGTCTTAGTGGCTTCATTGCCTTGCTTGGGGTGAAATTATTAAAAATTATATAAGACCCAAAATAAAATTCGTATTTTTTAAAAATTTCTGACAAAAACCCTTGAAATTAATCGCAACTAATATTATACGTCGTCTGGGGCTGTAAATTACGCCAACTGCACCTCTGCAGAGGGGCAAGGCAATGAGTAATACCGGTTATGATGATAAACTACATTCGGCAGCAAGGTCTCTGATCGGGAGATTGGAAATTTTGAGAAGCGTAGAACCACCTCTTAGTTGCTGTTGTTCCCAGGTCAACCGTGACCCGGGGTGGTAGTACCTGTTAGGGTCTCAGCTATGGGAATATATTGAACCGCCCAAATAAAAATCAAAAGACTAGAAAAGTATATAAATACATTTTTATTGTAAAAATTCCGGTAATACAATACATTTTTATAGTAAAATGACCAACAATACATTTTACAGCTTGTGATAATATATATGTATTTGGTCCACCTTCCACACGGCCACGTTTTGAATCTCACAGCTGGCACGTTAAAACGTATACCTTGCCGTCCATAAACTTTGTTTCGACCAAAAGAAAAATATGCCGGGTTGTATGCATGCTTTAATCCTAAAGATGCGTGCCTTAGTCCTAAAGATGCCTAAAGATGCGTGCCTTTTGTCCTAAAGGTGCTTAAAGATGCGTGCCTTAATCCTAAAGATGCCTAAAGATGCGTGTCTCAGTCCTAAAGATGCCTAAAGATTCGTGCCTCAGTCTTAAAGACGCGTGCCTCAGTCCTAAAGATGCGTGTCTCAGTCCTACAGATGCCTAAAGACGCGTGCCTTAGTCTTAAAGATGCTTAAAGATGCGTGCCTCAATCCCAAAGATGCCTAAAGATGCGTGCCTCAGTCCTAAAGGTGACTAAAGATTCGTGACTTAGTCCTAGAGATGCCTAGATGCCTGCCATGGCCCTAAACATGCCTAAAGGTGCGTGCCTTAGTCCTAAAGATACGTAAAGATACATGCCTCAGTCTTAAAGATACCTAAACATGCGTGCCTTAGTCCTAAAGATGCCTAAAAGTTTTTTTCGCGCCCATCTACAGGCATTAGCCCTAAGGCACTAGGCAATTTACATGACCGTTTATGGCACAGGGGATTTCGTGCCTTTTTTATCGCGGAGATAAGCCATGTCAATTATTACAGTAAAATGACAAACAATTTTGTAAAATTGAAGACATGGCAAACATTGACAAAAAATGAAAGAAAAAAAATCTCATTGATTAATCTCATTTCTTGTAGGATAATTTGATAAAAAAGTGCATGTAAATAATTAAAATTTAAACATAAAATAATGTCATTCTCTTGAATTAATTATAAATCTTGAATTTTCATATTTTGATTTCGGCATTAAATAACCCATAGAGGTGTTGATGTGTTGCTAAACAAAAACAACCAATATCTGTCTATATTTCTGAGATGATGTACATGATGTACACTATTTACATTATTCAGACTATTGTCCTCATCTTTGTCGCCATATTTATTACAACGTTTCGGCCGTTGTACTTCTTCAGGTGGTCGGAATGTCGAATTGAACCCTTTATTTCGCTCACTGAGGTAGACTGTTCTAGTTCCACGTGCCATGTCTAATGGATGTCACTTATCAGTTATCTCCTGTTAATTCCCCTCTCCAAGTTCTCCGGCGCCTTAACCAGGTATTGAACTCCCACTCTTTGGGTCCTGTCACTAGATCTAACCAACGCCTTTATCCACTGTGCCATGTCTCCTTGACAACCAAACCAAACCAAACCAATTATATAGTCATAATTGGTTTGGTTTGGTTGGTTTTGTTCAAAGTTCATTTGATAATGATGAATTCAATGGACTTTTTTGCATTATTTCATGACAAACTTACATATTTAGTGCATATATACATAGCGTTTTAACATTAAATTCTTAACCTAAAAAGTATCAACTCCCTACTTGTTGTGGTAGGATCCACCTAATCTGCATAGGTGACTACCAACTATATAAATAATGGTTGGTACCGGAAGACGAGAAGTGGAATCACGAGATCCAACTAGAGACTCTGATCGACTGCGACTAGTCAACACATTCTCCAGGAACGTCTTCCCAGAAATATACAGAAATACTATATGTACTTCTTGTGTACACTTTCTTGTTATAATACATTCTTGTTCTAAGTACATTTTGTGTTGCATTATTATTCCATGCATTAGGCGAGATTCAACAATGAGTCAAGACTCAACAATGGCGACGAAGTAGAACGAACCATACGTCAAGTTTCAACAATGGCCACAAAGTAGAACGAACCATACGCCAAGTTTCAACAATGGCAAAGAAGTAGAACGAACCATACAGAAAGAAGAAAGAATTAATAGTGAGAGTTTTCAACAATTGGGACAAGTCATTGAAGAACCCAGGCTGAAAAAAAAAAAAACTATTAATTCAAAGTCCAACGTTAACATAACGACGAAGGATTCTGAACTTCTGGATATGTAGAACTCGTTAAAAGACGACTAAGCATAAAGGAACGTTCACTCAGAAAAATTGAAAGGTGTCGTAAACGAATAACGGTAATTTTAAATTAAAAAATTATCTACAACGAGACACCCGCTAAAAAGAAAAATTGGCCGACTACAAAAACATGCATGGATTTAAAAGGAGCACAAATACACCGTGTCGACTTTGAATGGTAACAAACTTTAAAAAATTATTTTTTTAAAATTATTTGTTCAACAATATAGTGACGAATTACCTCTGATAAGAAAATCAGACGTTGTCATTGAAATACGCGAACAGAAGTCGAAAACAGAAAAAAAAAGTCCGACGCTCTCTGTTCACGAAAAAAAAATACCAAAGTTGATTAGCACGGGCGTGAATGTAAAAGCAAGTCATAAAAATAGAAAAGTCGTACGTGGTTTCGATTTTTTTGGTCAGCTTATATGATATTCGTGGATACACAAATTAAAAGTATATTCCTTTGTTGCACGAACACTATCAGCTAAAGATGGATGAACTATCCAAAGTCATATCCGAATTATTCAAATCCCAACAGATAGCACAGCAAGAACAACTGATAGCAATGCAAAAATATCAAGAACGTCAAGATGAAAGACAACAAAAATATCAAGAAAAACAAGATGAAAGACTTTTAGAGATTCAAAAGTTAACACTGGAGAAATTAAACAACTATCAGGCAAATGAGGGAAATTCTTCATATTCTAATAACACCATATTTAATTCGCTGGAAACTTTCAACTATGTGCCAGACGAAGAAAAAACGTTTGAAGCGTACTTTAAACGATATGAAGATATTTTCTACACAGACTGTGAAAACTGGTCGAATTCAAGAAAAGTCAGTCTATTACTAAGAAAGCTAGGTACAGCAGAACATAGCAAATTTGTAGATTTTATTCTACCGAGAAAAACAACTGAATTGGAATTCTCGGAAACAGTGAAATTGCTAAAAGAGCTGTTTGGAGCAAATATGTCGCTTTGGCATAAGCGATGGTTATGCATGAATGTCTCTAAATCCGACGATCAGGATTACTTAACATATGCATCTATAGTGAATAGACACTGTGACAATTTCAGATTGGCAGAGATTACGGTTGAAGAATTCAAGTGCTTAATTTTTGCTCAAGGACTGGTATCCAGTAAGAGTGCCGAAATAAGACGTAGAGTTTTGTCTAAACTCGAATCTGAACAAGGCCTTACCCTGCAAAAGTTAGCAGAGGAGTGTCAACGGGCCGTAAGTTTAAAAAAAGAGTCGCAAAAAATCGAAAAAGCTGGTATTGCTTATATTAAAAAAATAAAAAAGCAGTCAAAGTACCCATTAGAGAAAAATTGGAGAAAAAATTCAGCGTATTTTAATAATAGACAAGAAAATAAAAAGAACGAAAATAAAAAAGTCCCACCATATAATTGCAGACGTTGTAACAAAAGACATTGGGAGGTAAATTGCCCATATAGAAATAAGAAATGTTTCGTGTGCCAAAAGAATGGTCACAAAGGATCGTGTTGTAAAACGAAAAAATTCATGAGCCGAATTAGACAAACAAATTCGAATATCAAATCAGATAGAGATTTGAGGAAATATGTGACGACTGAAATATTCAAAAAGAATATCAAATTTCAACTCGATTCGGGGTCAGATTTAACAATAATGAACGATAAAACATGGAAAATTTTAAAAAGGCCTACAATAATGAAGTCAACGAAACTCGCTCGAACGGTAACTGGAAAGCAAATTAACTTCGAAGGCGAGGTTGTACTTCCAATGAAAGTGAATGGGATCGTTAAAAAAATAAAAGTTTTCATTCTGAGAAATGGAGAAAACTTGTTGGGTACAGATTTTATTGAAACATTCGAATTGTGGGATAAACCGTTAAACTCATTCTGCAGAAAAGTAGAAAGTAATACGCAATCAAGACAGGACATTAAAGATGAATTAAAGAAAAAGTTTCCGGAAACCTTTACACCTGGTCTTGGAAGATGTAACAAGTTTGAAGCTAAATTTGAATTAAAAGAAAATACTATGCCTATATTTAAAAAGAAACGTAACGTGCCTTTCGCAAGTGTAGAGAAAGTTAACGAAGAACTTGATAGGTTGGAAAAAATGGGAATTATTTCAAAAGTAGAATCTAATTCATGGACTGCGCCGATTGTGTGCATAAAAAAGAAATCAAACCAAATCAGAGTCTGCGTTGATTTTTCGACAGGGTTGAACTCTGTAATTAAGGACTACCATTACCCGTTACCGAGTCCTGAGGAGATTTTTAACAAGCTAAATGGCGGAGTGATTTTTTCGAAAATCGACTTATCAGATGCCTATCTCCAAATTCCCGTCGAAGAAGAATGTTCGAAGTTACTAGGGATAAACACGCATAGGGGTTTATTCAAGTACAACAGGCTTCCTTTTGGTATTAAAGTGGCACCAGCCATTTTTCAACAAGCCATGGACGTCATGTTGAATGACTTAGACTTTGCGTGTGCCTACTTAGATGACATTATAGTAAGGAGTGCAAATGTCGACGAACATCGAGAGCACCTCAATCAAGTATTTAAAAAGATTCAGGACTTTGGATTTAAAGTCAAAGAATCAAAGTGTGAATTTGGTTTGGAGGAAATTAAATATTTAGGTCACATAATCAACAAAAAAGGCAGATTTCCAGATCCGGAAAGGTCCATTGCGATTAGAAACATGCCGACGCCCACTAACGTGGCGACACTACAGAGTTTTCTGGGGCTCGCGAACTATTATCAAGCATTCATTAAAGGAATGTACAATCTAAGAGCTCCGTTGAATGAACTACTGAAAAAAGACAAGGCATGGGAATGGACGGTAGAATGTCAAAAAGCCTTTGATGAAATTAAGAAAATGCTTACGTCCGACCTCTTTTTAACCCATTACAATCCTAAACTGGATATTGTAGTGGCAAGTGATGCTAGTTCATACGGGGTAGGAGCATGTATTCAACACATAATGCCAGATGGTTCTAGAAAACCGATTGCGCATGCTTCGAGGGCATTACTCCCAGGAGAGCGAAGTTATTCACAGATAGAAAAGGAGGTGCTGAGTATCATTTTTGCCATAACAAAATTTCATAGGTACATCTACGGCAGACATTTGAGGTTAGAAACGGACCATAAACCTCTGATCACTATTTTTGGGTCAAAGAAAGGGTTACCCGTTTACACGGCAAATCGACTGTTAAGATGGGGAACCATTCTTCTCAATTATGATTTCCACATAAAGCACCTATCATCCAAAAATATAATTCATGCGGATACCTTATCAAGACTCGTACCCAATAAAGATGAAGGATTCGAAGAGTCAATTATTGCAAATATCAGAGCAGATTATGAGGTCAAAAGCATGGTAAACAACATTGTAAGAGAGCTACCGGTTACATCAAAGGAAATCAAAAAAGAATCTGAAAGCGATGATTTCATTTTAGGAATAAAAAGTAAAATGGTAGCAAATGACCAAAAAGTTCAGGAGATCTATTCAATTTGAGACGGAATTTTATTATATGGTGAGAGAGTAGTAGTACCAAAAAAGTTGCAGAAAAGAATCCTACGGGACTTTCATATGGGTCACCCGGGGATTAATAGAACAAAAAGCTTAATGCGAAGCTTTGTATATTGGAAAGGAATGGATGTGGATATCGAAAACATGGTTAATCGATGTAAAGGGTGTGCGTTAGCAGCTAAGGCACCACCTATAGTACACAAACCATGGCCAAAGACGGATCATCCGTGGGAAAGGTTACACATTGATTTCGCTGGTCCAGTAGAAGATCATTACTACTTAATAGTGGTAGATAGCTTTACAAAATGGCCGGAAGTACTACGCTGCAAAAAGCCTACGTCCAATACCACAACAACTTTTTTGCATGAACTATTTGCACGGTTCGGTGTGCCAGAGTGTATTGTGAGTGACAATGGTACACAATTCACTTCTGACGATTTTAAGGAATTTTGTGAGTTATATCAAATTAACCACATAACGACGCCGCCGTATCATCCGAGATCCAATGGACTCGCAGAAAGATTTGTAGATACGTTAAAGCGCGCTCTGAAGAAAGCCTCAGGAGTTCCAACGGAAAAGGCGCTTCAGCAATTCCTACAAGTATACAGAATCACGCCTAACCAGAGAACACCATCAAACATGGCACCAGCTGAACTAATGTTCGCTAGGAAAGTTAAGTCAGTGTTTGACAAGCTTTTGCCAGGAAGAAATAGAATAAAGAACACTATGTATACAGCTAGAAAAAGATACACCCCCGGAGAGAAGGTCTTTTTCAAGTGCTATAGAAACAACATTGAGTTCTGGGAGCGAGGCATAGTGGACAAGAGAATCGGTGACCTGATTTACATAATAAAAGGGCCGAAGAATACTCATAAAAGGCACCAGAACCAACTCAAAAAATGCTACGTGCTAGATCATGAAGAGAGTATACCGGATGAGGAGGAAGATCCCATTGATGTAATGTATGATACTTTTCAAGTAGAACCTCAGCAGAGTGCTCCTGAACCGAGAAGATCCGGTAGGAAACGGAAGTTCACGGACCCATTGGACGTGAATCCAAAACGAAAAAGATATTGAAAAAAAAAACAGATATACATATGAACTATGCAAAGGGGATCTACAAAGAAATAACCATAATCATCATCCCATATAGAAGCCAGTTTGAAATCCAAAAGGATTCCAAGGCTTGGGAGGGGGGTGTTGTGGTAGGATCCACCTAATCTGCATAGGTGACTACCAACTATATAAATAATGGTTGGTACCGGAAGACGAGAAGTGGAATCACGAGATCCAACTAGAGACTCTGATCGACTGCGACTAGTCAACACATTCTCCAGGAACGTCTTCCCAGAAATATACAGAAATACTATATGTACTTCTTGTGTACACTTTCTTGTTATAATACATTCTTGTTCTAAGTACATTTTGTGTTGCATTATTATTCCATGCATTAGGCGAGATTCAACAATGAGTCAAGACTCAACACTACTGATGGTAAAATACTTTTTTAGGAGAGATGTTATCTTACAATTTCGCAGCAGATGTCCTAATATTGATTAATGCTACTTTTTCGTACACAAATGGAACAATTGCACATACCCGTCTATACAAGTGTGCCTGTGTTTGTATTTTTAAAATAATTCGAAGGACAATAATCAAATTAGTACCAAAGCCTTTTCTTCATTTAGAGTCACCAGTTAGAATTTTTTAATAATAAGAAAAAAACATTTATCACCCGATTGCTGCCACATGTTGTCTTGTGCCCCTGTTATATAGTTAGAGGTCCTTGATGAAATCCAAAGAAGAATCTGTAATATCACTGGTCCTATTCTGACATCTCGGCTTCAGTCACTTTCCCACATGTTGTTTCCTTGTAACGTTTCTATAAATACTTTCATGGTAATTATTCTGTTGCACTTTCCTCTAACTTAGCTAGGGGATGTATGCTCATTGGCCTCTTTTACTTCTGTCCTCACTTTCTTTAGTTTAATTCCCTCTCTTCTCTTCCGTTATGTGACAGAGATGTTAGTTCTCTGGTAGATGCGGGCGTTTTTCGTTTTTCGAGTTCGTATTTCGTATTTGTTTCTGTGTCTTGTTGAGTGGATGTTTGAGTTAGTGATTGAACGAGTGAGTGTTATTAATTACCTAGTCCCGCATTAATTTCGTACACTTAACAGATTTTTCTGCAACAATTAAGAAATGTGATTTTTTTTTTATTATTAACACTATTTTGTTTAGTTTCTTGTATATAAATTGTATTCATTGTAAATATTCATTGGAGTTTTGTTTTTAAATGCTCTTATTTTTATTCCTCCACCTACCACAGACACATTTTACATATGGGAACTAGTTAGGACTTCATAGAGACTTTGAGGTATTATGGTGGCTGTAATAAGGATGGTAAGTAAAAAGGTGTTGTTTTAGTGTAAGAAATACTGGGGCATGTTTGGGCCTGTAATAGTGGCTAGCTAAGTTTAAGATAAGACAGTTTGAAGACCAGCCTTCCCCTATCTACCCTTTTGGCCTTGTGCCACATTTTTGTATAACGCAAAAGAGATATTACGTTTCTTTAACCGTGGTGTGATGGTTATCAAGCTTGTCTCGCTAGAACAATTACGACTGAGTAGCGAGTTCAATCTACACTGGATGCCCGGTACTTTCGGTCTTGTGCCGCATGTAAGCTATGCATAGAAAATGATTATGGCTTGTGGGCATTATTACTAACATTACTTTGTTTAGTTTCTTGTATATAATATTGTAATCCTTGTAAATATTCATCGGGTTGCATTTTTAAAAGTTATTTTATTCCTCACCCTTCACAGACAAATTGTACATATGTGAACTTGTTAGGACTTCATAGAGATTCTGAGGTATCATTGTGGCCGAGGTAAGATTGATAAGTAAGAATGTGTTGTTTTGGTGTAAGGAATGCTGTAGTAGGTTTGGGTATGTAATCGTGACTAGCTAAATTTATGATAAGACAGACTGAAGACCAGCCTTCCCTATCGCCCCCTTTTGGCCTTGTACCACACTTTCCTCTAATCTAGACGATGAATTTAATCGCAGTACCAGATTGGCTGCAATAGTTTCTTCTCTCGAATTTCTCGCTTGTGGAACTTTTTCCCGTTTTCTTGTTTTCCAGTTGATTTTGATCTACATTCACTTTCAGTTGTTATCTTTTTAATTCTTCTTCTATTATTGTTCTCGCTCCTTGACGCTCTTTCTCTTTTTCTTATATTATTTCATACTCAGTAACCTCCTCCCTTGCGTCTTATTGGCTTTATTGCCTTGCTTGGTGGAGTAAAATGATTTAAAAAAAAACATGCCACATACTGTTAAGCCGATTTCCTCCCTCAAGATCAATGGCGGACTTGCCAGGATGTCAGGTTGCCCGTCATCAAGGAAAAGTTTGAATAATCTGGCCACGTCACTAGAGTTAATAGAAAACGAAAACAAGACAACTTTTCGCTCTTGCATTAAGCACACTGCGTGTCGCTCGTATGTCGCTAAATCTCTCCGCCAGCAAATTGAAAATAACAACATATAATGGAGTCAATCACGTGTCAACTTACAAGCAAACAGATGTGACTTACGAGTCAATGCATTCATACACCTTTTAGATTTAATTTGAATTACTATCAGAAAGACACAGTTGAAATGGATAATCAGAAAAGAGGGCTTGGAGAATTTGACACTCACAGGACATGTTGAAGGCAAGAGGAGTAGAAATAAAAAGCAAGTAACTTTCCTAACATGTTTGTGTAAATGAATGGCAGAACGGAAAGGAATAATAATAATAATAATAATAATAATAAGAAGAATAGTTTCTGCAGATTGTAATGTATCTTTGGAGATCTTGAAAAAACTACCAAAATAACTACCTTGGATTGAAAATCTAAGAAAAATGTGGTACAGAAGGTCATCAATAATTCCAGTTGTAGTTGGAGCCCCCGGATTAATTGGAATAGGTTCCGATAGAGTAATTGAAGGAATTCCTGGTAGCCCATGCCTTAGACAAATACAAACAACTGTACTCACAAGTACAGCTCACACATTACGAAGAAATTTATCTATGCAAAATATGTCTTCTTAGTTTGTTTTATACAAAAAGGATCAGTTGAAATGGAGCCATTTCTGAACTTAGGTCTCTGGTTGAAACCCGGAAAGAAATGTGTATACAATAGAAATGAAATAATAATAATAATAATAATAATAATAATAATAATAATAATAATAATGAGATGAAGATGAAGAAGAAGAAGAAGCCAACAAGTCCAAAATGGAGTTTCAAATGGGTGTAGAAATACAATTAAGCACAATACACTTACTGAAGCTGCAAAATACATTAAAAAGAAAGTAAATGCAGCTAACCAGATACAGAAACCATGGCAAGATAAATCGCTTCACGGTCAATACTCTGCCCGTACGAAACGGGCTGATGTAGACAAGCCCCGTACCTATCAGTGGCTACGTCGTGCAGGGTTAAAAGCTGAAACGGAAGGTTTGCATCCTTGCTGCATTGCTCAAAATGCAGATTATGTGATAAATATCCGGAAATAATTGATCATCTTGTATCGGGTTGCAAGGTATTGCCACCCACTGAATATAAAACCCGGCATGACAGTGTGTGCCAATATCTGCACTGGAAAATCTGCAACTTCTACTGGAAGGAAACTGCAAGAAATTGGTATGAACAACACCCAGACCCGGTTAATAAGGTAGGACCTGTAAAAATTTTAAGGGACTTCACAATTCACACTGACAGAACACTCAAAGCTAATCACTCAGACATTGTGATTAGAGACAGCAAACACAAAAAGTGCCTCCTTATTGATATGGCATTCCCCGCAGACTGCAATGTGTCTTTGAAGATCTTCAAAAATCTATCAAAATACAAGGACCTTGAAATCGAAATCTCAAAAATGTGGCACATGGAAACATCAACAATCCCTGTTGTAGTTGGAGACTTCGGATTGGTTGGAAAAGATTCCAGTAGACGCATTGAAGGGATTCCTGGGAGTCCGTGCCTTAAAGAAAACAAAAGTTGTTCTCAGGAGTAAAGCCTATACCTTACGAAGGGATTTATCTATGCAAAATATGTGTGTTGTTTTCTTTTCTTTAATTGGTCAGTGGAAAATGTCATGATGCCATTTCTGACCTTAGGCCTCTGGGCGAGACCCGGAAAGAAATGCGTACACACCAGAAATCAAAGGAAATAAAACAATAATAATAATAATAATAATAATAATAACATTTTCTCAATAGAAATTTGGAATAGGAGGAATATCAGAGAGTTTCATATGGTTGCATAGATCAACTATTGATAAAGAAAATGGCCCTGGAAAATTGCATAGAAAGAAGTAGAAATCTCCGCACAGCATGGATAGATTACCGTAAAGCCTTTGATAGTGTGCCACACTTTGGGATCCTTAAGGCTTTGAAAATGTACAAAGTCTCCTCAGTGGTAGTAAATTTCCTTAAACACAGCTTGGGAATGTGGAAAATCACATTATACCTAAATCACACCCTAGGCACTGCTACACTCACCCGCCTGAATACACGACGAGGAATCTTTCAAGGAGACTACCTGTCACCCCTTCTGATTTGTCTGTCCTTAATCCACCTTTTCGCGTGAACTGAAAAATAATATCTATTGAGACAAAGTAAAGAAGAAAGTATTTAATCACCTACTCTATAAGGATGATCTCAAACACTTTATCAAATACGACAATGAGTTGAACAATGTAAAATGTTTTAGTGACGAAATATATATGGGTTTCAGATTAGATAAATGTGTAAAAGTAACATTTAAGGAAGGGAAAATTATAGAAACACTCAATTGATCTAGATTCTGTCACAAAGATGAGGGAACTGGAACAAGAAGGAGCCTATAGATAACTAAGAAATAGTGAAGGAGATGGAATACAGCATACCCAAATGAAAGAGAAAGAAAGGAAAGAATATTACAGACATGTACGTCTGGTATTGAATACTGAATTGAAATTACGAAACAGAATATAAGCCATAAACTGTGGTGCAATAAAGTTTCAACATCCTTAATTGAATCATAGCTGACATTAAGTGAATGGACGCCAAAACGAGAAAGCTTCTCACTTGCTATTGTAGACATCATCCCAAGGTTGGTGTTTATCGTCTGTATGTGACCAGATCTGAAGGAGGCAGAGGATTAGTTCCACTAGAACTGTCTTGCAAAATTATATCAATCAACCTTCAAAGATACCTGGAAACTATAGAAGACTGAATGGGGTTCTGTGTCAAAGAACGTATAAGAAGCAAGAAACTGTATTCTGTAATAAAGGAAGCCAACAAGTTCAAAATGGAATTTTCAAATGTGTGTAGAAACTCAAGTGAAATATAATACAGCTATTGCAGCGAGAAAACCTTAAAAAAAGAAAGGAAAAGCAAATGCAATGGACCAGATACAGAAACGTTGGCAAGATAAACCGCTTCACGGTCACTACTCTGCCCGTACCAAAGACGCTGATGTAGACAAACCCCGTACTCATCGCTGGCTACGTGGTGCAGTGTTAAAAGATGAAAACGAAGGTTTATTTTTGCTGCACAGGACCAGTGCTTCCTAACTAGAATTTATTAAACACACATATTGAAAAATTGAGTCAAGCCAAATTGCAGATTTTGTGATAAATACCCAGAAACAATTGACCATCTTGTATCAAGTTGCATGGTTTTGGCATCCACTGAATATAAACCACGACATGGCAGAGTGTGCCAATATCTGCGTTGGAAAACTTTCAACTTAAACGGAAAGGAAACTGCAAGAAATTGGTATGAATAACACCCAAACCGGTTACAGAGAAAGGACCTGTAACAATTTTATGGGACTTTAAAATACACACATACAGAACAATGAAAGCTAATCACCCAGACATCGGGATCAGAGATCGCAAAAACAAAATGCGCCTACTTATTGACATGACAGCCACTGAAGACGGTATCTTTGAAGATCTTCAAAAAGCGATCAAAATACAAGGACCTTGAAATCGCAATCTCAAAATTATGGCACATGAGGACATTAACAATTCCAGTTGTAGCTGGTGCCCCCAGATTGATTGGGAAAGGTCCCGATAGACTCATTGAAGGGATTCCTGGCAACCGAAGCGTTAAAGAAAGACAAAAAAAATTGTACTCACAAATACAACCCACACCTTACGGGCTTTATATATTTAAAATGTGTGACATTACATTACGTTTCACAAAAAATGCTAAGTGGAAAATACCAATCATGCTATGAAAATAAAATACTGTCATTGTAGTTGTCTCTTGGCAACCAATATTTTTAGACTCATTCCGTCTGTTTAAAAATGTAAAAGCATAATTTATGTATTAGGTTGTTAAACATGAAATGACGCACTTTACAGGAAATGAATAAAACGATTCTGGAATGTTAAATAAGTAATTTATTTAGTTCACATAGGCACCATATTGTGGAACAAGTGTTCTACTACGTACTTCTAAATTCATGATCCCACCTTTAAATAAAATTTTCATCCTTTGATGCGATAAACAGTTAAAAAGCTTCGATTACTTCTTCCTTATTGGAGAATGTTTTATTGCGTATGAAAAGCTCAAAATTCTTAAATGAGTGATAATCAGGTGAATATGGAGGATGAGGCAAAATTTCATAATTCAGCATATGCGGTTTTTGGACAGTTGATTGAAAAGCGTGTGACCGTGTGTTGTGCATCAATATTTGATCTTTCTTATTCACATGTCTAGGACGTTTCTTTTTCAATTTTTCATACATACACTCAATTTCTCCACAATACAAGGTTATTGCTATTGTTTTTCCTTGCGTCGAGAATGAATAATGAATAACCACATTTGAAAGACCACCATACAGTAACCATTAACTTTTTGGGTGCAGTGGAGGTTTGGGGTATTGTTTTAGTGATTCACTTGCATCTAACCATTGGCCTACTCTCTTATTGTTGTCAGAGAGTATTCATTTCTCATTGTATGTAATTATTCGATGCAAAAATGTTTCTTTTCCCAGTTTGTACTCATACAGTAAGTTTTTTTTAATGTACTAAGGAGGTTACGTCGTTAGACGGCCGGCCGGATCAAAAACCAACAAAAAATGCGTCATTTCATGTGTGACAACCTAATAATTAAATAATGCATCATTTCAATTCTGATAACCTAATAATTAAAAAAAATGCCTCATTTCAGTTCTGACAATCTAATAATTAAAAAATGCGTCATTTCAAGTGTGACAACCTAATAATTAAAAAATGCATCATTTCAGTTCTGACAATCTAATAATTAAAAAATGCGTCATTTCAAGTGTGACAACCTAATAATTAAAAAATGCGTCATTTCATGTGTGACAACCTAATCATCTTTTGATTTCCGGTTAGTATTTGTAACTATATCTAATTACATATAAACTGCTCAGGCATAGGAAGATATATTTGCAAAGATTAGTCAGACATGAGATAAATTATTAGAAAGATTGAAAAAGTAAATAAAACCATAATCTATTCTAGGAGTCGACTCTGTTAGAGCTTGCTAGATTTAAACGAATGATTAGGTTTTCTGCGCACAGGAAAATCTTGTTCGCTCAAAATATTTTTTTCTCGAAGTCGAGAAACTTCAAATATCGGTCCAGACACATCATCGGGGTAAGTACCACGATCCAAAGAATGATTTTATTCGACCATTCAAAGGCCAGTGGTCTTTTTCTACTTTCTCAGCTCAGTCAAGAAAAATAACTGGTAACCATCCCGCCCAATTTAACTAAATACCACTCGCGACAAATTTAGGCAGGAACCTCGAAGAGGAAGAAAGGGACGCAGAAATAAATACACCACAGAAAACGAAATCAAGACAACTTTTAACTCTTGCGTATAAAGCGCACTGCGTGCCTCTAAATTTCTCCGTCAACAATTTGCAAATGACAACATATAATCCAATCAATCACGTGTCAACTTACATACAAACAGATATGAATTACGAGTCGATGCATTCATACATCCTTTAGATTTAATTTGCGAGCACCTCAGTGTAATGGTTGTCAAGCTTGTCTCAATAGATCCTCACTGGGTGACCCATACTTTCGGCATTGTGCCACGTCTAAGCGCAATCATTTAAATTTCAATTTGAATTATAATAAGAGAGACACTTGAAATGTTTGAAATATATAATGAGAAAAGAGGGTTTGGAGAATTTTACACTCACAGCACATATATGCATATATCGCTGAGATGAGGTATTATGGTTACCTACATTATTACATTATTCGGACTGTTATCCTCATCTTCATTGGAATATTGACAACGTTTCAGCCGTTGTACGCTTTGACCCTCTTCAGGTAATTGGAATTTCGAACAAATCCTTTATTTCGTCCACTAGGGTAGATTGTTCTAGTTTTACGATCTTCCAGATGTCTCAGTTATTTCCCTTTAACTCATCTCCCCAAGTTTTTGGTTCACCACTGCTGTAGTTATTGAACTCACAGTCTAGTCCCTGTATTTAATCAACGCCTTTTCCACGGCCATCTGTCCTAGAGAACATCTGTGTATGAATTTCTGGAACTTATAAACCTAATGTCTTAGAAACTAAATTTTTACCAGTGCTCATATTGCAATTTCCCCCTAATTATTATTGCTTTTTTTACCAGAGCTTATATTGCAAATTTTGTTGTCATTCATTGCTTTTCTCTAGCACTCCTTATTACTAGTACCCATATTGTATTCATTTCTATGCTGGCCGGCTCAGGAGATTTTTGTGGCCTAGCATATGAGCTGATTCCATGAGTTTTCGTATTTTCCAGTGAAATTGGTCTATTATTTCAAACTCGTCCCACAAGGGAGCGGTGATCTCCCATTTCTCTCCTGTGCCTGTTTTTTTTTTATTGCACCTCGTGTTACCGCTTTATGATGTTCTTGCAGTCTCAACTTAAGAGGGCGACCTGTTTCTCTTTTATATTTCTTACCACAGCTGAACAGGATGGCGTACACACAGTCCTTAGTCAGGTTCTTCTCATTGTGGGAGGCGTCTTACTCAGAAGAGGTGTCTTCGAAGTGTTGAACCAATTTTGAAGGTTGTCCTGGTGTTATATGAACTACAGATCTTTTGTATTTTCTCCGATAATCCCTTCACATAGGGTAGGCAGACTAAAGCTGTTTTCACAGAAAGGCCGGAGCGTACAACAGCAGAAACGTTGTGAATATTGCAATGAAGATGAGGATAACAGTCCGAAAATTGTAAATAATGTAAGTACACACAGGGCATGTTTTAATACAATATGAGTAGAGGGAAACGGCGAGTAATCTTCTTGACAAGATTGTCTAAATATATGGCAGAACGAAATGGGGATGATAATAATACCGCAAACAGAAATTGCTTATTGATATGGCACTCCCTGCGGACTGCAATGTATCTTTGAAAATCTTCAAAAAGCTATAAAAATACAAGGACCTTGAAAACAAAATTTCAAAAATGTGGCACATGGGAACATCAACAATCCCTGTTGTAATAGGAACCCTAGGATTGGTTCGAAAATATTCCAGTAGACTAATTGAAGGGATTCCTGGAAGACCATGCCTTAAAGAATTACAAAAAATTGTTCCCAGGAGTAAAGCCCGCACCTTACGAAGGGCTTTATTTATGTAAAATATTTCCTTTTTTTTTGTCATGATGCCATTTCTAATCTTAGGTCCCTGGGCGGGACCCAGAACGAAATGTGTACACACCAGAAATCAAAGGAATAATAATAATAATAATAACAATAAAAATAAAAATAATAATAATAATAATGATAATAATTTCTTTTAATCGTTTGACCCCAAGCAAACCGATAATACCATTAAAACGCAGGGAGGGTTGCAGAGAGTGAAAGAGAAGACTGGGGATGGGGAGGATTGAGGAAAGAACAAAAAGAAACAGGGTTCAAGAAAAAGGGAATGTGTCGATTGACGGTGCACTTAAACTTTGAAGATTGTAGTTATCAGGGAAGCAAATAATCGGGAGTTCCACGGGTGGGAAGAACAGAAGAGGCCTTTGCATTTAACTATTTCAGTAGTGAACAGGTGGACCTTAGATGCCAATCTAGTAGCACGCTTAGCTTAAATTCATGTAGTCGAGGTGCCAGAAAAAAAAGCTCGTCAGAAAGTTACCATGAAACTATTTGGAGAAAAGACAGAGGGAAGCCACGTCACGTCGGTGAAAAGGCGACTGGAGTTGAGATGGCTAGTTAAGATCGATTTCATTACAGACTCTTCTTTGTATTTTGTCAAGAATCTCGAGATGTATAGCAGGAACACCAGACCAGATATGGCAACAGTATTCAATCCACGGATGAATGGTAGATTTATAAATATGCAAGATGTATTCTGACGAGAAAGATTTTCTGGCACGACTACTTTCCTTGCAGTAGATGTAACAGTTGATTCGATATAGTCACTCCACTTCATATCAGTAGAAAACTTGAGGCCGAGAAGGCATAGAATGTTGCTCTTCTGGAGTTTAGCATCAATCATGTTGATAGTCGACAGAGAAGTTTTAATAATAAAAACATAGCTAAGAGCGAAATAGGATTGGAAGTTATGGAAAGCCATCACCGCCTACGTCCTAAAGGAACACGGCACATAAGAAAATAGTTGGTATTCCAATCTGAAATTTCTGGGACACATAATGAGGAAAGGAGACTTGGAGAATTTAACGCTCAAAAGACATAGTGAATATAAGAGAAGCAGGAGGAGCAGCGAATAACCTACTTAATTTTGTGTGAATGAGTGGCAGGACAAAGACAAAGTAAAAGCGGTAAAGGGTCAAAGAACAACAAGAGAGGAAATTGTGGAGAGCCATAATCTATCACTTCCTGTCATATGAAATGAGTATTTTCTGTAAGACAAAACGAAGAACACACCAAGAAGAATTTTTTCCCGCAGAAAATGACACTCTTAAGCATCTACGTAAATCTAGTCACAAATGACACCGTGCGAGATACCCTCAGGCAAGACACAGGCTCGTTGGAAGATTCCATATCATTTATCAAGCAAAGTTGAAATAGTATGACCACGGAGCTAGCGTCAACGATTTTCCACTACTATCCAACAAGGTATCATCTTAGGTCGTCCTGACGATATACTACATTTAGCAACAAGGCCTCTGGGCGAGAAAGCGTGGAACCACCCGGAGTGGTAGCAGGTGTTAGGGTCCCAGGTATGGGCAAATACTGAGCTCCTCCCCACAACCATATGAAACTATAAAAGTACATTTTAATAGTAAAAATACCAGCAACACGTTTTTATATAACAAAAAAAACCGACAATACATGACCAGCAATATATTTTATCTGTAGTTGAGGCCATAAAGTTGTGTTCAAAATATTAAGATTTCCTCATCAATAACCCATAAAGGTGTTGATATGCCGCTTCATGACATTAATCCATACTGCAATTTCTTAAATCAAACTATATTCCAAAGTAACTTTAAAAAAAATAAAACACACATATCGCCTTCACTAATAATCATATCCACACAAACATGTATTTACAGAAAACCTGAGTATCATCTACCATGTATTCAATTGTGAAAGCAGAATAACATATATTTTTATTACTTCAAATCTTCTAAGAAAATTAAACTTGGCATTAAATGACTTATAAGGAGTTAATATGCCGTTAAACAAATCAACTAACCAACTTAGGCAAAAGAAGAGACAGAGGAAACAAATTGACTAACATCATCACTGTGTGGACTGGGAAATCCTTTACAGGGACTCAAACACTAGCATGTAGCTGAGACATATGGGGGAAGCTCTTTTTCTATTCCCCTGAGCTTTCGGATTAATTCTGTGTCGCATTTTCCATTGTCTGTTATAACATCTTGCTTCTGTCATGTATTTAGAGATTCTTGATAAAATAAAGAGAAGAATGTGTAATATCATTGGTCCTGACCTGGCATCTCGTCTTCAGTCATTTCTCCACCGATGTAATGTAGCCTCCTTGTTCTTTTTCTACAATTATTTTCATGGTTATTGCTCTGATGAGCTTTCTTCTATGGTACCATGATTTATAAATTTAAGTTGACTGCTAGATTAGCGGCAAATTATCATCATTTTACTGTAGAAATGTCTAAATGCAACCGTAAGTTCCTTCGCTCGTGGTTCTCGCTTGTGGAACTCTCTTCCGGCTTCTTGCTTTCCAGTCAGCTTTGATGTTCAAAAATTTAAATGCAATGTCAATCGCTATCTACTGACTTCCTAATTACTCTTCTATTGTTCTCTCTTCTTAATAACCTTTCTCTTTTTTCTTATTCTTTCACACTCAGTAACCCTTTGTGTCTTAGTGGCTAGATATAACCGTAAGTTCTATGCTAATCGTTTCTTCTCTCGCACTTCTCGCTTGTGGAACTCTTTTCCGGCTTCTTGCTTCTCAGTCAACATTGATCTTCAAAATTTAAATGCAATGTCAATTATTATCTTGTTTTCTTAATTCCTGTTCTTTTATTGTTACCTATCCTTAATATTTTTCTCTTTTTCTTATATTTATTCAACCTCAATAACTGCTTGCATCTTTGTAGCTTTATTGCCTAGCTTGAATAGAAGTTCCCAGATCGTTAAATTTCTATACTTGATTTTGTTGTCTTGATGTTTTAAGTCACATCTTCATTTTCTCTGTCCTTTTTGCATTTAGCATTTCCCATAAGTGTCAAATTATCTAAGCCCTCTTCCATCTAATATCTGTCTAAGAAAAGTCAACTGTTGCTGTCTGATCTCAAATCCAAGTGTCCTGTTTTACCCATTTCATTAAAACCTTCTCGTTGGTCACATGCCCCGTCCATGGTATTCTCAGCATCCTTCTGTCGAACCAAATCTGTGTTGCCTCATGTCTCCTCTTCATCTGTGAGGAAATTATTTATATATAAACTGTTGTCCTCATCTTTGTTGTTTTCATCTGACAAATGTGGCTTTCTAATCTGAAATACAATTGTCCCGTTTTGCCGATTTCCTTAAAACTTCCACGTTGCTCTCATGCCTCATTCACGGTATTCTTCATTGCAATATATATATATATATTAATATTACATAACTATTCAGTATAACTTTCTGTTGTAGAGTAGCTAGCAACCCTTCAGCACTGTACAAGATGGCCTGGCTCATAGCCTTAAATAGTCTACGATTAAGGACTTAAACATTTGATTAATAAGTTTATCAGTCAGTCAGTTATATGCTATGCGTGATACACACTTAGGCGATCATGTATCTTTCGATACATAACTGACGAGGCAGATTTTTTTTCCCGCAGTTGGTTGCCATTTCTTTCTGCGGTAGACCAGTTGCCATCCAAGGCTATAGAACTCGGTCTGTCCTGCTGTTTACCTATAATAAGTTGATACTAAGATGATTTATAGTCGGACTAATCTTTGGCTATACAGTATTTAACCCTCCTCTATTCCTTATAAGTTGTCTTGTTAATTGTTTTTTAATGTATTGTACTGTGTTTTTTGTATTTATCCTTAAGCACTCATTGTTCTCTATGTATCATTCAACGATACAGCAGTTTCCTTTGATTCTAAATTTTCCTTTTTCCCAATACTTTGTTTAACCTTTGAAAGGCATCTTTTTCTACTCTATTCATACCATTGTCTGCAATAATACTCCTGCAAATCGTTAACTTTCTGTACTTGTTCGATTTAGGAAAACGTTTTGGATTGACGTATTTTTTGCCGGTGAATGTTTTGTGCGGTTTGAGATATTTATTTATCGAACTAGGAAGGTCGAATTTGCACCTGTTGCCGTAGAAGATTTACTATCATGATATTCCACAACCAGATGTTTATTTTGCTATTCGGTTTCCAAGTAAAAATACGAAATAATTTCCAGTAGAGAGATGGACAGACAGACAGACAGAGATAGGTAGAGAAAGACAGAGAGACAGGCAGTCAGAGAGATGGGCAGAGAGAGAGACGGGCAGAGAGACTGACAGATAAGGACGCAGAGAGAGAGAGAGAGAGAGAGAGAGAAATAGCAAGAGAGGCAGAGACAGAAACAGAGATAGACCAACAGAGAGAAACAAACTGAGAGAGAAAGATAGGCAGACAGAGCAACAGAGAGAACCAGAGAGAGACTGATGCAAACAGAAAGACAGACAGGGACATAGAGAGAGAGAGAGAGAGAGAGAGAGAGCGAGAGAGAGAGAGAGAGAGAGAGAGCGAGAGGGGGGCATTGGTTAAAACAGACAGAAAGACAGACTGAGAAACAGAGAGAGACAGGCAGGCGGACAGAGACAGACAGAGAGACAAACTGAGAGAGAGAGAAAAAAACAGGCAGACAGAGCGCCAGAGAGAGCTAGAGAGAGAGACTGATGCAAAGAGAGACAGACAGACAGAGACAGCGAGAGAGAGACAGAGAAACAGACAAACTGACAAACAGAAAGAGAGAGAGAGAGATGAGAGAGAGGCAGACCGATGGACAATGAGAGAGACCGAGAACAAAGAGACAGACAGAAAGACCGAGAGAGTGGCAGACAAAGAGAGAGAGAGACAGAGAGAGACAGAGACAGAGAGTAAAATGTGTGACAAGGTTGATGAATCCTTAAGATGCATTAGCAGAAGAGATGGTACTTTAAAAGGTAACAGGATAGAAAAGCTCGTTTGGCACCCAGAGTTCGAGTCCTAGTAAAAGGTCATAATTTAATTTCCAAATTTTAACGCGAGGGATATAATCAACCAAATCGAATTATTAGATGGCTATTCTGGTTCATTTTCTTCTTTTTTACCGTTTGCAGGTTATTTAAAGCCAGAAAACATTTTCGGATTCTGAGAAAACGTGTGTAAACTGAATTAATTTCTACTATTTAATCCAAAGCTGGTGGAGAAGAAGTCTTCATACTTTTACAAAGGGTATTTACGCGTAAGTGAATATAACGAACCCGACTGGAATTGGAACATGGCTCTCGAATTTCAATTTCGAGCCACTATCCATTACACCACCCACACGTCCAAGCTTACAGCAGCCGGTATTCACATACGGTCAACTATTTAAGGCTCAACGTTTATTAATTTCGGTGATCGGACGGTAACCGGTGTTTCAACGTGCTATGGCAGTAAGCCAGTAAAGTGCAAGGAAACATTCCGTTAGAAACAAAGAAAAGAACGCTGAACAGTTATGTGACATTAATTCTTCTATATGGCAGTGAATTCTTGGAAATCTCCTCACAGGTGAAGAGAAAACAGGACGCAATAGAAATGTAATTCTTCAGAAGGATACTGAGAATACCATGGACGGAGCATGTGAGTAATGAGGAAGTTTTAAGGGAGACAGAGGGAAAAGGCCTGGAGAATTTCACACTCACAGGGCATATTTTATGAAAGCGGGACAAAGGTAAATCGTGAGTAATCCACCTAAATGAGGATTCCATGGAAAGAGCGAGTAAGGAAAGGAAATCGTAAAATGGAAACAAAATGAACTTATACTCAGAATCAGAAAGAGACAACCGACGTTTCTTGGATTTCTAATAAGGAAGGAAGGCTTGGATAAATTAACACTCACATGACATATCGAAAGAAAAGCTGACAGGGGAAAGTAGCGGGCTATCTAGCCGATGAGATTGTGTGGGTGGATGGCGAACGGGTTAGCGGAAGTGGCTACAAAGGCTGTTGGGAGCTATTATCACTGACGTTTGAAGAGACATGCAGTGGTGGTGAGAGTAGGGACAGCCGGCACAAATGTACCGGCCTCGAAACCCGAGGGGCCTCAAGAAAATACTTTTAGGGGTTTAAAGGAGCTTCTTTACAAAAAGTAGAGGGCAAAATTACGAATCGGTATTTTATTGAAAAAAAAATGTGAAGACTAAAACCAGTTCCAAAGCAGCTTAAAGAAAAGCATTTTTCGAACTTTCATTGAAGCAAAATGTTCGATGAATTCCTCAAAGTCTAATCCTCGTTCCAAAGCACACACGATTGCAAGGGTTGCCATTTAAGATATACTCTTTAAATGTCTTGTAAGACACGCTAGATCGTGTTTGCTTGTCCTAGCATCTCTTTTTCTGACCTTTGTGTCTCAAAATAATCTGAGTGCCAGACCTCGGAAATTCTCTCCCCGGTACTGGAGACATAGCGCATAGAAGATGTTGGTTCCAATCACTGTGAGAATGGTTACAAAAACATTCTCCTCCCCAAACTTATAGAAAAATTGTACAGATGGATTTCGCGATTTCTTCTTATCTAATAAGATAAACCACTTCTCGGTGTCTTCCGCCATATTTCTGTTCTTGCCTTGAAATAAGAACGATTCGATCACTTGTCTCTTTTGTGTATTAACGCCATTCTTTTTGCCTAATTATTGTTGCTTCGCCTACTCTTGTCATGCATATACAAGGTTATTCAAAAAGAAAGAACAGATTTCGAAAATTTAATAAAAACAAATGCTAAGAGACAGAAAAACATCCAACACATTACTAGATAGAAAAAAGTTCAAAGGTTATTATTTTAAGGTTTTGCAGTACGCAAACTGACTTTTCTTGTGGTGTGGCCATTTTAAGAACTGACACAAATTATAATAATTTAAAATTATACAAAATTTGAAAAAAAGAAAGAAAGAACATTTTAAACAATACAGAAATTTTAAAAAATAACTTTGAACCTTTTCCTAAGAAAACAAAACAAAATGAATACTGAGCTGTTACGTGACATCTGTTCTTCTTTACGGCAGAGAATATTGGATGATTTCCTCAAAGATTAAGAGACTCGAGGCGACGGTGATGTGGTTCTACAGAAGGATGCTAAGGATATCATGGATTGAGCATGTGAGCAACAACGAGGTCTTAGAGAGGTTTCAAACAAGAAGGAGGCATATACTTAACATCAGAAAGAGGCATCTGAAGTTTCTGGGACGCATAATGAGAAAGGAGGGCCTGGAGAATCTGATACTCACAAGTCGAATAGAGGGGAAAGACAGACAAGGGAAAGCAGCGCGTGACATACCTGCCGAGTTTGAGCAGGTGGATGACAGAAGCAGAGGGAAGGATCTTGCTGAGAGCCGCAAGGGATAAAGAGGGTGGCAAACCACGATCGACTACTCCCTGAAAGAATACGGCACATAAAAAAAAAACGAATGTCTTGAAAGTGAGCACGTGTCTTAACATTTGTTTTTATTAAATTTTTCAAATCTATTTCCTTTTTGAATAATCCTCTATATATTCTTTCAAGACACCGTAAATGCTACAACGTGTGTTTGTCTTATAAACTAACTAGCATTTAATGCTATTTCCAGACCAGTATAGGCACATACTAGCATACAATATAATCTGTTTTCTTATGTATTGCTATTATATTGTGAATTGTGATATCATTTAGCTTAGGTTATACTGCAGAGTTTATGATAAAAAAAATGATGGCGACCATGGGAAATGACGGTACGATTTGTTTCTAATTTATATATTTGACCATACAAATATTTTTTAAAGGAAAAATATATTTCTTCTACAGAGAAAAAGAAAAATTATAATGAATGCTTCCAGTTGTCAAAGCAAAAGATGTTTACACATATGATCTACCGTAGTGAAAAATTGCTAATGTTTTAAAATGCTGAAAAGATGTTTACACATATAATGTACCTTAGTGAAACATTGCCAATGGTTTAAAATGCTGACAAGATGTTTACACATATGATATACCTGAGTGAAATATTGCCAATGGTTTAAAATGCTAACAAGATGTTTACACGTGATCTACCTTAGTTAAAAATTGCCAATGGCTTACAATGCTGAGAAGATGTTTACGCATATGATCTACATTAGTGAAAAATTGCTAATGATTTAAAATGCCGAAAAGATGTTTACACATGATCTACCTTAGTAAAACTGTCAATGGTTTAAAATGCTGACAAGATGTTTACACGTATGATCTATCTTAGTTAAATATTGGGTTGGAACAAAAGTTCGTGGCGTGTTTCAAATGGTGACGTTTGAACAGGTGATTTCCTTTACCACGTGACTGAAATTTATTGCATATATACATATTCTGAATATTGATGTTTTAACTCATCTATGCGATTCGAATGGTGATTGTGAATTTTAAATGGTTTTTACGTTAAAAGTGAAAATTTCCGAAAAGGAGGGAAAAGGTGGAAAAACGTTGTACAAGCAATTTTATGGTCGCCTGGTTTTCTTCTCGTTTGAAACACTTCTATTACTAGCAAACGTCTTCTGGGTGGTTTTGAACACCGTTTCTGTAAATTCCCAGCCGCCTGGCTATCTCACGTTGAGTCATCTTCCCCTTCAAAGTCACAACCTTCATCTACCTAACGTGTGACCGGGATTATTTTTTAATCAGAGTTTCGACTTGGTCATCATCAACGACTGCAGGGTTCCCCTTGGATGTTCCCGTTCTTCCAGATTAAAATTCTCTCTTCTGAACCTAGAGAACAACTTAAGAAGAATCCTGTCAGCTATTCCACCATCTCCATAAACGGCACATAACTTTTTGCTGCTTTTATAATTATATTTACCTACACTCAATCTCTGATATTGAGCACTTTATACCATAAATATAGCACACCTTAAAACTATATTTCTTCATATTCAGCTCCTGATAAACAGTAGAGCACGTTCGCTACATATATAACACATTATGGTCATGAAACATTTAGCCTCGACTACTCCCTAAAAAACATACCCATCCCATCTCTATCCACATATAAGCAAAAATAATTTGAAAAAACAGAAATCTTCATAAAAAGAATAAGATGGAAAGCACATTTCTTTTTAAAACGGGACCTTCAAAATAACACTACACTCAAGGAAAAATACGACTTTAAAAACAAAATAATGGCCCCCGCAACAAAAAGAATTAGACTATTTCGAGAAAGACTTAACTGACCTACTTAGAAACATAAAATTCCATAAAAAAACAAGACGCATTCCAAAAAAAGCTAAGATATAACTAAAATAAACAATTCAACAAATGTATTTATCGCAGCGGACAAAACAAGAAAATTATATGAACTAAGCCTTCCTACACACAACAAATTACTCAAGGGCAACATAACCAAAACATACAAAAAAGCACCGGAAACAATGGAACACGATATCAATAAGGGAGCTAAAGTAATCGCCCAAAAATTAGACCTAGATGACCGAATAAGTTGCATCAGTAACGCGCAAACCTTTATCACACTAAAAGACCACAAAGAAAATTTCAAAACCAAACCTGCATGCAGACTCATAAACCCAACTAAAAGTGAACTAGGTAAAATAACTAAAGCGGTACTAGAAAGAATTAACTCTGAACTAAGAAAGAATTTAGGTGTATATCAGTGGAAAAACACAAAAGCAACTATTGACTGGTTACACAACATAAATAACAAACATAATTGCCAGTTTATACAATTAGACATAAAAGAATTTTACCCATCCATAATAGAAGCCTTGCTAGATAAGGCCATCACGTTAGCCCAGGAACAAATAAAAATAAACACAAACGAAATCAATTTCATTAAACACTCCCGTAAATCACTACTATTCCACAATGAAGACGCATGGATAAAAGAAGAAGGGATCTTTGACACTACAATGGGAAGCTTTGACGGTTTAGAGACATGCAAAATCATAGGAATATATTTACTACGTGAACTAAGCGAAATAATAGATAAAAATGATACAGGGCTCTACAGGGACGACGGTCTCATAATCGTAAGAAACTACAAAAAACAAAACAGAGACAAAGCTAGAAAACAATAATAAGGATTTTAAAAAATAACGGATTTAACATAGATATAAAAACTAACCTAAACGAAGTAGATTTTCTAGATGTTACCTTCAACTTAAGAAAAGGCACATACAAACCATACAGAAAACCCAATGATAAACCACTGTATAGACACACATCCTTCGATAATCAAACAGATACCAAAATCGATTAACCGCAGGCTTTCCGACAATTCTTGCAATAAAACCATATTTAACGAAGCTAAGAAAACTACAAAACAGCCTTAAAAGATAGTGGATTCCCGGCAACACTTACATACTCACCACAGAGCACAAAAAAGGCCAACAGGAAGAGAAATATGGTTCAACCCACGGTAAAATCACCAGATAACGGAAAAAGTATACATAGGAGTAACTGAAGGACCTTAGAAACAAAGAAACTATACGCACAGAACATATTTCACCAATAGTAAATACACGAACAGCACATTGCTTTCCAAGTACATCTGGGAAATTAAAAACAAAACACAAATCACACCAAGAATATCATGGAAAATAAGGAAAAGATCATCAGCCTACAAGAATCAATCAAAAACCTGCTAACTTTGCTTGGAGGAAAAATAGCTATTATTACCTTCCCAGACGAAAATAAATTACTAAATAAACGATCTGAGCTCATCTCAAAATGCAGACATGGAAACAAATTTTTACTACGTCACTTAAAAATCGAAAACTGAAATGAATAAACAAAATAATATAAAACACAAGTAAAATAAATTAACCCAAACAAATAATAAACAAATTAACAAACCCCTCCCGTTAGAATAAACGAAATAGAATAAACAAAAATGAAAAACATAAAAAACAAGTGAAAATAATCAACCCAAATAAATAAATAAAGTAAATAATAATAAACAAATTAACAAAGCAATCTCGCCAAAATAACTGTTAGAATAGACCACAATAACCAATCCAAAAATTGGACGTAAAAATAGGTATAACTGCTAGAAAACGAAAATAAAACATTACTACTTTACTCAAAAATCGAAAACCAAACAGAGTAAATAAAAAATATACAAAATAAAAAATAAGTAAATAGATAAAAAACAAATAAAAATTAATCCAAATAAATAAATGAACAAATTAACAAATCGCCTCCGCTAAAATAACCGTTAGAACTAATAAAAATAAGCATAAATAAACAAGTAAAAATAATCAATCCAAATAAATAAATAAATTAAAAAGTGTCCCCGTCTCCGTCAAAATAACAGGATAGACTACGGCAAGTAATCTAAACATAGGACGAATAAATAGCTTTAATTATCTTCCCAGACCAAGACAAACTATTAAATACGCTACCTAAGCATATCACCCGGCCATTTATTTTACTGCGTTAATAAAACA
This sequence comes from Acanthosepion esculentum, assembly GCA_964036315.1. Classification (NCBI taxonomy): domain Eukaryota; kingdom Metazoa; phylum Mollusca; class Cephalopoda; order Sepiida; family Sepiidae; genus Acanthosepion; species Acanthosepion esculentum. The sequence goes on from OZ038510.1 coordinate 64,922,849, forward strand.
TTAAAAACCGAAAAGAATAAATAATACAAAATGAAAATGTAAAACAATTAAAATAAATTAACCCAAACAAATAAATAAATAAACAAACAAGCCACTCCCGATAAAATAAACGCCAGAATAGATTATCCACAATGCATAGATATAAACAATCGAGGAAATATCCAACATTAGCGGCCTTCAATGTTCACTTATATATATATATATATATATATATATATATATATATATATATATATATATATATATATATATATATAAAGTGAACATAGAAGTCAACACTTAGAGGCGACAGTCTGTTTCATGCTAGATACAATCATCGGGCCACGATGATTGCATCTAGCATGAAACAGACTGTTGACTTCTATGTTCATTTTTATATTTACACACGCTCTATCTCTGATATTGAGCACTTTGTCGCATAAATATAGCACACTTTAAGACTATATTTCTTCACATATATATATATATATATATATATATATATATATATATATATATATATATATATATACAAACACACTCCGAAAGGCTGAAGATCGTGAATAAGTCTCACCAGTGATATTCGAATCTCAGTCCTCGGAAATTTACATTCGCTATCCAGAGAATCATAGTTAAACCTCCAAATTAAACATTTTCATCGGAAAAGACACATACACTATCTGTAGCATCGACCTCGGGGGTCTATTTAAATTTTAATCGCGCCATTTAGAGAATGGCAGCCAATATCCGGGCTATTCTCTTTAGAGAGAAGCGTGAACAAAACACAGAAGCCTTCTTAAACAATATTCCTTAAGCTTTATTATGTTTTTGCTTCTGTAGACTGCCAGCGACAGTAGATAAATCGGCTTTTTTTTACGGCTTATCAACCTTTAAGCTTTTAAAAAAAAACGATACATATTTCAGGCTAGTGAGTGTGAAATGTCAGTGCCTCCTTGATCATGCCTCTAAAGTATGACCTATTTTGGGCACTACTTGAGTAAACGGGTCCATTCGTAAACGATAGGAAAATTTATTATGGAAATCATTTTTGTAGATTAGACTTCTTAAGGACATGACATTTGTCAAAATCGTAAAATATTGACTATTTTTCTATCACTTTAGGAGAGCCTATTCATAATATCGATATAGTAGAAAATCCATCCCTGACTTTATAGAGTTATTGTACTTACATACCAAAACTGACTTTTTGTTAAATGAATTTCTTGAACAGGTATAATAGTGGAGTAATGGATAGAGGCTTGGATTGAGAAATCGGAGAGCCGAGTTCGAATTCCACTCGAATCCATTACATTCACCTACGTGCTGATACCCTTTGGGACAGGTATGAATCCTCTTCTTCTCCCTCCAGCTATGGGTAAATAGCGGGACAGAGCGGATTTTATAGCCTTGGACGGCAACTTGTCTACCGCAGAAAGAAATGGCAACCTACTGCGGGAAAAATCTGTCTCGTCACTCATGTATCGAAATGATCGCCTAAGCGTGTTCACGCATGGAAGATGAATGACTGGTGTCCATTTTAATTAAAGAAAATGTTTTTACATAAATTAATAAAAACTGATGCTAGAAAGTGTGGCACTGAAATCCGAGGGTGCACTGAGATAGCCAGATACTACCTCCAAAGCTGAGAAAAAAAATCGTTAGAAAGTGTACTGAACTGTTACGTAATATCAGTCTTTCTATATGATAGTGAATGCTAGACAATCAGATGAAAAAGAAACTTGAAAAACAGAACTCTGGTTCTACAGAAGGATGCTGAGAATATCATATAATACCATGACGAAGTTTAATAGAAAATGGAAACGACGAAGTTTCATAGAAAATGGAAACAAAAAGGATACTTATACTTAAAATAAAGAAGAGACAGTTGAAGTTTCTAGGGCACATAGTGAGGAAAGAGGGCCTGGAAATTTCGATATTCACAGGACAGATTGAAAGTCAGAGGAAATATGTTATTGTTTTCCTCTGCCCTTCTTAACCTCAATCTGTCCTTTGAGTATGAAATTTTCCAATCCGCTTTTCCTCATTATGTGCCCTATAAATTTCAACTGTCTCTTCCTTGTTCTGATTCCGTTTTCATTTAAACTTCGTCATGTTCGGTCTATGGTATCCTCAGCATCCTCCTGTTGAACCACATTTCTTCTGCTTCAGGTATCCTCGTCATCTGTAGGGAAATTGTCCAGCATTCACAGCCTTATATTCAGTCAGTCACTTCCATATAGGAAAAGTAATATTATGTAACAGTCCAATATTCTTCGCTTTGTTTCTAACGAAATTTTCCTGTTTCTTAATACTCTGCTTAGCTTTTGGAAGGCGTCTTTCGCTATTCCAACGCACCTTCGGATTTCAGGTTTGCACTATCCGTCCTCTGTTAAAACAATTCCCAGATATTTAAATGTTTATACGTATTTGATTTTGGTATCTCCAATTTGCATGTAGGGTTTTTCCTTTTGCTCACAACCATGTATCAGTAAGATCTCCGCCATGGCGTATCCCAACGAATTAGAGGATTTAACGTTTTCAGAAATTTCGGACGTTATAAAAATTGCGACCAAAGAAAAAAGTTGGTTATTGCGGAGAGGACAAACAAGAGTCGAACGAAATGATAATACAATCCATACTCAGTTTACGAGACCACCAGATTCTGTGTGTTTGAAAACCGTGACACGGGGAAATTACCATAGAAGACGAGTTAATACAGTTGATATTATTAGAAGGTATGTGTGATGCTCCGTATAAACACACACATTTAGACAATTCAGTAAAATGTCCATAGATCACGTGTAGAGTTTCTGCAACAATTAGAATCAATTGATAAATTCAATACATCTAAGAGAAATACCGAAGCTAACTGTTCAAATATTGAAAAAGAAACGTTAGCTATGGCATGGAGCATAGATAGAACTCGCTAATTTTTATTAGGCGAGAAGTTTCTGTTTAAATCTGACCATAAACCTTTAGAGTTTATTTTTAACCCCAGAAAGGAGTTACCTAAAATTACTTCTGGAATTTTAAGATGGGTCGTAAAGCCTCTGTCTTCGACAACGGATATGTAAACTTAAACACTATTTCACATATGGATGCTCTATCAAGACTAAAATTCAACAATGAACGATTAGAAAGATCAGACAATCCAAAAGATGAAGTATTGCACTGGATTGAAACTGGTATATTACCCCTAAATTGTTGAAACCTTACAGAATCCAGTATTAAATAAAATTGTATGTAGAATAAAAGAAACAATTGGAGTGATTGTTCTGAGGCATAGAGACCCTATAAAAATATAAGGCACAGGTTAGCTATAAAGAAGGTTCTTAAATGCAATGGAGATGTTTTAATGCCATAAAAGAGATTTAAGAAGACGTAATAAAAAGTGTACACGATGATGTTAACTGTCGAATAACATCAACACTGAGACGATTAAAATTGGAAGCGTCGTGGCTGGGTATTCGCATGATGTAGAAAAATACGTACAAATATGCACAAAATGTAGGGAAATAAAAAAAAACTCCCTGCAAACCAAGATACATTCATGGCCTAAAGAAAACTAAGCCATGAGCCCGCATTCATATGAATCATACACATGTTAAGGGCATAGCACTATTTTTAAATTTGGTCGACTAATTCTTTGGGTGACCTGAAGTTGTCAGGGCTCAGGATAGGAAGGCAGCCACGGTAAAGCAAATCTTACGATTAATATTTTCCAGAAATTCGGTGCCAAAAACGTTAATCTCTGACAATGCACTAGAATTTTGTGATAAAACTTTGTGTTTGTGGTTAAAACAAATTGGATGGCTTCCTTAGAAAACACATCCATACCACCCGCAATCGAATGGAATTGCAGAAAGAATGGCGCAGTTGGTGAAAATGGGGTTGAAGGAATTTTCCCTATCCACAGACACCATGGATAGATATTTATTGAGTTATAAAACCATTCCATATACAGGTAGAGTGTAAAGTCTCTCTATATTCATGAGAAGACAAATTAGATCGCTTATAACAATGTTCTATTCAACAAATGAAAAAATGTGGGAGGTTATAGACAGAAAATGAAATCCCGAAAATGCGAACTTTATTGTAGAAAATGGACATAGTACAACTATAATAATAATAATAAAAAAAACAAATGGACAGAATTTATTGGCTCACTTTGGTCAAATAAGAATTAGAATTTACGACGAAGTCATCCAGATGGAACAAGTAAAAAATGAGGAGGAAGATGAAAATAAATAAATCATAGAGGATATTACGCACGAATACGACATGGAGTCAGACGATCAGAAGGGTGATCCTCAATAAAAAGAACTGCCGTGTAACGCGCAATCTCGTGTATCGTGCGACCCCCAAATTTTCACTTATAAAAATGTTTTTATGTATCTCGTGTATCATGCGAGTTCCTTTCTTGAGAGACCAATTTACAATAGACTAACGTCTTTTCTTCTATCTCTTTACCCCATCTTCTACTTAAATAAGTAAAAGAGAATGATAAAAGTATCGTTAGTAGCGCTATACTCTTTGCTTAAACGCGTACAGCCATAAACAACCGAACGAGAAACGGTTAAACATCTTATAAACATAAACAATGGAAAAGGCGCATATTCACTGTTTGTATTTTATAATAGTATACTAATATATGAATATTAGTATACTAATATATGAATATTAGTGAGAGTGAGAGAGAGAGAGATCGTATTATAGTTAGGAGAAGTCAAATATCAACGAAGGGCATAAAAGATCTTCGTTTGGTTTATTTGAGCTTAACAACTTTAACAAAATATAGCAATAGCAATCATAAATATGAATGCCCGTCCTGGGTATGACGTTAAACTGCATCCGAGTCCTGGGTAAGACGATAAACTACATCCAACAGCAAGGCCTCTGATCAGGAGGTTTTGAGGAGCGTGGAACTACCTCTTAATTGCTGATGTTCCCAGGTCCGCCCTGACCCGGGGTGGTAGCACCTGTTAGGATCCCAGCTATGGGAAAATAGTGAAATCCCAAGGTGTGACCACGTCCTGGGTATGACGATAAACTACATCCGCGTCCTGGGTATGACGATAAACTACGTCCAACCAAAAGGCCGTCGATCCAATCAACCGGCTGGTCATGTCATGCCCCATCACATCTAACCTATCCCAAAACAACTACAACTTACAATTAACTTTCCCTCCCAAACCGTACACTAAATATACTAACACCTTACCCCTAAAATGTGATGGGAAACAATGATGTTGCCAGGGATACATTTTTTTGAAACAATGATGTTGCCAGCTATACATTTTTGAAACAGTTGCCAACTATACGTTTTTGAAACAATAATGTTGCCAGCTATACGTTTTTGAAACAATGATGTTGCCAGCTATACGTTTTTGAAACAATGATATTGCCAGCTATACGTTTTTGAAACAATGATGTTGCCAACTATACGTTTTTGAAACAATGATGTTTCCAGCTATACGTTTTTGATATATTTAGTAAATACTGGATCTGGCATTAAATAACCCATAGTGGTTGATATGCCATAAAACCCCAAACAACCAAACCAAAGAATGCATATGCTATTCATAATAACCTATCCTAAAAATCGTATCGGTATCAAATTGAGGTTCATATACTGTAAATCAAAATAAACCAAACGAAACAAGACCCCTTACAAAAATAATATTTACAACAATGAAACTGTTGTGAGACCGATACTTTCCTACATCATGGACTCTCCCAGTACTATATTATTATGTGAATGGTAGTATTATGGGAGTAGCACCAGTAATGCGCAGCCGCGTACGATACCAATATCGGACACCACTTGATAGTAAGCTCTGCTTACTCTTACACTATTCTTTGTAACGTTTCTGTTTAATATATCTTTCTTACCTCTAACCCGTGTTCCGTGTTTTCCTTCCGTGGCCCCTACTTCGGGTCCACATCAGAAACCTAACGTAGAATCTGATTCATAACAAAGAATACATATTCTATTAATACGAAACTATCATGTCGGCATTAAATAACCCACTGAGGAGTTGATATGCCGTAAAACAAAATAAACCAAACGAAAAGTGTCTCTACAAAAACCCACTTTACAAAAACACATCAATGAAACCTGACCTATAAACTGATTTCTGACAAAGAATACATATTCTGTTCATACAAAACTATCCTAAAATATTTTCGGTATTAAATAACCCATTCAGCTTGATATACAGTAAAACAAAATAAACCAAGTCAAGTAAGACCCACTACAAAAACCCACTTTACAAAAATACGTCAATGAAAGCTAATGTAGCATCTGATTCGTTACAAAGAATTCAAATTCTATTCATCTGAAGTTATTCTAAAAATATCGGCATTAAATAACCCATGGAGGTTGAGATGCCGTAAAACACAATAAACCAAACGAAACAAGACTCACTACAAAATCCCTCTTTACAAAAACACGTCAATGAAACAAATTTCCTACAAAGAATACACATTCTATTCATATGAACCTATCCTAAAAATCTTTTAGTTAATAAATAACCCATTGAGGTTGATATGCCGTAAAGCACAATAAACCAATCCACACAAAGCTTTCTACAAAACCATCTTTAGAAAAACACATCAATAAAACCTGATATACACATTGATTTCTTAAAAGAATACAAATTCTATTCATACGAACCTATCCTAAAAAAAACTTACCGGCATTAAATAATCCGTTGAGGTTGATATGCCGTAAAACAAGATAAATCAAAGCAATGCCTCTAGTTTGCCCCAATCTTGAAGATGTATGGATACGAAATTGAAACCTTAACACCTTTGGCAAAGATCTGTGCGCAGCACAGGATGTTGTAGCGTAGCGACTTGTAAGAAGATGATCACCTAGAAAGAAGCCAATTTCCTGAAGGATGGAACTCTGGGGTTGACTCACAGATGCTGAAAGATAGTGCACCAAATTACCTCGCTAACAGCTTTTGTTATCTCGAACTACGTGTGAGCTATTGATTGTAATATCCTTCATGCGTTACGATTCTGACAGCAATATTAACGACTTTAGTGCATGTTGACAGATACTGTCCATAGCAATTTATATCTTGGAAATATCAGCCCGATTAACATGTACATTTGGAGATTTAACATTTATTTCGATGACATCCAAGCTGTGAAATTTACGTGTCAGGAAGGCTCAAATCTCTTCAGGGGTTATTAAAAAATATCAGTGACGTGCAGATTGGTTTCAGGAACAGAACTGAAAGACAGCTGTAAAAAAAATGATAATTCAAATGTTTATATTACAATTGTAACATAATTACCTGTTGTTGGTCGTCCCGGGTCTATGATCGGGGGTTTTTGAGGTGCGCGGAACCAATTCTCAAGTGCTATTCTTCACATGTCCACCATGACTTTGGGTGTTAGCAGCTGTTAGTGCCCCAGCTATGCGTAAATACGCAACTCACGAACTCGGGTCAAAACACTATGTAAGCATTATAACAGATTTTATAGTAAAATACTAGTAATATATTCTTCAGAAAATATTTCTAGCACTTTCGTCCCAGCCCCTCAACCTCCGACGTTTTACTCTCTGGGTTGAAGTGTTGACTCGGTCCTAACCGAACTTAAGGGAGTGGGAATAGGTCCACTGAGCATCCGTAGATCATTCGACCGGCCCACTGGTTTAATCCTGCTTCCTGCCCACGTTGTGATTGTTTTGATCCAGAAAGCAGAAGTGATGTTCATCCATTTACGGTCGACTGAAGATGTAGACACGGCTGGAGAGTCTGTGCTAAGAAATTTAGAATGCAGCAAAAAAAAAAAAAAAATTAATATCTTCAGAAAGCCGGACAAGCAACGATTCAATGGTTGAATTGTTAATGTCTTTTATATAGCAGAAAAGAATAGTATAGAAAAGAAACGGGTTACAGAAAAGAAAAATAATTGACGTAAAAACTCATACACTGGATTCTAGACACAGAGAGAGAGCGAGTTGTGATTAACTTGTTGTTAAATCGTCTCAGAACGATATATGACTATTGCGATAGAGGGATAAGATTTCTGTACGGGGCTTAAAGTTTATAGTGGCGTTCCTCCTCAGCAGTAGTAACAGTAGTAGTAATATTCGTGGTAGCAGAAGCAGCGGTACTTATATCAACAGTACATGTTAGCGGACGCTTCGTTCCAATCTCTGACGTAACTTCCTCTCCTCGTTGAGTCTCCAAATAGATTCTCTACTGTCTTTAGCCCAACTCTGCCAAGAATTTTCTCCCGTCTCTCCAAGTATTTTCTCCCGTCTCTCATGTAGCGCCGCGACCCGTAACGGTCGACGCGGGTGCCCATGCGCGTGACGGCACGCACGCGACGACGACGCGCCGACCGATCGCGGCCTCTCCCGTCTCACTCTTCCGTCTGCCACTTTTCCAGCATAACTACGCGTTTATATAGAAAAACCCGGCTGGTCATAACCGACCCTCGGCCCCACCACCTCGCACGCGATCATCACGAGGTTCTGGCTGCCTCAACCAAAAACATGTGAATTCTAAAGGTCCTTCTTGCTTACTCAGCTCTATTCCAAGTTTTAACCGATAAAAATTACTTCGACCATTTCAATTGTCTTCTAATGACCCAAATCCCATTGGGTAAAACTTCTGCCCTAGATCAGATTTCCCATCAGTAAACAAAATGCTCTGATCTAATTTCACTACTCAGATCTACTCCAATTTCAATAAAAAAAATATACGTGTGTATGTGTGTGATTCCCAGACTCTCTCTCTCTCTCTCTCTCTCTCTCTCTCTGTCACATATTACCAGCAATACATACTTGATACATTTGACACTCGGCAAAAACCCTCTTTACAAAAATACTGATTTACAAATTGATAACTTTCAAAGAATACATATTCTATTCATACGCGTCTGTCCAAAAATTATGTTGGCATTAAACACATTCAGGCTGATATGTCGTAAAGCAAAATAAACCAAACCAAATATGGCTCTCTACAAAAAACCTCATTACAAAGAACATCAATGAAACCTGATGTAGAAATATCATTTCTGAAAAAGAATACACATTCTATTCATGCAAACATAGCTATTCTGGAAGTTTCGTCGGCATTAAATAACCCATTGATGTTGATATGCCGTAAAACAAAATAAACCAAAGAAAACAAGATTCTCTACAAAAACTATCTTTACAAAAACACGTAAAAGAAACCTGATCTACAAACTGACTTCTTACAAAGGATTCATATTCTATTCATCCGAAACTATCATAAAATCATTTCAGCAATAAATAGCCCATTGAGGTGTTGATATGCCATAAAACAAAATGAGCCAAACCAAACAAGACTCTCTACAAAATACCCACTTTACAAAACATGTCAATGAAACCTGATCTACAAACTGATTTGTTACAAAGAATACATATTCTATTTACACGAAACTATCTCCCAAAATCTTATCAGCAAAAAATTAATTTTGAACCTCGAGATATATAGTCGAAACAACAGTCCAGATGCGACAGCAATATGGCGATGCATGGACGAATAATAGACTTATAAATGTGCAAGATAGATATCTGGCGAGAAATATTGTGACACACGAGATAGGAAACCGACTTTCCTAACAATAGAGCTAGCAATTGATTCAATTACTTTTGTAAAAACAATACGCTAGATTTAGTTGTGTAACTCTACCGAGTGAAGATAGCTCTGGCTGACACCAAATTAGTTGTGTTTCAATCCTAGCTTGAGGCATTCGGAAGTCTAGTCGCACTGAGGAGCTGTGATACAGCGAAACAGTACTGTCTGTGAATGACATAATTTGGCTCTTGAAAATACATTTCAATTGAGCACTGTTGAGTGATAAGCTAATTCTATAAACAACAGCTACCTGCACTAATGCAAAGCTCTTCAGTAAAATGAATGGAGCACTTTGGCTGGTTGGTATTTGTTTACCTTTGTAAAAACAATACGCTAGATTTAATTGTGTAACTCTACCGAGTGAAGATAGCTCTGGCTGACACCAAATTAGTTGTATTTCAATCATGGCTTGAGGCATTCGGAAGTCTAGTCGCATTGAGGAGCTGTGATACAGCGAAACAGTACTGTCTGTGAATGACATATATATATATATATATATATATATATATAGTTGTATTGATGTGAGTTTGTGACCCTGGGTTTCACGCTATTTGCGATCGTCTCTCTATATATATTTGTTTATTTATTTTTATTTTAATCCGCTCGAATTCTCGACTCAACTTCTTAATGTTGGTATTAAAAATTAATGTAACCGTTCGAGAGAAATCATGGGAAATTTGTAGTTTGAAAACGTATATATATATATATATATATATATATATATATATATATATATATATATATATATATATATAATGGAATCTCCCGTCGGTTTCGACGTATGAGGATCTGATAACTTAATTGATTCGGTTATGAAAATTTGTGCGATAAGTGGCACTTAAGACCCGCTGTGATTTACAAAGGAGGCCGCATATGGAGCAACAGTAAGGATTGTGGGATGAGATCACTGTTAGATTGGCTGATCTTTTAGATCTTTCCCTTGCTTCTTGAAGACGATTTAGGCAAGCTGATTGAAAACTGCTCAGTCCACAAAAACACATTGATCTCCATTCTACCCGCTCAAAGCTCAAGCGAGAAAATCATCGGAAATTTGTATTTTAAAAACTCACACATATATATATATATATATATATATATATATATATATATATATATATATATATATATAAAGAGTTTTCTTAAGAAATAGTCAATTGTTTATTTATTAATCCAACATATTTTTATTAAATTAAATATTATTTTAGTGCATACTTGCATTTGAGTAGACGATCCGTTTATTTTAAACAATATTTTATTTTGTCTACCGCCCTTAATATTACATAAATTTTATTAAAAATAAATAGTTAAAATAAATAAGTAAAATAAAATAAACAAGACATCTAAATGAATAAATAAGTAATCAAATTAATCAAATAATAAACAATTTAAAAAACTACGAATGTACACACAAGCACAAGGGATTGTAATAATAATAATCAATAAGTAATAAAATAATCAATAATAAATAACAAGTAAAAAGTTAACAAGCAACACTATAAAATAGCCACAAATAACTGTATTCGGATCCACAATTATTTCCACTCAGTAGACTCTAGAATAATTTGAAACATAACCGTTATCGCCTACCCAATAACCGATAAGTTAATACAAAAAACTTCTTCCCATAATTTATTATTGAATATCATATATAAACAGTCGAGCCAAAACACAACTCACGTGGTCTGAAGATTGCGTATAAGCATGGAACAAACTGTAGCCGCTGGATGTTGACCACAGTGTCCACTTTTATATATATTGTTACAATTCGCAACGTATAAAGATATGAACCCCAGATTCCATAAAAAGAAAAGGGTGAGTTCGCTCAGATAGAAACACGCAAACAGGTACCGACGAACAACAAAAACAAGATTAACATTTGTAAATAAATTTTATATAACAAAATACAAAATATGGGAAAAGTATGGAGTGACAGACGTACAATTAATAAAAGATTACTTAACTGATTTTGGATGTCAGTTCAAACGTTTGTGTTTTAGGAATTTGGAGTTCGAATGTTCGTATTGACCGACAAAGTTGCTGTAGAATGCTCACAAAAATTGGATGTTTTTTTTGTTTTTTTTCTTCCCCAGTGTAAAATATAGAATTCCGGAATAATTTTGTGTTCCGTTTTCCCTTGCTTAACTGAATTGCATCCGAGATAAAAGTAAGATGATTTCTTTGCATCTATTTGGGTACAATATTCCTTTATTCTTAACCCATTAAATAGTCAAATAGACCAAGATCCTCGGGACGAAATTTCGTTATTCCCTACACAAGTAATGGAATAGGCTTGTGGGTGTATTTCTTATCTCTTATGATTGCATGATGAGAGTCTATTTTTTTCACGAATTGTTGCCAGGTCAACAGGAGACTAAAGTTACAATACCAAAATCCCACTTAGTGATGTATGTCTCGTGAGCGTAGTTGACCGATTGCTACTCAATTTTTCGGGAGGTCATTCTGTTTGTTGTCAAGCGATCCCAAATTCCTTTTATGACCTTTCTTTGAAGAAACAAGACTTAGTCTAGATAGGTAGTAAATATATAAAAAAAGAGAAAACGAAAGAGAAACACAAAGACAGCGTGTCTCTTATTAAATTGATTGTACGTCTTATTTAACAGTTAACATTATGGGCCATGTCACTATATATATATATATATATATATATATATATATGAAGATAAGACACAGTGTAAAGTTTATTAACGACGCGTTTCGCAGAGAGAGTCAGCTCTTTTGGGTTTTTCAGGTTAGAATGAAAGAAAGACAGAACTGTATGTAAGGAAAATGCTATAAAAGTCGTTAATAAATCTTCCACTTTGTCCCATGATCATTTTCGTTTCATATATTATTATGTATCCCATACACAGACGCAGATACACATACACACACTCTCTTCCGCTCTCTTTCTCTCTCTCTCTCTCAGACACACACACACACACACATATATAATATTTTTCATTAATTAATTTCTCATTTTCACCCCACGTAACTTCAATCGAAGAAGCAATTATTAAATGCTTTCTGCAAAATGGCATTATTCCTGGAATTACACAAAACTAATCAGAGATTCGATATTTCCGCAAGATCATGCACCTTTGACATTTTTCAGGCACATTCGAAACAAAACCTTCCCTGACAAAAAGATAAAGGATCCTTTGGCCTGGTATCGTGCTGATTGGATTTGTTTTTATGGAAAACTGTAAAAACTACTGTTTATTCAACAAACCAATTAATCTTTCGGTGACCTGTAGGACACTCAGAGATCTGCGCGTCATTGGAAGAGAAATGAAGCGTTCATGGAAAGCGAAAGGATTAAATTGACTATTTCCAGCAAGCAAAATACTCTGGTCTATTTCAAAAAGAAATTATATTGATTGGAATTAGTTTCTTAACGGCTGTTTAGCACCCTTTTCAGTCGTCTTTTATTCGCTGTATTAAAATTTTTTCCGAAAATAAAATATATTTTTCTGAAACTTTATTTGAGGAATATTAGCTGATTTAAAGTGTAATAAATCTGATTTCAAACAAATATTATTTACTTTAAGTTTAAAAGAACACAGAAATGTATTTTTAAAACAAAGCTGTGTTTTTTAACCGACAGTAACCATGCTTACATGACTGACATGTGTGGACTGGTATTGACAACTTTATTGTTGTTCTACGGAGACTTTATCTGTAAAACTTAAATTAAGAAAATGAAGTGAGCACCTATTTTATATAATTTTTAAGTGCTCAGTAATCTTAGAAATGTTGGAAAATATTCCCTGTAATCTAAGAGCAACGACTATAGTACATTTATACTATAGTCGTTGCTCTTATTTTCTGTTAATGTCGTGTATGGTTGACCATACTTTCAAAAGTGGGCACTTTACATAATTTTTATATACATAAAAAAATTTAAAATATTTTAAAAACCTTGGTGCAAAATGATTTGTACTAAGCTTTTCAATTTTTGATTAATAAATGTAGTTTTCACTTAATAACAATATCACCTAACGGAATTAAAGTAATGTAGAATTTTAAAAGATTTAAATTTTTTTAAAGTTATTATAATAAATTATTATAATATAAAATTAAAAAAAAATGAGAACAATTCTTGTAAAAAATCATTATTTATCGAAAATGTTTTTTTTCTTAAGAATAATTAAATAATGTCAGTTTTATTGCATTTTTAATTTACGATTTGGAGCAGATTTTCGTGTAGCAGTTTGAAAAAAATGATGATTTACATTTCTCGAAATTTCATGGAATTTAGAAAATCGGGGGTTATATATGTAATAAAGAAAAATATCTTTACCAAGATTTTCTAAAAAAAAAGTCCTGTTTCATTTAAATCCGCCAATTATTTGATTTTTGCAAGAATTTCCAAATCAATGTGTTTTTCACGGGAAAAAAGGCGATAAAACACTAATCGTAAATACTACGTCGGCTGCTAACACAACAATAAGAAGAAAGATTTTTAACCAAAATTTCGAACGTGCAAGGATTAAAAAAATTAATAAAAAGACACATTGGTCTTTCCTCTTAATAATAATAACATAAACATTTTTTGGATAAACGTTTGTTTTTATTAAGTTTGGGGCCTTGTTTCATCATGCTATCCTGTTTTTCAACGAATTAGTGGTGGTACCTAATGTCTATTGATGTTTCGAAGCAGGAAATAATTAAGATAAAGCCGTGAAGAAATTTTTTCGCTGACCTGTGAAAAACACCTAATGTGATTAAGGTTATATAATAAGTTGATACACATCGTTTTTTCTGATGTCGATCTTGAAGAATAATCTTATTACTGATAGAATGGCACAGAAATAAATTTCCCTTTTCAAAGAGGAGGAATTCGAACTCACAGACTGCACGTTCTGATCGACCTACTCAGTTTGATGAGAAATCAAGCGAACATTTTCTCTGTCCGACTAAGTATGAACCCACTCTACCCTAGATTCTGTCTTTCTTGTGTATGTATATGTAATTTTTTTAAAAATTTTTTATTTATTTATTTATTTATTTTTTTTTTTGCTTTTTCTTAATCCTCGTTCTCGGACCCCCTAACATATCTTATTTTAGCACTAACTATTCTAACCTAACTGGTAATATTACATTTTCGCCGATTCAGAAATCCGTTTTTGAGTCTAAAGAATGGACAATGTTTGAGAATTTGCTTGTATTTCGTCACTAATTTCCAATTCCTAGTTGGCCTTTTCTCTGCTTGCTTGGTTGAAATATTAAATCGACATGGAATTATGACCGTTTCTTCATGCTGTTGATTTGAATATTCTCCATTAATAGCACGCTAGCCAAGCCCACTGCTGGGGTTGGATGGGTCGATGAATGGCCGTTTGACCCCCGTCTTGAGCGCATGGCCTGGGTGTCTACGTCAAGGACCATCTCCCTCTGGCTAGACAGTGCTCTCTCGAATCGCCGGATCATTCGTACTTGTGTCTCCAGCTATCTCTTCTCAATGCTGAAAGCTATATTTTCTTCCTCTACCCCTCTCCATCCTCTCAGGACTGTGGAATACTCGATGTCATTTCTGACAGCATAGATAGGGCCCTCTCTCTCCATCCGTTCGCTCACATATTTGTGTTTGGCGATTTTAACGCCCATCACAACCAATGGCTTAAGAATGCTACTACCGACCTCGCAGGCATTCATACTCTCAACTTTTCAGTCTCTAAATCCCTCACACAGATAATCGATTTCCCCACGCGTTTTGCTTACAACCGTGACTGTAAGGCCTCACTCCTCGACCTGTGTTTTACCTCCATCCCTGAGTCTTGTAGTGCCACGCAGCTCTGTCCTATCGGTAACTCCGATCATGCTGTAGTGTCTGTTAGCATCTCCTTCAGCCCCACCCCCTGCAAGGAGCCTCCTATCACCAGAACCACATTCTGCTACCAACGAGCTGACTGGGACTCGTTTCGTCACTTCATCCGCAATGACCCCTGGGATGCTGTATTTAAGCTGCCCATTCAAGATTGTGCTTCAGAGGTCTCTTCCTGGGTTAAAGCTGGAATCGACGCTTTCATCCCCTCCAGGAAATTCAAGGTCAAACCGCGCTCCTCCCCTTGGTTCAAAGCTGCTTGCTCAGCTGCCATTGCCCATAGGAACCACTTCTTCCACCGTTTTCGTAGTGATATGTCTGACTTCAATAGACGTCTATTCACCTCTGCCCGTAACGAGTGTAAGCGTATCCTCAACGAAGCTAAGTCATTATTTGCTGTGCGGATGAAGGAACGTATTGCATCTCGCAAATTCGGCTCCAAAGATTATTGGCGCCTCTGCAAGAGCGTTCTGAACAATAGTAAACCCTCCATTCCCCCCCTGTTCAATCAGTTTGAGGTCCTAACCACCTCTGCCGACAAGGATGAATGCTTTGCTCGGAAGTTTTCTTCCAATTCAACGTTAGACTCTTCCGGGGTACCCATGCCCGATTTCCCTCCCAGAACCAAGGCCCTTCTGAGCGGATTGCACATATCCCCGTCGTTGGTATTGGGCATTATTTCTAACTTAGATCACCACAAGGCTACTGGTGGTGACGGGATACCAGCCACTGTCCTGAAGAAATGTGCGCCTGAACTGGCGCCTGCCCTCTCTAAATTATACAACCGCTGCCTCAAGGAGTCTTGCTTTCCTGACTGCTGGAAGTCCTCAACCATTGTTCCTGTCTTTAAGAACTCTGGTGACCCCTCCGACCCTTCTAATTACCGTCCTATCAGTCTCCTACCCCTCTTCGGCAAAGTCTTCGAAGCCATTATCAACACCGATGTGATTAATCACCTGTTATCCCATGATCTGCTCTCAGACAAGCAATATGGTTTCCGCTTTGTCCGATCTACAGCTGATGTGCTTACGGCCATCACTGAATTTGTCTTCCAAGCTATTCACAATAGGGTTATGGCATCATAGGTCGATTGTTTGACCTAATACAATCATTCCTGTCAAACCGTGAATTGAAGGTCGTTCTCAATGGATTCATCTCCAGCTCCTATTCCACTAATGCAGGTGTTCCTCAAGGCTCCATCCTAGGCCCTACTCTGTTCCTCATATTCATAAACGACCTTCCTGACGCCATAGATTCCCAAGTCGGCATCTATGCGGGCGACACTACAATTTACTCCTGCCTCAAACACAAATCCAGTGATGCTGACAAAATTAACCTGGCATCTCGGATAGAAAAGGACCTCCAATCGGTTGTGAGCTGGGGCAAGAAATGGACGGTTAACTTTAACGCCTCTAAAACTAAACTGCTCTCTATTAACCACCACAAGGATCCATCCCTGCATCCCATTAGAATGTCTGATGACCAACTTCTTGAGAGCTCCTCTCTGCGGCTGCTCGGTCTCACGCTGTCCGCTGATCTGAGATGGAACAAATACATCGAGTCAATTGCATCATCCACCGCAAGGAAAGTTGGCTCCCTGTGCCGAGCCAGGAAATTTTTCTCCCCGGAATCTATCCTCCAAATCTATAAATCGACCATTCGCCCTTGCATGGAGTATTGCTGCCATATATGGTCTGGAGCCCCTGCTGTTTGCCTCAGGGTTCTTGATAAGATCCAGAGACGGATATGCAATGTAATTTCCCCGATCTGTCATCTCGTCTGCAGTCTCTCTCTCACCGACGCGACGTTGCCTCGCTCTGTTTTTTTTTATAAATACTTTCACGGTAATTGCTCCGGGGAGCTGCTTTCGCTGGTTCCTAGGCCTCATGAATTTAAACGTCCCACGAGGCTGGCATCCCGTTCCCACCTCTACACCGTGGAAACTGTTAGATGTAGACGTCTCTTCTACTCCAATAGCTTCATGTCTCGCACATCTCGCCTGTGGAACTCCCTTCCTTATTCCTGTTTCCCTGACAAATACAATCTCCAACTATTTAAGTGTAACGTCAATCGACATCTCCAGCTGCCTTGATCTATCCGCTTCCCTTCTCCACATCCTTTCACCTTTCATTCCCATCTGCTCTCGCTCCAAATCTTCTGTAACCCCCTAGTCTTGATCGATCCACTATCTTTATCCACATCCTCTCTTTTACCACTCCTATCTGCTCTTCCTCCAAACCTTCTGTAATAACCCCCTGCGTACTAGTGGCTTCCAGCCTTGCTTGGGGTGATATGCTTAAAAAAAAAAATTGCACGCGCTGTTTAAAGAAGAGCCGCGCCAGACCCCCAAGGAATTGGCTTAAAAGATAGTAAGCTCTCGTGTTACTGACGTTTGTCATTTTCACTCAACACGGCACATGGCGGACACACACACACACACACACACACACACACACACACACACACACGCATTGCCCGAGAGAAAAAAAAAAACAAACTCCAGCGCTTCACCATTGCCGCCAATTTACTCGCTCGACACCCGGATACTCGTGGATACAAAGAAAGAGATCGTTTGGGAAGTTCTGTCACACCCACCATATTCTCCTGATTTAGACGTTTCAGACCTGCAGCTTTTTCGGTCGCATTCTAACAGTTCAATAACGAACTACAACCTTAAAACTTGGCTTGATGTATTGAACAATTATTGCATCGTTGGCAGGTCATAAACGATGAAGAAGAATATATTGTTGAATGATTCGTTAGAACTATTATTAGGTTGGTGCAAAAATAATGTCGTTATTTACATAAGTAACATATGTGAGAAAACGACATTATTTTTGCACCAACCTAATAATAAATACGAAATATTAAAATAAATGATAAAATACGAACGAATTTATGTAACAACCTAATACAATAAATTGTCAAATGTATTCAGAGATCTGTAGTATTACATCACTGCATACGTAATACTGCGACAGTGAAGTATAACATTGATTTAGTACAAAAGATGTTTGTCAATATCTACAGATCGAAAGAACAAAAATGAAAACGATTGAGATATTCTTAAGGATTATCTGAAAGGTTTCGTCTTGAAATATTTAGTGACCGGTGACTACTTGTTTTTAGACCACGCCCACCTGCCGAGTTAGCCAGACGACCCGCTCAAACCCACAAAATCCATCTGTGGTTTATACTACAAGTATGTTGAGCGGATCATAGTTACAGTTTCTGCGAGATACTACATAATCCGTTAAGATCACCAGATTGAGCTCAAATCCTCGGTTACGAGGACTTGTGATTTTTTGCTCGTACAAACGTTTTCAAGCACTTTCCAAAGATGCCGGCATTTCCCCGCCTGACCGATAGCATCAATAAATCTCCTCCTTGACAAATCGATCATGTAGGACCGAGATCTCATTTTTTTAAAACTATTGTTCACCTAATATAAGGACCAAGAGTCACTCGAGGTAGAGGATTACAGAATGAAGTTGTTGCATATAGAGAGAATGTAAGCAGGTCATATTATAAGAATATTCCCAAACTGCATGAATTTAAGTGTGTTACTAGGCTGGTATCTCAGTCCCACTCTTTCACTGTCGGAACGGTTAAATGTAGCCATCTTTTCTACTCCAATAGCTTCATGTTTCGCACTTCCCGTCTGTGGAACTCCCTTCCTCTTACTTGCTTCCCTGACACTTATAGTCTTTAAATATTCAAATGTAACGTCAATCGACATCTTCTGATGCCTTGATTTAATTCCCCGTCCTTCTCTTTATCCTTTCTTCAATTACTTCTCTTTATTCTTGCTCCTATTCTCTGTAATCTTTTGTGTGCTAGTGGCACTCCCACCTTTCTTTGGGTCAAATGCTAAAAAAAGAAAGAAAAAAGAATAGTTATTTGCTAGTAACATTTCGTCAGTAGGAAAGCATTTCAGGGTAGAAAATAATTCATCACCCATAAGGCCGCGTAAAAGCGTTTGAACTCTGTCAAAGCTGGGCAGTGAGGACTGGGCAGCTCCAGCTTAGATACTACAGCAATACTTGCCCGATCTGATTGTTGTAAGAATAAAACATGGCAGTATGACTTTGGTACTTTCCGGTTTGATACAAGGAACCGACGATTCGTGTATTTCAATCGAGGTCTGGAGTGTGCATGAATCTCAAAAGACCCGGCCACCAATGTAACAAGGTCATGTTCCCAAAAAAATTCTTGTCAAAGCTGGCGTGACGCAATGGACGAAAAAGCTAAATGATTGGCTATGGTCGTAGCAATGGTAGATATTCAATTTTACAATCATTGCAGCACAAGCCTGTGACCTTGTTAATATACTTCATCCGATCACCTGTCGACATCTAACCTGTTCCTTCAACTCCTTTACACACACACACACACACACACACACACACACACACACACACACACACACACACACACACACATATATATATATATATATATATATATGTATATATATTGCGGTTATACAAAATTTAATAAACTGTACAAAAGTTAACATTTCCACGAAAAAAAAATTTCTACAAGGAATTAAGAAACATTAAACAGACTCTCATTAATAATAGCTTTCTTAATTACATTGTTGATGAACAAATTAGACGGGCTATTAGAAATATTAACATAAACCAAAAAAGACCATAATAATCCTTAAATAACCCTAAACATATCAACCTACTATACCGCAATCAAATACAAACAAGATAAACAAAAATCCTTAAAAATGCCATAAGTAATAATATATCCCTCACTGATCCTAGTAAAAAAATAAAACTAATTATATACTATACTCAGTCTAATACAACCAACTTAATCTTCCGCAATACCTCTTCTCCGTTAACTAATGTTATGCAAACACCAACATTATATATCAATTTAAATCTCCTTTGGGAGATTGTATCTCTGACAAAAACGTAAATATATATGTTGGTTTCAGGACGACTACATTATCAAGAAGGCTTAATTTACACATGCCAGATTCAAGTTCTATTGCACAACATTTAAAAGAATATTCCTGTCCACATTTACGTTTTAAGAAAATATTAATTAACAATACAAGCATACTCCAGCATGAAAATAAAAACCAAAATCTTCAAATTCTTGAAGAATAAGAAAATGCAGGCAACACTAAATAAAATGAATTATGAGTATAGAAACAATGTTTTAAAATGCCTATAAAAGCAATGTTCAAATTGTAAAAAAGTATTTTTGGTTTTAAATTTAAAAAGAAGATTGCAGGTTGAGTATTTTAAAACATGAATAATACAAAAATAGTAATTAAGTTACCTCACTTTCATATTCTTAACGTTACATTTTAAATTGACTATAACAGCGTACGTTTCATGCGCATTTACAAAATAAATAAATAACATCTATCAATTGCATTAAGTTTTTGTCTTAGCAATTCACCCCTGAAGATGATCTTGGATGAAATTGAAAGTACTTGGGAAAATAAAAGAAATAACCAAGACAACGGCATCTTTCTTAATCAGTTTTGTAACAACACTAAGAAATTGATCCATGAATTTAAAATGAAATAAATAGAACTAATAAGATTATTCAACGAAACACAATTACACACACACACACACACACACACACACACACACACACACACACACACACACACACACACATATATATATATATATATATATATATATACAAATACACATGGTTTCCAGCCAACTTTAATCTAATTTAAATGCAATGTCAATAGCTATTTACTGTCTTCCTAAATACGCTTATTTGTTCTTGCTCCTTAGTTTCTGTTTCTAACTTTTTTACGCCCCAGTAAGCCATTGTCTCTCAGTGGCTTTACTCCCTTGCTTGGGGTGAACTCGATTTTTAAAAAAAATACGATAACACATATCATCAATGCTTAACAAAACAAGACAATACTAAAGAATAAAAAGTTCAAAAGACTTAACCTATGGCATAAGTGTGCATCTTCTCTCTCTCTCTCTCTCACGATACATACATACATACATACATACATACATATATATATATATATATATTTTTTTGTTTTGTTTTAAGCGTATCACCCCAATCAAGGCTGGAGGCCACTATCACGCAATGGGTTATAGAAGGGTTGGAGGAAGAGCAGATAGGAGTGGTAAAGGAGAGGATATGGAGAAAGAGAAAGACAGTGGGTCGATCAAGGCAAGGGGTTTACAGAAGATTTGGAGCGAGAGCAGATAGGAATGAAAAATGAAAGAATGTGGAGAAGGGAAGTGGATAGATCAAGGCAACTGGAGATGTCGATTGACGCTACACTTAAACCGTTGGAGATTGTATTTGTCAGGGAAACAGTAATAGGGAAGGGACTTCCATAGGCGAGATGTGCGAGACATGAAGCTATTGGAGTAGAAGAGACGTCTACATCTAACAGTTTCCACGGTGTAGGGGTGGGAGCGGGATGCCAGCCTCGTGGGACGTTTAAATTCACGAGGCCTAGGGACAAGCGAAAGCAGCTCCTCGGAGCAATTACCGTGAAAGTACTTGTAAAAAAGGCAGAGCGAGGCAACATCTAGTCTGTGAGAGAGCGACTGCAGACGAGATGACAGATTAGGGCCAATATATATATATATATATATATATATATATATATATATATATATATATATACACACACACAACATGTTTAATATCTAAAAAGCACTAAACTAATTGAATTTCTTTTATTCGGGTTTTCAGATTTTCTCATTTAACCATTTGTCATAGGAATCAGTGAAAAACACTTCGAGTTATTTAACGAGAAAGAAAACAGGTTAAAAGCGTTTTGTGTCAGTCCCACTGTCTCCCCAAATGAGCAATGGTGAGAGGAAAAAATCATTCAGGCCTTCAGTAATGGTACCAACATTCATTCTCTGGTTTTAATCTTCAAAGTCCATTCAAGAACCATCAAGAAAACGGTTAATAAGAGGGAAGAGTAGAGAAGAAAACTGGATCAGGAGGTCACAACAGGAAGAGGGATCACCATTTCAACTCAGAGCTAAAGAGATCAGTTAGGAAAGACCCAACTCAATCCATAATACGTTTGGCACGTGAGAGAGGCGATTCAGTCTAAAGAGCAGTGAAAAGAAAGACTTGATAATGAAATCTCTCTCGGTATATCTATCGATTTATCCTTTCAACACTGTCACATCTCTCACGGTGTAGCTATCGAGCTATCAGTTCAACACTTAAATTGTCATAGTGGTAGTGTAACTCTGGTAGTAGAATATCTTTGGCACTCATCGATGTAGAAATAATTTAACACCGTTTAATCGTGAAATAACATTGGGTCCAGAATTGAAATCTAGATACTACAAGTTGGTATGTAACACCTATGAGACATTTCTTCTTTTCATTTTTACTTTTTTTTCAATATTTCGATGTAACACCTATGAGACATTTCTTCTTTTTAATTTCCTTTTTTTCCCCAATATTTGGAATTTTCTGCGTTTGGAGTGCAGATTCTACATGATTTCGGTTTATACTCAGATAAAAAGAAAATTCTGTCTCTAAAATGGTAACTAGTCCTGTAAAATCTGCTTTCTCTTTTTCTCAAGTTTATGCTAGGCATATGTGGAACCTGGACAACTGTGGGAGTCCATGATTAATGCAAAAATAACCCCGCCGTTGACATTAACATGAACCACCTAACGTTCGGGAACATACCGTAAGGAAATAAATATAAGATGATGTACATTTATCAGTCCCGCATATGCTGTTGTTGGAAACTTGATTTGCTATTGCGACACATGGCTGACTAATGATAAAGCATGAAAATCTGTTGTATCTTGGAAATGATTACTGGAATTCTCAGACGTTTATATAACACTATTGTATTCTCCTTTAACAGAAGAGTGGTGATCGAAGGAAAGCGTCTCCAATCGCATAGCGATTATAGGCTTAGAAAATGGAATCGGCGAACTGAATTCGTAATCAAACTGAATGTGTTTACGTTATTTTTACAATAATACTCTTAGAGAAAGGCATGAACAGACTTTTCCCCGTAAATTTGGGAAAATCGCAAAAACATTTGGATAATACTTTAATGACAGTAAACGATGGAAAATATTGAGCGTTAAAATGGTGAAATTGCATTCTGTGCCATAAAGCAAATATATATATATATATATATATATATATATATATATATATATGTATGTATAAAACAGAGGAAATCTGTATCGAGATACATTGAAAAATGTATGGCAACAGATGGGGAGAAATTTATTTGACTCTGACAACTGAGTTATCGATTTTTGATCCTGAAGAGAAAATAATGATATACATATACATACATACATAAATACATACATACATACATACATATATATATATATATATATATATATATATATATATATATATATATATATATATATATATATATATATACTACAGTTCAAAAGCTTCGGGCCATCCTCTGAATTTTGACTTTGCTGAATGTTTTCTTTCTGAAGGTTTTTATCACATTTTAAACAACAACAGCAACATCAATAATAATAATAAAAACTAATAGTAATAAAAAAGAAAACTAATAATGTATAAACCTAACGGAAAATTCGATGATGAGCAAGATCTCCATCATATCAGACAGACTTAAGTTATAGGCATTCAAGCTGGCGGCGTTTCATTCATTTTGACGCACTGATTACTATTACGGCCGTTTTTTCGAGACTATTTTTGAAAATAGACTTTTTTTGTAGATTTTTTTTATATACTTATACTTGCATACAATTTTTAAATATAACTTGAAGAGGACAGGCATATTGTCAAAATATTGTTGAACATTTCAAACACTGATATTTTTATTTTTTCTTAAATTGTGCTATTCTCTAAGTGTTGACAAAATGTTGGAACAGTTATGCGAACAAGTTTTCCTTATGACCTCCTCGTTGCTCACATGTTCCGTCCATGGGATTCTCAATATCCTTCTGTTGAACCACATCTGTCTTGCTTCAAGTCTCCTTTTCATCTGTGAGGAGATAGTTCAGCAATTACAGCCACATAGGAGGACTGATATTACTTAGTTCAACACTATTTTCTTTGTTTCTAAAGAAATTTTCCTGTCTCTTAATACATTACTTAGCTTTTGAATGGCCTCTTTCACTGTTGTAATACATCTTCAGATTATGTCCTAAAAATCTTTCCCAGAGACATTTGAATAATAATAATAATAATAATAATAATAATAATAATAATAATAATAATAATAATAATAATAACACCCAGACCCGGTTACGGAGATAGGACCTGTTACAATTCTATGGAATTGCACAATACACACTGACAGAACAATCAAAGCCAACCGCCCAGACATTGTTATTAAAGACCACAAACAAAATAAGTGCCTCCTTATTGATATGGCAGTCCCTGCAGACTGCAATGTATCTTTGAAGATATTCGAAAAGCTGTCAAAATACAAGAACCCTGAAATAGAAATCTCAAAAATGTGGCACATGGGAACATCAACAATCCCTGTTGTAGTTGGAGCCCTTGGACTGGTTGGAAAAGATTCCACTAGACTAATTGAAGGGATCCCTGGAAGTCCATGCCTCAAAGAGATACAAAAAATTGTTCTGACAAGTACAGCCCACACTTTATGAAGGGCTTTATCTATGTAATTATTTTTATTTATTTTTATTTTTTTTGCAGTGGAAAGTGTCATGATGCCATTTCTAACCTTAGGTCCCTGGACGGGATCCGGAAAGAAATGTGTAAACGCCAGATATCAAAGAAAATAAATATAAAAATAATAATAATAATAAAACAATGATGGTTACAGTCCTCTGGGACATGTCAATTCAATCTGACAGGGAAATAAAAGCCAACAAACCTGATATTATCAAAAAAGAAATTAAATTCAGAAAGTATATACTTATTGACATAGCAGAACCATCTTAGAGAAACACCTCCATGAAAATTAACGAGAAATTGTCTAAATACAAGGACCTGGTGATCAAGATTAACAGGATGTGGGAAATGAAGACCGAGATTGTACCAATAGTAATCGGAGCGCTGGGCTTCGTGAGAAAAAGAATGGACAATTTTACTAACAGTGTCGCAAGTAACATCAACATGAAAGTTGACCAGAAAATCGCCCTACTACGAACATCAAATATACAAAGAAATGTGCCATCAATTAAATGATATGTCTCCTATAAAGCTTAAGGACCATAGTTTGGACCCAACTCTACAGGAGCAAACATAACATATACAAATAATAATAATAATAATAATAATAGAAATACCATCTGAGATAACCACCATAAAAAATTATCGAGAAATTATCCAAATACAAGGACCTTGAGATCGAGATTAACAGGATGTTGGGAATGAAGACCGAGACTGTACCAATAGTAATCGGAGTACTGGGCCTCGTGAGAAAAAGGAATGGACAATTTCTCTAAATGTGTCCCAGGTAACATCAACATACAAGTTGCCCAGAAAATCGCCCTACTAGGAACATACTATGTACTAAGAAAAGTACCATCAATTACTTGACATTCTCCTTAGAGCGTAACGATCATAGTTTGGACCCGACTCTACAGGATACAAAGCAGGAAACATAACATATACAAATAATAATAATAATAATAATAATAATAATAATAATAATAATAATAATAATAATACCATCTGAGATAACCGCCATAAAAACTATCGAGAAATTATCCAAATAAAAAGACCTGGAGATCGAGATTAACAGGATGTGGTGAAGGATAACTGAGACTGTACCAATAGTAATCGGAGTACTGGGCCTCGTGAGAAAAAGGAATGGACAATTTCTCTAAATGTGTCCCAGGTAACATCAACATACAAGTTGCCCAGAAAATCGCCCTACTAGGAACATACTATGTACTAAGAAAAGTACCATCAATTACTTGACATTCTCCTTAGAGCGTAACGATCATAGTTTGGACCCGACTCTACAGGATACAAAGCAGGAAACATAACATATACAAATAATAATAATAATAATAATAATAATAATAATAATAATACCATCTGAGATAACCGCCATAAAAACTATCGAGAAATTATCCAAATAAAAAGACCTGGAGACCGAGATTAACAGGATGTGGTGAAGGATGACTGAGACTGTACCAATAGTAATCGGAGTACTGGGCCTCGTGAGAAAAAGGAATGGACAATTTCTCTAAATGTGTCCCAGGTAACATCAACATACAAGTTGCCCAGAAAATCGCCCTACTAGGAACATACTATGTACTAAGAAAAGTACCATCAATTACTTGACATTCTCCTTAGAGCGTAACGATCATAGTTTGGACCCGACTCTACAGGATACAAAGCAGGAAACATAACATATACAAATAATAATAATAATAATAATAATAATAATAATAATAATAACAATACCATCTGAGATAACCGCCATAAAAACTATCGAGAAATTATCCAAATAAAAAGACCTGGAGACCGAGATTAACAGGATGTGGTGAAGGATGACTGAGACTGTACCAATAGTAATCGGATTACTGGGCGTCGAGAGAAAAAGGAATGGACAATTTCTCTAAATGTGTCCCAGGTAACATCAACATACAAGTTGCCCAGAAAATCGCCCTACTAGGAACATACTATGTACTAAGAAAAGTACCATCAATTACTTGACATTCTCCTTAGAGCGTAACGATCATAGTTTGGACCCGACTCTACAGGATACAAAGCAGGAAACATAACATATACAAATAATAATAATAATAATAATAATAATAATAATAATAATAATAATAATAATAATAATACCATCTGAGATAACCGCCATAAAAACTATCGAGAAATTATCCAAATAAAAAGACCTGGAGACCGAGATTAACAGGATGTGGTGAAGGATGACTGAGACTGTACCAATAGTAATCGGAGTACTGGGCCTCGTGAGAAAAAGGAATGGACAATTTTACTAAATGTGTCCCAGGTAACATCAACATACATGTTGACCAGAAAATCCCACTACTTGGAACATCCGATATACTAAGAAATGTGGCATCAGTTAAATGACAAGTCTCCTATAGAGCGTAACGACCATAGTTTGGACCCGACTCTACAGGATACAAAGAAGGAAACATAACATATACAAATAATAATATTAATATTAATAATAATAATAATAATAATAATAATAATAATAATAATAATAATAATGCTGCACAAGACCAATGCTTGTTAACTAGGAATTATCAAGCACATATACTAAAATACTGTGTTAGCCCAAGATGCAGATTCTGTGACAAATATCCAGAAACCATTGATCATCTTATATCAGGTTGCACGATATTGGCACCCACTGAATATAAAACCCGGCATGACAGAGTGGGCCAATATCTGCACTGGAAAATTTGCAACTCCTATGGGAAGGAAACTGGAAGAAATTGGTACGAACACCACCCAGACCCGGTTACAGAGATATGACCTGTTACAACTCTATGGGACTACACAATACACACTGACAGAACAATCAAAGCCAATCGCCCAGACATTGTTATTAAAGACCACAAACAAAATAAGTGCCTCCTTATTGATATGGCAGTCCCTGCAGACTGTAATGTGTCTTTGAAGATATTCGAAAAACTGTCAAAATACAAGGACCTTGAAATAGAAATCTCAAAATGTGGCACATGGGAACATCAACAATTCCTGTTGTAGTTGGAACCCTTGGACTGGTTGGAAAAGATTCCAGTAGGCTGATTGAAGGGATCACTGGAAGTCCATGCCTCAAAGAGATACAAAAAATTGTTCTGACAAGTACAGCCCACACTTTACGAAGGGCTTTATCTATGTAATTATTTTTTTATTTTTTTTGCAGTGGAAAGTGTCATGATGCCATTTCTAACCTTAGGTCCCTGGGCGGGACCCGGAAAGAAATGTGTAAACGCCAGATATCAAAGAAAAAAATAATAATAATAATAATAATAATAATAATAATAATAATAATAATAATACCACCACCATCTGAGATAACCGCCATGAAAATTATCTGGAAACTGTCCAAATCCAAGATCCTGGAGATCGAGATTAACAGGATGTGGGGGTTGAAGACTGAGACTGTAGCAATATATTCAACCGGCTAGGGCATTGTAGATGGGAAATTCTAAGAGGTCAATAATAGAATTGGAACCCCGTTTTTATTCATTTATTTCTGAATTTCAGAGATGAGTACTTATTATTTACTTCTATTAAGAAACGCTTTTGTTCCAGTGGCACAATGCGCAGTTCAAACGACAAGACTTTCAATTACTTCGTTTTCATGCCTCTGCATCGCTACGAGTGACCCAGTCTGCTGTGGGATCGAGGTTTTTACTGAGTCACCATCACTAGAATGGTTGCTAATCAAGGCGATAAAACCCAGTCAGTCCTGATCCTGCTGGGGGTGGAGAGAAAATGTGCGTTCATACCTTTCCCAAGGACATTTTCACCTAGGTGAATGTAAACGAACCCGACTCGAATTCGAACTCTGCTCTCCGATTTCTCATTACGAACCGCTATCCACTGACATTAGCGTCAGGCTGTCTTCATCTTTTTCTCTGAATATCTACTTTGAGGAGTTATCATTATTTAACACTATTTATATTCGGGCTGTTGTCCTCATCTTTGTTGTTTCTATCACAACGTTTCGGCCGTTGTACACTTCGGCCTTCCTCAGGTGTATATCGATCTGAGTAACCTGCAGGGAATTCCGAACTGAATACTTTATTTAATCGACGGGGAGTAGATAGTTCTCGATCCACTGTTCATGTTTAGGGATATCGTTTAGTTCTTATTTCTATTTCGTACTGTTCAGTAAGGAGGCACGGTAGAGTAATAGATAGCAGCTCGAACTGAGGAATCGGAGAGCCGAGTTCGAATTCCAGTCAAATCCATTACATTCACTTCCGTGCTAATACCCTTGGGAAAGATATGAATCCTCTTCTTCTTCTCCAGCTAAGGGTAAATAGCAGGACGGACCGGGTTCTATAGCCTTGAATGGCAACTGGTCTACCGCAAAAAGAAATGGCAATCTACTGCGAGAAAAATCTGCCTCGTCAGTCATGTATCGAACGATAAGCGTGTATCACGTATGGCACATAACTGACGGACCCAATTGTAACTGTTCTAGCGAGAAAAATCTTGAAATGCCTCTTTTTCTAAACCTGAATGAAAGAGTTTCATGTTGTATGATTGGAATAGATAGCAATAACAAATCTCGTTGAAAAGTCGAACACTGAGTCATATTAAAAATAAATCAGTCTCGTCTAAGTGGATACATCGAGCGAATGATTTAGGCGCCAGGTTTAATTAATTAAAACGTGTGATGGCATATAAAGACGAGTGTAACATACTACAAAAACCAGTACTCTATCAGGACATAAGTACATCTCTCGATTGGCCTTTTCCTTCCATGTACGGTGTGCCATCATTTTGAGTTCTTGTTCTGTCATCGATTTATACAAACTCGTTAAGTAGGCTACTTGCTGTTTCATTCTCTTCCTCTTGCCTTCAATATATACCGTGAGCCTTAAATTCTGTAACCCCTCTTCCTTCATTATTTCGTCCAAGAATTTTCAACTGTCTCAAGCGTCCTCGATTGACCAATATAACGAAATAGAATGTATGGGTAGAAACTGATTCTCAGAAACTATATAAATAGATACCGAAAATTTGAAGGATTTTTGTTTCTTTGCATTGCCCTCCACAGTTTACTTTCTTCCTTTTATTAATTCCCCCTCCACTAAGTCGATCCATTATGGTATGAATCCTCTTCTTCTCCCCCCGCCCCCAGCTTCGAGTAAATAGCAGGTGCAAATTCGACCTTCCTAGTTCGATAAATAAATATCTCAAACCGCACAAAACATTCACCGGCAAAAAATACGTCAATCCAAAACGTTTTCCTAAATCGAACAAGTACAGAAAGTTAACGATTTGCAGGAGTATTATTGCAGACAATGGTATGAATAGAGTAGAAAAAGATGCCTTTCAAAGGTTAAACAAAGTATTGAGAAAAAGGAAAATTTAGAATCAAAGGAAACTGCTGTATCGTTGAGAATAATGAGTGCTTAAGAATAAATACAAAAAACACAGTACAATACATTAAAAAACAATTAACAAGACAACTTATAAGGAATAGAGGAGGGTTAAATACTGTATAGCCAAAGATTAGTCCGACTATAAATCATCTTAGTATCAACTTATTATAGGTAAACAGCAGGACAGACCGAGTTCTATAGCCTTGGATGGCAACTGGTCTACCGCAGAAAGAAATGGCAACCTACTGCGGGAAAAACTTTGCTTCGTCAGTCATGTATCGAAATATACATGATCGCCTAAGCGTGTATCACGCATGGCACATAACTGACTGAATGTTCAGTTATTGCTCACCCGTTTCCAGTGAGTACAAGTACATACTACCCGATCTAGGGATTGAACTTGATTCACAAACCAACGCTTCTACCCACTTTTACTATAAAATATAAATAGTCTTCATCGTTGTTATGATCACAACGTTTAGTCCGTTGTGTTCTCCGGGCTTCTTCATGTGCCGGTCGAACCAGATAACCTTCAGGAAGTTTCGAACTGAACCATTTATTCAATCTACGGGGTAGATTGTTCTTATTCCCCTACCCATGTCTAGAGGGGGATAACCCGTCTTGGCTAAATGTTCAGATAATCATTTTTTCACTGAGTCTGACTACATCCGTACTACCCGACACAGGAATTGAACTGATAATTATTTTATCACCAAATTCACTAACCAACGCACAAAATTAAATTTCTTAAGATTACCCGTATCAACAGACACCTGACGTGGGCTGGATGGCATAATGGCCGAAACGTTATGATTCTAACAACAAAGATTTTATCGTGTCATTTCTAAAGAAAGGTATATTTTTTATTTATTAATCATTTTTAATGGACACTCGTATTTGAATAGACGCGCCGTTTAATTAGTAAATAGTATATTTATTTATTTTCATCTGCCGGCCTAAATATTTGAAAAATCTTATTAGAGAAAAATATGAGCTCTCCGGCAAAACTCGAACCTGTGTTCCCCTAGGGGAAACCGTCATTAGATCCGATGGGCTTTGGGCTCCTCAGCTGTGGAGTGCGTCGATAACCAAGCAAAGTTAAATAGTGCCTTTAAACACGGGTTTTTCAATGACTCTCAAAATCGACATTTCTGCTCAGTTTCGTATCCTAACGTAAACAAAGCAATTTCTAAAGAAAACGACAAACGTTATTTTTTAGATAAAATTTAACGAGAATAAATAAATATACTGTTTAGTAAATAATTAAATTCAGCGTCTTATACGAGTATTCATTAAAAATACCGTTTAAGTAATAAAATTTTTCTTGTATTTACATACAAGAAAAATACATACGAGAAATTTTGAACAAAAATTAAATGCAAAAACGGGGCCGTCCTGTGTACGACGATAAACTACGTCCGCGTCCTGAGTAAGGCGATAAACTACGTCCAAGAGCAAGGCCGCTGATCCTGAGGTTTTGTGGAGCGTGGAACCACCTCTTAATTGCTGGTGTTCCCAGGTTCACCCTGACCCGGGGTGGTGGCACCTGTTAGGGTCCCAACTATGGGTAAATAGTTAACCCCTAAACTGGGGTCAAAACACTATGAAAGTGTAAAAATGTTTTAATACCAGAAATACTTTGTAAAAAAAAAAAAAGAAGAAGAAAGATATTACGAGCAATACATTTAAAAAAAAAAATTATCGGCAATACATTTATCGAAAAAAAAATATTATCAGCGAAGGATAATTATTATCAGAAATAGATTTTTGAAGGAAAAAATATTACCAGAAATACATTTTTTGAAGGAAAAAATATTACCAGAAATAGATTATTGGAAAAAAATATTACCAACAATGAACATTTTGTCGACATTAAATAACCCATTAAGGTTGATATGCCGTAAAACAAACCAACCAAACCAAACCAAACGAAAAGCAAAAAGGTGGGGATCATATTATACACGTTTTCAGAAATTTTTACCCAGATTAAAAACCTCTTATTTGAAACAACAAGATTAAATTTACACTCATTACAATAGATAATAAAACACAAGGTAGGCAAGTGTTGATAACAACTTTTTACAAGTGGTACTTGATATGACGGCCATATTTGTTCTTTGGGTAATCAGCGTAATTGAACTTTATGTCTGAAAGACAGGAAAGCCACCTAAAGTGAATAAAAAACTAATGATAAAAGGAATACACACGATCCGTCACGTTTTAATAACATTAATTCGATGACACGTTTCAGATGACATCGTGTCCGCAAGTTAATGATTTCTATCTACCCGGGTTTAGAAATTCAGAGTTTTTCTTTCACCTAGATAGGTTGCTAAAGAAATCTGCTGTACTATTTAGCCCATACCAATACCTCACAAACAATGGACTATTCCATTTTGATTGCGTGTAAAAAGAGGAAAAGACGCTACTTGGTTTCAGTGATAAAATGAAAGAAAGTAAAAAGGGAAGATAGAAGTGGAGTGAGAGAATCAGATTAAGCGGATAATAAGAACAGATACTACACTTTGATCTTAGTGAAAAGCATGAGAATTTATCGCGACTGCAATAAATATGTCATTTTCAAATGCACAGCATTGAATGACAGACACCGTGTAAGGCAATCGTCAAAAATCCATTTACCATAAATAAAATAACATCGTCTGATGAATTATTTTAAAATTATTATTAAGAGAAATGTTCGTAAGACAGAGATTTGGCATTATATCACCTTTAGACTCCATGAATAAGAACCTTTAAGTTTAATAAAATATTACTTGTAAACATTTAGAAAGCATATCAACATCAAATTGTCATTATCATAGAAGAATATCTGACTTTAGATCTGAAATCTGCTATTTACATAATAATTTTTAAAAAATTATTTATAATTAATGAAACGTTATACTACAGAACATTTTAGTGTATCCGGCACACAGAGATGCATATCAGTTATTTTTGTGTAATGTCATTGTGAAATAATTGGCTATGGCTGAGTGTAATTGGCAAAATGCTCAACAACCGGAAATGACAAAATTCTCAATAAACAATAAGAAAAGGAAGAAAAAGAACAAGACAAAATAATACGAAGCAAACGCAAGTCAAAAGGAAACAAAGCAATAGTAATAAGGCAAAAGTTCACAAAGAATTGTGTACACACGCAAAAGAGATACAGTCAAGTGGCTATAGCTTTCTGACTTCAAGGCAAGAAAGAATAACAATGTGGGTGATGAGACCGAGAATTGTCTATTGTTATTTTTAGGAAGAAATCCTATCATAAATCAGTACGATTTGTGGATAAATTTGGGGAGGGGATGTTCTTAGCAGTATAGATTGAAACCAACAGTTATGTTAGTAAAGTCTGGTAAATTTTCCATACGTCAAATAACTGTTTATTCAAAACTGAACTTCATCCAGTGAAGGGTATGTGGTTTCGGGTTTTTATTCGAATTTTCGATCTTCTTGCGAGGAGATGAAAAACTAAGTCTCTTCCCTCATAGGTCGGGAGTTTTATATAACTTCCATTTATCAAGTTGTTTTATATATCTTAAATTCAGTTGGGTCCACTCCCTTCATTATGTTAGTGAACCCACCAACATTCTTTGTGGCTTGCTTCTGTATTTGGTGGCTTTGAGGTCACATTCTAAATCAACCTTAGTTTCCTACGTCTTTTGATGTTCTGATATGACACAGAGTACAGATCATATTCTGTTATTCCATTGGGTGAACTCAGTACATCTTGGATTCATTACTGATCAACTCCTCTTAGATCCTGGGTATGACTATAAACTACATCCGGCAGCAAGGTCTGCTATCGGGAGAGTGGAGATTTTAAGGAGCGTGGAACCACCTCTAAATTGCTGTTGTCCTCAGGTTCATCCTGACCCGGAGTGGTAGCACCGTGTTACATAGGAATAAAGTGTCGCTGCCGACACTTGAGTTTGAACATAGATCGCCAGTGAGCAAACACAGGCAATCCCATTATTGAATTTAGTAGACCACGTGACCATAGAGGAAACGCATATATGAGAAGTAGCGTGTGTTTCATTGATCTGCAATTCTAGTTTATACTATATTACTATTCGGTTCGCTATTCTCTACTCTATTCACTATACTATTTCTCTATTCAGATCACTATACGGGTTACTTGTCGAGCGAGTATTATTGAGCAAGTACTATTGCTAGTGCGAGTGATATTCAAAGGCGTCTGACACCAGTATTGTTCAACGGCGTATTATAAGTTGTATCTGCAATTACAAAGTCTCTGCTACAACGAGCATTATGAAAAGTGACAACGGGCATTCGTTGACATTACAAATGTGTCAAACGAGTGTTCGTTGACATCACAAAACACCTGTTATGGTCCCAGCTATGGACAAATAGTGAACCCCCCCCCACCCCCACCAAAAAAGTGAAAAAAAAAATTGCTTAAAAGTACATAGTAAAGATACCAGCAATATATTTTTATATAAAAAAATTAGCAACAAAACATATTTATAGTAAAATTACCAATCCAGGTTGAGTGTGCTTTATCCGAAATTCCCAAATCCGAAAACCTCTAAAATCCGAAAGTTTTTTCAGGTGCTGACATGACAAATGGAAAGTTTAATTCTCACGTGCACAGTGATGTCATCGATTCCCCAAGTTCCTCGATATTTAACAACCCTCCCACGTGGGTCGAATGTGGCATAAGGCCGGTTTAATGTGGGCTCCCTGAGCCCGTAGGTTCGGCCAAAAATATGCCCATTTAGAACCCGTATAAACGGGTTCAGGGACTGTCTACCTCCCCGGACGACACTTTGCCCTGTGGCAAAGCCTCGTCCGGGTTCCTCTCTGCCAAAGCAGAGAGTTCGACAAGAGTCGCGCACAGTCAGAGACTGCGGCTCGACTCGTTCCTCGTTCGGATTCCTCCAGTTCCCCACACCTGATGAAGAAGTAGTGCTTGTTGTTGCATTTATATATTTTTTTATAAGTAGTAACCATGTTTTTGTAGTCGTAGAGAAAGTAAAAAACATTATTTTTACGTGAAATCTTAATTTCCCCACTTAAAAATCCGTGTGAGCATTACATAACTAAGGTCATTTACCTGTGATGTATGTAGACAAAATTTATTAAATCTTATATAAAACTATTTTCAGGGTGTATGTTATTTGTATAAAACTACCTTCAGGTTTAGTTTGGTTTGTTTTGTTTTACGGCATATCAAGCGACAAGATTTTTATTGCTGGTAATATTTTTTTTTCAAAAATGTATTGTCGGTGATATTTTTTTTCTAAAAATGTATTGCTGCTAATATTTTTTTCCAAAAATGTACTACTAGTAAAAAATTTTCAAAAAAAGTATTGCTGGTATTAATACCTATTTTTATACTTTCATAGTGCTTTGAGCCCTTTGCGGGGTTAACCACTTGCCCATAGCTGGGACCTCGATAGGCGCCACCAACACAGGCTAGGGCAAACCCGGGAACACCAGCAATTAAGATGTAGTTCAATTCTCCTCAAAGGCTTCTGTTGGATGTAGTTTATCGTCTTACCCAGCATGCGGATGTAGTTCATCGTCATACTCAGGACGGAGTACCTTCAGGATATATGTATAAGCCGTGTTAAGAAATGTAAAGGGATATTGTGTTTATGCTTGGGTTCCATTCCCAAGCTGCCCCATTTTATAGATGCTATATCCAAATTAAATAACCAAAATCGGGATCCGTCCTGGGTATGACGTTAAACTGCATCCGAGTCCTGGGTAAGACGATAAACTACATCCAACAGCAAGGCCTCTGATCAGGAGGTTTTGAGGAGCTGTGGAACCACCTCTTAATTGCTGATGTTCCCAGGTCCACCCTGACCCGGGGCGGTAGCACGTGTTAGGGTCCCAGCTATGGGAAAATAGTGAAATCCCAAGGTGTGTCCACGTCCTGGGTATGACGATAAACTACATCCGCGTCCTGGGTATGACGATAAACTACATCCGCGTCCTGGGTATGACGATAAACTACGTCCAACCAAAAGGCCGTCGATCCGATCAATCGGCTGGTCATGTCATGCCCCATCACATCTAACCCATCCCAAAACAACTACAACTTACAATTAACTTTCCCTCCCAAACCCTACACTAAATATACTAACACCTTACCCCTAAAATGTGATGGGAAACGATGATGTTGCCAGGTATACGTTTTTGAAACAATGATGTTGCTAGGGATACATTTTTTTGAAATAATGATGTTGCCAGCTATACGTTTTTGATAGATCTAGTAAATACTGGATCTGGCATTAAATAACCCATAGTGGTTGATATGCCATAAAACCCCAAACAAACAAACAAAAAACAAAATCGGGAAAAATATGAAAATCGAAGCACTTCCGGTCGCAAGAATTTCGGATGAAGTATTCTCAATCTGTAATATATATATTTAGTAAAATTACCAATTATACATATTTATAGTAACATTACGAAATTACTTCAAACCTCCCAAGAAAATTAAGTTTCGGCATTAAATGACCCATGAGGAGTTGATGTGCCATTAAACAAACAAATCAATCAATCATATAAAAAGATTGGTATTACTTAACAGTTCAGCGTTGTTTTCTTTGTTTCAAACAAATCTTTCCTGTTTCTTAGTATTTTGCGAATTTGTTTCCGTTCTCCGTTGTTTTGAAGTTACAGTGGTCCAGAAGGCTAGAGTAAACAGTCTACCCTGTTATTTAACCCATAGCTGGAGGAGGGAAGGAAAGAGAAGATATAAATTCAAACCTTTCCTAAAAGTATTAATTCGAAAGTGAATGCAACAGACTCAGTAGGAATCTGAACTGGACACGCTGAGCCCAATTTCCACGTTGACAAGCGTCACACATATCCTACGCCCAAAGAAAAGCATTTAGTAATGATTAAATTATTAATTAAATTGTCTATTTGTTAATAAGTGAAGTGACCAAATTAATAATTAATGATTTCAAAATGATTAGCGTTACATATATCCTTCATCTAAAGCAGTGGTTCTCAAACTTTTTTTACCCTTGGGCAAAGTGGCTTAATTACCCTTGGGCAAAGTGGCTTAATTACCCTTAGGCAAAGTGGCTTAATTACCCTTGGGCAAAGTGGCTTAATTACACTTGGGCAAAGTGGCTTAATTACACTTGGGCAAAGTGGCTTAATTACACTTGGGCAAAGTGGCTTAATTACCCTTGGGCAAAGTGGCTTAATTACACTTGGGCAAAGTGGCTTAATTACCCTTGGGCAAAGTGGCTTACTCTTAATTTTTTATGGTGGCCCCCATAAACATTTGATGAAAAAGAAAAAAGCTTATTTTATTTTTTACTAATAAGTTTAGGAATTGTATTATAGAAGTAGTAAATGTACATGTTTATTTTGAAGTAAAACTAATTTAATGAAAATAAACTTGGATTTAACAGCTAAATTCTATAGAGCATTTATGTACATTAGTAAAATAACTTATAATAAACCATTTTAAAATATATGAGTAATTAATAAATTAAAAAAAAAAATGTTCAGATTTATTCAATGAGATCCATGTAGTTGAAGCTCAAGGAGACATGGCACAGTGGATAAAGGCGTTGGTTATAGCCAGTGACAGGGCCCAAAGAGTGTGAGTTCAATACCCGGTTAAGGCAGTGGAGAACTTGCAGAGGGGAATTAACAGGAGATAACTGACATCCATTAAGCATGGCACGTGGAACGAGAATAGTTTACCCCAGTGAGCGAAGTAAAGGGTTCAGTTCGACATTCCAACCACCTAAAGAAGGCCGAAACGTTGTAATAAATATGGCGACAGTGATGAGGACAATAGTCCGAATAATGTAAATAGTGTACATAATACCTCATCGCAGAAATATAGACAGATAATGAAAGGCCGAAACGTTGTAATAAATATGGCGACAAAGATGCGGACAATAGTCCGAATAATATAAATAGTGTATATAATACCTCATCTCAGAAATATAGACAGATACTGAAAGGCCGAAACATGGTAATAAATATGGCGACAAAGATGAGGACAATAGTCCGAATAATATAAATAGTGTATATAATACCTCATCTCAGAAATATAGACAGATACTGAAAGGCCGAAACGTTGTAATAAATATGGCGACAAAGATAAGGACAATAGTCCGAATAATGTAAATAGTGTATATAATACCTCATCTCAGAAATATAGACAGATACTGTAGTTGAAGCTGTTCTGCTAGTTTTTTTTAATATTCGGCTCCATCAATATCAATGATAGTCGAAGGTCACAATGTCGAGTCTATTACTATATTAATTTATATTGTAAAAATACAGAAGGCGCTTATCCCTCTTTTGTGGATAAAGTCACGTAGATCACATGACGGCCGCTTTGTGACGTCGCTCCATACAGTGACAAAAGCGGTAGTCATTTTTCAGTTCGTGGAGAGCAACCAAACGGGAATGTTGCTTTCCTGGATCAAAGGACCCAGGCTGAGGCTAAATCTGCCTCCCTCCAGCAGCTTACAAGCACATGGTGCTGTTTCCCTTTGGGATATAGATGAATCCAGCCAGGTTAAAATCCTAAAAATGGCTTCTCCAGGTCAGGAGTATCTCCAAATTATAAGTAAGACCTTTCCTTTTTGTCCCTCCTTATACTTTGCTTTGCTGTGTAGATATATGTAATATATAGTTATCCACGTAGGACATGTGTATATATATGGTTTTGTGTATGTCTTAGTATTATAAAAGTCTTTCTGAGAACAAAGCATACTTTTTCCTTTCAGCTATTCCGTCCCGTCCGTGAACTATGGTGTTATTAAATCACAGATATAAAAATGCCCATAACGTAAACGGGAGAATAATTTTTCTTCCCCAGCTCGCCTCTCGTTACAATATTAATATATTGGTATTTTATTTTATTAATATTTAAAATTAATATTATTATTTATTATTAATATATTTAATTAATTTATATACTGAATTATAATCTTTATATAATTTTCCTTTACACACACACACACACACACACACACACACACACACACACACACACACACACACACACACACATATATATATATATATATATATATATATATATATATATATATATATATAACTCTTCCTTTATATATCCTTCCCAGTTTCTATTCATTCAACTTTTACAATCGAAACATCCGGTAGGGTAAAATGGACGCTAACTTGTATCGCTTGAACTTGTATCGCTTGAACTTGTTTTCTACAAGTTTTAGAGTTGTTTTTGCTATTTTTAGTATTTTAATATAATGTAGATTACTATAGAAATTCCAATTCTCAGTTGTTGATTGGTTGATTGATTTGTTTAAGTGGACATCAATTCCTTATGGGTCATTTGATGTTAAAATGTTATTTTCTTGGGAGCTTAGAAATAATCAAAATATGATATATGTTATTCTGCTTTCACAGTTGAATACATGGTAGATGATACTCATCTTTTGTGCATATACATGTTTGTATGGACATAGTTACGAGAGGCGGTGATATGTTTATTTTATGCTGTAGTTGAAGTTATATTTTTGAATACAGTTTGAATTCTTGAAGAAATCGGGGGATGTTTTATGAACTAATGTCTTGAAAGAGTTTTCTTTCATGCCGGTTGATGTTGTTTGGCGACACATCAACCTCTATATATTTTCTACATAATTTTATACTTTCGGTGTTTTTAGATATATAATTTTGTAGATCATAAAATGTATTGTTGGTAATTTTATTATAAAAAATGTACTGTTGATTTTGGTTTCGGATTCGCTATTTCATCATGGCTGGAACACTAACAGATGCTACCACGCCGAGTCAGGGTGGAGCTGGGAACAACAGCACTTAAGAGGTGGTTCTTCAAAACGTCCAAGATTCTGATCAGAGGCCTTACTGTCGGATGTAGTTTATTGTCATACCGAGGGGGAGATTTTCAGTTGTAGCAACTGTTCCGAAGTGAAATTGCTCTGTGGACCATTAAAATATTGCAGTGGACCCCCAATTTTCTCATTTTTATGTGGGCCCTTAGTAGTGTTACATAGACCGTCACTGGTCTAAACTAAGCGGAAGCATCTGAAAATGTAAGTGACTAACCCTAACGAATGACATCTAGGCGCAGTGACGTAGCTAGAGTAAACGTCACCCGGGGCGGTCCGCTCAAATGTCACCCCAATGACCCCGATTCACCCTATGCTGAATGGTTAGCTGTAGCTAAATTTTCATATCACAAAATAATCAGTTCAAATCAAAAGATTTTTAAAATGCAACTGTTTACTTTCAGAACAACTAAATACAAAACACAGCAATACACAAAAGAATGACATTCGATACTATGGTCTTAGAATGAATGTTTTCTTGTTTTCATTGTGGCAAACTGGTCAATGACATCGTCAAAATCTGTTTGTCTTGCAAGCTCGTTTTCAATGGACAGCACAGCCAGATCCGACTGGCTTATGGTTGACCGGAGGTAATTTTTTTTATATGTTTCATTTTGGAGAAACTTCTTTCACGCGATGCCACAGAAACACATATTGTCAGCGTAAGATATGGCAATGACTCAACAAAGTCCCACTTGATGATAAACTGCAGGAACTGCAGTACAGTCCAGTGCTTGGCTTCCTCCTATTCAAAAGTATATCGCTCACTCAATGGAAAATTGTATCTCAGCGAATTGATACACAGGCAAGACTGAAATTGTTGCACTTTTGGCTTCGTATTTCGCTTTGTGGTTATTAATGACGCAGAGTTAAAACACCATATCAGCCGATAAAATGTTACAACAATGTCTCTTGTTAGTCACCAAGATTGTAGCAACTGAAACACATGAAAGCTGAAAACATTGCTATTTTCCCTACTCACAAATTTCCCGACAATTTATTAGAAAATTTCTGACGGGGGGGACAAAACTGGGGGTGGTCATAAATTATTTCTGGGGGGGGGGGTCATATGCCCGCCTGCAAAACCCTGTCTCCACCACTGTTTTCAGACTATTTTTGGCACCTTAGCCTGGCTGAAAAATTTTGTTGGGGGTGACATTGTGTCACCCCTCCTGTGCTGGCACCCGGAGCGGTCCGCCCTCTCGCCCACTAGCTACGCCACTGTCTAGTCGAAAACTAAGAGAGTTTTATGACCAGATTGGAGTTTAATCCTACATTTATTGAATATCTACCAACTGGCAGTTTTGATTGCCCATTTGATTGATTGATTTTGCTTTGTTTTTTTTTGTTTTTTTTTACGGTTCATCAACACTTTGTGGGTTACTTATAGCCGAAATGTATTTTAGACCATACGGATAATTTACTCGTATAAAAACATTATCCGAGGAAATATTGCATTAACTGTCTCATTTACACTATTTTTATTAGTGCTATTGTCCTCATCTTTGTTGTTTTTATCACAACGTTTCGGCCGTTGTGCCCTCCGGCTTTCCTCGGGTGTATATCGATATAGGTAGCCTACATAGAATTCTGAACTGAACCCTTTATTTAATCTCTCCGGGTAGAATGTTCTCGTCCCACTGTGCATGTCTAGGGATATATAGTTCTTATTTTTATTTAGTACTGTTCAGTTATTGCTCGCCCATTTCAACTGAGTGCAAGTATACACGGCCAGGGATTGAACCCACAACCACTATGTCATCAAATTTCCAAACATAAACTTTTACTCATTAACAGTCTTTAGAAAATAACAATGTTTTTCTTCCAGATACAAGTTCTACTACTCACCGTATTTGACGGCATATAAGACGCACTTTTTTTTTTTGCTAAAAATATCTTTTAAAATTCCCCTGAGTCTTATATGCCATATGTAGTTTTAAAATTCGCGATAGTCGACCGAAATTAGCAACTCCTATTAGCTTAGACTTTAGAGTAACTTTCATATACCTATTGTCATTATTTAAAAAGCTATTATACAGATTAAAAGTGTTATCATTAATAATAGTCATTATATTAATTTCTTCACGTTTAAGTATTTTCTTTCACTAAAATTATATACAATAAATTAAAATTATGTATTTGTAAAATATATTTGTTTTATTAATATTTTCTTGCGATAACTTGCATTGGTATCAGAATTTTTATATCCTAATTATTCCCATAAAACTTTTACAAAACGCAGGTTGTACTGATCATATAACGGTTAGAATACAGTTTAGGCTCGTGTTTTTTTTTTCCTATTCTTTTTCGTTTAATTGTAATCATGGCTTGTTTAAACAAAATAATACCACATAAATATAGCCTACGCTTAGAAAAAGAGTACTTCGACATGATGTAATAGTTAGCAAGATTGTTTCACTATTTCAGTTACGACTGAGTAGTGAGTTCGATCCTCACTGGGTGCCCCATGCTTTCGGCCTTGTGCCACATGTATGCTACGCTTAGAAAAAGAGCACTTCGACATGATGTAATTGTTACCAAGATTGTTTCACTACTTCAATTACGACTGAGTAGTGAGTTCAATCCTCACTGGGTGCCCCATATTTTCGGCCTTGTGCCACATCTAAGCTACGCTTAGAAAAATGTTCTTCGACATGATGTAATGGTTACCAAGATTGTTTCACTACTTCAGTTACGATTGAGTAGTGAGTTCGATCCTCACCGTGTGCTCCATACTTTCGGCCTTGTGCCACATGTATGCTACGCTTAGAAAAAGGGTACTTCAACATGATGTAATGGTTAGCAAGCTTGTCTCACTAGATCAATTACGACTGAATTGTGAGTTAGTTCCCTCCTCACTGTGTGCCCCATACTCTCGGCCTTGTGCCACATATATGCTACGCCTAGAAAAAGGGTACCTCGATGTAATGGTTACCTAAGATTGTTTCACTACTTCAATTACGACTGAGTAGTGAGTTCGATCCTCACTGGGTGCCCTATACTTTCGGCCTTGTGCCACATCTAAGCTACGCTTAGAAAAAGAGCACTTCGACATGATGTAATTGTTACCAAGATTGTTTCACTACTTCAATTACGACTGAGTAGTGAGTTCGATCCTCACTGGGTGCCCCATACTCTCGGCCTTGTGCCACATCTAATCTACGCTTAAAAGAGCGCCATATTTTCACAATAATTATTGCGCGTAGAAATATATC
Source organism: Acanthosepion esculentum (assembly GCA_964036315.1). Classification (NCBI taxonomy): domain Eukaryota; kingdom Metazoa; phylum Mollusca; class Cephalopoda; order Sepiida; family Sepiidae; genus Acanthosepion; species Acanthosepion esculentum. The sequence continues at coordinate 64,966,382 of OZ038510.1, forward strand.
AAATCCGACTGTAATTCGAACTCTTCGATTTCTCATTCCTAGCTTCTATCCGTTACACCGCACGCCCATCTCTGCTAACAAATTAGTGACCTTTTCAAAGTTGAATTGGATAACCTAAATATCTTTTGGTTTCAATGAATCGTCTCGTATTTGTGGGTAAAGCGAAAAACTGTTATCTCTTATTTCGAATGTCTGTGCTACTTAAATAACACGTCATTTCATGTGAATTATCTTTCAAGTAAGGATCGGCGCTTACGGTCATGTCACGTTGGCATACCGGTTTTACTACGATCACCGAAGTTAAGCAACGTCAAGCCTCGCCAGAATTCGTTGTAGGTTACCCAAATCGATATACACCTGAAGAAAGCCGGAGTGCACAGTGGCCGAAACGTTGTGATAACAACAACAAAAATGAGGACAACAGTTCGAATATAAATAGTGTAAAAATCAAAAATAAAGTCAGAGTTTTTAAATCTATTAAAATTTACTTTGTTTATGTTTCGGGTACAAAAATACTTACCGGATAGAGACCTCGAAATGTCCCAACGAGAGATACGCATTTCTTATATAGGTTAATTGTTTTTTTTTTGTCATGATCTATTCTAAGTAGTCTAATTGCTAGAAGTACACTTGGATTAAAAGTATCTCATTTGACAGGAAGAGGTACTTTTCTGGGAAAGAAAGGAACATTACTAAAATAAAATGAATCCTAAAATAGAATAGAAAACACTGATGGGGAGTAATAGCAAGAGTGGCACATACGACACAGGGCCGTCCTGGGTGTGACGATAAACTACAACCGGCAGCAAGGCCTCTAATCAGGAGGTTTTGAGGAGCGTAGAAGCACCTCTTAATTGCTGGTGTTCCCAGGTCCACCCTGACCCGGGGTGGTAGCACCTGTTAGGGTCCCAGCCAATGGCAAATAGTTGACCCCACAACCTGACTCAAAACACTATGAAAGTGTAAAAATAGATTTTAATGCCAGAAATACTTTTGAAAAAATTAGTATCAGCAATAAATATCTGAAAAAAGAAAATATCACCAGAAATAAAAATCTTGTTAGCATTAAATAACCCATTGAGGTTAATATGCCACAAAACAAAACAAACCAAACTGTATATTTTTGAAAAACAAAGGACATTTTGTCGGCATTAAATAACCCATTGTGGTTGATATGCGGTAAAACCAAACCAAAATGATTTCTTACAGGGTAGACCTATTCTATTCATACAAACCTATCCTAAAAATCTTGGCATTAAGTATCCCTTTGAGGCTGATATGCTGTACAACAAAATAAACCAAACCAAACGACACAGGAGACACGGGGGCAAAGAATTATAAAAAAGTTTATTGCGAAAAACAAAAAATCAAAAAACAAAAAAACAAAACAAACAACAACAACAATAAGCAAAAGAAAAGAAAAGAAAACAAATATGTTACCGGTTATCCCAGGCCTACTCAATGTTAGTGCTGAAATTATGTCGTTTCGGATAATAATAAGCTTACGGCCGCATCCAGTTGAAACACAATCTTGCACGATCGCCGAAGTTAAGCAACGTCGAGTCCGGTCAGTACCGAGATGGGTGACTGCTTCTTAGGAATATCGAGTGCTGTAAGCTTAGATGTGCAGGTGAAGTAATGGAAATCGGAGAGCCGAGTTCTAATTCCTCTTGGGTTCGTTATATTCACTTACGCCTAAATACATTTTAGAAAGAAAAGAATCCACTCAATCCCCAGTCAGGGGTTAATTAGTAACACTTGTATGTAACTTACGGTTACATTTAGCCATTTCAACTGACAAATTGATGAAATCTTGCCGACAATCTCATAATAAAGTCTAGGTACCATACAGGAAAATTACCACGAAAATATTGATAGAAAAGGCACAAGAAAGCTACGCGGCGGGAAAATGGCTGAAGCCGAGGTGTCAGGTCAGGATTAATAAGATTGCAGATTCATATCAGCGGCAAACGTTAGTCCGAGAAGGCGCAATGAGTCGCTCCCTTGGAGGTTAGCATCAGCCATGCTGATGGAAGTTAAAATAGGTTCTCTTAGACGATTAAAAAAGAGTAGTTTCGTTTCGGATTGAGGAATCGTAGAGCCGAGTTCGAATTCCAGTCAAACCCATAACATTCACTTACGTGCTAATACCCTTGGGAAAGGTATGAATCCTCTTCTTCTCCACCCAGCTATGGGTAAATAGAAGGACAGACCTGGTTCTATAGCCTTGGATGGCAACTAGTCTACCGCAATAAGAAATGGCAACCTAGTGCGGGGAAAAATCTGCCTCATCAGTCATGTATCTTTCGATACATGATCGCCTAAGCGTGTATCACGCATGGCACATAACTGAGTTTCGTTTTGGAGGTGTTAAAAGTAACAAGCCATTTCTTGCCTCATTTAACAACAGATTGTCAGCACTAAACGAAACAACGCCATTATAAGACCGCACAAACAGAGATGCTTGATAGGCTATTTTTGAAAACGACATGTTCACGAATGAAGGCGACAGATGGGTAGGAATCTGTGTGAACCTTTCGATAGACAGGAATTTTTTTCAGAACATTTGTGTGTTTGTAGGTGTATGTAACAGTGAAATTCAGTGAATTACATTTTAACTCGCTGAAAATGTGCCAGCAATCATTTTAAAATATATTATCTCGTCGTTGAATCTGAACAAGACTGAATGATTTCGTGATCTGTATTTTATCCGATCACCACTTTCCGGAGTTTTTGAAATATCACGAGCTGACGAAGTTTATCGCTACGTGGTACATTATTACGTGTTTATTCTTATGTAAATGACACATTCAACAAGGCGGATAGTGAAAGATGCCTTCCAAAACCGAAGTAAAGTATTAAAATCAGGAACATTTCATCAGAAACAAAGAAAAGAGTACTGAATGTTATGTAATATCGGTCCTCCTATATGACAATAAACATTTCATCACTTTTTGAATTACCTGTTCTACGGTTCTATACCTGCGATCTTTAGTTTCGAAACCGAAACGTATATAACCGTAATATTTAAAAAGATTTTTTTTATCCGTCAGTATTTTTTATTGTGCCTGGGAGGCACGGTGGAGTAATGATTAGCGGCTTGGATTGAGGTAATCGGAGAGCCGAGTTCGAATTCCAGTCGAATCTATTGCATTCACTTACGTGCTAATACCCTTGGGAAAGGTATGAATCCTCTTCAACTCCCCCCCCCCCAATCTATGGGAAAAATTCGAAACGACTGGTCTAATGCAGAAAAAAATGGCAACCTACTGCGGGGAAAAATCTGCCTCGTCAGTCATGTATCGAAAGATACGTCATCGCCTAAGCGTGTATCACGCATGGCACATAACTGGCTGACTTTTTATTAGTATAAACGTTATTTTACTGGCTACATGTGTTTGATATCCCTGCTTCTTTTTTAATTTTCTTAAACAGGGAAATTAATAACAACCGGCCTATATGAAAAAATCCTATTAAAGAAAAATTGTGCCCCCGACAGGAATTGAACTTCATCTCTTCCTTCCGTCAGAGTTTTTTTTGTTTTTTTGTCAATGTGTGTCGCTACTGGTATAGATTCGTAGATGTCACACGGGAAATGTGCTTTCCTTAAATAGGTAATAAAGCTGGTCTCCAATGCCAAAATGGTGTGTATGTGTGTGTATGTGCGTTCGTGTGTGTGCGTGCGTGTGTGTGTGTGTGTGTGTGAAGTCTTTCGCAGGCGAGTGGTAAAACACGCCGAGTCAAACCTTTCGAAGGATGGCGCAGTGTTCGATCGCTGCCGGCAGAGTACATTTCCTTTATTATGATTTCTCGAATACGCAGACCGACAGGCGCAATATACATTGTTTAAAGTAAAAATAAAAAATAGGGCGTCTATTTCAAATAATATCCACTATAATTGATGTTTGAAGTAATACAAATGTCGGATTAAAAACTAAAATCCTTTAGAAATTGTTTTGTTTACGTTTTTGGGTACAAAACTGAGTTTTCCAGAAAAAACATGTGAGCAAGTGTGCTTTTCTTAAAAGGGAAAATAGAGCCTGGCTGAGCTGTGCTTTAGTAGCTGACCTGTGAATTTGATTTTAACTTCATTCAAACGGTGGTCGTCCTAGGCATGAGGATAAACTATATCCGGCAGCAAGACCTCTTATCGTAAGGTTTTGAGGGTTGTGGAACCACTTCTTAATTACTGTTGTAATTACTGCCATAAAAAACAACTAAAAGCATTTGAAACTTAACAATGTCCTTATGCTATTGGATTTTATAATATCTTATAATTCAGAGCTGATTTTCGGTAACACTTGAGTTCGATATTTTTTTAAAGGTATGATTTAAATTATTCACAGACTTCCGAGTTTAACTTGTCGGATTAACCCTTCTTAATTTTCGAAACCGCTACTAGGTGACGCTTTCCGGACTATAAATATTCGGCGAATATTTTTTCGCTCTCTTCTCACCTTATTCGTGGCCTTGTGCCACATCCTGCCTCGCGGGGAGGCAAGGTAAATAACCTTATCCGCTTATTCGTCAGCATTTTCTCGCGGAAAACGCATTCACTTTAGGAAACGCATGAACAACACACACAGAATCACAAGCGTACGCACATTCACTCACTTTACACATACTTTGAACCATTAGGTTTTCACATTCATTTGACACACACAGTACACACATCTTTGTCTTTGTCACCCTTTATTGTTAATACATTTGTTTGTACATATATATTGTTTCTTGTCGTTTCTTTATATTTCTTTACCTGGGCTCATATCCCAAGTCTGCCATGTTTGTTGTGGGTATTTCAGGAGACTCACGTGTTTGTCGCAGTTAGCTCCTCCTCATTTCCTTAACCCTTCAACAGGGATCTCTCTCTCCCGGGAGTATAAATACTGGCTGACCTTTCGCCTCTACCTCTTTCCACGGCTTCGCATACGTGCGGCCAACTGCCTCTCCTGGGGCCACAACCTCGCGCGTGAGGCGAGGTAAAAAAAACTTTCTCTTTTTGACCACTATGTGATCTCACACAAGCAGCGTTTCCCATATTCTGGGAACACGCTTACGCGTTCGTACGGACACTCAACACTTACACAACTTTCCATACAACACTGTAACATTTTATTCATATCTTCAATGTATTTGTAATTCGTGTATTAATCTATTTGTTATTAATATATATTTGTTTGCATACATGTATATTCGTCTTGTTTGTTTCTTTGGACACCATTAAAGTCCAACATTCTTATGTAGCTGGACCGGCCAGCGGAAGTCTTAACCCAGAGATATCCTCTCATTCTCTTCACATCAACACACTTCACCCCCACCGCACGGTCCACTACATGTTTATCTCTCAACGCATACACCGGCTAGCAACGAAAAAATCACTAATGCTCAGCGTTGAATTTCAAGAATTTTCATAAAATTAGTTATGGGTGGGGGTAACAGATGTAAAAAAAATTTTTTACCACGACTTTAAAAACAAAAACATATTTTAAATATTTTCAATCATTTGTGAATAGTTACTGAACGTTTCATTAAAATCCGACATTTTTTAAAATTTTTGTAAGATTATCCAAATTAATGTCTGTCACTGCAAAAAGGCGCTAAAATTTGCTATGTTATTTAGTACTTCCGCTGGCGCAAAGCGAAACAAGATTACTTAATCAAAAGTCAAAACAAAAGTTAGAATGGTCTAAATAGGATGGAAAAATTTAGTAAAATAAAAAAAAAATACTCTGGTCTTTCCTTTTTTGACGATAAAATTTTGTTTTCAAGGCCGTTTTATTTTAATTTTTTTAGCGAAACCGTAAGTTGTTTAACATCCGACAATTTATTGGTTTTTGCAAGAATTTTCAGTGTTTTTCATCGCAAAAAATGCTAAAATTTCTTATACTAATCTTTACCCCGAAGCAAAAAAATAAAAGAAACAATATTTTTAACCAAAAATTCGAACATTCGAAAAAGGATGAAAAAAAAAAAAATCCTGTGGTCTTTAAGATCTTGAGGATAAAATTTTATTTTTTATTAAGTTTGAGGCATTTTTTTCATCATGATTTTATAAATCAGTGGAGGTACAGGGTCAAAAACGGCGAAATTAATAAATGGATTGGTCTTAACTTCGGAACTGGTGAAAAATTTCCTATAAGTTTACGTTCCCTAGTTCTTAGAAATCTATGAGTAATGGCGGAACGAGATGACACCGCCCCCACAATACAACACTAGTTCTCAACCAGGGTGCATATGGACCCGGGGTTCCATCGTAATATTATTGGGGGTTCACACACAATAAAAATAGTAAATTGGGGGTCCTCTGGTAATATTTTAATGGTCCATAGAGCAATTTCACTTCGGAACGATTGTTACAACTGAGAATTGGAATTCATTTTTTACGCCATATTAAAATACTGAAAGTAGAAAAACAACTCTCTAGTAAAAAAGTTAAAACTATCAGAAAACAAGATCAAGCTATGGAAGTCAATGTCACTTGCACTCTCTACCAGATGTTTTGATTGTGAATAAGTTGAATAAAAACTGAAAAGGATATATAAAGGAATAATTATAAAAGAAAATTATAATTTATGCAAAGTAATTTAATATATTAATTTAAAGAATAAAATATAAAATAATAGACTCGACATTGAAAAAAGAGTGATCTTCGACTATCATTGACATCGAATGTAAAAAATAAACTCGTAGAGTATCATCAACCATAGGATCTCATTGAATAAATCTGCATTTAAAAAAAAAATATATTAATTAAAATTACTCAACTGACGTTACAAAATGGTTTAGTGTTCTATAAAATATTCCATATAGTTAAGTACAAATTACAACAGGTTTATTTTCATTAAATTATTTTTACTTCAAAATAAAGCATTTACTATTGCTACAATTTATAAACTTTAGTAAAAAAAATAAAATAAGCTTTTTTTTTAATCGAAATGGTTATGATGAGGGCCCACTAAAAAAATTAAGAGTAAAAACGGGCTATGGATAAAAAAAAGGTTGAGAACCACTGGTCTATATTGTTCAAACAACACCATAATGTATGCAGCTCAAAGCATATCAAGAGGAAGACTGTCAGAGGGACTTGAAAGACAATCCATGGTCGGGTGAAGATAAACTGAGTAAATAACTCTCTTTACACCGGTGCTAGAAGACAGTGTTCGAGTCCTGATAAAATCTAAGATTTTGAATGCAGATTTTCAATGTATGAAGACACTATTCGAGTTGAAAATTTGGCGTTGCGCAGTCTTCCTACAGTAATTTTGGCTTTGGGTCACCGTAATTTTAGCTGAGTAGGGTAAAAATCGACAAATTAATAAAATAGGCAGCTGCTAAAGGGGGATAATTCTTGCTCGTGTTTTCAATACGAGTTACGGGCCTTGGAATTGTTTATTTCTCATTTCCAATTCCTTGCGCAGCTCATCTCGAAGACGAAAGTGACGATATGGATTCTGCTGTTGAAACGTATGTTTTATTTTGACAAAATAATCCTTAAGATCTTTAAACAGTCTGATGAGTGAAAATTTATTTATCCGAATCTCAAAGTCTTTTTGAAATATCGGTTTACATCGGTGCCTAATTTTATTTAAAAAAATCTTTTTTATTCATTCAACTGAAAAAAAGTCAGTCCTTGTTAAAACTTTTTTTTATTGATTTATTGTTATGTCTTTAAACTTTTAAAAGTTTATAATTGTTAAGTAATCGGTTTAATGTATTTTATTTTAACGCAATATTATATTTTTTTATTTTATTTTTAACTTTTCAGTTTTAAAATCTTTCAAAAAGAAATGTAGCATTTAAAAAAGTGGAAGCGAATGAATTTTCTCTTAAAGTGTGAGATTCATTTAAATAAAAATATATACTTACTAATGTCTAAAAATAGGACATATTTTTTTTTGTTCGATTTCCAATACAAAAATGAATCGTTACTAATTTTTGTTTAACTGTAAAAAAAAAAAGCAACATTCAATTAGTAAAAATAAAACATCCTGTTTTATTCAATTTTTCTTTTTGTGTGTGTGTAAAAAGTTTTTGAAATTGACGTGATTTTTTTTTTTTCAATCGGATTTGGCTAATTTTGGCAAAAGTTTTTTTTCTTTTTACTATTAGCAAGACCCCCCCTCCCGCCTCAAAAAAAAAAAAAAAAAAAAGAAAACGCCCCTGAAAGCGACAAAAATCAATTAGTACACTGTTTGTTGAGTAATTTGACACTTGACTCCTGAGTGAAGTAACACGACGGAGAGGGTAAGAGTAAGAAAATAAAATGCAATAAAAATCATTTAGTTAGAGACATAAAAACGGACACATTCTGAAAAGACATTGTTATTAAAGTTTCTTTTTAGATGTCAAAAGAAAAACAAAAAAATGCATTCTGAACGATTTACGACGATGTCCGTGATGATAATTTTTTAGTGGGTACCACATTATATCAGTTACTCAGTTGTAGACATTCTTACTAGCTTTCATTTCGTTTCGGTTTATTTTTTTTCTTTCTTTCTTTTCTTTTTTTAAACAGTGAAATTAAAGCTAGAGATCAAAAGTCCAACAACTAAAAAACTAAAAATTCAAAGAATCAAACTCCCAACAGGAATCGGGTCTTTAGAGAGACAAATTTGTAGAACTTCCAAATTGATTAATCGAACACGTACTGTATTCACTAAAAATACGTTTAAACGTTTTTTTTTTTTTTAAATAATTACTTCAAAAATATCATTTTAATTGTGTGGGTGTGGGTGTGGATATGTAATGACAGAATTTAGGTTAGATGTCTGGCAAGGTAGTTTTTAAAAGTGTGGAATCCCATAAGTACATGGGAAGTGATAAAAAGTAAAAACACTGCTCAGCTCTCTCTTAGTGGGTCAAACATTTTTTTTAGGGTCAATAATTGCCATGCAAATTTGTTAATGTCGTCCTTTGCTAATAATCAGCCACCTATCTGAAGATAGAATCATATTGGCGGACTGAGTTGCACCACACACATACACACTACCGTTGTTTCCATCACAAATTCTTCGAACTGAAAAATAATTGTTCCGTTTTTGTCTTTTTTTTTAATCATTTTTATTTACTAGCAAGAATCTTCAGAATTTCCGCAGTATTTTTTATTTTTCACATTTATTTGTAATGTAATGTTGGCATATACATCATTATGTGGGGGTTCGACGTGGTGATTAATCTATATGGCTACAGATTAATGAAAATTATTTGGTTTCTAATTCTCTAAAAAACGTCAAGCTAAAAAAACACCCCAATGATATATGTACAGTATGGTAATAAACTATTTACAAGAAACTAAACAAAATCATGTTAGTAATAAAAGCCCCAACAAACCTTAAATGTGGCAGAAAAATCAGTTAACTAGACAAAATCGATGCGAGACTTTAAAAAATAGAAAAAAAATTCATCCATCCCAAACACTCACACAGACATGCACTCATTCAGACACAACAACAAATACGAAAACAGGCACGCGAAACGAAAGGCGCCCCGTATCCACCAGAGAACTGAAATCACTGACCACCTAACGAGGGAGGGGATGGGGAGTTAAACTAAAGGAAAAAAAAAGGGGGACAGAAATAAAAGGGGCCAATGAGCAAACACACCCTAGCTAAGTTTACTGGAAAAGAAAAGAAAAACTAAACAATCAAAAAACCTACTCTAGCCTAACTGCAGGGATGGGTTGCCCAAGTTCATCAGTACGGCTTCACTGTCAACTTGTTCTAAGATCAAGCGTACCATATGCAGGTTATCCTGAATAGTTCTGCCCTTCACAGCACAAGTCTGTTCAGACCCAATCAGACTAGACAGGACAAGCTGCAAACGGTTGGCTAAGATCTTCGCCAAAATCTTTAACTCTGCGTTTAACATAGTCAAAGGGCGAAAGTTTTTCAACCCATCCCCACCATTCTTGTCCTTACGCAGCAACTTGATCACATCCCTGGTGAAGCGTTGGGGTATAGACCCCTGCTTCATCCAGTTGTTGAAGATCAGTTCCAGCAAAGGAACAAAAACGGGCGACTGCCTCAAGTAAACTTCGTAGGGAAGACCATCTAGTCCTGGAGATTTATCCAGGCCAACCTGTTTCAGCGCTTCCCAGATTTCTGACTCTGTGATTATGCCCTCGCACCCAGCCGCTTCAGCTGCTTCGAGGCAGGGAAAGTCAGCCAAATAGGCGTCGAACTGAGCAGGGATGTTTGTGCTGCAACTGTTCGATATTTCATGGGCAGTTGTTTATATAGCACTTCAAACATTCTTGCAATTTGGCAGTAAAAAAGATAGTTACTTACCTTATTTCTGATTGGCTGTATCAGACCAATCAGTGAACATTTAACATAGCACATTCGTTTATTACATATACAATGAATTTAACATATGTGAACATATGTGTGTAAGGGTATTTGACATGTGTGAATGTGTGTGTGTGGACGTACAGTTCCACAATTACCTCATTACAACTATTTACTTTAAATTTCAAACAAGTTCTACAAATAGACGTAAACATTATAGGTATCTCCACTAGGTTGTGTAAAAAACAGCATAGCATGATGAAAAAAGGCCCCAAACTTAATAAAAAAACAAAGTTTTATCATCAAAATGTTTATTATTAAGAGGAAAGACCAAAGTGGAGGTGTCTAGTAAACAGGCTTTCTTTATTGCTAACTAAAAATCAAAATTAAAATACGTTCCTTTTTTATATCAGATACAAGTATATTTTGGGAACTGTCTTTAAGTGAATAAGATATATATTTGTCATCCACAGACAGACTGTTTCACAGCTCATCAGTGTGGCTAGACGTCCGGTTGCCTCTAGCTAGGATCGAAACCCGACTGAATTTGCGTCAGTCGGAACTTCTCCCACTAAGCCGTCAGCGCACGGTACGGGATAAAGGTGGATTTTAGCGTGTTTATTTTTAGATTTAGATAAACACACAGTGACTGACAGTGACTCAATTCTGCCGAAAAGTCGTGCAATATTAGCTTAAATAGTCACTGTTTACAAATTCACACCTCAAACCAGAGAGCTCAACTGAAATTAATTTTTCAGGAGCCAATATATCTATATATATATATATATATATATATATATATATATGCAGAAATATAGTCTTAAAGTGTGCTATATTTATGGGGTAAAGTGCTCAATATCAGAGATAGAGCGTGTGTAAATATAAAAGTGGACATGGAAGTCAGCACTTAGAGGCGACAGTCTGTTTCATGCTAGTGCAATCGTCAGGCGATTATATATATATTCAAAAATTATAACATAAATATGTTAAAATCATTACAAAAATAGCCATTTTGTTTCAACATTTTTATAGTGATTTTATAACATATTTATGTTATAATTTTTGAATAATTTATATTTGTTCTACTCTGCATTGAGCACTCTTTTAAGATTGGTATTTATTCTGTATACACCAATCCTATACTTTGTGTGTGTGTGTATATATATATATATATATATATATATATATACGCAGTGTAACCCGGATATAAGAGAGTTGTTGGGACTGGAGAAGAAGTCTCTTATATCCGGGTTTGGTCTATTTTGTTTTATTAACACAGGCTCTAATTTGGGACCAGATAAAAATCTCTCTTATATCCGTGTTTCTCATATCCGTGTTACACTGTGTGTGTGTGTGTATATATATATATATATATATATATATATATATATATATGTGATGTATCAAAAATACATTTACAAACTTTGGTGGTGGGTTCCTCACATCAAAACAAGGACAAAAGTTCATATAAAAATGCCTACAGATCCTTCCTTTCTGCGTTAAGTTTAAAGAAAGTTTATGGTAGCTGGCACTGTGTTGCCATTTGGACTAGATTACATTTGTCATTTGTGTACATTTGTGGCTAGTTTGTCTTCAGTGTTTAACATGTGTAGCAGTGAGTTATCTGAGAAATGTTCCATTTAACAATGGCAGGATATTCATATAGTGAGCAGGCAGATATGATTATTACATACAGCTGTGTGAATAGTGATGAACGCGAGGCAGCACGGCTGTATCGGATTGTGTTTCCAGATTGAAGGCAGCTGAATCATACCACTTTTGCTAAGACAGGATCCGTGGTACCACAAAATATGGATCAACGTCTACCATAAACTTTAAACTTAATAACTCAAAAATCTTTGGACATATGTTTATATGGATTTTTGTCCTTTTGGTGTGAGAGACCCGCCCCTAAAGTTTGTAAAAATAATTTTGATACACTCTGTATGTTTATCTATAAAACAGAAGATGTCTGCCAATGTGTGTGTGTATGCTATTTATCCATGTCCACATTTCTCGACCTATTTTGATGAACTTGTACACACATGTTGCAAATTTACCAAAGAAGGTCAGGACCATCTTTTCGATCTCCAGGCCTCTGGATTTGGCAGAAAAATCGATAAAACTGAAGGTAGGTACAACTTTTTTCAAAACCAAGGCAAAGTTATACGCAAACAAAATTTTTACTAGATGAGCTGATGTTCTTTGCACTTAATGTAAAACGTAGCTCATGTTATGAAGTTTATGTAGAGTGTTTGATAGTTTTCCTGTGATATTGGCTTCATACAAAAAAACTGAAAGAATCGGGTTTTTCATACTACTTAAAAACTTGAATAACTTCCTCATTTTGTATTTGATTTTCTTCAAAGATGTTGAAAAATATTGCCATCATGCAAGGAATAAGATAGTGTGGTTTTAGTCCTGCTTGCAGCTTCGATTATAATGAAAAACCATGGAAAACTGTTAAAAAAGCCAGTTTTTCAGCCATAACTCCCTGGTTTTTCAGCCATAACTCCCTGGTTTTTCATTCGATGCTTTCGAAATTTGACATGTAAATTACATATGACATGCAAATTGTCTTGCATAAATGTTTGGCTTAGATTATTTCAGTTGAGTGGATGAAATCTGCAACAAACTAGGTCCCAAATCGGCTTTTAACATTTAACCAATAGTTTCTTCATATGATTCCATCCTAAATTGGCATTTGAACAACCTTTGATGATGCAAAGATTGTTTAAGAAGGATTATTGAAGTGCTAAAAGGGGAAAAATTCCTGAAGAACCTCTTATTAATTCCAGCTTTACAGTAAATGTTCAAAGAGGTGGGGGGCGTTCATGCATTTGAAGTTGAATCAATCTCTGATACTTAATCTCTGTTTTTTTTTTTTTTATTATTATTATTAGGTTTGTGAACAATGTCATACTAATTGAAAATTATTGCAGCCATAGGAAATTTTGTGAATATCTAAAACATTGAAACAATTTAACCCCGAGTAACGACCACACAAGAAGGTTTTAATGATGGAATTCCTTTATTAAGAATAAGCAAACATTTATGAAGGACATACTGTAAATAATATGAGGCAGGCAAGTAGCTTAGTATACCAATGGATGATGCGTGCAAGCGGGGACACAGGCACATATTTGTAGATGGGGGTGCGGTTATATAATTGCAACCATGTACACCCCAGCAACGCCTGGTACCTCAGCTAGTATATATATATATATATATATATATATATATATATATATATATATATATATATATATATATATATATATATATATATATAGAGAGAGAGAGAGAGAGAAAGATAGACACACATGTAAGAAAAAAGTAGCAGTATGACATTATTTTTTAATAGTGGGCTTAAAACATTTGACTGTTAAAATCTGAAGTCATTAGTTTTTTTTTTTATTTTAAGTGTTTATCCAAAAAGATTATTAATGTTGAGTCAGTCACCTACCATCATACTAAGTGATTTGCTTAAAAAAAGACAAATAAGGAGTGTAAATTCCTTTAGTCTATAAGTCAATAGTTTTACAGATATCAGTGAAGGTCATCACAGAAACTTTGAGTCTGCTTATCAATGCTAAGTAACTATTTGACCTTTACAAATGCCGGTTAGGTCATACCACTTAGCATGTTCATGATGAAACCCAATCTGTTATATTTTTCTTTCTTGTGGAAATGAGGCATTTTCAAGAAATGCCTGAAGGAAATATTTTCAGAATCTGAAAGAATGGAAAATATATTATAAAAGAAAATCTAATTCTCTGTCCATCAAACACTGCATATGACTTTGCATGCATGTATGTATGTATGTATGTAATGTATATGTGTATGTCTGGGTTATACATGAGGGGTATGCTTGTACCATTTATGCATACATGCAGACATACATAAATTGACTAAGTTTGAAATGAGGCATAAAGGAATGTATTCCTTTCAGATTCAGTCTGGACAACGCTTACGCTGGGCTGAGAAATAAAATTATAAAGTTAGAGACAAAAAAAGTAATTTTTTCAAACTCTAGAAAAATACAATCAAATAATTAAAAACCTTTATTGAAATTTTTGGAAATTATTTGATAATAGAATTAAGAAAAAAAAATGGTTTGTCATTAAATTAAAATATAGATGCACACATATTTCAAATAACATTGAAATGGCACACCTGTGTCATGGGGACTAACTTCCTATTCTATCTGACAAAAACCCCTAGCTAACAGAAAAGAGAAAAACCTAAAATGTGTAGCTCTGTGAAGTCATTTTTATGACTGCTTTATTGAAATTGAATATATTTCTACAAATATTTTCATGGCAACTGCTTTGACAAGCTTTTTACCCTGGTGCTGCAACTACATGAATTTAAGTGTGCTACTCGATTGGCATTTAGGTCCCACCCATTTACTGTTGAAATAGCTAAATGCAACCACCACTTCTACTCCAACAGTTTTTTTTTTCTTGCACTTCCTGCCTATGGAACTCTCTCCTGTTTACTTTCTTCCTTGATAACTACAATCTTCAAAAATTTAAATGCATCGTCAATTGTCATCTTGATTTTGTATCTTCTTGAATCCTGTTTATCTTTTATCCTTTCCTCAGTCCTCCCTGTATTCAGTCTTTTCTCTTACTTTCACTCCCTGTAAACCCCTGCATATTAATTTTCTAATAAAGTCATATCTTTCATAGATAAATAATTTAAATTTTGAATTTGATCCTCTTGCTATCAACAGATACCGAACTAGTATATAAAATAAATAACATTATTATTTCTTTTTTTTTCCCCACCCAAACTGTTGTCTTCTCACTGAACTTATTCAACCTATGCAGTGAGGCGATTCTGAGAGACCCGTAGTCATCATCAGGTCCATGATTTTAACAACATGAGATATGCAGATGACACTGTGACATAGCAGACACAGAAAGGAAACTAGAAGAATTCCTACAGAAGGGAGTGAAGGAAAGCAAAAAGAAAGAACTAAACATCAATTGCAAGAAGACTGAATGCATGGTTATTAGCAAAAGGGACAGTCCAATATGCAAATTACAAATTGGGGATGCCAAAATCAAATAAGTAAAACAATTTAAATATCTGGGAAGTATTTTATCAAAGGACAGAAAGTGTGACACTGAAATCTGAAGTCTCATTGGGATAGCAAAAGATGCTTGGCACAAGCTAAGCAAAGTATTAAGAAACAGGAAACTTTGATTAGAAACAAAGGAAAGAATACTGAACTGTTATATAATATCAGTCCTCCTTACTGGCAGTGAATGCTGTACAATCTCCTCACAGATTAAAAAGAGGCAGCAGAAATGTGGTTCTACAGAAGGATGCTGAGAATACCATTGACTGAACATGTGAGCAATGTTAGAGTTTTAGAGAAAATGGAAACAAAAAGGACACTTAACATCAGAGAGAGAGTTGAAATTTCTGAGAAACATAATAAGGAAAGAAGCTGGGCAGTGGAATTGGATTCTGAAGCAATTGAGGAGTCACTGGGGTTGGAGTCGGTAAAACTATTCTGACTCCACTTGAATTTACACTTTATGTAAAAAGTCTTGCATTATATAATTTTTATTTCTTCTACTGTATATTTACTATTTCCTTTAAAGAAATTCATCTCAACTTCTTTTTTAAAGTCATTTTATTTTTTTGTAATTTTGTATTTGCAAATCTATATATGTAAAAAAATAATCTTACATTATAGAATTTCTATTTTTGTTGTCTTTTACATCCTGTAAAAGATTCTATTTCAACTTCTGTTATAAAGTAGTTTTATTTTTGTACTTATTTCTTATTTGCAAAGATATATATATATATATATAGTCTTACATTATAGCATTTTAATTTTTATTGTTATTTATTCTATATCCTTTCAAAGATTTTGTTTTGAATTCTGTTAGAAAATATTGAAGAATGAATAGGTATGATATAAAAGCTACAATATCTTTATTCTTTAATATAAACGAGTTATAATGATATAGGCCTACTCAAGTTATGAGTATAGGCATAGGGTTTATGAGATTTGTAGGCCATAATCACTTAATTAGATAAAGTCAGAGGTGCCAAAAATAAAGGATTCAGAGTTGGAGGTTTTGTGTTCTGACTTCACAGCCTTAGAAAGAAGGCTTTGTCTTCCTTTCTTTTCATCTTCCTTTCTTTTTTCTTTATTTTTTTAATTCTTTTTTCTTTATTTTTTTAATTCTTTTTTCTTTATTTTTTTAATTCTTTTTTCTTTATTTTTTTAATTCTTTTTTTCTTTATTTTTTTAATTCTTTTTTTCTTTATTTTTTTAATTCTTTTTTTCTTTATTTTTTTAATTCTTTTTTCTTTATTCTTTTAATTCTTTTTTCTTTATTCTTTTAATTCTTTTTTCTTTATTCTTTTAATTGTTTTTTCTTTATTTTTTTAATTCTTTTTTCTTTATTTTTTTAATTCTTTTTTTTAAATCAATTCGCCCTGAAGCAAGGTGATGTCACCAGTGACATACAAGGGGTTAAGTGAAAAAGTACAAGAAGATTTTAGTATGGAAAAAAGACAATAAAGGTTTCCAGTAGACAGAAGAGGGCACTTGACTTTTATTATAGTTAGAAAGAAAGGAAGAAGCCAGAAGAGATTTTTCAAGAAATCATCAAGCAGGCACACTAGCCGATGTTCTTGAATACAGTTTAAGAATATATTTCATTTTTATCTGTGCTTGAATAGACTAAACTTTATTGTTTAATAAAATACAAAATTCCTTAGCATGTTTCATTGTTAAATGATTGAAATATTTTTGAAGAAAACTCTTTATGAGATTAAAAAAAAGTACCAGTCACCATTGTTCCCATCACAAATTACTCTATTTAAACAAAAAAAAAATAATTGCCCTATTTTTAAAGATTTATTTTTACTAGTTGGAATTTTCAGAATTTCTGCGGGATTTAAAAAACATTTTTCATATTTTTTTTTCTAATGTTGACACATGTATAATTACATCCCACTCAGGACCATCCTTTCAAGCAAGTTCTCCGAATCGACACGATGCGCAAACAGGCCTTTATTGAAGCTAAAGCAAAATTAAAACGCATTCCATTTTTTATATTGGATACAAGTATATTTTGGGAACTGTCTTTAAGCAGACACACACATGCACACAAGGGAAGAAAAAAGTTGCAGTGAAACTTTTAAAAAAGTTTTACTCAAGTGTCAAGATACTGTTATTAACATTTGTCAACTGTCAAATCTGTGTGGTCAATAATTTTATTTAAATTTTTATCAAAAATACTTAATGTCGAAAATTGTATTCACTTACCTCACAGCACAAGTAGAAATCTGTCACCGCTCTATTAATATTTCCGTGGAAAGTGTTCAGATGAACTGCTTTCTTTAGTTCCACAAGTTTTAACCTTCGTAGTTAAGACTCACCATGCTATGCACATTGTAGCAAACCACCCTTAGTCCCTTGGTATTGCATTGGTGAGATGTAAGTTCTACTTGAGAAGCTTCTTCCTGCAAACCATTGCTCTGTAGAACCGACTCCCAAGATGATGTTTTCTTGTTGACTACAATCTTAACCTGTTTAAGTCTAGGGGTAACCTTTAGCTTCCCCACATATCTGCATAAATTGTGCCTCTTACTTTGTAACCCTCTACCTCAACTGCCTCCCGGGCCTTGTACAGGATAAACATAATTAAAAAAAAAAAAAAAATAGTAGTGACAAAGGTCACATTTCTTTGTAAGACAATAGTTTTACAGATATCAGTAAAGTTTGTAGCATTTCAGCTCAGACCAGACACCAGGTTTGTTGACAGGATGCAGTTTCTTTCAGTCAGACATATGTGACTTAAAAATTACCCTTCGGCCAGATTGTTATCCACGGGTGAAGGACAAAACAATTTCTAGTAGTAAACCAGATTTATTCTTGGATAGTAACTTACTGCTATAAGCGAGCGAAGTAGAGATGAGGTGTAAGTTAGTAGGGAGGTGCACAGTTCAACGGTCATCGTCTATATCCGTCCTGCAAGCCCCACTTCTTTCCTTCTGTATTCCATTTCGTGAAATGGTCAGTTTTATAGGCATCAGTTTTCTTTGTCTTGTCATCTTTGTCTAAAAAAGTAACTAATCTTGTTTCAGTCATATTCTCTCAGTCTGAGCCTCTTGCTTTTGTACTTTGAAGTTGACTCCATTTACTGATAACAATTTGATAAATGTAAACTAACTGACCAGATTTGGCATTGAACTGTGATGGTGACATGTAAAAAGATCCTTCATGGATGAGTTCAAATTATTCCAAGTCAGATGGAAACTGAGGGAGCACCGAGTAGTGCCTCATGTGTCCAAATATATACACAAGCAAAACCCCTATAATGACATATCTGGCCATCCTGAGGGATGAGTTATTTAGTTTGATTATCACAGCATTCTTGACTGAATATACCTGTTAACTATTGAAATAAACAGCATGAGATCAAAATAAAGCTCATACCAGACACCAGGTTTGTTCACAGGATACAGTTTCTAATTTCTTCTTCGGCCAGATCATTACCCACGAGTGAAGAACAAAACAATTTCTAGCAGTAAACCAGATTTTATTCTTGGGTAGTAACTTACTACTATAGGTGAGCAAGTGTGCAGTTCAGTGGCCGTTGTCTGACTTTTTTCATGGTCCACTTTGTTGAAATGTACATTTATATATAGGATTTGATAGGCAAGTTGAGAGTTTAATTGAAGAGATTATTGAAGAGAGTATTTTTTTCCGTCATATTGCCAATGAAGGTTTATGTGCTTCTGTGTATAGGCTTTCCACCAGGAATGTGATGAATGCCCCTAAGACTTCTTAATCCATGATGATGAACAGTGTTGAGTTCCTTTATGTTGACTTTACTTGCTTTGCCATGTATAAAGCAACTATAATCGAGTTTTGATCTAATTAATGAGTGGTATATTTTGAGTAATGAATCTTTGCTTACTCCTCAGTCTTGGTAAGCAATAATTCTAAGTAATTGTAGAGTTTTCTGGCATTTAGACCTTAAGTATTTTATATGGGGAATAAATGTTAGTTTATTATCAAATATGATGCCTAGATACTTGTATTGTTCTACTACTGGGATTATATTATTGTTCATTTTTAATGTTGGATTGTTATGCATTTTTCAGAGGTGGCAGAAGTGTCTACATTTTTTTTTTCTTTTGAAAATTTTCTTCAGAGCCTGCTTGCTATGATAATGTTTTGAGGAAAATTTAGTTGTATTACTATGAGATTAATGTTCACTATTTATGAAATGTTGAAGGGGTTGTGGACGTTCAATGTATTTGTTCAAAGAATATGACTGTAAAGACAGAAGAAATTAATTGGTTGGCTGTGGGGATAGGTTTGTTATAGTTAAGGAAAGTTTTACAAATAGATGCCAACTTGTCGAAAGTCAAGTAAAATGCAAATTTCAAACCCTTTGCTGCACTATATAAGACAATATTCCTAAACGGAACTATTTTTGATATGAAAATAAAAACAATCCTCGAATAAAAGAACAGTAATGAAGGATAGTTAATTAATGAATATACTTTTTTAAAATCAATATGCAAATTAGCTAAACCTGAAAAGTGATATCATCAAGAAGTGGATGATATTTAACTCGGAATTTGAGCGACTTACAGATACAGCTGTCGAACTCTCTGCCTTGAGCAGAGAGGAACCTGGACAAGGCTTTGCCAAAGAGGAAAGTTTTGTCCAGGGATGTAGACAGGCTATTTATGCAGGTTCTAAGGGAATATTTTTGGCTGAGCCTACAGGCTCGAAGAACCCACGGTAAACTCGGCCTTGTGCCACATAAATCCCTCGTGGGCAGGGGCTGTTAAGTATAACAGATACAGCTGGAAGTGGAACAGTGCCATAGCCTGTTTAACTATTGAACTCTCTGCCTTGACAGAGAGGAACCCGGATGAGGCAAAGTTTCGTCTGGGGAGGTAGACAGGCCCTGAACCCATTTATGTGGGTTCTAAAGGAATATTTTTGGCCAAACCTATGGGCTCAGAGAACCCACAGTAAACTCGGCCTTGTGCTACATACATCCCTCGTGGGTGGGGGCTGTTAAATATAACAGATACAGCTGGTGAGTGCTATTGGTTGCTAATTTGTTGGGTCTGTATTTTCTTTCCCTGGTTTGGGTACTGGAAGAACTGTGGCTTGTTTCCAGGATTTTGCAATATTGATGCACATCCATATATGGTTAAAAGTTTGGAGGAGGTAGTCTAATGATACTTCTATATACTTCTTTAGATACTATCTATATGTACAGATCTAAATATGATGATAAAGTTAGATGTGCAGCCGTCCACCACAAATTAAAATTAACGAAACCACTTTCAGACAAAGCTTTCATATTTAGTGCTGAGGTGAAAACTATTGGCTTGGCCCTCATGAATTCAAGTAATCATAAAAAAATTTATTATATGTACTGACTTCATCACAGCACTGAGAAAAAAAAACAAAAATGTCAGATCCACTCTTCATTAAACTACACAAGATCAACAGCTTAAATAGAGATATTGTCTTCTGCTGGATCCCAAGCCATATTGGTATCACAGGAAATGATATAGAAGATTCCATAGCAAGGATAGCATCTACTATAAAATACACATCAGACCCCCTTAAATACCAAAATCCCATATACAGGTATTTTTCAGTGTGCCCACACCGCTACCAAATTTGACACAAGATCAAGGTTTAAAGTGAGTTTGATGGCAAATACTGTAGAAAAATTGCCCAAACCCCCTCGACTCTTCCTCTATTGGGGATGCCTCAGGCGCTGGGCAATAAACCCAGCCCCCTCCCGAAGGGAGAATTTCCTATGGGCCTTGGGCTTAATATATTTAAAGAATATGGACCCCCAGCCAAAGGCTGGGATCACATATAGAGATCTGAAACCAACAATCAATAAATATATTAGAGAGGAGTGGCAGAACCTATGGAACACCTGTACAAAATGAAAGGAACTGTATGAGGATGGCATGAGAAACACTAAACTGGAAGAGAAGTGATTATGTCCAGTGTTATTTTATTGGACATACCACCATAACCCATATCCTAAAAAAGAAAGAAGCTCCAGTATGAGTGATATGTCAAGAGTCATTCACCGTAAAAAACATACTGACAGTTTTATGGCAGTTTTAATTCAATCTGCTTAAAATACTACCAAACAGCAAAGAACTTTTTCAAAATAATGATTCATTTGGCATATTCCAGCTTCTATGAGAAATTAAACTGATTTCAAAAATATAATTTATAAAAAATATAAACGTAACTAACAGCAGTCTTACTATTTAAAATTTAAAAAAATAATTGACTCTTTAAATACGAGGCTATATTTAGAAAAAACAATTAAATTTTGGCATTAAATGACCCAATTGGTTGGTATGCCGAAAACAAACAAAACAAAACTAAACCACATTTTAACTTTTTCAAGATATCACATGTATAATTTGCATTAAAAATAAATGTTTAAAGACTGAGTGGATAAAAATAGATTTTTATTTTCTAAACATTTTAATATTTTTTTATTTTCTAAACATTTTTAATATTTTTTTATTTTCTAAACATTTTTAATATTTTTTTATTTTCTAAACATTTTTAATATTTTTTTATTGTCTAAACATTTTTAATATTTTTTTATTTTCTAAACATTTTTAATATTTTTTTATTTTCTAAACATTTTTAATATTTTTTTATTTTCTAAACATTTTTAATATTTTTTTATTTTCTAAACATTTTTAATATTTTTTTTATTATGCTATTAACAATTATGAATAAGAACAAAGTTAAAAATGGACATTTTGATTTCAGGATGGTTTTAGATTTTTATTCGGAATAGTTGTGATGTGTTAATGTTCTTTATATAGAAAATGAATGCACAGAGCACATTTCTTAAAGTCTGTGCAGTTTCTAAGCATGAACAGTTAATAACATTTTCAGGTGTCTTAAGTGATTCAACACCATCACTTGATAAGACACCAGGAGTGTTGAAACAAAATGGCTATTTTTGTAGTAATTTTATAACATGTTATAATTTTTGAATAAATTATATATATAATTATCTATTTATAAATATATACAGATTTAGATATTCATATATATTTGCTGGAATGCACTAATATTCACAAATAAAACACAATTCTTGAAATTCCTGTAATTCTAAACATGTAAAAATTAATTAATAAGTACATTTTCGTTACTGCACATAATAGATGTAAAGATATCCTCGAGGGGGCTAAGTCTTTGTTTACTGAGAGATGGAGGCACCATATTGCATCTGATCACTTTATCTTTCATGACTACTGGCAGTTCTGTAATAGCGTATTAAATATGAGTTTTCTATTCCTCCTTTCTTCAATCAATTTGAGATGTTAACATTTGCCGATAAGGCTGAATGTTTCGCCTGTAAATTCTCCTTAAACTCTACTCTTGACTCCTCAGGATTATCCTTGCCTAACTTTCCACTGAGTCTCTGTTGAGTGATATGCATGTAACCCCTTCTATGGTTTCTGCTATCATCTCTAATCTTGATCCCCCACAAAGCCTGTGAATCCTTATGGCATCCCTCTAATAGTCCTTAAGAAGTGGGCTCCTGAACTGGCTCCCGTTCTCTCTAAACTGTATCATAAATGCTTCACTGCTTCTTCCTTTCCTGCTTGTAGGAAATCCTCATTTGTTTTTCTGGTTTTTAAGAATTCAGGTGAACCATCTGACCCTTCCAACTATCAGCTTATTCGCCTTCTACCTCTTTTTGGTAAACTCCTCAAGGCCCTAACCAATGCTGAATTGGTTAAGCATCTCACATCAGTAATTTGAATTTTTATTGTACTGAGGTTTTTATAATTGTTTTACAACCACTTCTATGTACCATATCCATTCAGGATATGGGTGATCATGGTTCTCCACAGCTTCTTGTCTTATTCTTAGATTGATGGCCCTGCTTTTAGTGATTAAATTAACCTGTAGCTATTTCTTAAGCTATGGAAAATAGGACAAATTATTGTCCAGTTAGTTTCAGATGATTTCATAATAAATCTTGTTTTGGTGTAATACAACAATACAAAACTTGATGTTGAGAAAAACTGTTTGATCAATGAATGCCAAGTATTTCCTGTATGGAAACGGACATTTTTACAACTATAATTTATAGTCTGACACCAGTGATCATATTCAAAGTTAATATGCTTTTTAGGAAAATTAATTCACAAGGGATTACTGACAATTGATTTAAAACTTTAATAAAACCTAAATATATGAAAGTGGATTTATAAATTTTCTTTGTTCTTGAGAATTTACAACAAAAACATTAAACACTATTAGACTGCTTATTTACCAGAGTAATTTTTATTGGTAACATTCTAAAAACTAATGCAATGCAATATATATCATTTACCAATTTATAAAGAAATAAATATGAAATTTTTTTTTTATTCATAAATTTATAAACATTTACTACATTATAAACATTTGAACCAACTATTGTGAAATCTTTATTATTTACTGTTTTATAAAGTTTGAATAAATTAATTAATGTTTTGCCAACTATTCCAATGAACAATCTAATAAACAAATAGTATTTAATATTTTTGTTGCAAATTCTCAAGAACAATGTGTAAATTAACTTTCATATGTTTAGATTTTATTAAAAAAATTTAAAACAATAAACATTGACAAGGAGTGAAGGTCCTTCTATATAATAAATATGAATGTCAGTGTGTCACTGAGTCACACTTTTTCAACTTTACTCCTAGAGGCTGTAGTCCAACATATCATACCATTTTGGAATCAGGTCGACTCCATGAGCAAACTAAAAGCATTCTGAACTGGATCCAGACCAGCAATGCTGAAATTTTGGATTCCCAAGTTTTCATCACTACAATTGTTTTTGGCGACTATTTTTTTAATGTATTCTTTTTGTACGATAACAATTTTTATAACTTGGAAATAAATTTGGGAATAATCAAAATTAATTGCAAAATCCAGCAAAAGTCACCCATGAAATAAAAATAATTGTTTGTATAGAAAGTAAGGACCTATGTATATCAAGTTGTCTTTAAATTAAGTGGCAGCAGAAGAATTATTGCTGAACTTTTAAAAGGTAAGCTTAAATATTAATGCAATGCAGAAATCAATCTTGAGTTCTTCTGTAGTTTAATTTTTGCCTATTGCATCTACCCCTTCCTACCTATTGTAATGAAGGCCCAATCAAGTGCTCTCCACAGGAGCTAGCTTAAATGTCACCTGGCTGCTTTTAAGCCAGTAAAACAATAGGTGTCAAAAGAAAGAATGTCTTTTTGACACACCATGTTTTAGTGGGCACAAAGGTTAAAGTATTGCTGAAAAAATAAATTGATTTTTTTATAGCTATTTCTTTATATGGTAAATAATAAATATTACATTCTAGTTGATTTGCATATTTTCATAAATTTGTAAATAAATAACCTAATAAAATAAATAGTATTTAATTCTTTTGTTGTTAATTCTTGAGAAAAAAATGTTGCATAAATTCAGTTTCATGTTTGGATTTTATTAAAACTCTAAAAAAAAAAACAATAAAAATTACCAAGGGTGTATACATTAATGGTGGTATTAAGAGAAAAATTGTCCTTTTGACCCAGCATTTTTTGTGGATACATATTTTAAACTTTGTCAATAGTTTAATGTATAGTATGACATAGATAATATTTCAAAATAGCCACAAAATCATTTCAAAGTTTTGAGGGGCAAATCATATTGTGAATCTAAACAACTGAACATACAATTATTTAATATGATATATTCCAGTATTTAATATGATACTGTTATGAAGCATGTGGTATAGATTTATTTAAAATATTTAGTAAAAATATATAAAGAAAAAACTCGACAAATAATAATCTACAGCTGGTATCACAAAATAGGTCATAAAACAAAGAGATGTTTAATTTTTAGTATTTACAATTTCTATATATATTCAGTTGGATAATTTGCTTTTCAATAAGATTATGCTGTAACACTTTTTGCTGCCACCTACACCCAATGCTGTAACCACGAATAGTGGTTTGGTCATCAGTCTTAAGACAATGCTTTAACCATGGGCTAACTCTGCACTGGTCAATGTTGGCGCTAGTCCATGCTGGTTGTTTGTCGCTGGCCATTTTGATCCACATCGTCTCTGCCCACATTGTGTTATTTCAGGACAGTGGAAGATTGAATTCCATCATAATGGCAGTGCTGGTGGGTGCTATATTAAGAAAGAAAAATATCTTCATGATGAAAAATAAAACAAGACATTCATGGGGTTAATCTTCACTTTGTTTATATATCTGTTGGTACAGTAAAAATTAACCCTTGCAGCATCAATCTCTATAGTGATACTGGGCCTTGTCTAAACTTCTGGAAGGCTAGGCTCAAAGTCTTGGAATCAGGAATTCTGGTGGCAGCTGATGTGGATTTCAGAGGCACTCAATGCGGCTTCTCAGCCAAAGTCTGAGCTCCCCCAAGTCATCTTCTTATATGCACTTCGGCCCAAAACTGGTGTGGGGATAAAGGGTTCTGGGGGTTTGGTGATTCCCCCAATTGTCATTAATTTCAATAAAGGCTTTCTTTGTTCCCTGTTTCTGCTTTCTTAATCAACTTTACAAATTTGGAAAATTATCCACCTTCCTTGGGAGTAGTCACAGGGATTGCTCTTTCCTTAACTCCAACTTGTTTCACTTCACATCTCATACCACTACTCCGGCAGGTTGGGTTATTCTAACTCTGCCCACTTCTCAGGGCAGCATAACTGTTTTTGGGACGAATTTAATTTTTAAAGTGCATAGGAGAAAGGGCATGGTTTGTTCTCATTAATTTCAATACTCTGACTCCTTTCGTACAAACCAGATCACCTTCTTGGCACAACATGATTGATCTTCATCACCTCAACCCTAAGAAAAAGGGTTTGTTCTTTGTTTTTGTTTACGTCAAGGATAACATAATTCTAATCTGCTTCTCCTCTCATTAATAATGTGTTTTCCTAATTTCTCAAGAAAGAGATAGACTTATTTCCCAATTTGTTTTACCTGCATGCCAAATTTCTGATAGATAAGAAAAATAAACCTTAGAAGACGATCCCATTCTCACCAAGGAAAATGTCTCTACTTTCTCTCTCTCATTCCTTGTTTTTGTT